>OW679197.1:95616023-95929659 GCA_940337035.1 Agriotes lineatus
ATAAGCGCTAATACTTATTTCATAACGGCAAGCTTGCGTGCTTATAGCTCATACAAAATGTAGCGGTAATTTATGCTTAGAAACTTGGCCCAGATACATATGACATATTTAAAATTTAAGATAAATTACACATACAATAACAGGTTTAATTTAACTTATGCAGAACGTTATTGGCCAAAAATTAGTTACTTTAAAAGTTTACTGCTTTGCAGTTTATTTGAATTGCTTGTGCCGTGATTTTCATTTTGGCCGCGGAAAGCCCTCCTACTTTAGTCGTTAGCAAATTTCCGACATTTTGGTGCAAATAGCTAATGGCGCAAAGATGTATATCTTTATCAGCTGCAATTCGACCTTTAGGGTAAGTGCACGTGATTATTTCAAGTTAGTAAGGTTTTCGCGGAGTTGCCTTGACATTCGCTGTTATGTACCCGTTCAGCTTGCTCCCGTTAACTGCAGTACGGCCTAATTTACCGACTTCTGTTTACCTTGGTGCTCGGGAATTATAACCTCAAACCTTGGCAGGCTCCTTCCTCTTCCACTGAGGACGGCCCTTATTATTCCTGATGCGATTTACTGCGGGCGCTTGCTGGGATCCCTTGTCCATGGATCTACCTAATCTGCGTGGAGAGACAGTTATTTGGTCGTGCACGCAGCTATAATAGCAATTTATAATTTGTGGAAAGTGCTACTACTGGTCGAGGGTGACTCACTAAATCCTCTTCAGATTTACTAATATTGTTTATATCGAGACTGCATTGTTGGGCCAAGTGTCAACGTTTTCGTTTGGAATCCCTCAGATCCTCTCGAACTTTACATTTGCCTTTATACATTGTACCGTTGAACCGAGAGGTCTTAAGTAGGCTTTTTTTTGGGGAGCTGAATCTATTCGATACTTGTCGTAATTTGGCGAAGGTTGGCACGGTGAGGATTTACCAACCAGCTATAATCACGGAATACCAGCGCTCACCGGCACTTCCTCTTTGAAATTAATCACCATAGTGCCGAATGGCTTAGCGCTGATATCGAGATTCCTGTCCCTTGTGCATGCCAATGCAATGTCAACGAAATGTTTCTAACGGACTTAATAGTAGAACGCATAGATAAAGGGGACTTGAACCAAAATAAGTATATCCAATATTTACAATAATATACACCCTAGAGAAAAATGATACCCAGGACAGCCAGCAATATAAATAGTAAAACAAATTCTAACCGATCGCAGAGGAAGAAAGAAGAAAGGGTTAGGTCAGTTATACACATATCATAAAAATACATTTGTAATCTATGTTTTCGTGAGCCATCTTTGGCAGAGCTGCACTTAGACAAACATTGTGGGTTGTTCTGCTTATAAAATTAATTACATATCACAATGAAAACGCAAATTCCTTCTAGTACAATTTTTTTTTGCATATATATGGGATTTTACTATGTCTGAAATACACGCCCAGGGCTTTCTATCAACCATGAGCAATTAATTTTTATATGATTAACCGCAATAGACGGTATTAAAACAACGGCACAGTATACGATATTACAAAATTATTTTAATACAAATGACTAGCAATTCAAATCGGTGGCTTGCTGTGAAAACCCATTGATGTGTAGAAATTAGTTTCCGAGCGTCGCTCTGTAACCGAGCTAGGTATACATAAAGAAGCAGTGCTTCATTATTGGCACTGTTTAATATACGTATATAGTTTAAGCATTCATCTAAAATTGATTTGAAAGTTAAACACTACTAGTTATTTGCATAAAGTAGATATAGATGGAAATAATTAGTAATTCGTGTGCGTATTTATGAAAGAAATTGAAACGATGTTGTGAGATTATTATATCTCTAATTTGACGTATTGTATCAGTCTTTCTTTGGATTTTATTTTTCACCAGGTATAAGCCTATTTCAAAAAATTAGCGTTTTTGCTACTGGGATTAACGTCATTTATCGCTCGCTACTTTTAGCTTTAACGATGCTATGTTAAATACTCGTACTTCCACTTTGTTAATTGTAGACATCCACTTTGCAGCTTGCAAAAGTTTATCGCAAACATTAATTAGTACTCATTTGAATAAGACCCAGATTGGGCAACTTTTGATCTTTAAAATATAACTCATGTGCTTAAGGCTTTTATATTAACATTTCAAGGTTATAATAAAGTCACTCCATAATCAACCTGGTGAAAGCTATTGATTTACTGAACTTCACTCTAAGATGAAAGGTAACATGTCGAAAGTGCGTCACTAGTTTTTGCGATTCCAATAAGTTTTAGGTTTGAGTAATTTGAAGCTACGTCCGTGAGATATTGAAAATCGTTTCCAATCCTTCAGAAAATTGATAGAAATCGCAGAGATTGTCTTACGATACAAAGCGTTGAATATAAACGAAACCTGCAATAACAGTATGGAAAGCAACCGCAGTCTATAGGACAATTTCATAACTATTAATTATCAATTGATTAATATTCCTCATAAGTGTTTAAACTTAACATCTTACTAAATAATCATATTAAACGGTACCATTTAGAAAAGTTTTCAAATTCTTGATAAAGTATTTCAGAATTTAATAAGACTTCGTCATAAAGTTTCTCTCAGTAATTGCAAAATTAATCTGCGGCCAATGGAAGGTGTAATTCGCATTGAAAGAAATATTATTAATAATGTTAGTCTCGGGTTCGTTATTTTCAGTTTAATTTTTTAATGATATATTGAGATGCCATCTCTTTAATTCCTTTGGTGGATTTTAGAAAGATTTAATTTACCTGCAGTAAAAAAATCTTTAATTAAGCACACCATTACTGAATCGGCAATGATGTACAGGCTGTTAGTTATTGAATGGGTAAGCGAGACGATGAAAGTCACTATGCGTTCTTGCTTATGTTAAAAATGACAAAGATCGATCTATGGATAATGAATATTTTATAAGGTTACGGATGGAAGACAGCAACCATGTTTTTAATAAAAGAATGTCGGTTCACGTTATATTTTAAATGTGGTTGACTGACAATTAGTCAATAACTTAAGGAGGTTGTTCATCGTAGCGATAGATTTCTTAATGAGCTACTCCTACATAACACCCGTAAGTCTTTAATGGGTGTGAAGAACTCAATGCACATAAACAACCTCGATATACACTGCTTGTCGAATCAATCACACTTGACTAAATTAAAAATATAAACCGAGTCATATTTGATTAAAAGCATTAGCCCAACCTTTCTTTAAAGTGTCCTATCCGTTTTAGGTGGCCTTAAACTTGATAAAGCTCTGTGTTTTAAACCTTTAGCTGCCAGATAAAAAAAATAAATTAAAAAGAATCAGAAAATGTAATGATGTGTAGTATAAAAAATAAGTATCTAATACCAACTTTGAAGAAACCTTTTATATCTGCTTTTGTGGTTTATCAATTCCACATGTTATCCCGTTCAGGTTAACCAAATTTTAGGTTTTACAATAAAAACAACGATGATGCCGCAGTTTTATGTTTTGGGCGAGATTTTAATTTTTTTTAAAACCTTCCAGGTAAGTTGAACCATCTGTTGGGGTTTATTTTTTCAGTGCTTAATTTAACTGTTTAATGTGTGATTTGTTATTATGTTGCTTTGAATAAATGTCCATAAAACTTTTCCGCATTTTAATTAGATGTCTCACTCCAACTAAAAACTGGACAGAAAGCTTGAACTGTATTTCGGAAATAAATGTTTAGGTGAAGGTTTCTCTAAATCTTTCCTCACGAAATAATCCAAGGAATCACCTCCTTAACTTTCGAAAAGAACTTAGACGTCACCCTTTAGATTCTTTAATACAAAAAGTTATTTAATGATGTAGAAACTTAGAACGGAATGCCCTACAATTTATAAAATATTTCGGTTAAGCCTAACTTAGCTGGTGAGGTACTAGTTTATTATACTAGAACGTTAGAACCTAATAGAAACCTGAATCGCTATTGGCCGCAGACACTTAGATTCTAAAGAATAATGGGCACAATCTAAGCGACAACCTAACCGAAAGTAACTTACCATCAAGGGTCTCTTTCATAATTTTAAAAACAAACAATGATATTCGTCGGGAAAAATAACAGATTATAAATAAGTACAAGTACTCTAACAAAAACAATTTATTATTCGCATACAGACGCCCAAAGATACGAATATAAATTTCAAACACTATTAGCAATTCAACACAAGATACTCACATATAATGGAATTTAACACGGCTGCTATATATTAATAATGCCTTAATAAAAAGAAAACTAACCAATAGCAGATCGATTTTCGCAAAGGTACTAATATGAATTTCAAACAGTATTAGTGTTTCAACCGGAAACCATTTTAATTAGATTTAGATACAACCAAAATAGGTAACCACTAATAAGAAGTCCACTACAAAATTTAATAGACTGGTAATATCTAAACAACAATATATATGCATTATATTAAAAAATCCAACTCAGAAATTAGATTAACTGTTTGACTTCGAATTATTGTTATGCAAATAGTACCAGGTTCGTTGTTTTCAAAACCAGCCAGTATGCAGATAAACAATTTAAGTTTTAAATATTATTACACATATAAAAAATTCGAAATGAAGCTGTTAGATGCATGCTGGGCTTTACATCAAAACAGAAGAGATAATTTTATTAAAGGCGTCCCAAATTGAACAGACAAAGTAAGATATATACCCTAATTAAAATAAGTATCACATGGTACTCAAGAAAAACTATTCAATAATTTGATCCTCAGATTTCGTTACGCGACGGGGCTTTACAGAATGCACGAAAACACGAAAATGTTCTATTTATCGTCTTTAAAAGCAACCACTTCGGTCAATCGCCGCATAGCACGCATATATGAGTGAGAGTACCCATCTACTATCGTTGGCAAATATAAAATACAACATACATCTGGAAAATACTCAAAGCAAGTGAAATAAGTCAAAAGTTAATGATTATTTACTAGCTAAAGATTAGAATTTGAATAAGTAGCCCCCATAACCAGTCTAATTTAACCAGTTATGCGTTCTAATAGAAGAA
This sequence comes from Agriotes lineatus, assembly GCA_940337035.1. NCBI lineage: Eukaryota > Metazoa > Arthropoda > Insecta > Coleoptera > Elateridae > Agriotes > Agriotes lineatus. The sequence goes on from OW679197.1 coordinate 95,621,047, forward strand.
GTACTCACCAAGCTGGTGGCTGCGGCTCCGAGATCACAAGAGATTGAATAAAATATCCTTCACCGGCACTCGATGACAACGTGTGCCAAAAGACAGAAGCCGTAATCAAACTTTATTACTAGGTTGTAGAGTTTTCCCAAGCGCGCGATGTCCAGCCCAACGGAATGAGAGGACCATGGGCGGCCTTCAGTATTTAAAGATTTGTGAAGAAGTTTGAGAGTTCCTCGAAAAGTTTCGAAAGTAAATTAGATAAAGCATAAACGGACAACAATAACAATCCCTTACCCAATATTTTGGGTAAATTTATTTCAAAAATACCATTAAAACTTTACTCCATCAGATGGGTGCGGCAAAACCATATCATTATACCGAGCATTATACTATAGTAATTTGTACAACTAGTTTTGAAGGTCATACTTTTTTTCATGAATTTGTAGTTTAATAACGAGGGCGAAGCCCGAGTTAATCAGGCAATTGAATGAAAAAAGGGACTCTCAAACGTGTTGTACAACTAGTTTTTTTACACAGTGATCTATTGGTCGAAATTTAGTCGTAAAGGACTTCGGAAATGACAACTGTCAAATTGATATTTCAATAAAATAGTTTAAAAAAGTGTACTTTTTTCACGATTTTTGCATTAAAAGAGGTCGGACTTTCAATACGGTTTTTCGTTAAAAAAAGACGCCTTTCACGATCACTATACAAAAAAATATGTTTAATAAACGGTCTTACAACGTTCATCTAGAAAATGGGTCTTATAGTATCGTAAATCAAGTGAAAACTCCTAAACTGGGAACCGGACATGGTGCTACTATGAAGTTGTATGCAGAAAATGTTCAGAAACGGTAAACCACTTGCGAATTTAAAAATTGCGAAGGACTATATATAACACCTAACATACGTAACGACCCTAGTAATTCAAAGCAAAAAAAAGAATACATAATTTAGGACCGTCATCAACAAACTAGTACAATTTTCTTGAACAGAAAAACATTAAATTGTAAATTAGAAAGCCACTCCTATTATGCTTTCCTTTTTTTACACACGGTGAAAGCATACCAGGTACAATACCGAGGATGATGAATCTTCTATCAATGAAAGCGAAGTTGACCATCACAGTAACCACACTTTCACCTGCAAAAAATTTTATAGTGCAATATTGTCTGTCTTTTTAAAAGTATAATTTTTTTTTTCTATGAAATACATCTACAGTCATGTTTAAAAATGTGTTATACAAAGACAGTTATAAGTTTATTGGTAGTTGTGTTTTTACTCAACAAAGGCTCACGCTGTATCACTAGGTAGACCTATATGTCAGCTTAAAAATATTTGTATATCCAACACTTTTTTGAACTTTGTGTAATTAATCTATATTTACAAAGCACCAATACTGTACAACACTTCAATGAACAGGACTATGCGCATTTCGTTATATAAGTATACCTTGCGTAGAAAATTATTTCACTTGGTACTGTTTTTAACATTCCATAAAGACAACTATTATATACAGGGTGCATCTAATTGGTCGTACAAAAAGTCTGCTGCATTATTCTACTCATCATATTGACCTCAATAGTAGAGCAGGGTTAATGAAAGGTATTTGAAATAGAGGTTTAGAGGTACAGAACGGGACAGAAAATCCATGATTAAGTGTGTCGAACCACAGTATCTCTAAACTTTAACAGAAACAGAAAAAGATAATTCGCTTCCGTTTCTTGACACATAGGTCGAAGTACACCTAACAGCTCTATAATTTTGAATTGGTATAAAACAACTCACTCTAACAGATACATTAATTATGTCTCGTATCATCCCATGAAATTAATTTTATTTTGGCGCTTAAATCTAGAATCCAAAAATATCTCATCATCAATGGGTTAAAAAATATAAACAAATTATATTTAATTTTGAAAGAAATCTCGTACCCAGGATTAAAGAAAACTTTTCTGCATAGGTACACAATACTAATAAAATAATATAGCTCAGAGCCCCGAAAGAAGGATTCCAGTGAAATACAAAATACAGTGCTTTCGTAAAGTAGTGGATAAATTCTTTAAACATTCAAGAAATAACTTTTAGAAAAAACGCTGGGACCCGTCGATTTTTATTTTTAATTACGCATGTTTTTCAAATACGATCTATACATACAGGGTGACCCGCGTAGGATGTTCTTTTTAAATGGCAACCCCTTTTTTTATTACGGAATTTGAAAGAACATATTTTTTTACTTACTCTAAGGTCATTTTTGCGTATAGGTCACATGATCCAAAATTAAGAAAACAAATTTAAATTTGCAAAATTGAAATTTGAAAATTAATAATTCTTCTAGATTCGGTAATGAAACACTTATCGAGATATTAACTGTAGTTGAAAGTAGTTGTCCTGAGAATATTAAAAAATTTTAAAAATACATTTGGAATCAGTTTTCAAAGTTTTGTATCGAAAGAAATTATGTGGTGGACGAACTCAATCCTACATCCATTGAAGATTTGTCCAAAATTCTCCTAGACTGGGAGTATAACATGAGACGGGAAGACGGATCTGACTACAAAGAAACTGCAGTGACATTGTTTTGGGATAGCATCACAAAAGGTCTGCAAATTGAAATTCGATCCTTTTACGGATATAGCTTTTAAGGCTGCGAGAGATGCCCGCAATGCAAAAAGAAGAAAGTTATAACAAATTCCTGCAAAACTGAGAGACAATGCTGCAGCAATGACACCCAGTGAATGTTTGAAAATTAAGAGCTTGTGCAATGACTGGTCTACAAAGGAAATTTTACTATGTAGCTAGTCTGGAATTGGCTTGGAGGGGTGGAGATGCTGCTAGATGTCTCCTCCAATATTTCACAGAAGAAGTTGACAATATGGGAGTCAAAACAGGAAGAGTATCCTACAACCCCATTTTTGAGAAGACTAGACAAGACGGTTCAAAGCGCTTAGTAGATACCAAGTGGATTGTGACCTATCTATGTTCAGTCAGGTACATATAAATAAACACATACATTTTAAGCGTTAATGTCTAATAAACGTCAATTTTAGATTGTTCAAAAACTGATGAGTCGACGCAGCAGCCAAATTAAAACTGATCGATTTTTTCTTACCCCGAATCCCCACTGGCAAAAAGAAAATGCCCTATGGTACAAAAATGTTTCTGTAAGCAGGAATGAGTTATTAAAGTAGACAAAGGAAGCCGCAGAAAAAATTGGCATCGATATCCAGCACACAAAAATTTCCAACCATTCACTGCGATAGTCTGCAGTGTCACATCTAGCGAAAGCGTGCCTGAGCAGCAATTGATAAAAATGACTAGACATTCAAATGCAGATTCTATCAAACCATACCTACAATTGGACGGAAACCACCATAAAACCATTGTGGAAAAACTGAGAAATTAGCCCTCTACCAGTGTTCAGGAAGAATCCACTACCTCCGAGAATAATAATTACAGAATAAAAGTTAACAGGCAAAATTCAACGGACCAGTCTGTCAGTAATGGACAATATGTGGTACATCATTACCACAATTGCACATTTAATAATAACTATAAATAATAATTAATAAATAGTTTAATAGTTTAACTTGGTTAATGCATTTTTGAAATAAAATGAATGTTTCTCTAGTAAAATTTGAATTTGACGTAAGTTGGAGTAGTACCGATGAGTTGTTATACGGATGGGGCCATAATTATATATAACAGCAATGAGATAACATGAATAACAAAATAAAAAGCTTGAGTAAGAAAGAGATGGCCATACGAAAAATATATTTTAGTAGGCATGTTTAGTTGACAAATGTCATAATTAAATTAAACGTCAAGCTTTCTCGAATATATGCTACTATGTTTATCTCTTTCTTACTCAAGCAATACATGTCATCTTCTTGTTCATGTTATCTTATTGCTGTTATATATAATTGTGGCCCAATCGGTATAACAATAATTATCGACGCAAATCGTTTTTGATTGGTTGAGTGTTAAAAAAGTGAGTTCGTTCATTGGTCAAATGACATTGTTTGACAGATGTGTGCAATAGTCATTGCAATTAAATTTAGTATTTTGCACTCTTTAATTTTTTTTAATCTTTGATCATATGACCTATACTCAAAAATCAGCTTAAGGTAAGTAAAAAGATGTATGTATAGATTTTATTTGAAAAATACTCAAATAAAAATAAAAATCGGCGGGTACAACCGTTTTTAACAAATTTATCCACTACTTTACGAAAGCACTGTATATAAATTTCTTTTCTAGAAGGTATAGCAATTATCTAAATAATAAATTAATTAAAGTTTTTAAGGAAGTAGACGTTAACATAGGAAAGGGTAGCATCGTAACCTATAAAAAATTGTTTTCACAATGAAAGACTATAATTTTTTTTAATGCAGAAATGCAATGTAGTATGTAAACCTGTGTTGCGTGGGCCAAGCGTCCCGACAGCTACAAAATATAATAACACAACACAAAGATGACGTTAAATTAAAATCTAAGGTCTGAACTCAAGCGCTTTTGCACTTCATAGTCACTAAACTTAATAGTCCAGCAGCAGGGTAGAAAAAAGAGACCTTGACCTGTAAAAGGTTGGGTAGCTTAAATTTTTGAATATGTTTACGCGTTTGGGGTTTTAATAAAAATTCCAAGTTTTCCAAGCTTTCGAGCTGCCGCCATCTTGAAAACATGGCGCTCAAAATCGGTTTTTCACAATATTTCCTTAGCAGTACTTTCCAGGATAGAAATAGTTATCAATATTAAGTAGACATAATTTCCTACAACTTTTGTTTAAAACATTTTTTGTATGTAAAATAAATACCTAGCTGCAGTGCTGAATTGAAGCAGTTTAGTTTAGTGAAAATTTCAAAAGTGCTCCGTTCTTAGCTATTTTTCATGATTATTGTTTATTAATTATATATCTGGTATTTACACCATAGGAAGGTTTTATAATGTGTGAAATTTAATACAGAATTGTAATTTACAGCGATTCTTTTCTATTCCTATTAAAAGAACACGTAGGCTATTTTTAAGACGTACTTTTATTTTATCTATCAACAAAATGCATTTAGATCTCAAGTAGTCATTCAGGTATTTAGGTACCCCTTTCTAACGAAAATAATAAAATCCAACTGATTTCAATTCCTAAACAAAATTTCACAAGTCAAAATATATTAGTCAAACAGGCAGCCGAAGATGCTGATGTATCGATCGCTAACACATTGCCATTTTCATCTACCCAGTAGTTGATGCCGTTTCTTCATCGACGAAGACATCAGTCTCCTTGTCCTCCTAAAGGGCATTAGCACCATTCAATGATAAAATCTTCTTTCGGAAACCGTGGAGAGGTAAAATTTGTTACGATTTGCGTTCTTTAATGGAATGAATTATACGGGGTTGTAGGAATAGACTGTACTTTAGTTAGCTATAAGCCATTTGTTTCATAAATATTTTAAGGTAGAACTTCGTAGGCAAAATGGTATATTAAAATTACAACAGGGGAATATTTAGCCGATATTTAGAAACGTGCCTTTCTCTGGAAAGATGAAAATATTCAAATCTCACGGAATACATTAGAGTAAATTTATGCAGAGTTTACTTCGTAAGCCGAAATATTGGGCGAAGCTATATGGTTAGTACGTGGTCGGAAGTGCAACTGTTGCAATTCGGTCATAAAAATTACGTGCCGGCTGGAGCAAATTCCTGTAGAAAATTTGTAAAACTTTATTATCGATAATTTGCGAGGTGTCGCCGCTTGACAAATTTTAGCGTGTGAAAGATTCAATTTTTTTCAAATTCATAGAACTATTATGAATTGTCCCGTCCGTATGTACAGTTGCGGAAACATAAACCGGGACAAGTTCTGTAGGGTCATTTTTTACTATTTGAACGTTGTAATGTTGCCTTCCTGATTTTTTATGAAATGCTTTCTATCATGAGTCAATGAACAAAGACGAACAAGTTAATGCAGTACAATAAGCTTGGGATAGCATCGAAAATGAATTTATTCAGACAATTTAACTTCGGCAAAAATTTTGTGTCCCGCTTTTTATTTCCGCAGCTGTACGTGCCAAAATTCCAAAATTTAGAACTGCTCTGATAGGTTTATTTGGATTTTTATAAACGCCTAACGAGTTTTTTTTTTTGTAAAACTGGACTTAGAATTTAGTAGTTAGTAAGAAGTAGTTAACAAGTAAAGTTAAGAAGTAACGCTGTTAAACTTAAGTTATTCTGGAAACCGCAGAAAATAAATGCAAGTATTTGTACTTAAGTGTTCTTATTAATCTTGCAACAGCAGCTTTGGTCTTCGTGGACAAATGTATTTTAACTAAAAGGATTGCCATTTACCCCGACTTTAGGTGTATCGCAACAACCTGCACTCTGTATTGAGCAACATTTCGCAAAGACTATCACGAAAGCAAGTTCAATCCTACTACTTCTCCAACAACGAGAGAACATACCAATAAGTCCAAGCATCGTATGGCACTGAGAAAATTCGATAGAAGTGGAGCTGGAACGTAGTAATAATGGGCTTACTGCAGTGACAACTACCAAAGATCCAGCTCCTGAGGCCTTCTCAGTTTTATACCATGAAAATGCAAAAAAGAATGCGGCGAAGCGTGTGGCTGCAGAAAAGCTGGATTAAAGTGAACCACTATCTATCAATTGTGCAATAGACAATAATGTGGGAATGTGCCAGAGGTTAGGATCGACGAGCACGACGAAGAAGGTACCTTATCGTTTAGTAGGCTGTTTCTTAGTACTCAAGGAAATGAAGATTTTTTCTCAAAACGAACGCCAGAGTAAAATTTTTTATGAGGACATAACGGGTGTTCATAAACAGTCGTCATCCCAGTAGGTTTTGGCTTCAGAAACGCATGTCTATTAAAATTGAGAAAAAATGCGCTATGACAGTACTCAATGACGTTTCATTGTGTTGCCCGAATTAATCAAAGACATAACATTTTGTTTTTCAAAGCAACTGGGATGACGACTGTTTATGAACACCCGTTAGATAGGAACCAACCGATACCATCAAAGCAACAAAAAATGTAATAAAACACTTGATTGCGGTCAATTCAACCGCATGGTGGTGTTGAAACGAATTAACAGCACCTAGTTAATAGGTACAAGGTATGAGAACAGTCCCTATGTAAATAATAAACCGTAATTATGAAAAAATCAGCTGCAAATGGAGCATTGTTGATATTTTAATTATTCTGCCCCATTTTACAGCTCAGTATTTATTCCATCTATAAAAAAAATTCAAACAAAAGTTGTAGGAAATTATATCTTCTATAATATTTATAATAGCTATTTTTATTCTAGAATTTACTGGTAAGAAAGTAATTTAAAAAACAATCATGGTTGCCATTTTTAAAGATGGCGGCGCGAACGGTGGCTAAACAAGTTGGAAAGCTTGGAATTTTCATCCGGACCCCGAAGTCGTAAACATATACAAAAATGAAAGCCACCCAACTTTTTACAAGCTGAAACTACCCTGCTACTGGACTATAACCACAACATCTTACCTCATCAATTTTAAACCTAGGATAAATTATAATAAAAACATTATTGCTAGAATTTAAGCAGCCTTGCTTTGTATAACATGCTTGTTGTATGATTTTTCTTTGAATTTCTCCGGTATATAGTTCTCTCAAAGATCTCGTTGTTACTTTTTACTGATTTTTTAGTTGTTTTGTTACGATCCAAATATTGCACTGCAATATGTATTTAATGTACTAGTAACTAGTAACGTTCCAGTATATTTTATAAACATAATTTAAAATCTGCTTGAATTTGATGGGTTAATTAAAAGGTAGAAGAGGTTCAGGGTTATTTTAATGTCTCCAACTGGGGGCGGGCTGCTATAGGGATGGGATCTTGCGTCCCTCTTCAACCAAGAAAGATAATTATAGGATGGATGGGAGAAAGGACGGGTGGAGAATGGAGGAGAGGCCAGGAAAGGTGGAGAAGTACTTCCCCGGCATTCGCCTCAGAGAATGTACTCTGTTGACTCAGGAAAGCTACCTAAAAACTCAATCAGAGCAGACGGCCACGGGAATCGAACGCGCGACCTCCCGAATGCTAAGCAACGTGGTAACCACTAGTCTACAGAGCTCGGAGGTCAATCAACTGTGATATAATTGTTTTTAAACAATTAACCACACAATAATTTGGATAGTTGTTGTCAATAATCCCCATATCTTATCTGTTAAGTGTCAGGTTTGCTACAATAAAACGGGAATCACGTCGGCCTATTACCAATAATATTCAAGAAAAGCAACTCACCAAACACCAATCTACATACTTCAATCTTTTTCATATTAAACCCTAAACTTTAAGTTGATGTGTAATAGTAGGTGGTACGTTTTATCGGCGAAGATAGTAGAAAAGAGGCATATTGGAAAAAAAGGCTTTTGCGCCGTTTCAATGTTTATAGATCGTTTGTGTGAGAGTTTTCTGTCTACAGAATACTCCGCTTATATATTGAAAAGTTCGTATGGCAAAAATGTGTTTTCGAACTTCAAATTCTTTATTAAGTTGTTACACAAACGAGTTTAAAGTGTTTGCTCATGTAACAAATTTGCGAAAGGCTGGAGAACAAATGCTCATAACTAGTCAGTTTGCGAGGCAGATTAAAAATTGGTGCGCAGCGCTGCATGCAAGTAACGGCCCGGTTCGCTTGAGAAAATATTGAATTAACCTAATTATCTTGTGGACGTTATCGGTTATTTTAACGAACTGAAAATGTCGGTGTAAGTGCTTCGCATCCCATTTAACGTTTTACTCATCAGATCGTTACTTGTGCCTGAATGCAAGCTCGCTGATGAAAATTATCCGGAAGTAAGTCGAATTTAATTAATACGCCTTGAATACAAATCGAATTTTTTCACCTCCGTAAAAGCGCCTTTCGCATATTTCATTTGGCGGATCGTTTAGTAGTCCTTTGTAAATCCTGGAAATAATTTAGTAAAATTTCGTCAAACCCTCGCTCGCTCGGATGCCTTTTCTCGGTCTGTCATTCCAAGGGCTGCAGAATATTCGCGCGAGCAAACAGAAAATAGGCAGTTAAAACATTTTTTATACTTTGATATTAAATTTCACGTACAATGGAAAGGAATCCATCTGGGCGCAAAACCTCGTTACATCGTGAAATAACAGAGGACTCGAAGGCATTTCTTTCTGAGCTCCTTTCTCTTTTTATGCAGGCGCTTTGACCCTAAAAGACCAGCATTCGCTTGTTAGTGCGGTCATCAGCGGCAGCAGGTCCGTGGGCGATCACTTAGGGGTAGTTCTTGAGCCCTGTCTGGCGTAACGAGGTCCAGGGTCGTTAGGGCGCGGGAAGTTCACCCTGTCGTCCGTCATCTAGTTAAGTTTACTAACTTAGTCGAGCTTCCTCGGTTAAATGCATCTAATAAGGCCAGAGATATTGCAGTTTCTGTTCTTGTTAATTGTTGTTTAGGGTTTCATATGCAAATTCAGCCACCATTACGCTTGTCCTCGAAAATCGTGCGTATTTGTCAAGAACTATAATCCTCGAGCTAGTCGATCCCGTTGGAGTAAATACTATCCATAGTATTACTGACAACCTCACAACTTCGCATAGCAGTGGAATTCTTTTTCTTCTTTTACATGCCTTGGATTTGTATTGCTTATGATCGTACGTGTTAACTTAAACCAATTTAACCATTATTTATCGGCTTGGTGATCTCTATGCCGCCAATTCATATCTTTCAGATTTTGGTCTTGGTCAAAGTTAGGAATCCAGGATAATAACTCTTAATAACTTGAGGTGAAGTGCTGTAGTAATATAGATTCCAATAAAAGACTGAGATCCCGTGCACTTCTAAATTATACTTGCGCGAAGCAATGGGGTTCTGTGCATAGATAGTACGCATCCCGCCGGGGTTCATTATTTCCAGGACATCCTGCTGCAGCAGCATTTTAAAGAGGAGTTCTACCACATCATAACAATTCTGGATGTTTTCCCCAAGCCACAACTTCGATAAACACTTTTTCCTGTTTATCGCGGCAGTAGATCGCCGTCAGATTATATCGCCCTCTTTATTTCCAGTGAACAACTATTTTTCTTCCAAATTCAACACTAATGCGCTCGGAGCGTTTTAAGCGCTGAACTTTGAGATTGGAGATAAAATAGAGATTCGCTTAAATCAAATTCAAACACGGGAACTGTTTCGCGTAGGATCATTTTAATTAAATGAATAATGGGCTTAGTAACTTCGTGCATCTGAAGAGGGAGAAATTTGGAATTTATTGTCAAATCATTGACCATACAAGCACCCATTTTAGCCTCGCCTTTGTATACGGTCGTTAACCTAGATTTATTCCTCCCTAAATTATACATTTATAAAGAGATCGAGTAGGAAATATTTTAGCTTGCCATCCCAAATTCCATTGGTAACAAGCTTTTTACTTCACTCCGAACGACTCTACTGGAATTCTGCTGCTTCACATTTACACAGAACTCATACCGGTTGCCGTAAAGAGGGAAGCTTTTAAATGTTAGAAAATGTTATTCTTATTTCTACAGTAATTTATTAAAGCGCTTGGAGGTATACACTATTATTTACCTAGAAATACATTTAGTCGCCCAAGAAAATTTTAAAAACCCATCCTATATGCACTAATGGGCAAGCTGAAGTGATTTTTTTTTAAATTTTGCAGTAGTTTACGAAACTGTTCTATACAACCGTCCTAATTGTCATACATAGCTGGTAGTTCATTTAACGGTTGTTAACACAATTTTAAAAATTAAGCTTTCTTTGAATTCATAAAGTACAAAGAGATTGTTTTTATAGACAATTAAAGCAAAAGAAACTTTATTACTGCTATAACCCGATAACTCCTTTAGCTTGTTTAAGATAAGGTAAATTCTACAGGAGTTTGATAATGGAAAACATGGTCAGATCTCACCTCTCCCTTAATTACTACTAGAAAATGAATTTAAATTTATTTCGTTGAAATAGCACATAGGCCCAACGTCCGTAGTTTCTGCTACCATCAAGGAACCAAACGTAGCTGCTGATATGTGATTTTAGTTTAAAAAAACTTAATCACGTTATATTCTGTCTTACCTTTCTTGGTACACAGCTAGCATACATTTGTAAACAAATCAATTTATTGTTCGACTCTCAATCTCGTTGGGTTAATGAAGTAATTTTATTAGGACATATACAAATAAAACACATAACAGTAGAAATATGAGGCAATTAACATTTAGTGGTTATAAATCTATATTTTTGAATATTGATGGGTTTAATAAAATTATCACATATAATCTCATAAGAGCATTAATTCTTTCCGCATTTTTTGAGTGCGTTCCAACAATGTCGTATTAATTTGCCTGGGAGGGACGCGAGGGCAAATTAGAACTTTGTTGGAATGCACGAAAAATAATTTCCGGATATGAATTAATGCTCGAATGCAGATTCGATAAGAAAATCGTAACGACACAAATCCTCACAGTTAGGTTAGCCTACCTACAAAAAATTTCCAAGAAATTTTGTTATTGTCTTGATTACGGCTCGTGAACTAATTTTTCTATGGGTCATTAATGAGTGTCGTACGATTTTCGTTAGTAAATTTTATATTATAATCAATTAAAAAAATATATTCTGTATGTTTACATGCAGTTTAAATTGTTTCAGAAACCTTTTTGCTTAAACACTGTTAACTTTCGTTGTCTTTAATTTATTTATGATTTACTTTCTTTAATTTTCAAATTTTTTAGTTAGTAGTTTTGTTCATTTAAATATCTTTATTTTCACTCAGTTCTGATATTTTTTACTATTATCTTTGTTTTTCACTTACATTCTGGCTTTTATATCTTCGAGCTCAATTTATCTTCACTGACATTATAGACTTGCATCTAAAAGCAAGGACTACTTTACACCGTCGTCAGCAACACCTGCTAGTTATGCTACACGCATACACCAACATCTTCATAGTTCTTAGTCCAAACTTCTTATGACGACCACGTTTATTTTATAACGAATACTTTTTCTGGGCACATACCAGTATTTATTTTTTATATAATTGAATTTTATATTTTTAGCTTGATTTTAAAACTGGTGACTTTTTAATTCGAAATTTTTACACGCACGCAATTGTTATTGTTATTTTCTAATATTCTCAAAAAATTGGAAATAAAATATCAATAAATTACAGATTCCTAATTTTCAACCATGGTGTCATTTAGCTAAACATGTCATATTTTAAGTTAACTTGTTCTCAAACTGTGCCTGCCACCAATTATTCATTATTGTGCAACAATAACTCTTTTTTATATTTTATTTGCATATTTATAATCTACTTAGAAAATGCAAGTGAGTCATTAGTAAATGTTATCTTAAATATATACATGTCATGATTTGGTATCAGGCCAATACCGTCTTCCCAGGGTTATAGGCTAACAGAAGGCAGTTAGGGGAGTAAATCTAGTGGCCAGGTGCGTTGAAGTCTTCTTGCGGCTGCTGGTTGGCGAGATGCCCTACAAGGTCATTTTCATGTCCTGGTAACTTGGTTGTATGCTTGTGCGAATCTTTGGATTTCAGTTGTTACATGAGGGATTTTTAGGTCGGTGTGGATAGAATCGTTGCTTACATACCATGGAGCGTCAGTGATTATTCGGAGTATTTTAGATTGTATTCTTTGTATGATTTTTGTATGGGATGCTTTTGCACAGCCCCAGAGCTGGACACCATAAGTCCAGATGGGTTTATGATGATTTTCTAAAGCAGTACCTTGTTGGATAACGAAAGCTGCGAACGCCTTCCGATTAGCCATTGCATCTGCTTCAGTTTCAAGTCTATTTCTTGTCTTTTTTTCTTGATATGCGTACCCGAGTTGAGTTTTTCGTCAAGGTGCATACCTAAATATTTTATTTTGGACTTAGTTGGAATTTGAATATTGTTAAAACTAGTGGAAGGGCGCACAAGTATTCTGTTAGCGAAGGTTATTTGTGCTGACTTGTCGCTGTTTACTGTTATTCTCCATTTGTTGGTCCAGTCCTGTAGGAGATTGAGGTGGTTCTGTAAGTGAGTTGTCGCTGCTGCAGGTGATTCACTGGTTGAGATGATGGTTATGTCATCGGCAAACACGGCAATAGTAATGTTTTGCGTGGTTGAAGAATCAGATGAATAAATCAGATAGAGTAAAGTGCCTAACACACTTTCTTGCGGCACTTCTGCTTTCATTTGATGGTAGTCCGAGGCTGAGTTATTTATTACAACTTGGAAGAATTTTTCGGTGAGGTATGATTTTAGTATTAAATAGATCTGAGCTGGGAATTGTAGGTTGATCTTGAACAGGAGGACTGAATGCCAAACATTATCGAAGGCTTGCTTTATATCTAGGAAAGCAGCTGCAGTTAATTTTTTGGTTTCAAGACTTTCTATTAATTGATTCACGATTCGGTGGAATTGGTGTATCGTTGAGTGGGCTTCGCGAAAACCGAATTGGAAGAAACAAACCTATGTTTTATCCTTTTTAATAATATTTACATTTGCAGAAAAAAACTGACTAATATAACAACTTACTTCAAAATTACTGTCATCAACAAATTTGCGTTACATTCGCAAAACAACGAATAGGCAATTAGCTGGTATAGTTTACAATTTCACATATAATTGATTTAAGAATTATGATTCTTTGTGACTGATCTTTTTTTCAGTAGTGGACAGTCAAATTTGCTAAAGAAACTCATGATTCCATTGTATAAAATACATTTTTACTTCCTTTTACGATAAAGGAAGTATTGGATTCACCCCAAAAATTCGAAATTGAGTTTTCAACAGATCTTCACGTTTTAGAGTCCCCTGATCCCAAAAAACATATTTTTTTTCATTGGTCTGTGTGTCTGTCTGTCTGTCTGTCTGTCTGTCTGTGTGTCTGTCTGTCTGTGTGTCTGTGAACAGAATATCTCAAAAACGAAAAGAGGTATGGCGTTGAAACTTCATATATAAGTTTTATGTACTATGTAGATGAGACAGCAAGCTTTTGAAGAAAATCACATAACCGGAAGTAGGTGTTTACTCTTGTGATTTTTCAGTTTTTTTCGATTTTTTCAAAAACGGCTCTAACGATTTTTTTCAAACTTTACATTTTTATTACATTTTTAATGTGCATTGACGTGAGATAGGTGATTTTCCAGTTAAAAACTTCTAAAGTGGGTTTCTTTTGTTTTTTTTTCTATTTTTTTTATTAACTCCTATTTTAAATGGAACACTCGGTATATTATTACATTTTTGAATTCTGCTTAAGATTTTAGAGAAAATTTGTCTCTTCAACTAACGCTCTATTTTGTACCGTTTTTGTAGAATTCGTAATTTTTGAAAATTTTTGACAAATGCTTAAAAATTAAAAATTAAATTTTTGACTAATTATAAGATCACTGTAAAAGGAAGTTGTGTGAGTGTATCACACCAGATTTTTTAATGATAAAATCGTAGTGCTGAACTTAATATTTTTTATTTGTATATTAATTCAATAACAGGTTAATTATGTGTAATCTATAACCTCGTTTTACCTTGCGGTGTAGAGGCTGGTGCTTTATGTTCTTGCATCTGGCGGTACAATGCTCAACTTGCCCCGGATTCGGGATACAAAGTTGGAGCGCGCCATTATGTGAGGTGTCTGTGTGTGTTATGTTGACCTTGTTACTCTATCTCTTAGGTCTGTGGTTCTGAGTAGAGCACAGTTAATTTGGTGCCCAACAGTGAATGGTCTCACCGAACCCAGTTCCAATCGCAAGGCTGCGGAAAATTCCGGCCCTCGCGGGATTCGAACCGAGGACTCGCTTAATTCAAGGCAAGCGCTTGCCCATCTGCGCTACTCGGCTTCTGTATGTTAATTATATATTATTTAAAATGCTTTGCCATTTTAAGAACATATCAAAATAACCCTGTTGCCGTATTTACAGTTCGAATAATAATTACATCTACTCAGAAAGGATATGCGTGTTATTAGTAGATTTTGTAAACAAATAGAATACATTGCTGCGTTCACTGAATACGCCCAAATCAATTTGAGGAAGTTAATTGTAATGAGAAGCAACTGGATCTAAAGAAAATCATTTAATAAAATTACATGCATATCCTGTCACGCGACAAAGTTTTACTGAGAAAATGCAATAATAAAAACAGCATCGCTACGAACACCCTTCGCTCAATCATCAGACAGCGCGTATATATTAGCGAGATTATCCGTCGATGTTTATTGACACACAAAAGATTAAACATAAATCCAGAAAGTATACAAAGCAACCAAAATTGGAAAGGAGACGATGATTGATTACTACACATAAATTACCAAACAACTGAAATTGGTGAACAACGGATGGGTTAGAATATTATTAAGGGAAATCATTCAAGGCGGCCTAAAATTATATTCGCCAAAGCACCACAGTACATAAAGTTATAGAGATAGCACTCCCCTACCTGCGATTTTGGGAAGTTTTTTACTTCCAAAGAATAAAAAATCCTAATTCTACTAGATGTGTGTAGCAATTCGCCAAACCATAGCACCAAATGTGCACCTAAATAATGACGCTTTTTAAGAAAAAAATTGGTTTAGCACCACCAAAAAGATGGCCCCAAAATGGGTTACAGCATCTGAAATGAAGTTAAACCATAAAAGTTTAAAAACATGAAAACTAGAAATATAGCCCTATACTGATGTTATATGCTCGAAATTCTGTAAAATAAGGGTGCTACAGGCAAATTTATAAAACACCAAAGACTATGTACGCAGCCTAATGTATATAACGACAAAAATAGTTGGGATAGGTCATGACAATGTCAATTGCCTGACACTGACAGTAATTTGACAAGGTTGCTTTAATATTAGAAAATCTATTGCATGATTACAAAGCCTAACACATTTTCCTTTGACTTTTAAAATTATTTAGTGTCACAAAGTTCACTCGCGAGGGAAGTTCTGGGTAAAGCATTTTACAGATTTTTTGTATTAACTCGTATTTTTTAAAATAGAAAGCCCGGTATATTATTACATTTTTGAATCCGGCTTAACATTTTAGAGACTATTCAACTCGCCCCCTTCATGTTAACTATTAACCAATCATAATTTAGTATTTTTGTTATTGGCACCAAACAGCGTAAAATTGTGCAACAATTCCGCTAGAGGAATTTTGATGACAATTTCTTTCTCTTCCTGTAAAAGTCATCATGTATGATATAAGCAATGTCAAATTTGACAAACAATTTATTTCACGTCAACAGGTTTTTATTTACACGGAGGACGTGATATAATTTATTAATTACTAAGAAATGTCAATTTTGTTCGTTGAATAGTCCTCCAAATACCGTTTGTAGCCGACAAATTGCATACATTTTTGTCAAAGTGTTTATTCGTGTTTATTGCTTCAAAATTGGTCGAGTGCTATATCGAAGCAATAAACACTCCTATACTTTGACAAAACTTTTCAGCAATTCGTCGAAGGCTGGCGATATTGTATATTATGAAAACTCGGTTCAACTAACGCTCTACTTTGTATGGTTTCTGTAGAATTTGTAATTTTTTGACAAATGCTTAAAAATTTAAAATTTTATTTTTAGCTAATTATAAGATTACTATAAAAGAAAGTGGTGTGCTTGTATGACACCAGATTTTTTAACTTCAATTTAGAATGAAATTCGTTCTGGTTTTATCATGTACAGGTTTGGTCTGATATTTTTACTTAAATAATAGTATTTGTAATATCGTGATATTGTTTTAGTTAGGTACTTATTATTTTTTTGTCTTAACTTTGATTCACGATGCACATTTGTTAATTAGTCAATTTTCTCATGGATTGTATTTTTTTAATGTAATTCATATGTCTAAACCTATTATTGGCTGGGTGCCTCGGCAACCCATCTGTTGGTTTGGCTAACATATATAATTATGTATACAGGGAATTTATTTTAATAGTTAACCTGCGAGTTTTGTTTTTATGCCACATCATTTAATCATGCAGGTCACTTACATAGTTGCAAATGTGTCCAACAGATTAAAGCGTTTATTTTACGATTTAACATACGAATTATTACTTGTCAAAAAGACAACTAAAAGTTATCCTAATGTTTACAACACTGAAGAAAAGATACAATTTGTGAGTTGTACCTAGGTATCTGCTTTTTAGTTGCATACCTACATGCCGGTAACAAAATTAAAGTTTCTTATTAGCAAGTATCTAATTCAAATTCGCATGTTAACTCGTAAAATAAACGCTCTTATTCTATTGATCTCATTTGTAACTATGGAAGTGACATGTATGATTAAATGCTGGCACGGAAACGAAACTGCTATGTGAACCATTAAAATAAATTCACTGTATATATAATAAAATAATATAATAACTAAACTCTTTATTATACAAAACAAGAATACAATTTGGGCTAAATATGTTACTTTTGCAGCTTTTTTATCCGAATAAATAGCATATCTATTTCTTTTTACATATCGGAGTACCCATGAAATTGTAAATTATTGCTTTTCAAGAACTTTGTTGTTGTAAGTTCTGACTGTCATATAAGGATCACATAAACTGCCACCTAGGACTTTAAATGTCTTTATAACTCTGAGAATTGATTCCAGATATATTTAGCATGATATGAAATAATGGCATCGTCCACCGTTGTGTTTTACGAGCTGTTGAGTAATTAGCATATTTTTGGTCTAGCACGTCAACACCTGCTTTAGTACTTATACAAGTTAGTATAATGTCGTTAAGCATACTATACAGGGTGTCCAAAAAATGGCGGATTAACTCTACGGTGCGTTACTGAGGGATGCCTAATGAACCCTAGAAAAATATGAAAAAAAATCCCTGGGCCGTATTTTTCGAAATATTTAGAAATTAATAAAAATAAATCTGGCAACATTGATACTGCATCAATTTCTCAATCAAAAATGTATGCATAGTAAGTTGTTAATATGTTGGTGACACTGTAAGTCTATGTCAAATTCGAGGTTAGTAGGTTAGGTTTTGCGTCAGTCTGTGTCAAAACTGACACAAAACCTAACCTGCTAATCTCGAATTTGACATAGACTTACAGTGCCACCAACATATTATTCATACAACAAATATTTCAATGCCAAGCTTGATTTCGTATATTATTATTGTACAAAGCCTGTTTGCCATATTTAGTAATCGACAAACTCAACAGGAAATCAGTTTTTTAAAATACTTAAATATTGAAAACAATTTAGTTAAATCCCAAGAATATTAAAAAAAACAGATATTTTAATAAGTCCCAGATATATTTGACACTATAATTATACCCTAGTTATTTAAATAAATGGATTTTATTACCCACCTTTGACCAGAAATATTTCGAAAAATACGGCCCAGGGAATTTTTTTCATATTTTTCCAGGGTTCATTAGGCATCCCCAAGTAACGCACCGTAGAGTTAATCCGCCGTTTTTTGGACACCCTGTATATCAAAATGGAACATAAGATAACAATGGTTTGGTCAAAAGTAGGTACATCTTTATTAAAATGTCAACTTCACGATCTCTAGCTGTTAAGAATTGAGAAGCAATAAACTTGTTTCCGAAAGGTACCAGCATAAGTTAGTTTTCAGTTGTTCCATTGAATACAGTGATGAGTACTTATTGCCACCAGTATTATTTTGAATTATAGCAGCTACAGTTCTAGTAAGCGAAGTACGACTTCAGTTGGTGTAACGCCCCGTTTTACAAGAGCGTTTAATAATTATTAACTACTTTTGGACCACGATATATGCTAATTGAGGCAGGTATAAACTACCATTATCTCGTTGGAGCGTGTGGTTGGCGATAACAGCCGCTTGTTTTCCTGGCTCGAACGCGTCGATCCTAGCGAGGGTTTTCCTGTTTCGATTTTGCTAGCAGACAAAGCAGTCAGCTTTTGCTTTAATTGACAGCGCCGCAAGGGATGATGCTAGTCAAAGAAGTCTGCACAGATTTAACTAATGAAAGATCACTTTAGTGATAATCCGCGAACCGCCGTTCTCCAGCTTTAGGTGAGATTTCTTCTGGCTTATTTTTTTCCTTTACTAACTTCCGTATATTGGCGTTTAGGCGGAAAAGAAGGGCAAGCAAAGTGCCACCAAAGGATAGACTAGGGGCTATAAGCACTCGCAGAGCGTAAATCGCGACACCTGCGGCGCAATTTTTTTAACAAATTGGGGTCCCGATAATGTCTTCAAATTAACTGGCGTCGAGGTCCGACTTATGAGACGTGCAGAGGTCAATCATTATCTACAAGGATTCTCCCATCACGATATTGCGGCGCACTACACCCTCAAGATGCGACCTGCTTGTGTATTATGTAAGTACAACCTAATTCAGCGTTTTTTATCGTACTGGCGGATTGCCGCATAAAGAAAATAACAGCTAACTTAAGGCCTTAGGTGTTTACAACTGTTACGTACGCGATCATATTTTTTTTAAATTGCAATTGACGCTTATTGCGTGAATCCTAGTTAATCTCAATTGCTGAATTTGTATGTACTCCTTATTAGTGCAGACGCAAATGCCAGAGTAGCGTTCCGCACAATTGTGATTTTAGTGTAATTAATTCCTTTGCACTTATCATAAATTGGTTACTTTGCCTATGAAACTATTTAAGTCAATAATCTAGTATAGTTGTTTGACAATTATCAGCCATTAGGCTACAGTGGTATTGCACTTGTTGCTAGTAAATATTTAATTGAGTAAATGTCCCCATGCTAACAATTTGTTTTATTAATATATTTTTCTACCACGTTCCCGTCTGCACGATGGAAATGTCAGCAGCATAAGCGCCAAAGGTAGGTGGTGGGTTTACTAGCTGAATTCGTATCGGTTGTGAAGACAACCAGGCGCCCTAATTTTTTTTGAATGTTGGAAGTAGTTTTTGTGGAAGCCGAAAGGATCGGAACCTAATCCTTGCTCACGCCACAAATCTATCGAGGATATCTGAGCTAGTCCCGGCCGTGTGCGCCCTTATTCAAAGGGGTGGGACACGAAGATGGCGCCCAACGTGGGGCCTGATTAGGAACGTTTTTAGAAGTGTTGTTTGAATTTGGGCAATGAGGTTGGCGAATTAACTTCTTTGGTCATCAGTAACTAGTAGGCTAGGGCAGATAGGTTAATTAGATACGATTAGGCTTAAGGATCTAGCGAATAATCTGCTACCTATTTTTAGTGTTAATTATAGATGGGAAAAATTAATTATCAGTAGTAGCATAGGCATTTGCATTTTAAATTCGTTAACTGGCATCATGTTGCGTGTAAATTGTTTAATTTCGGACGAGTTAGATTGGGAATTATTATCGCGAAATGTTGACCCTGCAGGTCGCAAGGTTGAAGATAAACGAAAGTTACTTCGAGCTCAAATAAATTTGGAAAAATGTGAGCCTGCCCGCGTTTTACAATATTCAGACGTTGCATTTGATGTGCCTACCGAATTAGAAAGTTGCAAAGTTAAGCTGTCGGAGTTGGCGAATTTGATTGGAAATTTTGAAAATAAACCGCAGACGTCGGAATTTAATCGTTTAGAAACTAGATTAGGGCATGTATTACGCCGCGTAAATTATTTATCTGGCAAAACCAATGAAACGACTAAGTTAGAATGGCAGACAGTACGTGATAGGTGTTTAGAGCTATTTGAATCGTTATCTGAAGTAGGAGAAAGCGACGTCATGCAACAGAACGATTTACTTTTACTGTTGGAGCAATCGCAATTAGCAAACATTTCTGCTGGCGGTGAAATAGCGAGTAATGTTCCACTAGAGAGGGAAAATAAATGTAATTTAGAAACCACGATAGCTGCTTCGGTTCCCATTCATGAAGGTTTGCCTTCAGCAAGCAATTTTCCTGGACCTCATTCTCGG
This sequence comes from Agriotes lineatus, assembly GCA_940337035.1. NCBI lineage: Eukaryota > Metazoa > Arthropoda > Insecta > Coleoptera > Elateridae > Agriotes > Agriotes lineatus. The sequence continues at coordinate 95,641,916 of OW679197.1, forward strand.
TACACGACTTCAAGCAGGGATGGTCTAGCTAATTATGGTCTTGCTTATACTACAGCCGTCAGTGCGTCGGCACAACCGCGGTTTAGCGTAAGTGAAATGATTCACAGCTCACCAGATCCTCCTTCGCGTCCGGTCGAAATTGAAGCGACAGTGGCAGCTGATCAATTCGCGTCAAGGCTGAAAGATTTAAACTTAGCGGACCCTGTATATCATGCGTTTCCGTCTAGTCGTTCAGTAAGTGTGTCCAAATGGAACCTTAAATTTAGCGGAAATACAGCGACACAAGGTGTTAGCTCATTTTTGGAAAGGGTTGAAGAACTTCGAGTAGCTCGCCATTTATCTTTCGATCAGTTGTTTAGAGAGGCGGTAGATTTATTTGACGATCAAGCGCTCATTTGGTTTCGATCGATTCGAAATAAGATTAATAATTGGCAGGATTTAGTAGGTCTTCTTCGCAGACATTATCAACCAAGCGATTATGATGATGTCTTATGGAATGAAATTAGAGCGCGTAATTAAGGAGCAGACGAACGCCCTCATATTTACATAGCGGTTATGCTAAATTTATTTAATCGGTTAAGTAAAACTCCATCGGCGGAGACGCAGCTTAAATACATTCGTCAAAATTTACAACCTTACTATTCCAATCATTTAGTGTTAGCTCGGATTCCTAATGTTGACGTATTAATAGAATTTTGTCGCGAGTTAGAAGAAACCAAGAACAGAAATAAAAAATTTAGACAAAACTTTACAACGGGTAGTACTCCATTGGAACCGGATCTGGCTTATAGACCCACTAATAACGTGAAGCGTCAGGTGAATGCTATAGCCAGAAATAAAAATAGTACATTCGACTCATCCCTCTCGCGTTCCTTAACATTTAGAGGTAAATCGTTTGCAAGGGCGAACCAAAATTTAATTTGCTGGAATTGTAGACAACCAGGGCATACGTATCATAGATGCGAGGCAGAGCGTACTTTTTTCTGTTATGTATGTGGAACCCCGGACACAAGCTTCTCAAATTGTTCAAAATGTAAACAACGGTTACCAAAAAACGAATGAAGACTGGTTTCGTTCCCAGCCAACGAACAATCAGTCGTAAACCATTAGTGGCTGATGATTGGGATAAATGGTTAAGCCATGTTAAAACTTTTCATCATACATCCCGGTTGAACTCTGTTTTTTATCACCGCAAATTAGATAATCGTCCTTTCGTATTAGTAAACATTCTGGGTACTAGTATCCTTGCTCTTTTAGACTCAGGCGCTAATCAGTCAGTAATAGGGAGTCAAGGACTATTTTTGTTAAATAAGCATAACCTCAAAATGCGCGGATCTCCTGCAGAGATGCAACTTCAAACAGCAGATGGCGCGTATCAAAATATTTCCGGAATAGTAGAACTTCCTGTAACAATAGACGGAACCACTAAAGCTATCAGTGTTCTGATATCTCCGGATATTTCAAATTCTTTAATTTTGGGAGCGGATTGCTGCTATATGTTTGGCCTTAAAACCAATTTCAAACATGATAGTTTTTCAGTGTCAAGTCTGAGTACTACTAGAAAATTTATACATAGTAAAAATGATCTCGATTTGGAACAGGTTAGGGAACTAGAAGTAGTTATCAATAAGTTTCAACAAATAAGTGGTCCAGGCTTAGGGCTTACTCCGTTGGTGAGTCATCACATCGATACAGGCGATGCGAAACCTATTAAGCAAAGGTATTATCAGATGTCCCCGGTTATGTTAGAAGCCGTTAATAAAGAGGTAGATAAAATGCTTGCGCTTAAGGTGATACGAGAATCTTCTTCACCATGGAACTCTCCTATCGTGATGGTTAAAAAAAAAGATGGTAGCTTACGGTTCTGTTTTGATGGCCGACAATTGAACGCTGTTACTAAACGCGACGCCTATCCACTACCATACGTTAATGGAATCCTTGACCGTCTCAGAGACTCGCGATACCTGAGTTCTATAGACTTAAAAAAAGCTTTTTGGCAAATTCCTCTTTCGGACAGTAGTTGTGAGAAGACAGCCTTTACCGTGCCAGGACGAGGTTTGTTCGAATTCACAGTTTTACCCTTCGGCCTTAGTAACAGTCCACAAACCCTTCAAAGGTTAATGGATAATCTCCTGGGACCTCAGTTTCCTAACGTATTTGTATATTTGGACGATATCATCATAACTTCTAGTACCTTTTCCGAACATATTTTAACATTAACTAGAGTTTACAAAAGATTGCGAGATGCGGGTTTGATAGTTAATATCGATAAGTGCGAGTTTTGTAAACCTTCTTTAGCGTACTTAGGGTTTCTAGTAGACAAGGATGGATTACGCACGGATCCTTCTAAGGTAGAGGCAATTGTGTCATTTCCTACGCCAAAAACGGTCACCGAGATTAAACGTTTCCTTGGCATGGCTAGTTGGTACCGTCGGTTTATTCAAAATTTCTCAACAGTTGTTTCTCCAATCTTAAGCCTTGTGAAAGGGAAAATTAAAAGCCAACGCGTTAAATGGAATAATGACGCCGAGCGATCCTTCCAACAGCTTAAAAGACTACTAGTTACCGCGCCTATATTGTCAAGTCCCGACTTCACGCGACCTTTCATTATTCAATGTGATGCGAGCGACGTAGGTTTGGGAGCGGTTTTACTCCAAGGCGAAGGCGAAGATGAACGCGTCATCGCTTATGCAAGCCGCACTTTAACAAACCCTGAAAGGAACTATTCGACAACTGAGAAAGAGTGTCTAGCTTGTCTTTTTGGGATTGAGAAATATCGACCTTATGTAGAGCTCACGCGATTTAAAATAATCACTGATCATTATGCACTCCTTTGGTTACACAAACTACAATCTCCCAGTGGTAGGTTAGCGAGATGGACAGCCCGTATGGCACAGTATAGCTTTGATATAGAACACCGTAAAGGGAAATTTAATGTAGTTCCCGATACTTTGTCGCGTGCCCCGACTTCAGTAACACAGATTAGTTCCATGTCCTTTACAGCTCCTGACCATTGCCCATGGTATAAGCGCATGATTGAACGCGTACAATCGTTTCCCGAACAGTACCCTTCCTGGAGAGTTGAGCAGGATGTGCTTCATAAGTTCATTCCCAACAAGCACGACATTATTTCAAATTTAATTGAATGGAAAATCGTGATCCCTAAATCTAAGCGTAAGGAGTTACTTCAGCAGTATCATGACGAACCAACTTCGGGTCATTTAGGGTCGTTTAAGACGTATCAAAAGTTGGCCGAAGTTTATTACTGGCCTCAGATGAAATCGGACATAGCTAATTATGTACGGTCATGTAATATTTGTCAAGCTAGTAAAGCTTCTTCACAACTTCGTCCTGGTTTCATGGGTCGCCAGAAGCGTGTGAAGTACCCTTTTCAGCTTATTTCCATTGACCTCGTGGGACCTTTCCCTCGGTCTACAAAAGGTTATACCTCTTTGCTGGTAGTCACCGATTGGTTTACAAAATTTACGCAAATTCATCCCTTAAGGAAAGCAACGGCTTCCGCCATCGTCAAATTTTTAGAAAACGATGTATTTTTGATGTTTGGCGTGCCCCAAATTATCATGTGTGACAATGGCCCTCAATTTGTAGGAGGACTTTTTCAAAAACTTATTGACCGCTATCGTGTTCAGAAAGTATGGTATAACGCCGCTTACCACCCTCAAGTGAATCCCGTAGAGCGTACTAATAGGGTTATTACTACCGCGATACGTTGCTACGTCAAAGAAAATCATAGACATTGGGATACGGAGATTTATAAAATAGCGCATGCGATTCGCAACGCAGTACACGAAGTTACTGGTTAGACTCCGTCATTTTTGAATTTTGGTCGTACCATTCCGGTTCAAGGCGATTATTATGGTAAACTACAAGAGTTAGGAGTAGATGATATATCGTTGGATACCCGCGAACGGCTCGCGAATGACGTTAATCAGCTCTCGCCCCTTTACAAGGATGTAGTTTTTCGCCTCAACCAGGCTTATGAACGGAATAAACGCTAGTACAATTTAAGGAAACGGTCGTTACGATTCAAAAAAGGCGATATGGTATGGAAACGCAACCCAGTGCTCTCCAACGCGGCCAAGGGTTTTGCAAAAAAGTTAGCTCCAAAATACATTCAAGCCAAAGTAGCTGAAGTGACAGGTTCGGTCACTTATCGTTTAGTAGATCTGAACGGTCGAAATTTGGGTGTTTGGCACATCAAAGATCTTAAGCAAAGTCATCGCGAAGTCAATGAGGAGTAATCCGTCGTGACGCATGTAATTATATGTCTACCATCGTGATTTAGGCATAAACTGATTTGACAACACTTAAAGTTGCGGAAGAGTCGCTTCCCCAACTTACAATTATCTTACTTGACCATTAGCATTAGTTTAGTTAGGTTAGTTAGGAATCTATAGTTTATAGGCAGTTTTCTTGAGTTCTTCTTCTAGTTGGTTCCTCATGTGGTATTGGAATGGTTTTGACCCTAGAGGTAATCACTCGATTGGTTACTTACTTACCTTGAGTCGTTGCATAGAACCTCTCAGTAACTGTGTCCTATGTGAGGCAGTTCTTATTAGTAGTTTTTTTTATTGCGTATTTTTGTTCTGTGTCCGATGTGGTGCAGACGTGTTATATTAATCAAGTATATATTTTTTCTTGGCCTGAGCCCCATTTAGGTGACGAGCTCTGCCTAGAACCCCTTGGCGCTTGCGCTAAAAGCCGTGCGAAGTAAGCGTTTTGCTTATGTGTAGGAACATATATGATAGAGTCCCATTTATGGAGTCTCTTTTGAGTAAGTAGCTCAATCTGTGGCAATCAATACCCATCTAGGATCCTACAGAAACATTATGTTTTAATTTAGGTTATAGGGTTAGATAGAATTAGGTGTAGATAGTTTAGTTAAGGGTAAGGTAGTAATGGGTTTCACCTTTTGGAGTCCTTGACTGGGTTGTGTTTTTTTTTTGCTTGGGTGGTTGGTTGGGCAAGCAGGGTGGCCACTTTGGGAATTTACCTCGTCGTTCCAGGCGGTAGATCTTCATATTTTTCCCCCCCTGTCAGTATCTCCAGGATACTCTTTGATGGTGAGACCGTGAACCCGGCTTGTATATAGGTCCCGTTTTGGGAATGTTAAATGTCTACTGGGTTATTGTGATGTCACGATGGGGACATTTGGGGTGGGTGTTTCGGATTTGGGTGATGTTTGGATGCTGGGGAGAGCTGCTGTGGATTCGTGGATGTGGGTGAGGGAGTTACATTGGGCTAGTCACCGGCGCGCCTTTGTCACCTAGCGCGAATTTGGGGCGGAGGTTTTAGGGGTTTAGTCCCGGGAATTTTCCCGAATCTTGGAATATTTATTAGGGTATTTCCTTGGTTTTTTTTCATTTAAATCATTCCTGTGTGTAGTACACTGTACGGCCTTTCAAGGTACTTTCAATGCCTGTCCCAAGGAGAGGGGGAGTGTAACGCCCCGTTTTACAAGAGCGTTTAATAATTATTAACTACTTTTGGACCACGATATATGCTAATTGAGGCAGGTATAAACTACCATTATCTCGTTGGAGCGTGTGGTTGGCGATAACAGCCGCTTGTTTTCCTGGCTCGAACGCGTCGATCCTAGCGAGGGCTTTCCTGTTTCGATTTTGCTAGCAGACAAAGCAGTGAGCTTTTGCTTTAATTGACAGCGCCGCAAGGGATGATGCTAGTCAAAGAAGTCTGCACAGATTTAACTAATGAAAGATCACTTTAGTGATAATCCGCGAACCGCCGTTCTCCAGCTTTAGGTGAGATTTCTTCTGGCTTATTTTTTTCCTTTACTAACTTCCGTATATTGGCGTTTAGGCGGAAAAGAAGGGCAAGCAAAGTGCCACCAAAGGATAGACTAGGGGCTATAAGCACTCGCAGAGCGTAAATCGCGACACCTGCGGCGCAATTTTTTTAACAAATTGGGGTCCCGATAATGTCTTCAAATTAACTGGCGTCGAGGTCCGACTTATGAGACGTGCAGAGGTCAATCATTATCTACAAGGATTCTCCCATCACGATATTGCGGCGCACTACACCCTCAAGATGCGACCTGCTTGTGTATTATGTAAGTACAACTTAATTCAGCGTTTTTTATCGTACTGGCGGATTGCCGCATAAAGAAAATAACAGCTAACTTAAGGCCTTAGGTGTTTACAACTGTTACGTACGCGATCATATTTTTTTAAAATTGCAATTGACGCTTATTGCGTGAATCCTAGTTAATCTCAATTGCTGAATTTGTATGTACTCCTTATTAGTGCAGACGCAAATGCCAGAGTAGCGTTCCGCACAATTGTGATTTTAGTGTAATTAATTCCTTTGCACTTATCATAAATAGGTTACTTTGCCTATGAAACTATTTAAGTCAATAATCTAGTATAGTTGTCTGACAATTATCAGCCATTAGGCTACAGTGGTATTGCACTTGTTGCTAGTAAATATTTAATTGAGTAAATGTCCCCATGCTAACAATTTGTTTTATTAATATATTTTTCTACCACGTTCCCGTCTGCACGATGGAAATGTCAGCAGCATAAGCGCCAAAGGTAGGTGGTGGGTTTACTAGCTGAATTCGTATCGGTTGTGAAGACAACCAGGCGCCCTAATTTTTTTTGAATGTTGGAAGTAGTTTTTGTGGAAGCCGAAAGGATCGGAACCTAATCCTTGCTCACGCCACAAATCTATCGAGGATATCTGAGCTAGTCCCGGCCGTGTGCGCCCTTATTCAAAGGGGTGGGACATTGGTATAGATAATTTATATCGTACAGTGTTAACACGATTTCCAGTATAAACATCTGTGTTGATTATGTAATGAATACCAAAACCGGCTAAAATTTGCACCTTCAGTCTATATCTGGGCACTTTACTAGTATCTATAAACATCCTAAATCCGCAGCAGCCTTTGACAGGGGTGAGTATCTCGTCAGTATACTAATCCATGTAGCACATGTAAAATACGCTTACATTTTCTTTAACACTTCATCTTGTTTTTTCATTATCAAACCGAAGGCGACGCAGTAGAACATAGAAACGGCAAACAAAAATGATGCATCAGAAAAAGCCGTTATCAATTTCATGAGTAAATCTTCATGGACCCATTAACAATTTCCAGCACATAAAGAAACACAATAAAAGCTTCTACTTTCATTTTATTCGTTTTATTTATAATTGAATTTGAATATTGTAAAGAATTATTGCTACTCCTCCTAAATTGTGTTGTACCTCTCATGAATTTTATCAATTGCATTAGTATGAGGCATGGCCTGTTCCATTATTCTGTTCGATATCAAATGTTTTCCAGCTTCCTTGTGAAGGAAATTCAAACCTTACATTACTCTTATGCCCTTCCATACCAAGCTTAACTATTGATTTTATTTCTTTATGTATCGTCTCTAAATCGCTCATTCTAAGATCGTCCTTGCCCCATGCCCTTCATCATCATTATTTGAGTGTTGTCTTACTTATATCTACTTTTAGAAGCGCGCTCACTGAATCCTTACATCATATTCATTATAACTACTTTTACCAAGACTATCAAAATTGGGTTCACACGATTGAAGTTTATCACCAACGTGGGTGACTGTCTGTACTAAATTTTCCACACTCTTATTCTTACCATTTGTTTCGACATCTTCCCAAAACGTATAATCTATTATTTGCACTAGTTATTGTTTAAAACTACGAAATCACGTATGTTTTGAAAGCAATATTTTAAGAGAAAGTGTTCAACAATAAGAAAAGTATAAAATCAGTCTATCTTTAGATGCCAAGAGAAAAATTTAGTAAAATATGATTATTGAAAAGAAGACGTTTCAATAGATTATTTTTGGATTTTATCTTTTGGTTTATCACGTATAAAGTGAAGACCGTTGCGTGAATACTCCTATATTATTCGCTTTTCGCTAATATTTTGAAAATGAAAATGGAAGATAACAAAGCCAAAGACTTCCCAAATTTATAAAGCCAATCCATTAATACGTATACCACTGATTAGCAATAAAACATCTGACATTTAGTTTGAATAGGGTGCGACGATGTAGCTTTTGCCTCCAGTAAGTTAGGTCTGATTAACGCATTCACTTCCAAAACCACTTATGATCGCTTTGATAGAGGTCAAATGGGTTGTGACTCACGCTTTGATTATAACCTCTTTCTATAGTATATTTGTATTTACAAGGTAACTTTGACAAGTAGTGTGAAATCTGGTTAGTACTGAACCTGAAAAGCGAAATGCGAGATCTTTTATAACTTGATGGTTTTAAAGGAATAAAATTAATTTACTAAGGGCCGATTCCACAATGCATGTATATACCTAGAATAAGCTATCCGAGGTATAATTGTCATAGTTTCGTTTGTTACAGCAAACGTTTCTAGGGTGTTTATTCTGCAGATAACTTTATCCTTGGTTTGTAGAACCGGCCCTTAAGGGCGTAAAACTAATCAAAAAGTTCTACGCACGTCTACATTAGACAAGGAAGTGGCGATAGCGAAGAACTCCTAAATCTATGACTTTTATAAGATATTTCCTGTTGTTTCTTCATAAAGCATCACAATTGCAAGCTTCCTTGACTACTCTGAAATTATGGTTAAAAATGAAAATCTAACTATACCGTTTATGGTGCTGAACGCGCTTAAGAGTATGATAATCAAACTTTCTACACTATAAATGCAGGAAGTTATCCTTTATGACTCAGGGAGTAGTAACACGCGAAACTACTATTATGGTGGAAATGCAAAACTGAACGTATCGTCTGTAAGTGGCATAAGTAAAGTGGCGTCGTAACTTAAAAGCAATTTAGTATTCCAATTTTAAGAGGAATATTATAAACAGCATTTCAAGCTCCTCCGCTTTCAAACTTACATTTAACACGCAGTTTTCAGGTATTTTATATGTTAGTTTCATAAATACAGCGACCTAACCTAGTGTTTATTATTATATAAATTAGAGTTTTCCATCATATTGGTTTAGGTATCAAGAAGATTCAACTAATGTGATACTTTTAGCTGCACATTTTCTTTACTAACTTCTAGGGGGTGTTAAGGAGGAACCCTTAGTAGATATTTCTAGGACCACATAATCATTCAGAAAAGCTTTCCCAAAAACTGAAGAAATAAATATAAAAACTCTCATAATTCCTAATAACTATTAATTCGGAACATTACAAATCGTTCTTAAAACTATCATACATATAACTATCATTCGTCAGTCAAGTGTCTGTGCTACATAATAATTATACTATCATAATGGATTTCAGTCATGATCATAACCATGAAATGTATTCTTTAATATTTCATAGGTTTTGATGAAGCTTTCTTTCAGCGCTGCTAAATAACAGTAGAAAATATACATAATGAAGCAAACACTAAAAAATTGTTGTGTTGTTTAAATTGCGAACCACACAATGTTCAGGTTGTTATAATTACTTTGTAATTTTACCTTCGAGCGTTTACTCTTGCTTTGGTTAAAATTTCTCACAATTAACAATAAAAATAGGCATATCGTTTCTTTCCCAAATTCAGCGTAAAATAAACACAATTACCAAAAGCAGCTAAATTATTTTGGCATAAAATATTTAGGCAAAGGAGCCTTGAGAACGGTGAATTATTATTCCTAGATTTTTTTTTTAAATTTTGTTAGTCAATTGTGAATTATACCTTTCAATACCCCGTGTAAAATGATTTTCTATTGCAAACATATTTTTAGATGATCCAGCTAGACAAATGTTATTGTTGCTTGTAGTAAAGTAAAATTTATTGTCAAAATCTGGTGTCTCGATGACGGAATACTCTATGTTGTGTCTATCTATGTAATTTTAATTATTAAGAATTGTACTTTCTCTAATTTTTGTTATTATTAGTAAAACAAAGTAAAGATTTGCCTATTCTATTCATAAAATTTTAGAATTTTTTTTTCTCCAACCACACGGATAAGACGTCATATTGTCGAATAATTTTGTATATAAAGTAAGCCATTTTGGGATGTTCACCCATTACCTTGGCAACTGTACACTTTTCGATTCATATTTGCACTAGTACAAAAATGGACGCAAGATAGGGTTTTACATGTTAAATTTTAAATAAAAAACAAACGCTTCGTCAATATTCGGCATTCGCCGTCGTTGTTGTTTATTTTCCCTATATAGTGATTGTTTATTTGAGCCATGACAGTTCTGCAATATAACCTACAATGTTTGATTCTAAATAATAAGTCATATTACCGAATTTAGGAGTAGTTGGAGAAAAAATAGTACGTTTCATTCGCAGAAAAATGCGTTTTCGGGATGCGTAAGACTCGCCGGACGACGACTTGTTCCGAAATCATGCAGTTTTTGCACTACTGAAACAAATAACTATTTCGTACATTAGCATTGAAAGAACTGATTTGCCGTACAATTTATTAATTACAAAGTTACACTTTGCGGTATTCGTACAGCAAAGTAGTACTTTGCGGTATTCGTACCGCAAAGTAGCACTTTGCCGTACGAATTTTACTTTGCCGTACAAATACCGCAAAGTGTACCTTTTTAAATAATAAATTTTACGTCAAATTCAGATGAGAGGATAAATGTATTATTCCGTTTTGTATGCTAGTGTACGAAAAAAAATATACGAAACTCGTATGAAAGTGGCTTTTCCATACTCGTCTCGAACATCTCTCTCGTACTGAAAAGCTCCACTTTCTATACTTGTAACGTAAATTACTATTTAAAATATCATTTAAAAAAGTAGGCTTTGTGTAATTAATTTCGGTGTGTGAAGTGTCACTTTTTTTTACTCAGTGAAAAAAAGTGACTTAATTTAGCAATGAACGATTTTAACCCTTAACTGGTAACGTCTGTGAGACGGCAAGCAAATTTTAATCTCAAGGTTTCAGCAAAAGAGTACCGCTTTTCGGCGAATGATCTCACCTAATCTTTCTCCTCTTGGTGCCCGACCTACCGCACAATTATTGGTAAATTTGGGTAACTGACGCTGGAGATGTTTTATTTTTAGTTCAGTGCAGTCTGGGAGACGGAACTTTACGGTTTACGTGAGAATTTTTTGCCAGTCGTAGGCATGGCAGGCCCTGTGAATTACAATATTTCTTTAAGTTTTTTTTTTAAAATGCATTGTTTTACTTATTATTAATCGGAAAATAAATAAAATTACTTTTGATGAAAAGTTTTATTTTTGTTATTTTGGTCTGTTCAAAAGTACATCGCCAATTTGTGTTCAAGTTGAAAACTAATAATTTTTTCTTTACATTAAGTTTTCGGTTATTATTACTAAAAAATATATGCTTAACAAACCTCTATATATAAATTTAATAAAATAATTAAAACAGTTTACTTTTTTTCGTTTCAAAGGTGTGCCAGTCTCACAGACTGCACGTTACCAGTTGTGCTCCAAACTTACAAGTTACCAGTTAAAAACAGATGTTTCCTTAGTTACCAGAACTGAATAACGTACTTGACTAAAATGAAGACAAATACAATTCTATACAAAATAGGCTTGGATTTGAATGTTTAATGAAATTTTTAAAAATCTTATAGACAACTCGTGTTAGCGTGCTTATTTTTCACGCGTGTGGAATATTAAACTCGGCTGCGGCTCGTTTAATAACCCTACCCACTTGTGAAAACAAGTTGCACTTCTAACACTTGTGGTGTAAATCAGGAGTCGGAAAACTTTTTTTGGAAAAGGCCAGAACGTAAAATTTACAGGCTTGGCAAGCCAGGTAGCAAACTCGAAGACATTTACATGGGCAATTCTACTGAAAGAGCAAAAAAACAGGTTCATTTTTTTATTAGGAAGTGATATTTTTACATAATATTTATATATACTATACATGCTAACACAAAAAAAAAACGAATAAAATGTTTCCATCTATTAATAAACGTATTGTAGAACTGGTTACATTTTGTACTAATGCGATTAATGTAATGGTTTTTTTCTAAGATAATATTTCATCATACTGGAGTTCGAAATTAGTACATCCTATCATTAAAGTTGTTTGCAAATGGTCGTCTGTTAATAATGATCTGTATTGCGATTTTACATACTTTATTTTCGAAAATGTCGTGGTTGTGGCCAGTTTTTCTCACTTAGAAAAATTTCTATAACTTCAGCCAGTCCATTTATATACGTCATTGGTTACAGCGCGTAATTTGATGTATTTTATTTTTTTCATGTAAAAACAGTATTAGCCGAAGCGGATAGCCAAAAAAACTGCACTTTATGATAAAAGCAAACGGCTTTTAGCGATAACGTATTACACACTAGGAAACAATTTTGCCGGCAGTACCCCAAATTCTATCCCTTAGAATTCAAGATGGCGGCAATTTAAAATTAATTTCAAAAACAATTATTAAAAATTAATTTTTAAATTCTTAATATCAATATATTCTGATTTTATGATTAAAATTAAGAAATGAAATATTTTTTAATCTAAACATCACAAAAAAAACTATTGCATGGGACATATCCAGTGGCGTAGCTCAAAAATAAAAAAAGAGGAAAACAGCAAAAAAAAGATTTTGTTCTCTTTTCTTAATTCTGTAGTGGGTAATTTTCGTTATATAACTAAAAAGCTCATAAATTTTGCACTATACAACTTTATTTTCTTAAAAAAGTATAAATTATAAAAATTATTTATTAGACATTTTCTTCGAACTCACGGTCTTCACTGGTCGAAGGAAATCTGAAAGACAAAAGAACTTATTAAGTTTAAAATTAATAGGAAATTTGGAAAAATAATCAGATCTAGGTATATCCATCTTCATAAAAGAACTAACCTATTATTATTTTCACATTTTCAGTGTACAAAAGAGACCAACTTTGCGACAAATACATCGCATTGTGTTGCAATCTTTTTTGCAGCCACAACGATCAAGACCATGGTAGGTTTTTCCAAATTTCATTTTCTTTAAACCATAGAAGTACGCAACATTTATTTGATAATTGGCAACCCCACAAAGATAGCGATGGTGGCTGCTTAAGAACACTTGTCATCACATTTCCCAACAAGTGACCTGCTTAATACATTGCACGAAGTGCGTGTTGCTCTAATGACGGAAAAGTTGGTGGAATGAACTGTACAAGTTTGTTCTTGGTCTCAAAAAGATATCTGTGTACTTTATATAGAGACGTGTACGAAGTATGAGGATCATATAAAAAACAAGCTGACGTTCCCTTGCAATTATAAAAAGCCTTGAAAATAGCTGGATATCACTCTTTAAAGTATTTTCTCTAATTGCACTTGTAGACCTTTTTGTTTGCTGCGTAGAGAATATCTTTATTTTATTTTTTTATAGGGTCATGAATACATTTTGTACCTTCTATAAATCTTTCTTTAATAAATGATTCATACATGTCTTTACCGGATTTTTATAAACTGTATAAAGCCTCGGCTGAGGCTTGTGTTGCAACTACCGGTGTATCTAGAGCTACCAGTTCTTTGCCGTGTTCTAGGAATGGGTTACCCATTTGTGTAAAACTGTCTTTCATTGCAATACAATATTCGAATTATTTACTTTGAAAAGCAGGATAATTTTCATGATGACGACTTTTAACAGCTGGTTTAAATATATGAGACTCATATTCTTTCAAAATATAACTTATTTGTTTACCAGCAACAGTAAAGCGTCGCAGAGATACCGGATCTTGAGTAAGACCAATAGCTCCCCCAGTTTCTTTTACCAATGCATTATTTTGTTCATGAGCTTGATCTATCGCTAATCTCAAAAATTATCCAGATGACATATGAATTACAAAATAGCCTAAAAATTTCGTTACTAAGTATTACTATGTTACGGTCCAATATTTCTTTATTTACAAAACTTTACAAAACTCGGCATGCACAGATGGAGCTTTTACTTCCAAGTCTTCTAGATCCTTTAAATGAACTGCTAGCCAGCGTGCGTACTTCGTATGATCAAACGAGAAAAACCATGGCATAATTTCTTGTAAACTCTCCTTAAATAAAAGATAATCGCTTATTGTACTGACAAAATTTATTAAAAGAAATTCAAAACTAAGAACCATAAGCCAGAACATAACGGTTGGTGAATCAAGCGAAATTTTCTAATAACCATTCCTCAAAAGTTTCTGTCTATCTGGATTTTGTATTTCACAGGCTTTATCATTAAGCTGTAAAGCACAGCAGCTGTAACCTGGTGCATAAACCGAGCCTTGATAATATGAGTAACCTACAAAAAACAGTTTATAATGAAGTATTCATAGTTTAAGTACTATCGAGAAATTTACGGGATTTACCTTAGTTGTGAATTGATATACCTTGAGAACGCCTTCTGCTGATCCTTTTTCAATAATCCCTGAGGTTGCTACGATTCTCAACCATTCGCTATCTTCTAGCAGTTGGCCACAGACACGTAAATAGTTTTACTCCATATGAAGCGGGCAAAATAGAAGTACGAATTTATCTTCGCCAAACTGATCTGGACAGTTGTACTGGATTATCTTACCCTGAGTATACAATGGTTGGTCAGCACATAAAATTGGTATTTGATCTGAACTTAAATATTTGGTTAGTTTCTTTATGATATCCATTCCATGATGAATCATTAAAGGAATAGTTGGTATGCTCATGAAAAAGTGGTAATATCTATCTTTAGCACATTAACATTTTTTTTACTTAATTTTTACAGTAAATATGGAAAACGGCTGCCATTTCGAGTACTAAGGGAAGAAATTTTGGGTACTGCCAGCAAAATCGTTCCTTAAGGTATTTTGTATAATCCCTGAAAAGCTTTTGATTTTATCATTAAGTGCAGTTTTCTTCTAAGTTTAACTGCTAACCGCTTCTACTATATTAACCCCCGGGCCGGATTAAAAACAGAGGCCGGGCCGGATATGGCCCGCGGGTCGTAGTTTGCCGACCCCTGGTCTAAATAACTATTAAATAGGCTATTATAGAGTGAATAACAGTACTTCTCCTGATATTAAGATTTACAATCGATGAATTTAGATACTGCAGAAGAGCGAGTTTTTTTGCAGTAATTCATTTTAGTTGTTGCACTGGAATAAAACAATCAATAGCCGCTGTGGGAAGACAAAACAAGTAAAGGTTTATATGAAGAAACATTGTTTACGCTTTTGGAAAATGATAATTTACCACGGAGGCCTCCAAAAAACGATATTACCGACCAAGACAGTTAATTTGAAGCCAGTGATGCCGAAGGACAACAGAGCAAAATATATTTTGACGCATTAGATACAAAACTAATGGAATCGTAAGCCTGCGACAGGTATCTCAACAAGAAGCGAGAATGTAGTGGTATGTTTACCTTGTGCTAAGCCAAGCGCTAGAAATTACATCAAGGTGCCATTTCACTATAACAATACAGGGTACGGCAACGAAGCGGGGCTGGAAGATATATCTAAAAATATGAGAGTTACATGAATGTTGCGTATATAAAAGTTATAGGTACGAAGGTGGTGCACATTGCTAAAATATTTTTGATTGTACAGGATGGCTCAAAAAAGCGTGGCGAATCAAACTTACTTTTTTCTAAATGGAATGCCCTATAGTTGGGTAGCTTAAAAGATTTATAGTGATATATTCATCATTTTGATATAAAGTTGTATGAAAATAATCCTATCTGAAGCGATAACCGAGAAAAGACAAGTTAACCAATAAGCGCTTAGCACCGTCAAGGTAGGATGACCGCAATTTTGCGTTTATTCGTTTTAGTAAAATCTCCTATTCACCATGTTTGTTTCAATGCAAACATTACTTATGACAGTTTGACATTTGTTCGCGTATTTTGCCACACTATCTAATTCAAGTGTATGATTTGACCTGCATTATTCCTCTGAGTACGTCGACATGATTATTACTTTTGGAGAATGTTGGGGCAACGCGCGCGAAACACAATTATGCATACAAATGGATGGTGGTCATTTCGAACACCTGCTTTAATGTCGCTGATTTAAAGTTTAGGGCCTCTATTTGCCGGTTTATTTCGAAATAATTAAGTCAAATAACAAACTTTTACGATTATCAAGTCTCACAATGACGATGACACATAAACGTCAACGATATTCAGAAAACGTCAAAATTACAGTTGGTGCTTTCATTTTAGCGACGTGTCGGATTTTGAGCAGCTGAGGACCGAGCTTCTGGGATTGGTGCAATTGAAAACTCTATAACTCCGTTATTTGGGGTAGTAGAAAATTTACTTTTGCTTTCTTGCAGTCTCTTTTGCTGTCGCCACATACTTGTTCTCTATGGTGAGGCAATTCTGGGCGACCCCTAAAAAACTCAACAAATTTCTGTTTGTCCGTAAAGAAATAAAATATCAAACAAATAAACACTAATTTAATTATAATCAAACGTAAACAAGTACACATATGGAGAAACAACCAAAATAACATGTGTGGCGATGGATTGACAGCGAGCCTAACTTTGCAAGCACTTTTAATGCTAATGTTATTCTCAGACTTTGCCAGACATGGATTCTAAATTCTTCGAGTTATCGGTTCGAACTGTTTTGCAATTAACCAGATCCCAGATGTTGGCATTCTTGGAGATATTACGATCATCCATGTGGCTACATGATCTATAGCCAATGGAGCCATGAAAAATTTTTGCGACCGTAGTCTGAGGTGGGTTGTTGGGATACCTGCTTTATGGCATCGACGCCGTTCTCGTTAGGCTGAACTCCGTCTTAGAAAAAGTTATACCCAAGCAAGCTAACCTTCGATTTGTCGAATATGCATTTTTCTTGGTAAACTTATACACTATAGTCACTCAGTATCTGGAACTACTGTTTGAGATACTCCAAGTGTTCCGCTTATGATTTCGTTACCAACAGATGATCTATAGATGCGTAGCAAAAATCGTAACCTCGGGTAACTTCATTAAAGACTCTTTGAAAAAGACTTGGCTGAATTCCTCAAACCAAAGCTCATAAAATCTTATGGATATCATCGGTATGTACTGGTATTTGATTAAATATTTTCGATATATCAATAATTGAAAACATGAAAGTTTGTATCCAAGCTCTTCTATATGTAGAACAGAATAAAGATCCTGGCATTTAAATAATAGTAATCACAGCAGGATGTCCAACCGTTATCCTTTTTGGCGTTAAAGGTAGCATAGCCGATCAGTTTCTTTTGAATGGGCGGGCGATTTCCTGTTCCAGCATGAATTAGAATTCCTTCTGACGGCAAGTGATAGAAAGCCCTGGGGAAGTAATAATGCGGTCCTCGTCGTGTGTTTTACCTGCTTAGGTAAAGTGAAACACTATGAAACTTTACCCACCGTTTCTAGAATGATCCTTCCACGAAGTTCCTCGGCCACACGCACAGATATGCACATCACCATAACTTACGTTTGATGATCTGTGATTACCTTCATACGAATTACTAGTTTTATATACAGCAACAAGTAGCAGCATTCTTGCCTGTAAACAGAGCTGTATATTCCCAGCATGATGGTCGATAAACAATAAATGTAATGAGATTGTTTCATTGCCAATAAAATGTATAATACCTTTCAATTTGCTTTGTGATCGTAATTGACAGTGAGAAGATAATTAACCTCACGAAATTTGATGTACTGTAACTCAGGGTGGTATTAACAGATTAGATCAATTGAGTGCTATGCACAGCACAGAAAGGTAAACGACACTGGTTTATGGCGTTTACTACCACATGATGAACAAAAGTATTTAACAACGTTAATCTAAAGAATTTAAAGATCAAACACATTTCAGAGTTTTCAATAGAGAACTGTGATGATGATTATATTATCAACGTACTAGCTCTCCTATCTTATTTGTAGATATACGCTTAGAATATTCCAATAATTTCGGTCCGTTGCTTTCCTTGATCTTTCTTTTTCTCCCGATTTTTGTAATATTGTCCCTCGATCTACCTCTTAGTCTTGTGACCTTTCCCTTTCCTTTTAGCAATCTTTGTTTGTAAACCTTCCGATGCAAGTGTCCATCGTCTCTAATTAACACATGCTCCGCACATTGCAATTTTATTTTCTAATTAGCTGGCATATATCTATGACCTGGGTTTTGTTTCTTATCTAGAGATCTTTCCACCATCCTCTGAGCTAGTCTTAGTTTTACCATTAGACCCTCCATGCACGTTTGTTCTTAACTGTTGTGAATAACTTTCTTAAAATGCGCCTCGCAGCTTGCCAAGCGAATGCAGCTTCTTCCAGTCAAATTTTTCTTCCTAGATCCCCAAGCTGACTTTCTTTACCAAATTGTGGAGGTTGACGCAGGTACGCACACATATGTATAATATAATTATACTATATATTCAATGTAGTTGGTAGGCATTGTCATTGCATTCGTTGTATTCGAAGGTCTGCAGAAAGCGAATTCTATTGCACATACCATTCTGTTAGAATTCAGACTTAAATAATCAACAGATTGAAATCTTTCTTTACATAAATTTTGCTACTTGAGAAACCTCTAGAATAAGGTTTCTTACTGATAAGTGGCAAACTAAAAAACATATTTCCGATTTTAAGTAACACTAAAATGTTTAAAACACTATTTATGGTGGCATAGCCTTTTAAGTTTTTTTACTACTAGAAAGAGGTTCAATTGTAGTTTCAAGCTGATCTATAAGATATGCAGTTACTCAATCGTATATCAAAAAACCGTAATCGAATCTTGTAATTACTATTGCGGTAAAACTAACTATAAACAACAGTATGCATCTTCTGCTACATGTCAAGACATTAGTATTAGCGTTTCTCTCATAATTTATGTATTATGCGGTACTAAACAATTCATGTTGATTTCGAACCCTCAGTTGTTCATCGAAATGAATGTGAGACGTTCATATAGATATTTAATGACCAAGGGTCTTCCTACACAGCCATCTTTGCTAATATTACATAATAATGCCGGCTTGACGTCAGAAGGGAACTTATACGCCAGAATGCTGCCCTCTGATTGACTGCAAATCGTTTATTAATGGTAAATGTGGGAAGGGTGAATAATTTTCTTTGTTTTGTTCCTACTACGTCGATGGATGGGCTGTTTTCCTATCGGCCCCCTTTGGAATGTTTAAAGTTGAAACATGTACAGGCAATAAATAATACATAAAATTAGAGTATTCTTACATATTTAGTTATTTTGGTAGGAAATAATGAATTCACTATTATTAAGTGCAAAGGCATAACAAATGGAATTATTTCGTTAAAAGTCACTAACTGAAATAACCTGTAAATTATAAAAGAACAAGGTATTTGCCTCTCTCTCTCGGTTCCCATGCCAAGTATTCCATATTCTGTTTAGTTAAGTTTCTTAACAGGAGATTCCTTGTTCCTTAATCACGGTTTGTAGTAGAGAGCTTTTATAAGGAAAATAAGGTCGCTTATTTTTCAATGGTAAACTGCCACTTAATAGAAAACCCATAGCAATTTGGTGTAATGATTTCATAAGAAGAAGATACGTGCCACAAGATATTTAGCACACCCTTAAACATTTCCTCTATTTTATGAGTTTTAATAGACAGTCGCCACTAACCCTTCGTTGTCCAATGTTAAACTTCTTCATGTTCTCTGAAACAGGATTTAAGTAGACTCTGGTATGCTCCAATCGTAGACACAGCAATTCGCATAAGTTTGCAACCTATCGTAGTATCTGATTTATCAAAGTCAACTTCGAGGGTTTTTTCCTTATATAATAGTACAATTTTGAGATTTTAATTGCCTCTTCGAATTTGCTCCCCTTCCTGTATTTGGACTGTGAACTACAGTAAAACTTTCACAGCAGTTAAGTAATTCTGATATTGTTCAATTTCACTATCTATTGAAGAACCATCAAGGTGGTTTATATTTTCATAGCTAATAATTTATTCAATATTTTTCTTGATTGTAGGTGTTGATTCCACGTCATTGTGGATATGGTGAACTTTTAAGCATTTGGATTTGTTTGGTAGAGACCTTAGCTACCCATGGGTCCCTGTTACTGTCTAGGGAGTAGGCTTTTAATCTTTCTTATGGCATGAGTATGGTGAGGTGATTGAATGTGGCTCTTCGTTTGTGTGTAAATTGTTCGATGCTAAGGTTAGGAATATTACTTTAATGTTAGTACATAAAATGGCAAGTACTGTCAGTGAAAATAATTTACTTCTGCACAATATTGTAGGAGAAAATACATTGGAATCAGTTTATGCAAACAAGACAATTGGTTGTAAAGGGTGTTTTTTTAGAGGGATACAACTTTAAATTGAAATAAAACACAGAAAGATGTTTTTAATATCAATGAAATTGGCTTTATTTGAAAGATAATTTTATGACAATTATGTTTGAATATGATTTAGGGCATGTGACCGCCGCGATTGGCGTATACATGACGTAATCTGAAGGTCCAATTTTCACACACTCTTTTCGCAGTAAATCAGGCTGTATTTCATTTCAGCAATAACGCGTCGAATTTTGGCTTTCAAGTGCTCAATTGTTTCCGGTTTATCGGCATAGACATGGGACTATACATATCCTCCAAGAAAATAATCTAATGGCGTCAAATCGCACAAACGGGGTGGCCAGTTAACATATCCACGAAATGGATTTTTAACTGGCCACCTCTTTCGTGCGATTTGACGCCATTAGATTATTTTCTTTGAGGATATGTAAAGTCGCATGTCTACGTCGATAAACCGGAAACAATTGAGCACCTGGAAGCCAACATTCGACGCGTTATTGCCGAAATACAGCCTGATTTACTGCGAAGAGTGTGTGAAAATTGGACCTACAGATTACGTCATGTACACGCCAGCCGCAGCCGTCACATGTCCGAAATCATATTTAAACATAATTGTCATAAAATTATCTTTCAGATAAAGTCAATTTCATGGATATTAAAAACATCTTTCTGTGTTTTATTTAAATTTAAAGTTGTATCCCTTTAAAAAAACACCCTTAGCAGCTTCCATATCAAGATGTGGGTTGATTTGAACTGTCGCTATAAAGGTAACTATACTGGTTTGAAAGTAATATAAAATATAGCCATGTTTTCATCATTTTCCAGCTGTCACTTTTAATTTTCTATTTTGAGAATAATTTGATTTTGAACGTTGTAAATATTGTGCACGTCATCTTTATTGCGAACTATAACAAATATTTACCGGCGAATAATAGCTAGTGATGCCTTCGTACCAGTGCCATATGTATACTGAAGTGACCGAAGGTGCTTGTGAAGTTGTAAGTGAAAGCAATAAGTGTTTATTAAAATGTAGTTGTTATTTGGACACATTTCTTTAAAGCTGTATTTTTTTGGCTCTCTGAAGTTTGTAATTTAGAATTAATTTTAAAAATTACTTCTTTTAAATTTAAATAGAATTGCTTTATTGAACGGTTTGGCTGTAGCCTTTGCCTTTAAAGAGGTTGACCCGAAGCTTCCGAAATATAACAGTTTCGTGCAAGTTTTGTTTACCTAATATGAAAACTTGTCACAGTACTGACACGTCTTCCGACAAATTACGTGCCACTTATACCCTTCTTTTTTTTCCGAGAGCGCTGATCATTTACTTTCCATATATTAAAATATTTATAGTTCTGGATGTAATTTTTAGGCATCGCAGCTTTGTACTGACGCTTATACCCAAAGACACAGAGTTAAAGGTGTTAATAGACATACCAGCTTAATTGTTTTTACATGGGCGTTGCTGATTACACAAATTGAATAACGGACTGAAATTGGTTTGCTCAATTTTCCTTTCTGCCATTAATCGAAATAAAGTACACCTGAATTATGAGCCCGCTTTGAATGGAATATTAACAGGCACAATCGCTAATTAACAAAAATAGCTTGCGAGTTGACTTTGTCACCAGTTTAATTGATTTGTTATAGATTTTAGCCTACGGCTTATAAAGGATAGAATACTTATTGTACGTACTGAAATCCGATATATAATTTTAGGGAAAATTCCATTCAGTTTTGTTTTACCCTACTTCTTTCATACTTATGGTCGTTTGCATTAATATATCTTTTTGCAATTAATACACACATAAAAAACTGACAATACACTAGGATCCTTATGTTACTTCTCTAATAATTTATTTGGGACCCTGTCGTTTGCAATTGCCCAATCTTGTGATTTTGTATTTTTCGAACTCATTTTTAGTCATAGAAGAGGATAATCTAAAAAATGTGAGTTTTATGGCTTTCATCTGTCTAATGGATATCTTCTTAAAACACTGGCTTTCGGGCAGATTGTATTGCAATATTGATATCGATTTGGCCTGCCGCTAGCCCAACGTCAGTTTACAATTTAATATTGGCATAACTGAAAACATTCTCTGATCAAATTGTGGGAAACCTTCATACGCCATAAATGTTCATTCTTCAAGATCTACTTAAGTTCTGCGTTTCAAGAGACACATCAATCGGAAAAATAAAATTCTTTCGTTTATGGAATTGCTATCTCGTTATGTTTGAAGACGAAACTCCAGTTGATCTGTATGAAACCGGAAAATTTCGAAAACCGAAATACCTAGCTGATACCATCGATCGCTTTTGCAGGTGGTTTTGTACTGTTTGGTTCGACTCTGTAGACAGTAACTAACTGAAACCTCGAGTGCATTTTGACGAGCAGGATAATACGATCCAATTTGATTTATTCTATACATTTGAATTTAATTCTAGTAGTCAATTGAAGGATGGGTTATCGGGACCGTTTTAACTATGTTTGGATCTGTAGTAGCTTCCTCATGGTATAATGTTTTAAACTTTGTTAAAAGCAGATTTTGCACAATTTTTTTGCGAATCAATTGAGTCCGAATCATTGTTTTGTGCTGTATAGTATACGCTTTCTTTTGTACCAGAACATCCACCATATGTAATCTCGAAGGTTACGGTCGTCGATTAAAATCGTGGCAATCCATGAGCTCTTCCTGCAGTACAATCGAAGCTGCGACTTACGATCCCTTAAATTCTAAGCTCCAGTGAAGATTTTACTGGAACGTATATGAAGGAAGGGAAACGATGACTACTTATGTTTCTATGAATCGTCTGCCATCTGCGAATTTGTTTTACCTCTTTATACATTTTATTAATTGTTTTATTCTCTTACGGTTTGATACTTCAATGGAATTTTCCAATGTTTCCATTCCATTATAATCCACACTATTATCTTGAAATATGTTGAAAGGCCACCTACAGTCGATGACCGTGCATTTTTTATCTTTAAAAAGAATTTGCTGTTCGTAAGTTAATTATTTTAGTAAATTGAGGGTGCTAGTCTCAAGTATTGGTGTTTAGTAAGATTGTATTTTTTATTTTTTTTTAATGGGGATTATTGTATTGATAATATGGCATATATTTAATTAGGTAAGCACTTACAAGTGCAACGAATTCCACATTTATTTTTGCGATATCTATATTTCTTGCAGGATATTTTTTGTTCCCCTCAAATTATAATAAAACAACATTATGTTCAACTACTACATATTAAATTATCTGACAGTTGAGTTGCTTGACGCAGTAAGTATTTTTTTCTATTAATTCGCTATCTTTTTCAGCTAATTCTTGCTTACAACTGCATATTTAGTTATATGTTTGAGTGTTCACACAACATTTATTGTATCTATTTTGCGACTTGAAATTACAAAACTTTCCCATTTTTCAAAGAAAGAACATTAATTAATTGAATGCTCATGTAATATAGTCCCGACCACTAATTGGATGAAAACCCTAACCACGTTAACCTTTCGAGACAAAGGGATTACAATGTTGAATTTAGCCTTCTATCAACCCATGTTCTATTTCATAATATCCTTTCATGTACTGTAGTACAGACAGTGCACGAATAGTTATCGTTGATTATATGGCTATTCTAAGGTAAGCAATGCTTTTATATAAAATTTTGCCCATAAATAAAACTCATGTAAATAGTAAAACTTGTTTAGCCGTTAGCAGTTAATATTAGGTCGACGTACTGTGGATTCTTTCAGCTTAGTATAGATTTCCATTTGAATGTCATCTGGTTTGCTAATGATGGATTTATTTTTATACCTCAAACTTTAACTTCAAATAATTTGTAAACTGCCAAGGCAATGAACTGGGTGACTTCTCTAACATTTTCCATGGTCTATGTTCTATGGACTATTGCTTCCAATATGTCGCATACTATTTAGGACCTTCAGCGGGCGCTTTGTTAACTCACGCTTTTTAAGGTTGGGTATCCAAACAGTCTTGCATTATTTTTGTGAGCAACATTTATATGGACTTAGCTCAAAAATTTTTCATAGCCTAATTTATGCAACTTAGAGTGCGCATTTGATCATTTGCCCTCTCTAGACATGTAGCCGACTGCAACATCAATGCAAAATACTTTACGTGGGTTACTTCTTGCTATGGTGAATAATATTCGAAATAGCTACGAACAATGAGTCAAGAATAACACCACAATTCAACTGCTGCTGCGTTAACTCAATGCCTTATATGCGACAAGTAGAAACTACTCTCGTGTTAAACCGACAGTTTTAAAAATCCGTTATTTTAGCACTGGGCATTATTTTCTAATAGAGTCAACGTTACAAAACTCTGGTCAACCAATTATAGAATATATTTTGCCATGAGTTAGTATCACATCAGCTACATAGCCACCTTAGCTCTACGTCCCCTTTTTTTCACGTCGTAACCGGTGAATAATGTGTTTTTCTTAATAATATTACGTCAATTTCGTCTAGTCCGAGGTAGTATTGTGTTTGTTCAACTGTGTGACCAGTGATATTGTTCAATTGGTGTCTGACTATCCTTGTGGTCTTGAGTTATACAGGGTTATTCATTATAAATTACCCACCCCTTATCATCGTTATTATTGCCTATAGAAAAAAAAAGTTTTAAATGAAGGTTGTGTGGTTATGAACGTTTTTGAGTTGTTAAACGTCGAATATCTTAGTTACACTAGTTACTGTAAATATGAAAAAGTTAAGATTATTAAAGTAAGCTATGAAAATTACAACTATTTTGTTTGATAAGTGACATTTCTTTAATGAAATAATCAAAATGAGTTGTTATTTATTTATATTTCAATTTACTAAATAAAACTTTGTTCTATTTAATAATGTTAACCAGTTTAACTAAGACATTCGACATTTAATAACTCAAAAACGGTATAAGGTAACATATGATATAATTTTGAAATCAGGAAAAAAGATCATTCCAAAAATTTAATAATATACAGGGTATCCCATTTAAAAAAATATATAATTTTTTTCTATCCCCTGATATCTGCACGCTACTGTACTCTTGATAGCATTTTAACAAAATTCAGTCATAACCACACCACTTTTATTTAAAACTTTTTTTCTATAGGCAATAATATCGATGATAAGGGGTAGGTAATTTATAGTGAATAACCCTGTACAATAATACTCCCCGGGTTTTTTTGAACTTCAGCGCTCAATATGCCCAAAGTATTTTGCAATTATGTAATCTTGAAATTCTTTGATGCTAGATAGGCTACTTTTTCTTGCTGTTCAAGCGCAGCAGACTGATTACAGTTTGGTACATTAATAGCGCCCAAACTTATATGAGGATTAAGTGCGAAAACGCTGACGCTTCAGAATGGAGAACAGTTTCGATGTGACGCAAAGACTAAACAACGTTGTAACAGAGCCAGCCGCTAAATTTGTGGGATTATCGTCTTATTTATAAACAGTGCGCTTCCGAAATGTAATGCGATTGAAGCGTAAAGGAAATAAGACAAATGTGCAATCTTTGATATTGACAATGAATGCCAACGGGCAAGGACGTTCTTGCATCCTTATGGGCCGTGTTTAGGCATAATATCGATTGCCGTTGGAGCTTGATTATTTATTTTAGGTGATTTCGGTCGATTCATGCAATTTTCTACAAAACATAGCGTAGAATAGGATAACCAAGTATTCTCAACACTAATTTCAAAGGCCTACCGTTAGCTGAAAATGTTAAAATAAAGACACTTGGATTAAATATCAACCTACAAAATAGCGTTAGAACTCGCAACTTTACGAGATATTTTTCTGTTGCCATTAGAAGGCAAACAAATGCAATTTATGGATCTGATGCATGATTTATTTCTCTCATTATTACATAAAGTGCTGTGTTTCGTTCTTTAACACTAATATATATTGTGTGTTGAGTTTGCATATGATGTTCCCTTTTGCATTACTGAAATCGAAAATCATTGCTATATGTGAATTAAAACATCTACGGAATGTAGGTCATTACTACTGCTTGATTAGTAATTGTTAAAAATTAAGAGCCCCCCAAACACAATTAGCATGAACTGCCACTGGACCAGCGTCAGCATTCGATAGTATTGAGTTAGTGGCAGGGTTGGCATGATTTTCTCCAGCCTGAAAAAACCCGCGGGTTTTAGACTAAATCTGGGTTTTTTTCAAAATTTTACAAAAAAGTATTCTAAAGCTGTAAGTGGTATAAAGTCTTTCATTAATAACAATTTCATATTTTTTTCAAACTAGTGACTTTTGCAGTTTTCAAAGTGATTTCTGCCAGTTTGTGAGTCTGTCATCTAATGGATTGGCCTGAAAATTTATACCATCGTTTCTAATATAAATTCAGAGGGCCTATTGATTATTGGATAAAATGAGGCAACGGGATGTGGCACTTGACTCTTGTTATTTCCGTTTTGTGGGGAAATTTTGTAATTATTTAATCAAAATCAAATTTCATAAAACAAGATCATATATTATGCAATTATTCACAATTTTCGTTTGAACAGTTGTTCCGTAGAAAGTATAGTTTTTGAAAAAATGCATTTTTACAAAGATTTCCTTGGGCCTAAAAATTAATAATAGGATGTATAAATTGCTATGATATAAAAATATAAAAGAGATTAACACGACTCAGTCCCGTGGCCTCGTTGGAGGGCGGGCGAGGGTTAAGCAAAATGGCTTCCGGCGACTGTTGTTTTTGTTCTGGTAACTCAGTCGGCCAACGGTGCTTTCCCCGGTAGGCGGGGCAGACCTCAGAGTGAGAGCAAGAAAGAGAGAGACAGAGAGAGAGAGAGAGAGAGAGAGACACAAATTAATTTACAACGGTTTAGCTTTATTATTCTATATATATACAGAAGATGGCGACGAGGACGCCTGGATGGCTCTGTCGGCGCAGGTGTTTCGGGGGGGGGGGGGTAGTCCCGGGCTCTCCTGTTAGCGGGGCGGGAAGGGGTGCCGAGGGTGGCGGGGTTCCTGAGGCTGACGGCGGCGCCGAGGGCTCGGCGTTCGGGCTCGGGGTCTGCTCGAACCGGACGGCGGCAGGCGGCGACTCCTGGGCGGGGGCGACGGGCGTCGGCGTTGCGAGGGGCGGGGCGCTGGGCGGCAGGGCCAATCCGGTGCGGTGCGCATCTCGCGACGCGGGGGCGGTGCCGTGGAGCGGCAGTGCGTTTCGGAGCGGCGGCGTCCTTCCGGCCGAGGGCGTTGTCCGCGGCGACTGCCGGGGATGAGCCGGGGCTGCTGGCCCAGGGGTGGTAGGGGGCGCAGGAGCGCTGAAGCGTGGCGCCTGAGGTCCCGGGAGGAGGACCAGAGTGCTGTGGGATAGGGCGAATGCTTCGGTCCACCGTGTGAATAGGTCGGTGACCACCAAAATAAACCGCTTACCGCGGGTAGAGCGGGGGTAGGGGCCCATTAGATCGAGGGCCAGGGTGTCCCAGGCGTGCTGAGGCTGGTGAGGTCGTTGTGCCGCCTTGGCCTGGTTGCGACCCTTCTTACATCTCAGGCACAAGACGCAAAGCCGGACGTAGTCCCGGATGTAGGCGCGCATGTCCGGCCAAAAGAAGTGCTGTGTGATCGCTCTTGTGGTTTCGGCTATCCCGGGATGACCCGCTAGGGTATGGTCATGGTATTCGGCGCGGGCCTCGCGGGGTACTACCAGTCGTGGTCCCGCGGGGGTTTGTCGGTATAGGTAGCCGTCGCTGACGTCATATTGCTCTTGTATTTCCTGCAGGGCTGGCGTAGGATGGGGCCTGGCATAGCTCTCATGCCACTGGTTGAACAGGGTCTGTGTGGCTGGGTCGGTGAGCTGCAGTTGCTGGATCCGGGTGGTGAGCTCGGGTATTTGGGCGACCAAGAGGTTGACCTGGGGCTGGGCCATGCATTCAGAACACTGTTCGCAGTATTGCCTTACCTCCTGCGTTGTGTTGGGGCAGCTATGGTACTTCGATAGGAAGTGGACAGTCTCGGCGGCGGTGTGGTGATGTCCGCGGTACCAGTGGTAGTAATCGAGAATACTAGTTTTTGCTATGGTTGGTATGGCGTGAGACGGTGCCGGGCGCTGGGGGTGCTTGTCCGCCTGCTCGGGGCTGGTCCTATCTCCTGGCGGGTTGGTGCTCACCTGGCAGCCTGCGTCTGCCCCGTTGTCGGGGTGGTGGATGACAGCCATCAACACCGGGTGCTCTTCGTCTTGGGTTTCTGTTTGGGGTTGCAGAGGAGGAAGGAGGTGGTCTGCGTTATCCCAGAGTGTATCCGGGTGTTCTCCCGCGGGCTGTCTTGATAGGGCGTCTGGGAGCTCATTGACCTTTCCGGGGCAGTGCTGGAGGAATAGCGCCCACCGCGTCAGTTTGGCCCGCTGGTCCTTTTGCGCGTTGACCTAGGTGAGAGCCTTATTGTCTGTCTGGAGAGTGAATTTTCGTCCCTCTAGGTAGGGTCGGTATCTCTTGATTGCCCATACCGCGGCTAGGCATTCCTGCTCGTTGGAGTGGTAGCGGGTCTCAGCGGGGGAGAATCTCGCACTAGCGTATGAGACTATGTCTCGGCCGCCATCTGGGCGTTCCTGCAACAGCACCGCCGCTATCCCCCATTGGCTGGCGTCTGTTTGCAGCACGAAGGGTCTAGAGGCGTCGGGTCTGGCGAGGTGCAGGGGGGTGCGGAGGGCGTCCTTAATAGCCTCCAGGGCGTGTTGAGCTTCTTCGGTCCAGGCCCATTTTTTCTTGGGGCTCAGTAGATCGGTGAGTGGAGCGGCTAAGTCCGCAAATTTCGGGACGTATTCCCAGAGCCAATTGCATAGACCAAGAAACTGCCTGAGCTTCTTGCGGCTGGTCGGGGCGATGGTGTTGATTACCTGCTCTATGTGCTCGGGTTGGGGTTCGTTCCCGTCGGGGCCGACCGTCTGTCCGAGGTAGCGCAGTCTGTCTTCCCCAAATCGGCACTTGCTTACGGAGCAGATCAGCCCATGTTCCTGAAGGCGCTCGAGAACCTTTTTTAAGTGATTGATGTGCTCCGCCCAGGAAGTAGAGTAGATGATTATGTCATCCAGGTAAACCAAGCAAAACCGATGCAGGTATCCTACCAGGACTTCACGGGCCATCAGTCGTTGAAAGGTCATGGGTGGTGTTTTTAGACCGAAGGGCATGACGCGGAATTGATACGCGGCTCTATCAGGAGTGGTGAAGGCGGTGTACGCCCGGGACTCAGGGTGGAGGGCAATCTGCCAATACCCGGACTCCAGGTCGAGGGACGTGAAAATGCTGGCGGGGCCGAGATCCTTCAAGGTCTCGTGTATTAGAGGGAGTACCGCAGGTTCATCCCGGGTGGCTTCGTTCAGGCGCCTAAAGTCCAGGCAGAACCTAGGCGTGGAGTCTTTCTTGGTTACCACTACGATGGGGGAGTTGTGCGGAGAGTGGCTCGGCTCAATAGATCCCTTGGCTAACATTTCCTCGATCTGTTCGGTAATTATTCGTTTCTTGTCCTCCGAATAGCGATACTGGGGGCTCCTGATGGGTGCGTCGTGGGTCGTCCTGATGACGTGCTGCAGAGTACGGGTGGGAGGTGCAGTGGTCCTCCACACGTCTGGGAATTCATTCAGTACGGCACCCAATCGTACCTTCCACTGGCTAGGCATGTGTGGTCCGAGGTTGGTGAGCTGCAGTGGCTCCTGTTGTAGAGCGGGCGTCTGCTCGGGGCCTAGGCAGTAGGTGGTGCTCCTTTGTGTGGTACCGTGGTGAATGCATCGGCGAGTGAAATCAAACGTCGCTTCTTGTTCGGTCAGCCAGGGTAGTCCCAAGATGAGGTCTTCACGCAGATCCTCCGCCACGATGCAGGGGATGGTGTGGGCCGCTAGTTCGATACTGAGCTGAACCCTGCTTTCCCCTTTTAACTTCATGGTGGCATCCTCTTGGGCCATCTTAGCTTCCGAATGGTGGTATGGTTTGATGTCGTCGTCGTGAACCCATTGGGTGTTGATGAAATTATGTGTGGCGGCCGAGTCCACTAGAGCGTAAACCTTCTGCTTTCCGGGCTCGAGTTGCACGAGGATACGGGGCAGGGGCCGACCAAGGGAGGCGCTTAGCGCGTGGCACTGGCCTGGGCCGTGGGCTGGGTTTCGGCGTTGACCCGCCCTGGCCTCCCTCCGTTTCCCGACGTCTCGTTTCGGGGCGGTTCCGTCTGGGTGATCGGTGGGTTGTTGGCAGCTCGTGCGGGTGCATTAGGGCGTGTCGGTTCCGGTTGGCGGCGCTGGGGGCAGTCCCTAATGAAATAATAACCCGGGCAGTAATAACAACGGGACAGTGAGGGGTTCGGGTTCTCGCGGGGACGGATTTCCCGGGCTGGGGGTGGGGCTTGATCCTACAAATCTTTTTCAATGGCGGCGACTTTGTCGAGTAGTGCATCCATGCTCATGGGTGGGGCGAGCCTCAAGTATGGCCGGATGGCTGGTTTGAGCAGCTCCACCAAGATGGCTACCAAGGACTGCATCGGTTGCTGCACTTCCAGGCGTAGCACCAATTGCATTTTTCGCAGGAGAAATATCTCGGCGTTTTCCCGGGCTCCTTGCCGTAAAGTTGGGTGGTCAGGGCAGCGCGGATTTCTGGGCTGTCAATTTTTTTTTGAAACGTTCCTCGAACTCCGTCCATTCCAATGGTAACGATGCGTAGGGTTGCCACCATTGACTTGCTTTTCCCTGTAGGGCGCCTGTTGCTACCTTGAGTAGTTCTCCGTTGGAGCAGCCTCCCTGCTCTTGGTATCGGACACAATGGTCTAGGAACTCCTGGGGATCGTCCAAATCTTCTCCCTTGAAAACGGGGACGGGGTCGACCTTTTTGGGTGCTGCTATGGTCGCCAGGAGAGTTAGAAATTGTTCGGCA
Organism: Agriotes lineatus; assembly: GCA_940337035.1. Lineage (NCBI taxonomy): Eukaryota > Metazoa > Arthropoda > Insecta > Coleoptera > Elateridae > Agriotes > Agriotes lineatus. Next base: position 95,673,002 of record OW679197.1, read on the forward strand.
GAAAAGGCCACCGTGCTTGAGTCGGTTGGCGTTTCCTGGGGGTGTGTTGGGCGCCACTGGGCATTCTCGATACCCAGAATTTGAGCGGGCTGAGCCGCTGTTCCCAGGTTCGCGTGGTAGTGCGTTCCAGGGGGTAGTGGTTCCCTGCTGGCCGGTCGTTGTGCCGGGCTCTCGCTCGGGGGCGGCGTCCTTTGTCCACATTGGAATAGTGACGCGGCGATTACATCGGAGCTGTGCAGGCTTCCACTTGCCTGTGCTGCTTGCGCCTGCTCCTCGCTCCTCTCTGGGGTTTCTCCCATGTTTCTTTTGCTCTTGGTCTTGACCATTGTTTGGCTGCGTGTCTTCCTTCTGGTCTCTACCAGAACAGGCCCCACGGTTTTGGGCGCCAATTAACACGACTCAGTCCCGTGGCCTCGTTGGAGGGCGGGCGAGGGTTAAGCAAAATGGCTTCCGGCGACTGTTGTTTTTGTTCTGGTAACGAAGTCGGCCAACGGTGCTTTCCCCGGTAGGCGGGGCAGACCTCAGAGTGAGATCAAGAAAGAGAGAGACAGAGAGAGAGAGAGAGAGAGAGAGACACAAATTAATTTACAACGGTTTAGCTTGATTATTCTATATATATACAGAAGATGGCGACGAGGACGCCTAGATGGCTCTGTCGGCGCAGGTGTTTTGGGGGGGGGGGTAGTCCCGGGCTCTCCTGTAAGCGGGGCGGGAAGGGGTGCCGAGGGTGGCGGGGTTCCTGAGGCTGACGGCGGCGCCGAGGGCTCGGCGTTCGGGCTCGGGGTCTGCTCGAACCGGACGGCGGCAGGCGGCGACTCCTGGGCGGGGGCGACGGGCGTCGGCGTTGCGAGGGGCGGGGCGCTGGGCGGCAGGGCCAATCCGGTGCGGTGCGCGTCTCGCGACGCGGGGGCGGTGCCGTGGAGCGGCAGCGCGTTTCGGAGCGGCGGCGTCCTTCCGGCCGAGGGCGTTGTCAGCGGCGACTGCCGGGGATGAGCCGGGGCTGCTGGCTCAGGGGTGCTAGGGGGCGCAGGAGCGCTGAAGCGTGGCGCCTGGGGCCCGGGAGGAGGACCAGGGTTCGCTTCCTGGGCGGTGGCGTGGGAGTAGGTCCACTTCTCGGAGTGCCCAGGGTATGGGGGCGGCGGGCGACGTGGGCCCAAACAGATGGTCGAATAAAGCCTCCAACCTAAAGAAGGGCAAGGAAGGACAAACAAACACAATTAACAAAAGGAAACCGAAGAACAAAGAAAAACAAAACAATCAAACACTGAAAGGTGCGTTGGGGCGGCCTGCTTACGTCATCCTCTTTCCAATCTCTCGTCCGCACTGGAGGGTGCGTGTCAGAGCGGATATCTTGAGATCCGGAGCTCGATGTCGCTGACTGAGCTGGGGCGGCCCGTGACTGCGCGAAGTCCAATGACTCTCAGTCTCTAGTTCGCACAAGGGTGCGTGTCAGACTTAGAGTATCGAACTATGCTGGTAAATCGGCTATGTCCCGATGACACTTAGCCTCTAGTCCGCACAAGGGTGCGTGTCAGTGGAAGTGTATTGGACTCGCTGGCGAATCGGCTATGTCCCGATGACACTTAGCCTCTAGTCCGCACAAGGGTGCGTGTCAGTGGAAGTGTATTGGACTCGCTGGCGAATCGGCTAGAGCTGGATGCTGGTGGTTGAAGCTGCTGGCTGGAACTGCCTCCTCTCCTCAAGAAACCTCAGGGTTTATAAGGGCCTGGCCGGCTTTGTCTGCAGCACCCTTGCTTGTGATTGGCCGAAAGGTAGTGGGGACGCTTGCAGATTTAATCTGATTTGCATCCGCGGCTCTGATCTCCGCGGCGTGAAGTGCTATCTTGATAAAAATGTCTGCAGCGTTTTCGTCTCAGAAAAACTCGCATTTTGAGCCTTTACTTCATATGTTTTGCTCGTCTAATAACAAAGTTGAGATTTGTAATCTCTTGGATGGAATTATTTGGCTTCGGGGCCGAGCTTTGAGTTTTTTTCTTTTTCTCTACGCCGCGGCGCGAAGTTCCCTCGGGTCGAAACCATGCGTATTGTTTTGGTCTAAAACCAACTTGAATTTTGAGTCCTTACTCGGCCTGTCCCGCTTGCAATTTACTATTATTATCCTCGATTAAACTTTTCCTATACTACATCAATATGCTCGCGGCGCGAGCTTTTCTTTTGCTGCTGCCGCGCTCCGCGAACTGCTCTGTGTTCGGGTTCGTTGTCTCGCCTTCGCACTATTTCCGCGATTTTTGTGTATCCTAATAGGGCCCGAGTTTCTAATTTAATTAGCCCGTGCGATGTGTATTTCCGTTGTCTTTTTGACCGCGGCCTGAACTCGTTCTTTCCCAGTCTTGCCGGCGCCTGATGCTTTACGAGGGCCTTGTAAATGTTTCCGTGGTGACGGCATATTTAGCTGTTTGTGACAGGTTCCGGAAGCCTTTTACTGCCTTTGTTATGGTAGTGTTGGATCGTGTACCGATGTGCGTTTATGGAGTTTGTTTCTTCTGCGGCGCGTAATGGTCTGATTCGTGCATGTCCCCATATTCGAATCTTGCTCTCCCGCGCTTCCTAACAGAAACAATAGCGCCTAGCGGTGTGTAATCACGATCCCTGCACTTGTTGCGCCGGCTTCCGGGCGGCGGGCGCGTTTGGCGGCCGGCGTGTCGCTTTTGTCTAGCTGTCGTCTTAGCTTTGATGTATTTATGGGGTTTTAGCGCTCGAGCGGGCCGTGGGAGCTTCTTACGCGGTTTTAGGACCGGCAGCTGTGCATAGCGTTCTTTGGGCTCGCGATGTTTTTATTAATGTTTGTTTGTTCTTGAGCCTGATTGCGTGGCGAGGGCGTACCATACGTACATATGATGGCGGAGGCCCTTGCGTGCCTCTGGATCATATCAAGATTATATTCTATAAAAGGTTAAATCACTTAAAAACTGGCCAAGGTTGGTATAACATTTTCAAAATATGAGAAAGTCAAATAAAATATTTAAAATCGGTATAGATATGAATAATGTATAAATATTCAGTAAATGCATTGTATTGAAGCTCAATTGAGAAAAGAATGGCCCAAAGCAAGTGGTTTGAATTGTTTAAAATGATTTATTGTTGATATGAGATACATTGCAGAATGTTACAACGTACTGAGGTATAACTTAATTTAGTTAGTGTGGAAGTTTTAAATATGTTATAAAATGTTGAATGAATATTGATAACCTAAAAAATGATTTTTGACAAGATATTTAACTATCTTGATTTAAGTTAAGAATTAATAAAATTTACTTCTGAAAAAGAGTGCTAATAGAAGGAAAGGGAATTGTTTATGTTTGGATAAGAGAGAAGGAGGCGGGTAGAAAAATTATTAATGTTATGACTAATATAAGATAATCTTCAAGAATTAATGCTAAAGCAGATAGACTCTTAGTAGAATATAATTATAACGACGTTAAAAGTGATTATCAGTGCGTGATATCAAAGTGAAAGAACTATCGTTAAAATTGGAGAACATTGATGCAGAAGTGGCAAAATCAAGTGAAGTCTAGGGGGAACCTTTTGCAGACAAGATTGCAGACAAGTGGTTACAAGTGATAAAGCAAAGTGAGTCAATTTAAAAATCAATTCTCAGTACTGCGCTACGAACAATGTAAGTAAAAAGAATTAAAAAAGCCTATAGAATTATTGAATGCATTAAAATTAGATTTATTGACTAAGATTAGTTTGTAAACCTAAAGTTTAAAAAATTGTAATTAATTATTATTATCAAAATTTTGTTTAAATTATCAGAATACCAGTAACTTCAATAAACAATAACAATTACTTTTATATTGATCTATTAATAACAAAAACTAATAAAGTGTCATTCAAAGGTTATGATTGAATACATTAGTAAAACATACATATTATCTTTATAAAATATTTCATTTATCTAGAAAAGGTACATTGAAATACACTGCAGTGTCTTATTAACAATAATGCAACAGTTACCCTGCAGATTAAGACAAGTAGAGCTAGCCGAGTTAATAATAATTATTATATGCAAGAAAATATTTATCTACGACAAGGTAGGTTTTATGGTGATTGAACTTTTAAAGAATAAAAGGTACAGTTAACTGTAAAAACAGATTTGTTCGTAGCAATATATTTTATTCACAACCATCTATTTAATACAGTCATTAGGTACTACCTTTTAAAAAGGTGCAAAATTAGCCATTACCAACGTCTACTTCCCACCTCGGGCGGGAAATAGGTTACCATGACTGCGGGTGGGAAGCAGCCATTTCCCAACCGCTGTCATGTCAACAGATTTTATCCGCATTGTAGTATTAGCTTAACGACTGTTTTAAAAAACTGTCAAATCCATTTTTACAATTCCGGTTTACAATAAAGTGGTTGTGAATAAAATAGTATGTATACATCTCTCTTCTTCAGACTTTGTTGGTCCAATATTGGACATAGTCCTCCCCGATTCGCTCCCATTCTTCTCTCTGATTTGCCAGTCTGATCCACTTTTTACCGGCCACCTTCCGGATGTCATCCGACCATCTGGTTACTGGTCTTCCTACGCTTCGTCTCGTTGTTCTTGGTCTCCACTGTAGCAGTCTTGTATCCCATCTATCATCTGTCCTTCTAGCCACATGTCCTGCCCAACTCCACTTGAGTTGGGCTATTCTTTTTACTACATCCTCCACTCCGGTTTGCTTTCTAATCCATTCATTTCTTTTTCTTTCCCGAAGAGTTATGCCCAGCATTTGTCTTTCCATAGCTCTTTGGGATTTTGCCATTTTGTCTGCTATTTTATTTGTGATTGCATTAGTTTCAAGACCATATGTAAGTACCGGTAGGACACATGTATTGTATATTTTTGCTTTTTGGCGTTTGGTGAATTTTGTTGATTTTAGTATACTTGCCAGTTTACCGAATGCCACCCAACCTAATTTTATTCTTCGCTGAATATCCGCTTCTTGATATCCTTTGCCGAGTGTTAAGTTGTCCCCCAAGTATGTATACTGTTCGACAACCTCTATTTTTTCATTGTTGATTATAAACCGGTCTGTGCCTTTTATTTCGTCATTTATCATAATTTTTGTTTTTCTCATGTTCAGTTCTAATCCTGCTCTCTTAGATTGGTCGTATATTTCGTGTAACATTGTTTGCATTTCTTTCTCGTCATTTGCGATCTTAAGTTTGATAAATGCTTTCCATCAATATTTAGACCTTTATTTTCCCAATTCAGTTGTTTAAATATATTTTCTAGAGCTAGAGTCACCTAGACAGCGTGTCACCTTGTCTTATCCCTCTTCCTATTTTAATTTCGTCAGTTGTTTCGTGTAATTTTACTATGGATGTTGCTTTTTTATATATGTTCTTTATTATTTGGGTGTATCTGGAGTCTATACGGCAATCGTCAAGGGCTTTTATTATGTGTGGTATCTCTATGGTGTCGAAAGCTTTTCTGTAGTCTAAGAAGGCGAGTACTATTGGTATGTTGTATTCGTTGCATTTTTGTATTATCTGTTTTACGCTTTGCAGGTGGTCGTTGGTTCCGAATCCTTTTCTGTATCCTGCTTGTTCCACCGGTTGGTAGGCGTCTAATTTGTTACTTATACGGTTAGCTATGATTTTTGTGAGCAGTTTATAAAGATTGGATAATAGGCTGATTGGCCTATAGTTTTCTAAATCGTCTTTAGGTCCTTTTTTATGTATAAGAATGATCACTGCAGGAGTCTGGTATGTTTCCTGTCTCCAAACATTTGTTCATTAATTTTTTTACTAGATTCATCACCTTTTCTCCTCCATATTTTAGTTGTTCACTTATTAACCCATCGTGACCTGGTGCTCCTGAGTTTTTCATTTGATGAAGGGCGTTTTGTATTTCTGCTTTGGTGACATCTGGTATGTCTTCGGAACCAACGTTTATGATGTTTAATTTTGTTGTTTGTGCCTTTATGTTTTCGTGGTTTTGTAGGTGTTCTTCTTCTAGCTGTGACTTGTATAGTTTAGTGTAGAACTTTTCAACTACTCTTAGTATTTCTTTCCTGTTTGTTGTTTCACCGCCTGTGTTATCCTTTATTTTATTAATTTGTGTTGTTCCCTTACTTAATCTTAATCGTAAGACTTTTAAACTTTTATTGTTTTCAATTATTTCTTCTGTTATTTTTTCTCTGTAATCGAATAGGTCATTTCTTATTTTCTTTCTCACTAATTTATTAAGTTCCGCGTACTCGACTGTGTCCCATTGTCCTTTCACTCGCATTTCTCTTCTTTTGTTTATTAGCTTCTTAGTATTTGTGCTTAATTTTTCTTCTTTTGAACTCCTTCCGTGAGTGATATTTGAGGATGCCTGAGATGTTACAGTTAATATTATTTTATTTAGTTCCTCTATATGTATGTATGTATACATACCACGGTGAAAAGCTTCATTCCTGTCTCGAGATAAAGTGAACCTCGAGGTTTCGCATCTCAGCTACTTAATCTCTCAACAGTAATATACTATTAAAACTTTATTTTATATTAAGTACTTATCTATAACTTTTGTTAAAGAAGTTTTTTGTAAGACGTATAGTTTTTGAAAAATCGCAAAATTAAATTTTCACAAAAATAATGGGAATAATATTTTTTACAAACTGTTTTAATATTAGGTAATTAACTATAACTTTTGTCAAAAGTTTTTTCAGGAAGTATCGATTTTGAAAAAGTCACAAAATTTAAATTTTACAAGCAGGAAAAGAAGGTTGTGTGATGATCACATCTAATTTTCTAAAGTAGCAAATCATTGAATGAGGGAATCCCTTTGAAGGAAGTCGCTCAGAATCAATGGACAGTGGAAACCCTTTACTGTAGAAATAATTTGATAAACCTACTTTTAAGTATACATATAACCTCATTTACATGATTTACATGTTTAAAGAATGCTTATTTGCATATTTATAGATAAATTACAAATTACCCAAGTATCTACCTTTTATCTAAAAATAAAAATTAATATTCATTCAGATTTTGACAGGATATCTAAATCCAAAAAAGAGTCAATTTATTTAAAACCCGAAAATACCCAATAAAACCCAATAAAACCCGAAAAAAACCCAGCGGGCAGATAATTTCTGAAAAAACCCGTGTTTTTCCCAACCCTGGTTAGTGAACGTACTAGAGATATATTATTAGAAAGTCAAAATGTGCCTAATGTATTAATTAATAAGCTAAATTCATGTCATATATACCAACAACGTAAAAATAAAAGTAGACGGGAAGCTAACTCCTACCATAACAATAAAATAAAAATGTATTCAGAAAGATGATTTACTAAGTCCTCTGTTGTTTAACATACTTATAACCGGATTCGGTTTTTGTTTGCGGGTACGAAGTCCACAGTCAGGTAAAATTAGCTATCTGAGTTAAGAGACGCGTCGACATGCTCACTTTATTAGCCTGTACGAACTGACAACTAGGGCGGCAAAACTGTAAAGTGTTATAGTGGTTCGTTCTGCGCAGGACTACCCGCAAAATAAGATCGAATCCGAGTTGTATGAACGAAATAATGATTGCCAGAAGAAAACGAGGAAACATACTAGCAATAAAACTATGGCTTGATATGCGGATGATGTAGCATTATTCGTCGATAGCGAAGATACCTTGTGACACCAATTGAACATTAGCTGTAAAAAGTAGAATCTTAAAATATTAACCAGATGAAAACCGTTACAGTAAGGAAGTACCTATTCAGATGCAAGCTGGAAAACGAGACAGAAATCATAGAAGAAGTAAGCAGTATCATATACCTTAGCGCTGAAATTACAGGTAGTGGAGGAATGAGTAGTAAATCTAAAAATCGAGAAAATAAAGCGGCTGTGATAAATATCTAAAACAATCATCTCAAGTAAAGATGTATAAATGTGTCGTCAGACCAACATTAACTTATGCCGTAGAAATTAAATTATATACTGTCAAAACAGAACAAATACTAGAAGCAACATAGTGTAAGATCCTAAGAAAGATAACTGAAAAGACAAAACTGGACCGAGCTAGAAATCAGGACATAAGAGATAAATGGGGAATACGAGCAATAGGAGACTGGAGAAGAACAAGACGAGAAGAGTGGAAAGCCATATATCAAGAATAGATGGCGGTAGAATGGTCAGAATGGCGGGAGCCATATCTGCTAGGGGCAAAAGAATTATAGGCAAGTTCTTTAAGAGGTGGAAAAATTGCCTAACTGGAAGAAACAAGCCTAATGCCCAAGCGAAGGTAGAAGAAGACCTTATTGTAGAACGTCGACTGGTAGCCCCTCGGTTTGGGAACCAAATTGTAACAGGTAGTCTCTTATGCTTTTGTAAATTACTTTTGCCTTCTCTTATTACCAGCTTGCACACTTTTCCTTATTTACCTCAGACATGGTTAAGGGAATCCCCTGTTGAAATAAACTAAAAGTAAACCAATACTCGTGCTAAGCTGAAAATATTAACTTGAAAAATTTACTCAAATGATACTGTTTACATGAAAATCAATTAAAATAGCTATATTTGCCAGTAAATGACAGTGCTACCTAATAATTTAAGTAAAGTTCGAGTACTTCATTCCATGTAGGAACATGGCGAATGAAGGTCACCGAAGTATATCTTTCCGAAACCCAGTCACTCTAGCACACCGTTAACGGCGTACTGGGTGATGTGGTTAGCATCACACCTTCGACGACTGCCTTCCTTCCCCTACTTTCATAACTGTGGATTTGGTACCCAATTTTAAAAGAGACTGGGTGGACCGCCCGCCAGTTGCCAGATGTGGGCATTGAACCCCATACCGTGGCACCGCAGCCTGATCTCACTAACCGCTCGGCCACGCTGGTGATTTGCCTAACAACTGCATTTGCCATAACACTGTATATGACTGTTTACGTTACTAGTCCACGGCGCATACGTCACCGCGCTGACACACAAAACAATAATATTAAATCAATTCAACAGCTGCTAGAACGAGGCTCATGCGATTACTGCCTACTGCTCATATGCACCGAAAACAAGAAAGCACAAACGAATTACTCTATTTCTTTAATGGATTTTCTTCCATGCCCAAATAAGGTATTAAATCACCTACCCGTAGTGATAACTAATGAGTGCCAGTTGCGCAATTCTTGAACACGGATTTCTCAGCAATCCATGGCGATGCTATTGCTATTGTGTCACTCCATGACTATTGCGCTTCTTTTCTTGACTTTCTGGCTTCAAATCGCCAAACTAGGCAGTTTGGAGAACATCTACTCGCTCTGTGCTACTACAGTGTTTGTTGAACACAATTTATGGTATTTCGCTTGGTTCATATTACTTTAAAAAAGTGATTTGAAACCTAGTTTGCTTAGTGGCCACTTTGATTAAGGCATCATTTGTTCATTTATGAGGCCGATCAAGGTTTTCATCAATGGTTTTCGTATTTTTCCAGTGTTATGTAAAGTCCTACAGTAATCAATGATATGTACACTAGAATGCAGAATTCTCTTAATTTTCCAAATCATGAAAAAAATGTTTACCTTTTTCTTTCTTCGTCTAAAATACCAGAGAAATGTTCTTCAGATTTTCACGTGTCAGGGTTCTTAGATAAATTAAACATATTCTCTGAAATCCGTCTGTCTGTCCGCCTGTTGGCGGTATAGCTCAAAAACTATTTGTGGAAGGCAGTCGATATCTTTCAAGCGGATTATATGTCTATCTAGCTCGAAACCGAATATGGTTTCGGTCAAGTATATACGGGGTGTGCAGTTTAAAAAATAAAATGTGACATAGGAATAGATAAAGTAGTAATTTGCACATGGCGCAACCTTTACCCTTAACCAAAATGGGACGGCACAGATACACGTAAATATTGTAAAAAAGACAAAATAAGGAATGAGAAACGCGTAGTATATAATCCAGCCGTGAGCGCAAATGCGAGGCGTTGCTTCGTGATGGAACTGGACTAGACGGCGAGTTGCGCGCGTGCTGCTGCCAAGCGTTTAAATCGCCGGCTGCAGTGTTTTTTGTTTGCAATTTGATGTAATTCCTATTACTAAGTGTTTGCTTTTACTGCCTCATTATTATTAGGAAGACTAAGATATTTTTATCACTAGTTTCCTCTAATTTTCCAAAAATGTTCATGTCATACTTTTCACTTGCTGGGATAATTCCGAGTAAAGCCTTCTACAGATTTTTTTAATACCCGTTTGTATTATGACCATTTTTGTAGAAGGCAAGGAGAACGAATTCCGTTCAATCTTACGGTCATCCTCCCAGATTGTCCCAGATCTTCTGACGTGTGATTCACAATATTTTGATGTCGCTTTTTACACATCTTTGATTCCACTGCCTCCAACAGCTTGATTATTGTTAAGTTTATTTATAGTGGACCCATTTTCTCGTTCAAAATGTGCGCTTCTTCATTAACTTGTGTGATGTTCTCGTTTTACTTTGCCAAAAACATTCTGGCAATACTCGTTAAAGTTAAAGTAATAATAATAATAATAATTGCACTCGATGTTGTTCATTCAAGATAGGGTAAGATGAATGTTTCCATATCAAAGGAATATTTATCAAAATATCAGCAGAAAGCGAAGAAGGTAGATTTATATTACAATTAACAATAGTGTCTTTTTTGTATATAGAATATAAACAAATCCAAAACATTGACGAATTGCAATAAACTGAAAGGGGTGAATTTTATAATCTTTTTATTTGTGAGCTTTTACTGTTTTCGTTCTCTCTAGTTTTCTGTTAACTGCTGTAAAGAACGTTTTGATCTTACTGCGCTTTCCATGCACTTACAAAGCCGCGCACATACATTTTAAGGTATTGTGTTTATCTTCGCTAGATGTTCTTTCAATAGCAGATGTTTAACCATTTGAGCATTTTTTGTTCATTATTTATGCATTCTTTCTACAATTAATTCGCTTTGCTTAGTGTTATTTCTGGACGTTATTTGAAGACCTGAGTTATATTATGTGAGAACGAATCTTACATTTTTTAACTGTGATATAAGGCTTTGGGGGTGCAGAATACTGGCATGCGCCTGAAAACTAAATTTCACCTTAATAAGCAATTTAGAACTACCAAGTGCAATCTGATCGGGAAGTAATTAGTTCAATTTTCACGAAACCGTTAATAGCAGGTGCACAGGCTCTATCCCACGTAGCTATAATTTAGTTATTTCCAGCTTAAGTTTGTTTTCCACGAGACTGCGTTTTCATTATCAGCCCTATTAACTAGCTCGCTTATTTTTCTTCCACATCACGAGATATTTCATCTGTGCTTGTAAACACAGTAATTACAGCCTTGCGCTCAAATCAAGTCAGTGGTTGTCGCGGCACCTTAATCTACCCGGTAGCTCAATGTTGATACGTAAATGGGCCGGAAATTTAGGCAATTTTTATCCGTTCTGAACCGAAACACGAGGAATTAATTGGCGAAGCATCGGCTGCGTGTTTGCAGGTACCCAAGGGGTCAGGGAGTTTATCCACCGATTTAAGGGTATCAAAACGTGATTAAAAACTGCGGTGATCAATAATGAACGTGAGGGCAAGCCGTTCCATTAAATGTTCGTTTGTGTAGCTGCTTTAACTCGCTGAAATTCCCGCTCGAAACGAAACGTAATGAAATCTCACAGCGCCAGAGCGACGTCCTCGTTTTGTATGTGTGTAACCGATCTGTCTCCATTATTATTGTGTAACGTTAGCAAGGTTCGTTTGATGAACAAGTAGCAGCAATTAGAGTCTATAGGGCTGTTATCGGCCCCTCAGGCCAGCACATCTCTATGTCTCTGCCACTACAACAAGCTCGCTCTCGACTGAACCACAGAAGGGAAACAATGCTTTGGAGATATAATATATATGACGTTTGTTTTTGTATTTCACGGTCTCTTTACTAAGAACAAACGATTCCTTCGGGTTTTTCGGATTCCCATTTGGATACGTTCCTTCCCATGTGGAGTCGAAATAAAAAATTGACAGTCAGCTTCTTTGGGGTGGGCTGGAGCGCTGAAGGATCGCTTAATCGAACACAAGAGGTTTCTATCCCAGATTAAAAGTCTTACTTAATGGAATTAAAATCTTTAGCATTATTATCCTTCGAGTTAGATTCCTTTGAAGGTGCCTCTTCCTTTAGTCAAACGCTCGATTGCAGAGAATCTTAAATGAGCTTCTCTTGGTTAGTGGCGCCGTTAATTTGAAACTAATGCAGCTTTAGAACTGCTGAAAATGAAAACTGGACTGGAAATTTAGCTACAATTAAAAATTGCCTCCGGGTTGTGTACAAAAGAGAAGCTTGCAAACAAAACGAGAAAAAGTTTTTAAATAATGGCCTACGTATTTTCCCTATACATGCATGACTTCACAACCAGCTGTCTCGACTAGAAGGGAAGCGTAATTTAGGTGCTAAGTAATATCAAAACTCTGAATTCACTTGTTCCCGGAGAATACGTCAGCAGTTTGTTTTTAGTGGTGCTTTAGTACACAACATTTATCTTTTGTGTCCTCTAGTTAATTAAGCTACCGCTTTTATGAATAAATAAAAGAGTTTTATTAAAAATGTTTTGTATTAATAAATATAAAGTAATGAAAAGTATGTAATTTAGCATTTCAGTTGAGACTTGGAAAATTTCCTAGCTTTCGTCTCCAACCATAGGCCATATTGTGAAAATACTAAATGTAGAACTTCAAATCATAAAAAACAACTATCAGTTCCGAAAAATTGCACATAACAGAAAATATGTTACTATTAACTGGTGTGGTTTGAAAAATACCATAAGTAGCAAACAAAAGATTAAAGAATCGTAATGACAGTATACAGAAATATATTAATAAATGTATGGAAGGGGAAGAAATACCGTAGCAACGCTTTTATTGCGAGTGTGGTATTTACACTTCGACTAAAGTAACTCCCGCAGTGTAGCAATAAGTGTTTCGAGTAAGCAGCAAGCAGCAAGTAATTGGGAATTGCCATCTTGGTGAGAAAGTACTTAAAAATTACTTTTTAAAAGTAATTAATTACTGGATTCAATTACTCAATTACTTTCGTGTAATTAAATTACTCTAAAGTATTTAAATTACTTTATAGGTATTTTAATTACTTGTGGTAATTGAATTACTTTGTAGTATTTCAATTACTGAATTACTGTCCTCGATAGGGTGCTAAATCTCCAGAGCTCATAAATAAGGTAAGGTCTTAGCAAATCGCAGGGTTTCCCCGCGCAATATAAGCCTAATTTATTATTTCCTCTGACGAGTCGAATAACAGCAACTTCTGCATTTTGTATGATGCGTCCACGAGCATTAGTGCGTGTATCTGTAGCTTGTAATAGTGACACTAATATTTATTGTGAGAGACGCTAAGTGTAAGACGCTATAAGAATATTTGCGGTAAGTACATTACAGATTACAATACCTATGGTAAAATAATAATTTTAAATAGCTTGATTAGACGATATTGGTTGATAATGATTATTTATTAATTTCAATTTGCTTGTTTTAAACGATCCGTGCAAGTGTACCAGACGTTAAGTCCAGAAAATTACGTTTTTGAGTAAGGAATTGAATTAAACAGACAAAATCCTATAACAACACTTAAACAGCGGAAAACACATATATAAAATGTACCTAATTGCGAAATCCCATATCTGGTTGACTCAAAAATGCATTATGGCGTATGGTAATTTTAAAACACCGCCGCATAAGTTTACCGCATTCTTGCATTGAACATTTTGTAAATTATCCATTATTGGTCGCTTTCTTGCCTTGTAATGCTCATATGCTGCTTTGTATACTGGCACTAGTGCATAATTTTTATGGACTGCTGCAGCATGTTAGCTTCGATTATTATTAAAAACCCCCTTGCTAATTACGGGAGATTCAAATATTGGCTTCTTAATGATTATACACAAAACTCCATTTAGTTTTTAAAAGAACAGTGTATAGTGACCCAATTTACGTAATATCAGATATTTTATTGTCCTAAACTTAAAATCAAGAGGTATTGTTAAAGATGCTAATAACATTTTGAAATTTGAAGTAAAAATATGAAAGCAACCTGAGTAATTTAATTGTCGGGCGTTCACAGTAATTTTCTAATTCGGTATGTTCAAAAAGAAATTACTTAAGAGTTGGCCATGGAATATAAAGGTATTGGCAACAGCAAGCTTTAAAATTCATTAACATAGTCACTGTTGTTGCTGTCATAAGTTTATATTATACGCTGATATCGCGATTAAAAATTCAAAAAATTGCCATATTCAACCCTTATATAATTTCTTTTTGAACACATAGTATAAAGGTCACTTGAATGTAAAAAAGACTTCATTGTTACGTGGTTGAGCAAATGTCTTTTGTTTTTGTATCTAAAGTATGAATTCTTATTTCAATCAGCCGTTTTCAACTAGGTTTATCAGTCATCTGTCAACTTTCAAAGGTCCCTGATCAACACCAAATTGATATTTTGTTTTAAAATTTCAGAAGTTACCTAATGCATTTTTAATAACTATTTGTATTACTAGGGAGTAAAATGTATGATTCCCTCCCGCAGATGTAGTTTAGGTCTTCAGGGTTTGCGAGAAGAGTACCTAATCAATTTATTGTAATCATGCAAGGGATGAAATGGCGTTTTAGTCCCGAGTTATATATGCAACACTTTTATATTTTATGACGAGACTATCTCTTGTAATCAGCTGCATTCAAAAATATTTAAATATGAAAACCAGGAGGCTAGTTAATTTATTATTAATAATAATCACATTGTCTCCCGTCTCTAATGGCAACGGCAGTCAAGGTATTATATTCCCTCCCACTGTTATTGGAAACCAACCAGGGACCCAAACGTATATTTTCGCTATACCCCTAACAGGCGATAGAAAATGTCACTTTTTAATATCATTACAAAATCTGATACACTGTGAATATAGTCTTATGAATACGCATTTAGTCAACTTCATGAATAATTTGAACGATTTAAATTAAAGGACGACAAATTGTGGAGGTAGCTATTTCAATTAGAACACATACTATTAAAGTAGGGAAAAATTTTTAAAAAACTATTTAGAAAAATTACATTTGCCTTCAATTCGTTTGACATATGGCATCTAAAAGAAGATATATTGGCAAGTTCAAAGGTACTCTTTGGGCGTTCTATTACTGATGTTGCAAGCAAACGCCGACTTTTTATGTTTACGATGCGCCACAAAATATAACTTGTTCGGTTTTAACTTTAATTAGTTTAAAGCGTTCGTTAAATAACACTAAACGTCGTTCGCATTAGTCCAGAATTTGCTGCGTTGATAATTTCATAAAATTCCTTTTTAGTGTGGTGCAATTCCCACTAAACCACGATTAGTGGGTATGCACATGTTGATATGGTAATTATGATTAACTTTAACGTGATACCGGAAGTTAACCCTATAATAAGACTAAGATGAGATGCAGTAGGTAAATTTTAATGTTGCACTGAACTGGATTTCAAATACCAGTGGCTTTTGGTTTATATATCTTAACTATATGAGATTGCCAGTCTCCGGCTCTAAAACACCAAGTAGTTATGGCTTGGATAGAAATGTTCTGATAGAGGGTCGAGGGTTATGCCGGTCTGAAGCCTCAGACACCGAGTTTATGGTTTCAAAAGCATATTCTTTGGTGTTGAGTAAAATCTGCTTTATTACTTAAAATATATCCTTCACATGCACATATTTTTGCATAGCTAGAGAAAACAAACGAACAATAAACCTACTAACATAGTAATATACTATGACTTACCAGTTAAACGTACATAAATGAATAATTAGCAAAAAAAGTTGCAGTTTGTTTATGCGTTCTGTAAATAAATTCTTGAGGTGCTATGAAATGAGAACGATGGCCTAGAACGTGCCGACTAGAATGCTGAGTGGCAATTTCAGCACATTCTTGCTAATAACCCCATCAATTGCGCAAGAGGTGTGATTAAAGTTATAACCAATACTTAAAAAACTATACTTGCTAATCTTCAAAATAGAAATTTTAAGTATTACTTCAGCAACGCTGAATAAGTGTATTTTGATTGGGACAGGTGGATTCTATCTAAAAGAAACACAGAAATCCTTAAAAATAGACAGCGAGCTTAGTTAAAGCAAACACTGGGTAGCATGTAACGTACTCAGCGGATGAGAAAGCAAATCAGGATTAATAACGTAAACATAGAATAGCTCAAATACAATGAAACTGGTCAGAATAGGCAGCTACATCCGGATATGGTGGACAAAACTAATATTCAAGTGGAGATTAAGAACCATGAAAATACCTCTGTCAACCAAAAATAGACGTTAAAATAGATGTTAAAAATAGATCATTCGGTAATTATATGAATGTAGAACAGAATTATCATAGAGTCATTGATAAAGTTGGTCGACACACAATGATAAAAACGACCAAGAAACAATTTCGTTAAAAATAAACATAATTTTAATCGACCTAGAACTCTAAGTAACGAGAACAAAAATAATATACAGTAAGATATTGTC
This sequence comes from Agriotes lineatus, assembly GCA_940337035.1. Taxonomy (NCBI): domain Eukaryota; kingdom Metazoa; phylum Arthropoda; class Insecta; order Coleoptera; family Elateridae; genus Agriotes; species Agriotes lineatus. Next base: position 95,689,487 of record OW679197.1, read on the forward strand.
ATAACAAAAATTTTCTGTTACATTCGTAACTAATTTCGATAAAACCATCGTAGGAATGCGGTTATAGTCAAAAATTAATCTGCTAACCAAATTGGCTGTATGAATTATAACTTTGTACATGTACAATGTCTCAGATTCTGTAGCGCATCGCTAATAAACCATTCTAAATTATTCTTTATCTGATGCCGTATCAATTAGCTGTCGTCTCACCAATGACGTTGCCATACATGTAAGAATACGCTTTTTTTGCAATTGAGTTAATGTGAATTGATTATATTAGCAAGATCAGTCTAAAGTGCTACTGAAAAACAGAAAAATCCATACATTGAAATTTGAACAGAGGCGGACTGATCATTCATGACAAAATTGCGTTTCCTGCTTAATGCAAAATGGTCACAATGTATCGTCCTGATCCAATTAACTTGACATTAACTTCTAGTTGTCCTCTTTGGAACCTATAGTCTATATATATAAAACTGAAAGTCCTGCCCCACTCACTTACTCATCAACGCCCAGCCCAAACCCTTGGACCTAGAAAGCTGAAATTGTGCACAGAAATTCAAACCCTAAAGGGGTAAAATGAGGGTTCCAATTTTGTATGGAGAAATAATATTCAATCGACATTTCGACTTAAAACTTCGTAGGAGTACTCCTAAAAACAAATAAGCAAACACGTATTTCGTGATTTTCCGAAAATCAACCCCTTAGGTGGTGAAATGGGGTAAATTAGCCTAAAATACGATATGGGTGTCGTTATTGAGGTTTTTTGGGACGTTGATTGCGAAAATGGCATTTATTTTTAAGTCCAAGACGGTGGACATGACATAAGAAAAGAAACGGGACGGAACGGGACGGGACGGGACTGGACGGGACGGGACTGGACGGGACGGGACTGGACGGGACGGGACTGGACGGGAAGGGACGGGACGGGACAGGGCGGGACTGGACTGGACGGAAAGGGAAGGGATGGGATGTGATGGAGGGGGGGGGGGGGGTGGGACGGTACGGAGACGGGGACGGAGAAAGGGACGGGGACGGGGATAGCATGGGATGGGATGGGATAAAAAAAATTATTAGTCATTATTTAATACACAAATAACGAACCCTCCGCGAACGAAGTCGCGGGTAACAGCTAGTATACCATAAACATGTTTTGCACGTTTCTGTTTAAAGTGAGCAACATTGGTGCTTATACCGAGTATATATGAAAACTTTTGACGGTAATAATTTGTGCTTGTCTTTAAGCCTATTTAGCCCCTATCAGATATACCGAGTGATTTCTACATAGTTAGAAAATGGCGTTTTTTGAAATTTGTCAAAATCCAAAAAGGGGCAATTTTTCGGAAATTAAGTAAGGGAGGTTTTTCTATCGTGTACTAGTTTTAGATAACTGAACTAATAAAGGCCATAAACAAGGTTTTTTTCTTAATTCCCTTATTATTCAATTTTAATAGTTTCCAAATTTCAGATACCAAGTCCCAATTTTAAATTAAATTTTTAGGTGCAGGATTTAAAGATTTATTATTGGAAAAAGCAATAGAAGCTCTTCCTTCAGATTTTAATTATTTACCGAAATGTTTTATCAGTGATAATATATTCTGCATTTCATAGGAAAAGAACCACCCCGAAGGAGTTGACGCAGAACTTATGTAAAAATGGGTTGTGCATGGAGACAAACAAATGATTAAATTTTGAAGGCCATCTGTCACTGCTGATAGTAATTATCATCTATCTGTTGAACTTGAAATTGTCTTTTGTTGGATCGTATTTTTCGGAGTAGTTCGCCGTTTTGTTTGTGATTGTTGTTACTGCATTGATAAAGTTAGTGCCTAAAAATGCTACGAGTTAGAAGACGTGCAAATTTTCGCCATCTTACGCACTTTGGAACAGAACGAATTATCGGAATGCATGATGCTAGTTTAAGCTCTCGGAAATTGGCAGGCGCATGGGCCGACCTCACGCCACTATTAGACGGACTTGGGTGGATTGGCAGGATGAACATTTAGAGACTCGTCGTAGAGCAGAGGGCGTCCTAGAGTGACAGAAGCACGCGAAGATCGGCTGTTAAGGCGAAGTGCAATTCAGGACCCAGTAGAACCAACGCGAGCTGTTGCAATCAATTGGGTAAGAGCAATTGGTCGTAGAGTGTCTATGAGCCCAATTTATCGTCGAATATGCATATTTGGGTTACGCTCATATCGTCCTTATTTTCGTCTTCCTATGACTCAACAACATAAAGATACCAGACTGCAGTGGAGCCAAAACCGACAACATTGGGACGATGAATAGGACGTCTCAGGGACGGAATCCCGATTTTGCTTATGGCATTCTGACGGACGTTTACGGATCAGACGACCTGAGGTCAGAGGCAAAATTTACAGTTTTGTTCAGCGTCCGTGTAGAGAAAAAAATACTGCATACCATTCATACTGCTGCTAACAATTTGTCATTTTCCAGACCGAAGGAATGCAAAAATTAAACTAGCATTTTTTTAAAAATCAGTGATGCCATGGAATTATTGAAACAAGCCAATGCCAACGCAAGTGCGTGCGGGGCGTCATCCAGTCACAGCCGTTAAAAGATTGAACGTATTGTCGTTTTTCTCATTTTGGTGTAAGTTCTGAACCTCATTATTGCACCTACAATTATTTAATAACTTGCTTGTAGTCTTAAACAAAATTAATCAGTCTATTAATTGTTGTACTGTTTGGAATTTGCCGATACGGATATTTTACAATAAACAAGGAGCTTACTTAACGAACGTCCACCATACTCGTAAAACCATTTTTGTTATGGACAAGGTCTAGGTACCTTAGAGACATTAACCCGAACATAATTAATAATGAATTATTATAAACGTCAAACATCAATGACAAACAAACAAACAGCACATATTGTCGCGCCGCACGCATTTGCGTTGGCATTGGCTTGTTTCAATAATTCCATGGCATCACTGATTTTTGTGAAAATGCTAGTTTGTTTTTTGCATTCCTTCGGTTCCGGAAAATAAAAAATTGTTAGCAACAGTATGAATGGATGCAGTATTTTTTTCTCTACAAAAAATATATTTACACTTTAACTCTAAAGTAATTAGGGGAGCAAGTGATTGAACATAAATAATTTACTATGCAAATTCCTATGGTGCGTCGCGCAAGTCAGCACCCGGTATATAAACGTTTGTTGTATCTGCGTGTGTCTAGCTTTCATCGTCACTGATTGGGTTTCCTTCCTTCGCGATTGTTACCATCCCCTTCATAATGCAACAATAGGCCTGTGAAATTGACACAACAAAGAAGCTGACCTGCAGTTAACTAATTAAAATAATTGCCGATAGCAAAAGACCGCAGATCAACCTGCTTGCTGCGCTTACTACACGGCAAATACTAGAATTTCCCGACACTTACCGTGTAGGCCGAATTAGCTCAATTTCGGCGGCCTTGGATCGCAGATTCTTTATCAGCTGTAATAACCTGTGAATAGCTCCAAAGACAAAAAAATAAATGGGCGCCAGAAGCCAAATGGTTTCGTTTAGAATAAACTAACTACAGTAATTAGAGTTTATTAAATGCATAATAATCTGGTAATGACCAAATGTAATTTATGTAGGTCATAAAATATTTGAAAATTTTGCTACACTATGCAGCCAAAACTAGTTGAAGGTGGCCACACGCATTACCACAAATAACCCCTTTTAGAGTCGTTAAATTACTTGAAATTTCAAAGTAAATCTAGAGATTTGCATATCGCTGTCATTCATAAAAACCTTTCATTCTAGGTTAATGAGCGAAAAAAACGTGGGTGCTGCTTTTACAAAAAAAGGTATAGAGTACACATAAAAATTCAAGAGTTTTAAATGCTATCTTTAATTAAATTTGTTGAGTGAATGAACTATCATGTTAATAATAAATTTAGTATCCGGTATCACCAGCACAAGATTGACTTGGTAGGTACATAACCAGTCCTAGATTGACGTTGTAATAAAAAACGAATCAACTGACCTTCTAGGCCTACAAGTGTAGGGTATAAACGCTAGCCGGGAGCTGCTATAACTGGTAACCCGCATACGTCAAGGAATCAGCCTTACGCAACATGGGTGTGCCGGCCCTCGGTGCAGAAGCAGAAGCGATGCAGAAAACAGCAGGCGTTCCTTTAGAATTAGGACAGGAAACCGGACTCCAAGTCCAGAATCATCCGGTAAAAATTGCCAATCCCAAGTGCAATTTGTGAATTCCAGGTGAAATCTAAAGACATGCAATTAATATGAGGAAAACAGAAAGAAAAATTCATCGTGCCTGAATCAAATTGTTAGCTCTTGGAAACAAAATGCTTGTAAAAATTGGTTGAGCGCACGTACTTTTGACTTATTGAAAAATCAAACCTCGACCGCGCGAAACACATCGGCCGGGGCTAGAAGACAAGTGCCGGGCCCGAAACATTCGCTTCAAACAGAAAGTTCGCATTCCTACGGCCAGCGATAACAGATAGAGCGGGTCAAAAGTGCACCGTGCTAACGATAGTAACTCAATACAGGTACAAAATTCGCTGAATTAGAAAATCGAAATGCAAGGGATTATAATTCAAATAAAAATATACAGGTTAGGCTTGAAATAATTTGGTAAATGGCGAAACAATTAAGGCGGCGCCAAAAAATTAGTTTCAAAGTCAGATGCTAGCACAAGTTCCGAATCGTACCTACTGTGATAATTTTTTCTTTTTGAGCATTAGTGTAATTTCCGTTACTAAGTGTTTCGTTTTACCGTTACGTCTTATTAGAAATACTAAGATACTTTTAACCTATTTTGTACATAATAATGAAACTCGTCTATCGTTAGTCGATCTAGCAAAAGTTGGTCTTGTTTGCGCTGCGCTTTATTGATTAAAAATGTTAGAAACGTATTTCTGCTGTAACTATATTTATGATTCAATTTAAAATTGAATCTTTATTTTGATTGGAATTAGGCCGCCAATGCACTGAGCTAAAAGGTTAGTTTTATACATTATTGATTGGCAAGAAGTTTTAAAATTTTAAATCTTCAACTTATTTGCCGTGCACCAACTGTGCTAAGTTACGAGCTTTATAAAATAAAGTTAGACATTTGCTGAGTTGAGCAAATTCTACAAATGTGGTTCTACAAGAAACATTTACAGAATTTAAATTTTAATCATCTCTATATAACTTAATTTAAGAACGTTACTGGTTTCTTCCTAATAAATAACGCAGAAATAAATCTTTCCCTTACTTTTACCTTTGCAAGAATGAAGAAATTATATTAGTCAAAATTTTCGAAAATTGCAGAATATTTTGATTTAGACTGCGAAACTATCTTCGCATATGAAAGTATTTTCAGGTTTACATTAAACAGAATACAATATAGCAAACAATTAATAGGTAACGATAACGTATTTGTATTCAATGACATTTTTAGCAATAGCAAAAAACTGAACAAAAGGAGAACCAGAAGAGATCGAAGTATTAATGCTGGTTGGGTAAGGTTTCCAGTTGTTTAACGATCTAAGTCGACGACTACTATCTTTTGTCAAATGTAACATGGGTACTGGGTAGGTACTATTATACAGAATTAGTAACTTTTCACAATTTTCTATTTTACAAAAACATTGAACATCAATACTTCTGCAAATAAAAATAAATTCGTTTGTTTCTCTCGGCGCTCTCTTCCCTGACTATATAGCAGCTTATGCATGAAGTAAGATTAAAATAGTAGTATATTTTTCTTTCAACTTTCATAGTACCTTATTTCCTATCCAATATCATACTCAGTCAAACTAGTGATGCCGCCGAGATAGGATAGTTCTCGATCTCGTCTAGTCTGGTCTTGAAATTCGAGATCGAGTTTGCAATTGTTCCACCTCGATTATTCGATCTGAGATTAACCATTTTCTTCAACATTCGAGTCGAGATTATTAAAATTTTCGATATCTACAGTTTTTCAATAGTATTTGGCAAGCCCGCATAAAAAATAAGCAGATTCGACTTTTCCTCTTAGAAGAGGTTGTTAGACATTAAGGTTTCACGGTTGCCAAAGTCGGATTGGGAAATTGTCGTTTGCTGGGCGAGGGCCTTGCGCCGATTTTTAGTGGTTGTTGGAGTGTGTGACAATCGAACCTATATATTCTGGTCTTGGACCATAGGCTTTACCTCTGAGCCAGCTTCACTGCTTTGCTCTTTAAAGTAGGGTGCTATAAATATCGCCAGGGAACAGCCAGAACTTGCTTACATGGAGCATGTGTAATTATTTTGGGCTTTACGCAGTCGCACCTGCCTCAATTCGGCAAGCCCATATATAATATTCGAGAAATGGGATTCTCGATTTCGGGATCGAGATCGAAATCGAGATAGGTAAAATATCGTCTCACTTGTTTTTTTTTCAGAGCCTATCTCTACTGATTCTGGGGACACTACAGCCTAAAAGGCTTTGTACCGGAATTAATGGATCACACTCATTCAGAGATCTTTATTCCCTGTATCAAAGGATATAGGTTCTTCACCGGGTGTGTAGCAATGTCCTTCGGTCCCATAGTAGGCTGGCCTAATATGCGCTGTCTGTTTCTTCCCAACGCACCACAGACACACAAAATGTCTATTGCGGTTTCTACTTGCTTATTGCAGAGTCTACAAGTAGGGTTTCTTAAAACCTTGCATCATTTCGGATGGATACCTGCTTTATTGGAATATGCGATTTTCTCTGAAATGCGCCAATATATTATCTTAATTGGGAAATTCCCTATTTCTATTTTGTGTACATTTCAGATTTCGTAGATTTATAGAAACACCTCGGTAAGTTTGCAATTTTATTTCCAGTTTAGCAATTGTAGGAGCATGCGGTTGTTGGTTCTTTGGGTAACAATTTCAATACATTTCAGCATATTCCTAGCATATTCACGCGTTCTTGATTGAAAAACGAATTTATTTGTAATAGATCGTATTTTGACAGATGGTGAACGTTTGTTTATTTGTTTGTTTGTTTGTTTGTCTGTCATTATTTTGTTAAAGATAATATGCTAAACTATCAAATTAACTTAAAAAAATAAGCGCGTTTCATAAGAAAAATCAAAAATAATAAAAATTCCGGTTTAACCGAAAGTAAGGTTCGTACCCTTAAAATATATACCACATAATACAGTGCAGTTTTTCTCTATAAAAGTTTTTTCTATCACTCATAACAATGGACAAATTCAAATGGACCTTAATTTACAATCAACCTGTATAAAATGAAGCATGTTTGCAGATTTCTAGAAAAAAGTTTAACCCATTTCTACATAGTGTCCTTTTAAAAGGACGTTCGATATTTTATAATTTTTTTGTTCGGGTGCATTAGATGTTATAATTACCACTATGTTCCAAACAGACATGACTAGATACATATTTAATGCAGATGCAGTTTGGAGTGGCATTAGTAACAATTTTGCATTAAACTACTCACAATGAATCCGAAATTGTACAACACCAGCAATGATAGGCCAGTCAAATGTGACCTACTAATTCCACTGATTATCTTCAAAAACCATCTTAAAAATAAACACATAATACGCATTTTCGGCTATTTACAATTAAGTAAATTGCAGATTTACATTACCGTCCTTTATGAAGCATGGTATAAAATTATAGTCACTATTGCAATCCAGACGATACTGGAGACAAGTCTGACCAAGATAGATGGACGATGAACATGCTATTAAAATAGCACATTTTGGTGCACAAGTCACAATTTAAAATATGCTATGTGACAGATGATGATTATGATTCGCAATGATTTGCCTATAGGTATTATCGAGAAAATGTGCCATTTCTTAAATCTAAATCTTGCACTGAAACAAACGTTGAACCACATTACAACAAACGTTTGTACTCAAGTAGCCACCTAACTTATTTATAGAATGGTCATTCTGTTTAGCGGCATTTGCTTATTTTAGCTTATTCTTAATGAATAAGAACTCAAAAATATTGACTTGCACACAGTACGGAAGAGTCACTTGTATTCCATGGGGCAGTTAGGTGGCTGAATATACCAAGTAATTAGAGAAGCTTCTTGTGCTAAGAATAAGTCGAAAGTGTCACTGCCAGATAAGCAAGTTAGACTAAAGCTAGGTAGTTTTACATTTCAAAGAAACGACGGTGTTGTTGTGTAACAGTAAAAAGACATTAAACGATCGGAAAATTAAATTATACAAAAATAAAAAAGTAAGCAAGTACATTACGTTGGGCAATAATGTGAGGCGTATTGCATCGTCATGCATCCAAGCAAATGGCGGGGTTTATTCGTATACTTTTTTACTTCCCTCGTTTGAAAGACGAAGGAAGTATTGTAATCACTGAAAAATCACCTTCCGAGATTTCTTCAGATCTTCACGTTTCAGGGTCTCTAGATGACGAAAATTAGGTTTTCTCAATTCCGTCGGTCTGTCTGTCTGCCTGTTGGCTCAAAAACTATTTGTCGGAGAAAGATGATATTTTGCATACACATTACATACCTGGAATGAAACCGTGAAAATTTCAGAAAAATATATTTAGGGTGAGCACCTTAAAAAAAATAAATGTTGTTTATTTTTCATGTAACTTAGTAATAGATACAAGTAATAATTTGTGCATAGTGCCAATAGATACACAATATATGTTTTACGATACAAAAAGGAGGCACAAATTAGCGCGTTACTAAATATAGTTGCGACGCAGGAAATCGAAAGGTCGGTGCTCCGCGGCCCAGGTAGAAATATCGCGTTCCTTTTCAATATCCCACAAAACGTTGGGGCTGCATTCGCGGTCCGCCTGCCGTTCGAATTCGACCACCGGTAACGTTTTTCTTGATTGGAAAATTTATTTAATTTATAAGAAATGTGAAGATATTTTTACTCCTAACTTAATTTGCTTTTTAAAATTATGTAGTGTCACAATGTCGGCGAGAGAAATTCTGCGTAAATCCTTTTACGAACTTTTTATGTTGATTTCGGAGGCTCTTACGGTCATTTTCATTAGGTCAAAAACGACTTCAGGAATTGGACCAATGCGGAAGTCATTTGTTACATACCTATTCGATGTCTCCGTTGTCAATGCTCTCCTGAAAATCCCAAAAGCAGATGATTAGTGATCTTCAGAAGAAATCTGTTCAAACCGACGATATTACATCATGCCAAGATAGAATTGCATTTCGTACTATATGGGCTATAAGAGATATATGAGAATACCCGTCACTTAATTAATTATTCCACAGCTGATCATCAGTGTGAATTTTTAAGAAAACACCTATTTATTTATGTGAAACATTTCAAGTTGAAGTACATCCAAAGATACACATTTTACCACAAAAAGTAAATACCAATTGAATTGTTAAATAGTCGTTATGCGTACCCCATCCTTAATAGACACACCATATACGTATACTTAGAAATAGTGCAATAGTTCTTTAAAATGTTTTTGTCAGAATTTTTTTCAAGTTTTAGAACAAATTTCTAATATCTATTTAGCACTCTCGCGTGTTCTTGTTAGTTTGTGTGATTTAATGTCACTTTTATATAAACAAAATCTAGGCAAATAAACTCCAGAGCATTGGAAAACTGTAACATAACAGCCCATTTACGAGTCTATGATCGTGGAAACGAGTTCGTTACACATTCCCATTGCTTTCTTTATCACAAAGACGACGTCTGCCGTGGAAGACCTTATCGACTTAAAGGCTTCCTCCAGGAATTCCGCCATATTCCTGAATGCAGCTGTATTTGTTGTTTAGGTAACCGGGTTTTTGAGATTGTCAAATGTTATTTACAAAAGCTAACAGAACCTAGAATTGCATTTCCTTGAAACTCAAAGCAAACAATCTAACTTACGAAGAATAAGTGACACGTGTAAACATAGGTCCGGCGGAGATGAATCGTCGGCGGTTTTGTGTTTTCTGTAACACCCGTTTTTATTTCAGAAACACTAACCCATGGGCAGTTACTGTAACTTATGTAAGTGAAAGTCACGCTTTTCACTTTTGGGTGTTTTGTTAACTTGGCGGAAAGTTGGAATCTGAAGTTTTTTGTCTGAAGTAATGAAGTTCAGCAACCGCAATTTCCCCATTCTTTGGATAATTTTCCATGTGCCTCCACATTTAAAACTAATTAATGCAGATGTATGTTTTTTCTTGTACAAGGTGAATGGATTAAAACCTTTATGTAAATATAAAACAACCCAGTAACATCTCTGACTTTGATTTTTATTGTATATAACTAGCGAAACCTTAGTCCAAAATTAAAAGCACTTCAAGTTAATTGTAATTAATTTTTAAACAGGGTAAATTGTACGAAAGTAAACCAGCTTTCCACCTCTTACGTCGCCTCAGTAAAGAAACTATTGCAGCATTTCATAAAGCGAATCTGATTTAATTAACAATGCCACGATTTTACTCATGCATACGTTTTTACATACATCATTCTTATCAGACAAATAAGGTTTAATCACTGTAAAAAACGTAATGGAAAAAGTGACATATGAAAGGTTTTCTCATTAATAAACATTGGGTACTAGAAAATCCTGCAAACTCCAGTATTACATTGGTTTTAAATTACTCTGTTCATTTAGAAAATACTACGTGCATTGCATAAATTTTACATTTTCATTGCTTATCAAGCAAATAAATTTCAATATTTCCTAAAAAAATATTCCCAGTAGTTTTCTTTCCTTGATTTAGTATGCAATGTTATTTTCAACCAAAACGCTTGCTTTTTCTAAGCAGTGTTAAAGTACCTCCGACTCGGATTTTTCTTAATAACCCCCAATAAAACCTACAATTACTTTTTTGGTGGAGTATCTTCTCTTAATATTTCATAGTTACGAACGATGAATGTTCACTTCCTTACCTTACTTGCGGTATGCAGTTAGCATATTCTAAATTAAATTGGATAAACATTCCTCATTTTAAACAATCTGTAGAAAGAACGCCATTTAGTCAACCATCAATTTGTTTTGTACCCATTCGGATACATAAGGTTTATTAGGACGATTCAGGAAGGACTTTATTGGAAATCAAGTATTACCTCCCGAAGGAGATATTGGGGCCTCTGTTCTGCTACGCGGATTGTTGTCGCAGATAAAAAAAATCTCTTAGGAAAAGGCCTTGCAATAAAGCAGCATCCCGTGCCAGCGGATTCTCCGTCGTCATAAATATTTCCAAGTAGCGGTATTCGAGTGTTTCACTTATTAAGCCAAATTGTGAGTACACACCAAACAAAATTGTGTATGTAATACACAGACCTATCTCTAAAGCCTCATTCTTGACTATTTATTTGATAAGTAAGCATTTTCTTAAAAAACAATTGGAACGTATATTAATTAATGAGCTATTGGAAATTCACTATATAAAATAGATAGGCCTTGCAATGTCTTTAAGGGCATCGAGAATATAAAAAAATCCAAATGCTGCTGGTGAAAGGAAATGTTATGTCTATAAAAAAAGGTGTCGTACCGACGCACTCTAATATACAACAGAAAACATCGATAATATTTACTGATTATTTTGCAAAACACTTGTCAGTAGACTATTGTTGTATTGTGTTACCTCTAAATATTGTTGTGGTTATTGTTAAGTGTATACGATATCGATATAATAATAATTATTATTATTTAAATAACTTACTTGTAAACTCTTTGAACAATGTTCATTTAACCACTGGGGCTGGTACAATATATAAATACACGTCACGAACAAAAAAACTCAGATAAAGTGTCTATTGGAAAAGTACAGAAAACCAACGCTACTTGCAAATCACTAAATTCAGTCGTTCAGGATAAAGTTTCTTGACCTATCAGTTGATTTTGCCATGGAAAATAAGGCTTAACTCGAGCCCCAGCAAGTGCCACGATGTCTGGGCCCCCCTTTCTCCGTAGGCCTGTAGATACAAGCCGCAGATGCCTTGCAGAACGACTGCTGTAGCTCAAGCGCTCCGAAACCGTCTCCAATTCAGCCGTTACCCCACACCTTGGGCTCCAACTCCTTTCCACGAAGGTCGTTGCCTACCTCTAGCTCACAGGGCTTCAATTACACTGCTCGAACCTCGTACACAGACACTTTTTATAAACCTTTGCAGAGGTCCTACGAATTAAAGCAGTCTACTACTGCCTATACAGTATAAATTTCAAATTCACTGAATTAGGAAAAGGGTATTTATTCACGTATTAGTAATAATTTATTGGGGAAGCCAAAATTAACACATTTCACAGCTTGGCTTCCTTTTCCCCAATTGTTTGTTTTTTCCTTTGATCTTACATTGTTCTACATTATTTCCAAGCCTGCTCTGATTACATTTTATTGTTCAATACCATTTTGCAAATTATTATTAGGCCCATGCTATTTTATACAATTTGCAAAAATTTAACTCACACATCTCTGGAACATTTTATAAACTAACATTTGATATGCTTGAAATGTTAGTAATTGCTATCACAATGATAAAGGACTAAAATGTGTTTATAGCAATATTATATAAATCATACATTTATTTGATTAGCTAGCATTGCGTGCCACTTGCCCAATTTACCACGTATTTCAGACAGCTGTTTAACTTGAAGGTTTGCATGAATTTTATTAAATTAATCTGGATATACTAATATGCATTTGACCAATACAATCTGCTAGTAGTAGTTTCTTGTAAATATGTAATCTTAAATGGGATTTAAATATCTTAATGCTAATTAGTATATCAAATTTATATTTTCTGCGGTTGTTTGTTTTAGTAGCTTCGATTCTTTAAAAAATTCCATCCATTTCAGTGCTATAATGTGAAGCTCCTACACTTCTGGAAACAAAGGAATTCCTTCGTACGCTTGAGAATTCCTTCGTAACGTTTTTTAGTTGTCTTATTTGGTTTTGTTCTTAATTGCCCCTGTAGTGTTCTTATCGTTATACACCGCTTATCATTATTATTTTTGTTTTGATAATATTAAAACAACCTATTGAGCAGTTTTGGTGTGAATTATGTAGTGTTTTTTTTTGTTTTTAAGTCTTAAGTCCATTGACGAATGTATGCCTCTTCGATAATCTTATGTCTGTATCCATATGTTCCGCATACTTCCACGTCAAAGGTGCTGCTGTTCTTGCTATGGCTGTTGCTTTTGGCCTTTCTCTAACATATTAGTTGGGCTTTCCGTTCCGTATCTTGACATGGCTCTCTCTATTGCAGGCTGGGTTGCTCTGAGTATCCGCATATTTTTTATAGGCGCCAGTTTTCAGCACCATAGCTCATAGCTGGTAAGATACCTGTGTTAAACACTAGCATTTTTAGATTTACAGTTTTATTGTGACGCAATATAAAACTTATTCTAATCTCTAATGGTTATGTCGCCCTATTGTAATACTTTGACCTAAGTATATAAATTCGCCGACTTTCTTCACGTATCTGTTTTCTACTCTTATATTAACTTCTGCGTAGGACAAGGCATTCGCCTTTCCGCAATTTATTTTTAATCCAACCTTATGTGATTTGGCGTTTAATTCTTGTAACATTTCTTATTCTTAGTCTTCATTATTTTGAACTATTAACACTACATTAGTGGCATACCGTAAATTGTTTAGGTATTTGCCATTGATGTTGATACCTTCTTCCGACCAATTGAGTCTTTCAATTTATCCTTTTGAAAACATCTACGAGAGCCGAATTAAACAGTGTTGGGAATATTGTGCCCTTTGTCGTACACCTTTCTCTAGCTTTATTGTTTCAGTATTCTTTAGGAGTTTGCAGGTTGTGGTAGCTTGATCTGGAATATTTTCTAATAGCTTCGTGTACCTATAATCAGTCCTGTAGTTTCTTAAGAGCGTGCTACTGCCCATTCTATCGAATCAAACGCCGTTTTGAAATCCAGGAATATTAAATATAAGGTGAAGTTCTAATAATACACTTTTTCCATTAGTATGATCATTGTAAGCAAATGGTCAGCAGTGCTATATCCTTGTCTAAAACCTACTTGTTCTTGATGCTTATAATAATCTAACTTCGTTTGTGATTACTTTAATCAGTAATTTGTAAAAGTGCGACAGACACTTTATGGGTCGAAAGTTATGAGTTTTTTTATTATCATTCTTTTTGTGGAGTAATATTACTATGGCATTATTCCAGATAGCAAGAATTTTAGCTGGTTTTAGACAATCATTTAGCAACGTTTATCTAACGTTTATCAATGTCTCACCTTCCTCAAACATAATATCTGTTATTATTTCATCTTTCTTGGGTACTTTATACGAGTTCATAGCCCATAGCGCGTATATTACCTCTTTCACATTATGTTGAGTAGTTCTTCTGAACTCACATTTATTACTTTTGTATTTTGCGATATGTCATTTGCGTAGGCTGCCGTTTTTAATTTATATTTTTCTATTATCTTGAGTAACTGCTTTTGATCTATTTGAACTTTATCCTTTCGTTTATGACAGAGTTATGATTTAAAAAGGATTAATCATTTCTTCGCTGTGGCCTGTATTCTCTTCTCACCCACTTTTATTAATTTGTTAGTTTCGGGGAACCCAGTTGAACCTCTTGTCTGTTGCTTATTTATTTTCCTGGTTTTCTTATTAACTTCTGGGTATCATCATGTACTATCGGTTTAATTTTTGATTTTGACAGTGGCTTTCTAATCTCTATGATGCAGTTTCCTATTGCGGTGATTAGTTTTTAGTTATTTCGTCTATGTTGTTTGATTGATTTGTATCCGCCTTTAGGCCTGTTAGTTGCATTTTGTCATAAGCAAATTATGGTAGGTACTCTGTTTTTTTACTTCTAAATTACTTCGTTTTATTAGTAATTTATTTACAAAGCCTTCGTCCTCTTTTTCATTTTTATGAATAATTTTTTCTACTCAGACTAACTGATGGTCGTTTTCAGCATTGAAGTAGTTTAGTCCGGATGTCATCTTGAATTATATGCTGTTCATCCATTAGAATGTAGTCATTTTCGTTCCTGATTGTTCGATTCGGACTTATCTGCATCCAATTTCGATAATTTTTCTGGTTAAATAATGAATTCATGGCGTATAAGTTGTGTTTGCTTAAGAAACTTAACATTGTCGAACTTCGGCAGTTTCAAATTCTAATCTCCTATATGAGTTCTATTGCCTTCCTGTTTGGAGCCAATTTATGCATTGGAGTCCTCCATATTTATCTTGCCTGTCATTGTTTAATATTTCGTTGCGATCTTTAAGTCGTTATTAAATGATTCCATTTTTTCCTCCGGATGGGTAGATTTCCTGGTCTAGATGCTATTCAGTTTTCCCCAACATTTAGTTTTACCCAATCCAGCGATATCGTATTTAATTTTTGCCAGCTCGTTTTCTAATTCATATACCTTTTCGTGACTTGTTATTGTTCGTATATTTTATGTTGCAATCCATAGAGTTTCTTTGTGGTCCAACCCAGTGTTTTTTAGCCCCCCCCCCTTTCTGACTTGCCGGTTGCTGACGTAATCGGGTCATCGGGAGCACTGGAAACTGAGGACCGTGAATATTTAATTCATCATTTATGATTCACCGAAAGGTTAGGTTTTTACCATTCACTTTGATCAAGTGCGGGTTAAAAAGTTTGATTGATAAATCATACATCTGCAGTAAAATTACGTGGTGTATTATGAAACACATACTTTGATATTGACTAATAGACTTTACTTTATGGTATCTAAATTAGTTAAACATAGTTTAAGACACAAATAAGAATACTAGTCAGACAAGTAGCAAACATAACGTATACAATATCGAATCAAGGTCAAGTAAAAGTGAAAACATACACTGCAGTGGCACAAACCATTTAGACTGCTTGAGCCGCAGCAGTAAGCACCCAGATGCTTTCACTAAAAACTTATACGACTCAGCAGTAATTGTCTCTAACTAGACGCTCTCACTGCAAGCTTCGGAAGCCTTTGCAATATTGGTAAGGTATTAGACACTGTTACAGGAAACGTATGATCCTTTAGCAGTAGTGGTTTCTACCACAAGATTTTCAAGATAAAAGTTTCTGACGCTTTTGCAATAAGGCCTGAGATTGATTCACCGTTATATCAGGGGTACTTTAAATTTTTGTATATGTATATCAGTTTGAGGTCTCAATAAAAATACCAAGTTTTCCAACTTTTCAATCTGCGGCACGCTCGGATATCTCGAAAAACTGGGGCTCAAAATCAGATTTTCAACATTATTGCTTAGCAGTGCTCTCTAGAATGAAAATAGTTATTATTAATATTATATAAGAAATAATTTTCTACAACTTTTGTTTATTTTTTTATAGGTGAATTAAATATGGAGCTGCAGCGCTGTAAAGTGGAGCGGATAAATAAACATATCAACAGTGCTTCGCTTTGAGCTGATTTCTTCATGATTATTGTTTAAGTTCTATAAAATTTCTAAAAAAATATGTCTTCTATAATATGCATAATAGCTATTTTCTCCTAGAATGTACTGGTAAATACATAATGTAGAAAAACTGTTTTGGCGCCACTTTGTTTTAACATGGCGGCGCAAACCACCGCTCCAAAAGTTGGAAAACTTAGAATTTTTATTAGAACCTCGATCTCGTAGACATATTCATAAATATGACTGACCCTTCACAGGATAGAACTACACTGCTACTGGACTATTACGTTGATTAACAAAAAATTCAGATAGTTAGAATTTAACTTTCAGTCCATTAAGCATTTTTGATACCTTAAACCATTATACTGAGTAATAAGTAAATAAGACAAGAAATTAAGTAATGATGAAAAAGGAATTTATTAACATGCACTATGCAACATAAACAAAACTAAACGTATTACATGTTACAAAATAAAATGAAGTGTATATATTTCACTTTCAGTCCATAAAAAGTTATGAGAAATCTCTCTAAAGTACTCAATAGTTGTTCGGTTTTCAAAGTCTTTCTGAACCCACACGAGCTTGCAAATAATAATGGGTACCTGATGATTCCAATTATCAGGATTTACAAATTGAGTTAAAGACGGTGATTAGAAGTCATAAAATATTATGCACACAATTCCATCTCCAACATATCACTCAGTATAGGTAGATTAATGATTTGTCTCCTTAATTGCTTTCTGAGCACATGACAAGAGCTTTAATTAATAATTTAAACCTAATCAATTACCCATTTAAAAACAATCACAATTAAAATATTTTTGAGAATAAGGGTAATAAAATACTGCAAAATTTACTTTAAATATTGAAAAACCTAAACTTTCCATGTTAAAATGTTGTTGCCTGAAATAATTCTAGCGCCTGGCGCCCAATCGCCGGCGCCCAAATGTCGTGTACCGTAGTTCTTAACTCTGGAGAACTCGCGTGAGGCGTTGTCGCAGCTAAACTTGCATAGGGGAATTTTGCTCACACGACTTTTTATTGCCAAATTCGACATCATAGGGTAAAAAATAATGCAAATGTCGACACCTTAAGGTAACAATTTTCAAAATGTAAGTTAGAAATATAAAACTACACATTATAGACGTAACAAATATGAAGAGCCAATATTTTTAAACACACATATCTAAGTAGCAAATACATTTCAGTAATCGTGTTTCTTCTATTATTTGTTAAACATTCCGTTAATGAATAAATTGAGAAACTGTTAAAACAAGGTGATTTAATTTTTCATCAAGTATTTTTCTACGACTGATTTTTAAAGGCGCTGAATATGATTTAAAAACAATAATGACGACTCCGCTACTGAGGATAAATGATAAACAAAATAAAAAAAAAAATACTTTCACATGCGATACACGATGTAATGGGGAAAGATTTTATATGCAAAAGTACGCTCTAAACGCTAAAACTTGCGCAATGAGAATTTATATCACGCTCCGCACAACTTGACAACACCATTACTTTTTTTGCAGTGGATACTCACATATTAATTTAGAGAGGACACCAGTGGTGTACCACTGTTCACCTACAGTTTATGAGGAATTTTGTAAGATGTGAGAAAACATTCATAGTGCGAGTGCTTCAGAGTTAATAATTTAGAGAGAATAAAAACATATTCAATTCTGACCGCTTACCTACAACATGGGAAATGTGCGGCGAAGTTGCAGGAGTTTATGTATCATGTAGAGTGTACCATTTGCAAGGCCGTTGGCAAGGGGGGGGGGGGTTCAAACACCCTCCGAAATGCCTTAGCCAACCCACTGTTTTATATAGATATTTACTAAAATATTATAATATAGCCTTATTTTAAAACAAAGTTCTTACTTATTGTGTCTGGTCCAGAGCTCGAACACCTACCCCCCACCCCCACCCCCCAAGTCAATTGCTGGCTACGCCACAATCTTTACTGTTTGGATAATTGCTTTAAATACAGGTCAGACTCTGAGGGCTAAGATCATTTTATCTGTCCACAATAATGGCATAAAGGATGGTGACAGTTATGAACTTAGCAACAGAATGATCAGTTTACAAAACAGCTACATTTAAATACAAAGGTTAAACAAATGAAAACACAAATTGTCAGAACGGTGATTTATTTATCTGACAGAACAGTTCATTCAGTGATTTAGTCCATTTCTTTGCTTTTAAATAGTTTATCACAAACTCTAGTTTCACCAAACAACGAAATTAAATTAATTTTGCACCAAGATGTCAATTAGCTCTCCAGGAAGTTAAAAAAAGTTAATTTGAAGGGACCTATGGATAAAGTCTATTCATATTTTACGACAATTGCGTGTTTTGCAGTAATAACTTGTACATATTTATTCTCCTAATAAAATACCACGAGGAGTGTTCAATTATATTTTTCACCATTCTCTCCCGCATGCTCGATACGTTTATTACAACGGTATTCAAAAGCTTTTAAACTATGGTTATAGACCAATTAACCGAGGCTTCCAAAATAGGTGTTCACTTCGTTCATCAATTCCGTATTTGATTGAAATTCCTTAACGCCCAGGAATTTCTTCAGGTTTTAGAAACCAAGAATAGTAGATGGTTTAGGATGCTTTCAAGGCCATTGCCATTAATGATACGGTCTAATTCCGGAACTCGTTTGTTACATAACAAAACATAATAGCTGGAAGCTATATCCGTAGAATACGGTGGAAAGGGAACTAATTGGAAAAATCAATTTAGCAATGTTGTCTATAGTAAATTTCGTAGTATAGCACGGAGCGTTATCAATACAAAATAAAAAGCAATGGCGGGACCGTTTTTCTAAAGGGTTAATTTCTTTTTCCTGGATTTCGATCGATTCTCATGCGTGGATTTACCAAAAATTCCCCTTCGGTTTGAGGATTGTGGATCAGAAATACGACACCGAGGAGGCAAGGCGATTAGCGGCCCGCTTCATGTAGCATATGGCCACACACATTCGCTCGCAAGCACATAACAACTAAATTGCATAGACAGATTAAACAAGCATTACTACATATAGCAGTATGTATGCCGCTTGATAGTAATTACAGTGGGATTATTGGCTCCCGCTGCGCTCCCAAGTAGCATATAGTAAAATATCTTCAGCAGGAATGATATTCAGGTGTACTGCTGATGATATAATAACTGCAAAATGTGTGTAACATGGATTGCTTACCGCATCTAGTGCCAATTAGCCTAATTCTAACTGGACCAATGAGCTCCGACCATTGTCAGTGTGAATTGCAATTGCGGTTATCACTACCGCAGATGATCACCTTTATAAGAAATTTGTGGGAAATGGACATCTCAGGCTATCCAGGTGCGCTTCTGGAACCCTGATAATAATTATCAGGGCAAGGGTTAGTGCTTTTTGGCTGGACGTATGTTCTTCCCAGATAAGATAGTGCACTATATGCGACACCGACCCAGTTATATCATAACGAGCAACGACCCAAACAACAAAGTTATCTGCGATCAGTACAGCTATATGAATAATGAAACAGTGTCTAATTCATTTGCGCCATCGAAATACATACAACGTCCATTTCAAAGCTACTCAAGCAGTAATATTATGGCAGACCTGGTTATTTCATCCTTCAGATTAATCCGCGTAATTACCAAAAGTCACTTCAAAAATCACACCAGCGCTCTCGCATTGGAATTTTAACCCCTGGTATGAAATTTACATTCACACATTCACGTTTTCAACCACCGCCTGCTTAGCCACGAGCATTTTGAAAATAACCCTTGGCTGCTAAAATAACTTCAAGCTCATTTAGATCTTGTGATATATTTAGAATACAAACAGCAAGTGAGCGGGTATGACTGTAAACACTGCAACAGTAGGTACAATAGTCTCGGGGATTATACTCTTGGCATCCCAAAATATAGACGTTACATAGTTTTTCGTACCGATGAAATGGTCTTCGTCTTCTTGGTGTTATTCAAGCATGATGTTTCCACTGCGTCGACTGTTGTTTGGTTCCATAGTTATAAATCGACGTATATAATCCTTAAAATTCTTCTTAAACTGGCTAACATGCTGAACTGAAATGTCCATATAGGCACGCTTGTGTTCAGAAAACAGCAAACGCAGCATTCAACGGAGCGCAACCTCATTCATACCCAAAACCTTGGTTATTACACAATGTACCCGTTCAATTTAGAGGCCTGTCGCTGCAGCTAATTGACGCACTTTAACATTGTCGTTGGACAAAGCAACATGTCGGAACTTCTCAACGATTTCTGGAATAATCGCGGTGACAGGCATCCACTGCGGAGGTCATCTGCACAGCTTTGACGTCCACGCTTAAATATCAGAATCCACTTATTTACTGCTTATGGTGCTCCATATCAGATTGTTTGCCGCTTAGTTAAGACCTTATTTGCGAGGTTTAATCATGGCTCAAATTTCAACTTCAGCCATTTTTTAGAACAGGAATACTTTGACTTGTTCAACACTAAATTACTTGACGGGTCGCCCTGAATTTCTATGTGTGCCCTTATGACGCCTTTTGTAAAGCTAATACCAGGATTTGTGAGTTTCCGAAGATACCAGGGTATTGGAAATTACACGAATGTACCTGATTCTCATTCTTCTGTTATTTTTGTTAGCACAAATCATCGTTTTAATGTACAAACGACGTAGTCCTACAATGTTAGTGTAAGTGCTTAACCACACTGAATTCCGAGAGAATTAAATGATAGTTCTTATTGCAGTATTGGTTCATTTCAACGTGGAATTCGAGGTTTGGTAACAGCATGCAATGAAGCCAGAAAATGTAGTCTTAAACTAGTAGCATGTGCATACTTCAACAGTGCAAACGTGTTCCAATTCCTCACGTTGAATTCAGTTGAAATGCAATTGTTAACTGCTGCACTGAATACCTAATACATCTCTGTAATAACAATGAAATCAACCATAAAATAGCATCGTTAGATTTCTAGTATTGCAGCTCATGCGGTGAATATAAAGCATTGGAGCTCTCAAGAGCGAATTAACCATCGCTCATTGCAGGCAAATCCAGTTACTTCAAACACCTTTCTCCCAAAAAATGCATGATTGTATGAATAAAATTCATGCCATAAATCAAATACGTACCCGGCCATTTGGAAGCTGTGCCAATCCCGTTTATACAATTTCCCTTTCAAGTTCGATTATATCATGCATTTGCTTGTTAGCAAAAAGGGAAGCCATCGTCCTGAAATAACGAAGTTATTTTGATGCAGGTCTTGGCGTGGTGCATAGGGCTTCATTCCTGGAAATTGTAAGAATTCCAAGTAGCTGCCTGTGTGTATCGAATTCAAAAGACCGAGGTTGAGAGGTTCACGTATGATGTGAAATTCAAACACGCCGTTAATTGAATCAGTCTGCCAGCTGTGAAGAATGGGCAGAAAGCAATGGCCATTTTGAAATTCTTACGTCTCCAGATTATTAACGCTCGGGGAATCTTGTAAACCCGGATGTAACTGTGAAGGGTATAGTGGATCGCCGTTCAGAGCGTTCAGTTCGCCTGATAAGATTTAAGATATTAGGGGGTTATTTTGAACTTAAAAGTAGCTTATAGCGTATTTCGCCGAGTGCATTGCTCTGTAGTCGCTGAGTAACCCTTTTTATGGCGAGCTTTATGTCAAATCGATGCTCACCTTTTATGTCGATTGTGAAATATTAAAGCGAGATTATGCCCGACTTTTAAACTATGCGCAATTCCACAGGCGTACAAATAAAATTTAACTCCCTATTTTGACTGTAGCTTACGCGCTGTGAGAATTCTAATTCGGAATAAGCCGGTTTTAATGTTCTGTTCTGTGGCACGTGTCAGTGACAAGCAAGTTATTACAGCTTTGATTTAAACACACGACTGCAAACCAGGTTACCGTTTGAGAACGAAACGATAAATTCCCGCTGCTACCATTCCTGCCGTATTTCCTGATATCGGCACAAACTTACTTGGTCCTGTTTGTGCAAACGTAGATGGATTCATAAATCCAAACTGCACCTTATTTGTTTTGTCCACAGACCAACCCTGGCTTCAATATATGCTTCCAGAGGAGCGTCGCCTTCATTTTGTTGTTTTTAAGTTTTATGGCAACGCTGCTCGTAATCAACGAGCAACTTAATAAAACGAATGGTTGCGAGTAACTCCTGCCAAATTCGAGTTTGCTTTATTGCTCCCGATGGTCCTTTAGAATTTAAACGGATAATTATTTTTATTGTTCTTTCCGCCATCGATGCCGTTCCAGACATTAGGATAATTTTTTAGAAAACACTTGTAACTGCCGCAATTTATCGTCTTTCATGGAATGGATACTATTTGTCAGCAATATCTAAATCTAAATAGCTTTTGCTAGCTTCTGGGTTTGACAAATAAATGCCATTGTCTAGAAATAAATCGCCACTTTGCTGAAACTACAATCCTTTGTATCTAGACGAGTTTTTAACGGTCATATATCCATTAGGGTACAACAACAGATTAATTGGCGTTGTCCAGTAGTACAATGCTACCTGCATCGGGAAATTAAAAATGTTACTTCTAAGAGCGCGTACATTAAACACATAAAATAATGAAATCTTTGGCAGTCAAAATACCTAGAAGTCCTAAACCTGTTTTCCCATCTGAGACATCCGAATTCAAGGCATGGTATTTTGACTACTTTATTCATTTTACTATTTATTATTTAAGGTGGTGATGATAATTTTCAGCAATACGCTTACTTGAATGACTAATCAGTGTTACGTCGCTCTGAGCAGCTGGCGCAAAGGACTATAAATAGGTCCACACCGACCTTCAGTTCCTCTACCCAGCTTTGTAGAGTAGTGGTTCGCACGTCTGCTTAGCATTCGAGAGGTCGCGGGTTCGAATCCTCTGGCCGTTTGCTCTGATTCAGGCTTTTTAGGTGGTTTTTCTGAGTCAACAGAGACGAATTCCGAGGCGGTACTTCTCCACCTTTCTTGGCCTCCCTTCCATTCTCCACCCCTTCTTTCTCTCACCCATCCTATAATTCCCGTTCTTGGCTGAAGCGGAACGCAAGGTCCCTATAGCAGCCAGCCCCCAGTTGGGGGAATTGAAATAACCCTGAACCTTTACCTGTTTAACCTCAATTCTTACTGCAACTTTCACTCTCATGACGCAAGCTGCAAGGTATGGCAAAACGTTAGCTAATATGGGTGCACAAACAGCAACAAGGCTAAAACTGCTTAAGTATCCTCGTTCTCAAGGTACTTGAAGAATACGAGCCAAAGAAAGCATGGCTTTCGTGTGGGCCCGTGCTCTAGTTTACAAAGTGCAAGGCACATTAAGCCAGATATTGCTGGGTGTTTATCCACAAAGACTAGGCGATCTAAGCCGAAATTCTAAATTAACAAGAAAATTCGAGTAACCTCGAAAGCTTCAAACAGTGAATTATTCGTACATATCAATTTGTAAATATTTATTATTCCTCAAATTATTGAAAAAAAACTCGATGGTGTGTGGTAGGGTGCTGAATCTCTATTCAGGAAGGCTCGGGTTCGAATCTAAGCGCTGGAAACGCTTTTTCAAAAATTCACTGCTTCAGCTCGGTATCTGACCGAGTGCAACCATTAATCTTCCGGTGACAATAAACGATTCCATATATTTATTGCTTTATTGGAGACTAGAAACAGGACACGCTCTACACAGGCTGCCCATGTTTAGAGAAATATAAAAGTGTTTCCTAGTTAGTTGTTTCAATAAAATGGACAACCTGTATATACATTTATACTACCTATCTAAAATTCCGAAGAAAGCAATGAGAAACCACCATATGGTCGGTTTGACCTTCACGCTAATATTCAATGTCAAATAGGGAACTATAAGAAGAAGAAGTTGATGATGTTACGATTTGTTCGACAATTTTCAGTTCGAACTTGCACATGACTAAATATTTTAGTGTCAATCTTGTTATTGTTATATTTCATCTTTAGTCTATTAGTATTTCTTATTTAATTTTTTGTTACAGGCGGCTGTTGACTATTGTGAATAGTGGCCTACGCACTATTTCTTCTCTGAATACCAGTAAGTGCCATTTTATATTAATTTTTTATTGTTGTAATATTGGACTACATTTCATTAAGCAAGGCTCCTTTGCGTATGTAGTATTCATTTCATACTCAGTTACAATCTGCAAATCTCTCTAGGTTATAATGGTACTATTATACAAGTGTATGGTCATAAGTAAATATAGAAGTCGCATCAATAAGATTCACGAAAGTTTGTATACATTTATTGCAGTGGTAAGGTAAGTTGACCAAATAAGACCCACTTAAGGAAAAGCTATTTTTTTGGTATTAGAAAATCGAGCGAAAAATTTAAGAATAACGGAAAAGGTACTGTTACATAAGAACATTCGATGGCAATTATTTCGGTTAAGCGAAAATAATTATTACTTTTTGTTTAATAAAGTTTTAAAAAATGTCTTGCTGGGCCTTATTAAGAACATGGTATTCCTAACAAGGCCCATGCTGAACCCAAATAAGGCACACTCCTTTTTTATATCGGATTACTGTAAAATTAATGGTTTCATTAAAAAACATCTTGAAGCTAATAAAATATTCTTTATTTGAAAATAATACTGGGAACAGAAAATACAAACTAAACAATTAGCTTTTTTTAAATTAACAAAATTCAATGTTCTAGATAAAAATTAACGAAAAATAAACTTATCTGATTTGAAAAACTAATTAGGGTGGAGCGTTGCAATACAGCCGGATGTTAGTATAATGCAGACAGATACATTATTGTCCGTTATTTTACAGCATGATCCAAATAAAGCCCACCCGGGCCTTATTGTGGACCACCAACAAGGCAATGAATTTAAAAAAAATATCTTTGTAATCCTTCTTGTATGCAAATTTTCTTTAGATAATTTGAAATCTACACTTATTTAGCTTTGAAATGACATACAGCAATTTAAAAAGGGATAAGTAAACACTTGGTAAAACCTTATTGCTCACTTACCTGTTATTATACTCGAAACCGCCGCTAGCACTTTCCGACGTAAACTAACGCTTACACAGGAAACTAACAACGCTATTGCATGTAATGCGGTTATTCACTACTAGATGACGCTCAGTTAAGACCACAGAACAATCAGATTTGGCAATTTTGGTTTGTTACTGTTTTAATGAAAAGTGGGCCTTATTACGAAGCCGGGCCTTATTTGGTCAACCTACCTTAGTCATAACTCAATTTGGATATGTCACGATCATTGCCATTATGTAAGAACGACTTCGAGAATTGGATTTTGCGATTGTTGACATAAAAGGACTCAATGTTTCACCTCTTTTCATAAGAGGTTTTAAATACCAAAGAAACGAGCGCGGTATCTCAAAGTTAAACCACGCTGACATAATTAAGTATAACTAACAGAGTTGATAATGGTTTAATTGGTAAAATGTTGATAGTGAAGACAACAAGTTGTGTAATAAAATGATATATCACATATTAATGCAGAAGTTGACTGGGTTGAGGTGAATAGGATTGACTACAACTTAGAAGCACGTTTTCATTTGAAAGGTTGGTAACTGGAAATGAATAATAATAATTACCTTTAGATCAGTACTAGACGGTGTCAAATTTAATAAGGATGATTATGCTAACATAATACAATTAAGCTTAAGTTTACTATGAGTTGACCTTAAAAGTAATGCTAAATAATGTTAATACATGCTAAAATTGATATTGGATTGCAATTTGTATAAAAAAGGTAAAATTAGTCACATAACGCACGATGATAGTTAACATGTGAGCACAATTTAAGCAATATTTGTACAGGAATCCCTTAAATAATGTGTAATTGTAAATAAGATATATACCGAATGTAAGATTAAAAGCGTGAACTGGACAGGATAATTAACCCTGCAGGAGTCGCGCTTATACTGAAACATAAGTAGTCGCTGCGGACTCACACTCCTCATGGCAAATAAAAGATAATTTCGGGGCTACAAACAGAAATCATATGCCAGTTTATTTGTTATTTATTGCAAAACAATTAAATATTTATATATTAAAAAGAAACCTTACAAATAATTGTCCAATATTAACATTTAACTTAAAATTTTGGAATTTTAATAAAAATGAAAAAAAAAATTAATTCTGGCATTCACTCTCACGGCATTCGTTACAAATAGTGGTTGAATGTTCTAAACACAAGGAAATATTCCATTTGACACAATAATATCTTGTTGGCCAGTTTTATCGTTTTGGTCAGATTCTAAACGCTCTCTTATTAAACGCCGAAGGCGATCCTGCTGTTTCTCGTACTCTCCCATAGAAACTAGAAAATTTTAAAGTAATTTAGTAAGTTAAAATTACTAAAAAACTAACAGTAACTTACCTCTGTTTATAATCAAATTGAATTTTAAATAAAACTTTTTTACAAACGCCGGTGGTCGCTGCGGACTCACACTCCGCAAATACTAATCATTCACACAAATGTGCACCCACTAACTTGTTATTTGGCACCGACAATAAGATACTGGTCCCCGAGAGGTACTGAGACCGGCAAGACCTAAAGAGTAGGGATTGCCAAATAATGGCTGATACTTCTTACATGCGGAGTGACAGTCCGCGCGCGACCTCTGCAGGGTTAAAATGTGTAATAGTGAACAGTGCCAAAAGTGTTGATACTTACA
The DNA here is from genome assembly GCA_940337035.1 of Agriotes lineatus. NCBI lineage: Eukaryota > Metazoa > Arthropoda > Insecta > Coleoptera > Elateridae > Agriotes > Agriotes lineatus. The sequence continues at coordinate 95,716,507 of OW679197.1, forward strand.
AAAATTAAGATGGAATCTACGATTACGTGAAGGGAAAACAAATAAAATCTCATTTACTAGGTAATAAAGAGAAGTTAAAGATAATAACGTAAAACTAGTATCTTCAACAAGCAAAATCTTTACTGATTAATAAAATGCAGTAGCCAAGTTAAATAGCATTTCATTGTACTGAGGGTTGTGAATGTTACATCAAGAGAAGTAACAAGAGTGGCCCGTGATTGCGTGTAAGCGGGTGGGGCGACTGGAGTTCATATGAGAGCGTATGGTGTCGCTAGCTGAAGATATGGACTGCCTACGACGTTCGTTGGTTGCTAGATCAGTGGAAGTAACAATACGAAGAAGGAAAAAACTGTGCAGCTAAAAGTGGTGCTGTCGCAGCCAACTAGGATTGACAGGTAATCCTGAATTTGGAGTTCGTTGCGGTTCTTGGTTTCCAGATTAACTAGGCAGCGACGGAACTGGAGGTAACCCTTGGGAAAGCAGACGTCCGATGTGGCGTTACTGTGGTGAACGAATACACAGCTACCTGAAATGAGCATTCTTTTATGACATGTAAATTAATAAACACAAACAGATAAGACTTACCTGGTTAAACAGATTGTAATTGGTTGCTTTATTCAGTATTAAGTGCAAGTGATATAATTTCAAAGCATCAATACGGCTTCAATAAAAGTAATGTGAGAATATCATTTAAGCAAGTTTGCACTGGACCTAAGAGCGATTTAGTAAAGTTAGTAATTTATACCTCAACCCTGATTTGAGTCATTCACGTTCTACCGAGATACCCAATTGCAATTTAGAGTTAATGATTAAACTAAAGGGCAGAATACTTGGCTGTTTAATTATCTAGTAGCTAGTAGTTATAGAAGCAGTTTTTGGGTAGCTACAAAAACACAAATTTATGTAAAAAATAATAGTAATAAGACAACCATTCCGTGTCTTTGAATACGGAGTCAGCTGAAAAGCTGAGAGAAAGGAAAAAATTATGATAATAATAATAATACTAACATTATCACCCATATCACCACCTTGTATATCAAAACCGTTAACTTCCGAATTTTCTAGTACACATTCGCTGTCATCATCAGCAAAGGTCTACTAACCGGCCGCTTAAATTCGTTTCCGCTTAGATAGCGAGGCACACTAATAATCCAGAACAAAAGAAAAAGGCAACGTAACTAGTATGGTGGGGTTACAGGACAACCCAAGGCACTTTAAGAGTGACGATCATTATTCAAAGAACTTTTTAGAGTAGTATGTGGCCCTTCCTAGGTTAGTAAAATACCTAAAAGAAGATAGTTGTAATTACGTTTTAAATGCAAAATGTTTATAATAATGTATATGTAGGGGTATCGAAAAACCCCATGCTATCAGTTGACGATTACAGGGCATGACAATAAATGCCTGCTTTATTACTTTTTGTGTATATTCATAAAAAAGTATCTCATGCCGCTAAAGTCCTCGGTTTTCTTGTATCTCAAATGATACAGTGTGACCCTCGTTCTGGTATAAGTAACACGATTTCCACCTTTGTCATATTCACCTGAGGAACAAAAATGATTCTGTATTTTGCATCTTGATCTTCACTAAACCATAATATTTAAGGTAATCACCACGTCATGGAATATAATTTTATTTAAAACAAATGTGTTAAAGCTTTTCAATATCAAAAACAATTGATTTAATAGAAAAATATTAAAAACGCAATAATTATCATCTACGCAAAACAAATTAATATTAAACTGTCAAAAGACTGCTAATATAACTTCTCCAAGAAGTAATGAAAAAAATATTTTAAATACAAATAACGGCATAATTGAAGCAGCCGAGTCTGTAAAATTTTTGGGTTTGATTATAGACAATAAACTATCATGGTCCCCACACGTGTCACATCTAAGCGGAAGGTTGGCTTCAGTCGTGTATGCACTCTCAGTTATCAGGAAAAGATTAAATTAAACATTTACCAAAACTGTGTATTCTTCATATTTTGAAAGCTTGTTGGCTTACGGCATAGAATTTTGGGGTAATTCAAAAGATAGTCGAATTATATTTCAAATACAAAAACGTGTAATAAGAACTATGTGCAAATTAAAAAAAATACGACTCTTGTAGACCATTTTTCCTCAAACTAAATATTTTTACGGTAATGTCAATTTATATTTATTTTTAAGAAGAAAAGTCAATTAACTAAATCATCTCACATACACAGCTATAATACTCGGAAAAATGATTTCAGACTTCCTCAGGCTACAAAAACAACAGTGAATAGTCTTTTATACGTAGGAATAAAAATTTATAATGCATTACCGGAACAATTAAAAGATTTAGAAACGTTCAATAAATTTAAATCGCGATTAAAACAATGGTTGATGAAACACAGTTTTTATAATTTACAAGAATTCTACGATTGTCAATCTACCTGATAACTGAAAGTGGATTCACTTTGAGTATACAAAATTGTACCCTTTTAATTTTAATTTAAATTTACTCGTATTTATCACAAGGCACTGTACATTTTTTTCCCGAATACATTGTATTATTTGTTAAAGGGAAATAAAATTACTTACTTACTTACTTACTTACCGTTTATAAACAATACTGAGGTTATCATTTTTATGGTCACCATTATACAGGTTGTGACTCTAAAAACCCTTTTACGCTTTGTTCGTATGTCATTTATAATGGCTCATATTTAATAATTGCGTACCGTAGCACAAATCAAACCGTAAGAACAATTTAGTGCTAAACAAAAGGATGAGAATCAGCAAGTTTTAAATTTAAAGCATTTTCAGTGCAGGTTTTTTTAATCCGAATAATACTTCGCTGGGAGCTAGTACCGATATATGCTTGAACAATAGTAGTTTTTATCCCATAACCCCAGGCATAAACTGATAAAAGCCAATATTGACGTCATTCTCGGGAAACTTCGAAGTGCATTAAGCTTCGTTATCTTCTTTATTCGGAAGTGTGGAACATTAAAGCTCCCAGAGCCCCTTCATTGCTCAATCACAGCATGCGGATAGGGGCAACTAACTACACAGAATGTTATTCAAGACGTCAGTACTGAAAATAGTAGAACAAGTGGGCACCAGACTGAATTATCTTGAGGTTTTCAGAATTGAAATTTAGTTCATTTGTCAAGCTCTGTATTTTCAAAGTGCAATACGCTTGAAGGTAACAACGCCGACAGTAAGAAATAAATACGTCCGATAAATCAAGCCAGGTGTCAAATCAGGCATTTTAATAATGTAGCAGAGTAGATTTTAATTTAGTACACGTCATGGTAACTACTTAATCTTACCGTTTCAGCGGTTAAGAAAAATTACTGAATATATATTTTACCAACTATTCTCAAGTTTTGCACAGCGTTGATTAAATTAACGCCGGGGCGCATGAAAAATTCATACTCGATTGTTGCAGCTAATAGGACAGCAATTAATTAGGGCTGTGCAGGAGCAATTGCAGCTCTACACCACTGAATTGTTAATGCTTCGTACGCCACCTGTCCTAGAGTTGTTCAGCAGTATTAATCGGTATAAGCGCCTTCGCAAAGCCTCCCTATTAAATTGGAAAGCCTGCATGTAGTTTAAAGTTAAGACGCACTTAGAAACTAATGGAAACTAACTAGACTGATTATATATACGGATCGTAGTTCATTTCCAACAAATTTCTGCAGCAACATATTAATCTCTCAGCAAACTGCATTTTGCCGTGGTGGGTAATCAATAACGCCGTAATGCACCCGTAAGCCAAACGATTCATCATACCCTTCAATAGTGTTTGTGTTGCTTAAACGTCGGAAGGACGGCTGGTGTTAGCGGCTGCTTCGTAAAAGTGCCGGTAAGCGTAAGCCTTTTATGTTGAAGGTTGAGACAAATAGGGTTATTCCGGTTTACCGAACTTATTAAATGCTGTACTAACTTTCAGTTTAAATCATTTATCAATAATACCTAAGTACGTACAATACTGGATGGCGATCGTGCTGCTAACGTTATTTAACTATCAAAGCTGTTGGACAGGCGCTCGTAGTATGTGCCCATGCAACCAGTATTAACTAGATACCGAACAATGCAATTTATTCACTCAAAACTATTTACCTATATCAGTCTGTTATGTTTCATAACTACAATCGGAATTGTATTTTACAAAACCTACCTATTGTAAATAGTGCTCGAAGGACTAAGGAAGTTTTATCGGGAAATTCACAGGAAAATTACAATATTATGTTGTAAGCCCTAATTATAACTCTCCACAGTGATCACAAAAATGTAACGATTGAAGATACAAAATCTAGTTCCAAGGTTATAAAACTTTTTAAAGCTTCTAAAGCAGGAGGACTCCCTCTAGTCAGTGCTACGGTTTGCTAATATATGCACCTTTTGTTGACTAATATACTACGGGAACTAAATAAAACAACTTTGTAACTAGTCTACAAACTTACTGTATACGTGAAACGTCCTTTGCTAACAGCTCTATTATTATAGATGTGTAAATTTCAGTTAGTTCCGTAAATTCAAAGGTATTGTTGCATATTTAACGTACCACTGAAATTGTAAGAGATTTACACAGTATTTACCCAATAAATTGCTTTTTTAACAATATTACCACATAGTATCTTCAGAAAAGGGTAATTATGCAAATAAAGTTTACCTCGACAATTTATTGAATACTACACTTCACAGTTTTTCATGAATATTCTTTTTCACTTGTTTCCGGGAATTGTTATTAGGGGTTAAATAGTCAGCTTATTATGCAACTTTCTAGTTTTAGTTACTTTAATTCAAAAAATTTCCACCAACATCAACTGACAAGTTCCGACCAATCCTCTGTAATGCTTCCAAACTACCAATAAGTCAAGAAGTCATAGTTTGCATTCGTGTAGATCTTTCCGACATCCCTGTGTTCACATCCAACCTTGTAAACCTTCAGGCTTCGACTACTTTCAACGGTACACCTTCAACCTCAAAGCTTCTGTAGATTTTCGCTATTTCTAACAATACATCTCCGATCTGGCTGTAACAATAATCCCACACAACGGAAAACCCACGATGCTAACCTGAATATTTCTGTAGATCTCCGCTACTTAGCATTTATCACCTCTGACATATATCAATGAGTTAGACTTCTTTTCAATTTTAAATTATACTTTGTTATGGGTCAAAAGCCATTTATAATTACTTACGTAATTAATTGCCCTTTCATTGCAGAGTCAAAGTAATATTATTAAATAGCCTTAAAGCTATTTCCTACAACATTACAAGCTCCAAGGCATTATGGTTGCCTATCCTGAACTTTCTCAAGGTTTTCCAATATCTTTGGGCTGCTTATCTTTTCAACCATTTGCTATTGTGTGCTGCTGCAAGAAGGATGCTTTGTGAATTACGTTTCTGAGGTCACCATTTGATTCCATATTATTTTGGGATATTCGCTACCACCCTACATTGAGGATTCACCTTGGTATTGCGATATCTTCCGTGGAAAATTCATCCGGGAAGAAATATTTACGTGATGTTCTCAAAACAAACAAATCCTGGATTTTACCTGAGCAAGCACATGTCATCACTTTGGCAAAACGAAGCAGAACATCTTGGTGGTAGGTCTAGCTTCCTTTTGTACTATTTGTTCCGATTCTATTACGCTACATTTTCAGCCCCTCTCCAGCAAATTTATCTTTTAATTACTGGGGAAGCATTTTGTCGTATGAGCCAAGGCCAGCTTTTCGTTTAACGATGTGTATATTGTGAATTTCGTTTCTGCAAGAGATTCTATGTCATCGCCCAACCATACGCTATCGGCAGCTGACAGTTGCAACTTAGGACAGCAGTTTTAATCTATAGTAGACACCTGGTTTTCGTTGCGACTTATCGATATGGTGGCCAGCTTCCGATGGGCCTGTTTTCTATTTGGTGATCCGCAACGGCTTTGGCTTGAACTGACCTATTCCGGTGTGTTGTGGAATTGGGTCACGTTATAACTGCCACTTAACCTGAAATTTAATTTGTTTAAATTTGTTAATGTTCGTGGTAGCTTTAATGCATTCGTCAAATTCCACACTGGCTTCTTGACTACATAAATGCAGTATAGTGCAGAACTTACCTGCGTAGTGCTGTTGATTTAGCAATTATTTTAAATGATTTAGAAGGCATGTTCGACTGTTTATTTTCCATGATTCTCTCAATCTCAAACGTAATAGACATTTCGGATGTGCCTCACTTACCATGTGAGTTATTTTTATTTTTAATTTTGGATTTTGTAAAGCAATTTTCCATGTTGCATTTGAAATTTAAGAGCCAGTTGGCTTCTGGAGCCACTAAAACCCGTTACCTTGCGTGTATTGTTGAATATTTTATTTGTTCTTCACTTGTAAATAACTATAGATTTACCATTTGACAATGTCAAACTGACAAGCAACTAAATTCATCAATATGACACATACTAAGGAAGACAACTCTGGCTTTGCAGGCTATCATTTATATATGAGCACGGCCGGGTGTAAAATTTTACTGGCTAGCCAGTTAAGAGACATTTTCAAGGTGAATGTGTTGACTTAATAAATTGGTGCTTAGAAGTGAGGAACAAATAAACTACATTACTTTCCTACTTGCAAGATATTGGGCTAATAATTCTATTTAGCCGACAAAGTAAAACTGATGATAATTATTAGTTAATTACGGATTATATCGTGTGTTAAAAAAACTCATTTAGGATAGGCCTTGGAAAGAAAGATAGAAAATCTAGTCATGTCTTAACTTAAATCTGTAGGTGAATTCAGGTTGAAATTTGTTTATGAATACATCTGTCACTGTGACAGGTAAAAGTTTACTGCATTAAGTTTAATCGTATCAAGCAAAAATGAAAATCAAATAGCATGTACACAACAACAACAAGTGTAATAATCATAACGGTAAATAAAAATAGTTTTTGTTAAGTGTTTTGTATATTATTAGGAAAATATTTCAAGCTCAACATGTAATTTAGTCCTCTCTGTCTTAGTAGTTCATTTGCATCAATGGGTATATCTCAGTTACGGCAAACTTCAATTTGATATGGCATGCTGTGAATGAACACACGATATAATGCCCTACTATAAACTAATGTAGTCTGTATAAATATTCTGTTAATTATTGATGATATCTGAATGTCCTCCCATCCTTGGATTTAGGGCCAATATCAATTTGAACCCAAAATTTAGCATTTAATAGATCTATCGCGGTTTTGCACCTTTACCGAGTGACCTAATGGTAATGCAAATGACTAATCTTACAGTCAACTTGTAATTTTTGATACTACTTATTTATACTAAATATTCATAACTTGATTAAGAAGTTTTATGACTGTTAAAGCAGTTCTCTTAAGACTGTCATATTTGCCCTGTGACATTTGATCTTGATTGTTGTGTTTTATTGTTTTGCTTTGTGTATGTACTGCTGAATACTTTCGACTCATACTATACTGCCCTAATTTTTATGGTTGCGAATTTTATTTGTACCCTTGCCGATCTCGCTATTTTTCAGGGTTTTGTTAGTAGCTCCTCTCGATGTATATTTTTTTTATTAGCTAAGTGCTAGGTAACATTCTACTTGGACCCCTTATTTTTTACAGCTTAAAATTAGAGTCTGTTGTTTAACCCACAACCAGCTCCAGCTGAGAAGTCAGCTGTCTTTGCTTCTCTCTTATTTACTGTCAGAGTAAACTAACAACTTGTGTTAAAAAGACTTATATCTTATAGAATTAAATAATCAACAATTCTGTTACATTTCATTGCTTGCCATAAATTTTCTTTTAAGTAGTTCAAATAAAAATCGTACTTGTCATTTCTATACCTTTCTTATCATGTAGTAATACATATTATATAGCACTTTAGCAGCAAGTAGTTCTTTTAACCATCGTTTTGAAGATAAATATAAAATAAAGTAATCTGTCATGTTTCATTAAAATGAAACTTCAATTTTAATCTCATGCTAAGTATTATTTGATTTCATGATTTATATGCATCAAATAGTACTTGCTCAGTATTTGATACGGAATTACATAAACATTACAATACCTTCATTTGATCAGCATGGAAATAAATGCCTGTGCATTGCAGAATTAGAAGACATTTGTTAAGTTTCAGACATGAGCTCTACTGGATTTTCAGTTACCGGCAAAGGCTTCGCCTTGAATCATAATAAGAAACAATGTTCTGAAAGTTACCTTGTACTATTCCTATTTTTGTTTCTCTTGGAGAGAGGTTTTATGATAAGCAGGTATTTCTACATATCAGTTTTTCTTTTTAACTTCGGCTTTTATTTAAACGAATACTCGAAATCCCCAGTGGATATTCTTTATAGAATCGAATAAAAGAAAAATCCTATTTTCAATTTCTGAATGTTCAGTTTTTTCCAATGCTGTGCACTTTTTCGCCAGTTGCGTTCCTTATAGCTGCAAGCACTTCCAGGAGATTTATATATGCGGTATATACAATTTTTACTGCTCAAACTTAAGTTGATGGATTAAATTGCTAACCTGAAGTAGAGGTCGTTTAAGAGCACGCCTTTTATGGTAGTTTTAGTGGCTGAGCGTCAAGTTAATGTACTTCCAAATCGTTCTTAAACTTTAACCTATACGGCAGTCGTCCCCTATCTCACCGATCTGCCTGTTTGGCATTAAGCGATGCTGCTTAGATAATATTTCCCTGGAAACCTCAATGTTCTCGCGTTTCGCCAGGACTGGGGCTGGAGGCAGATTAGATATCAGTAGGCTCGTTCTGATCAGCTGTATGAGCTGCTTGATTAATAATGATCGAGCGTTGCGGAGTTTCATGCTACACCGCGCAATTTGTACACAATACCTCTTTTTTGCCTGCTTCGAGGCGAATTATTCATTAACATCTGTTTTTGAGCCATTTTAATAGGTTTTTCTTGTCGTGCTTTTATAATGTCACGCGACGGGGCTTCTCAAGGAAAGCAAGCCGCGAGCAGGATGCTCCAAGGAAAATTAATCAGTTTGTTCGCTCATATTTGCTTTGAAGTTTGGATTAATATTTAAAGGCTTACCTCGTATAAAAACAGCCTGCGAGACGTTTGATAACGGATTCCTCCGATACCTGTTCAATGCTGAAAGCGGGCTTGATTTCTCCAAGGACCGCTACCGCTTCGGTATTTGAGCAGACTTGCAAATCGTTTATGTAATTTTCCGAGAGAAGAAGCACTGTTTGTACACCGCTCGGAATTATCTTAGGTGTGTAACAAATTGGAAGGTTTAGGTGGAACTTACTGAGCATTCGGTGCTTATTGTTAGCACAATATTCGTGCGCTAAACTTTGAGGCCCCAGCGGAGCGCCATGCGGATTTTGATACAGAAGGCAAACATTGCTTGGATTAATTAGGAACTTATATTCGACCAACTGATAGCACTGCGCAACGTGCACCGGTACGCAAGCTCTAGCTCTGCAGGCGATAACAAATCGCTACCGAAACCCGCAACAGACCTCTTAATTAAATCGCTACTTGCATACTGAACTATGAACTAGTTTAATCCGTTTTAAGTTCCTTAGAATTAATAGCATAATTCCTTAACTAATTATAGTCACCTAATATTATCTAACCGAAAAGGGATATTTTTTCCCTACTATACTGATTTGAGCATATGTTGCATAAAAATAAAGCAAAACGCAATTTTTCAAAATAACGAAAACGAAATATGAAGGAAATAAGCTGGAAGCAATAAGAAAAAAGAACAACAACATTTAAGATGTGGTGCTCTAGAAGTGTGCGGAACCTGCATTACAAATATGAAAACACATATGGAAAAGATGGAACCAATTAACTGGACACGTACCTACCAAGATACGAAGGTATTTCCTTCGTTTTTATTCTCCATCTACAGCTAGGGTTGCCAACACTGCCATTTTGACAAGAAAACTTCGGGTTTGGCAATCATTCTTCGGGGTTCGGGTTTTCAATAAAATTCTTCGGGTTAACTAAAGGTTCATACCTACATAGATTACGGAAAATGTAAAAGCTCCAGAGCAGAAGTCATTGGTAGAACGTGCCCAAAGAGTCAAAAAATGTAATTGTAGAAAATAATAGTTAATTCTTTTTCATAAAAAATAGTTACGTAATAGTCTACATAACTTCTAAGAAGGATTTTTAAAATTTTATTTTATGGAATATAAAAAGTAATTTTGTTCTTTAATTCTTGATTTACAAAGGCCGAGAATTATGCTATGTGTAACAGGCCAGCTGGATCCTTCACCGATAACGTTTATTTTTATGCTTAAATATAGAAGCCAAGTTGTATTTCTTATGTTTTATTATTAGATTCAGTATTGTATTTTTCTAACCAAATGTTCGCATAGCCGGACCTGCGCTGGATGTGTATTGTGAATTTCGGTTTTCCTGATTGCAGCAAGAAACACACGCTGTACGCGGGATGCGGGGATTTTTAACTAGTGCAAAATTTAATAAAGACGACGGCGAAGATGGCTGTCGCACGTAGCTGAAAGCTGCATGGATTTTCTCGACTAAAATGTATAGTACGTGAATTCGTCCAAGACGATATAAGTTAATTCGAAGCGGTCTGGTAGCTAACGTTTGCTACAAATAGTGTTAAAGTGCAGCAACCCAGCGTTTGTAAATTCTTAAAAGGCATTTTCCGAGTGTACATGTAAATACACTAATTGTGCTATATTTAAAAGCTCATTTAAAGCATCCACTTCGAGAGGCGCTGCACGCGACCGGGGCTTTCCCGCATCACATGCGCCAGGAGCGGGTGATGCAATTGAGGCTTGCCGTTTCCAAGGGTATGCAGCAGCTAGTTCCAAGTAAAATTTTTGTATATCAGCGTGATAATGTTGCGTTTAACTGCGATCTTTTTCAAAAGCGAAGGAATGTGTGTTATGAGCGAATAATATGTGTAGCTTGCACGTGAATTTAAACAGGGTCGGACTCAAATAAGTATCACCTTCAGAAAATTTTGACAAATCGGCTGTTCTTGTAAATTGTTTAAAGTTAGGTTTTAGTACGACCAATACTACCAGAGGGAACCAGATTCCTGTTCTGGCAAATAGTGATTTTTTATAACTAACTAGTAAGAGAATTTCACGTTCATTGAGCTAGTTAAGGGTTAAAAAGGCCAAATAACTATTTAAGTATTAAGGCGTACGAACCGTCTTGTTCAAATTTAATGTATCCACGAAGAGGTAGAAAAATTTCGCACTTCATATACTACTTAAAAACTATAAAATAATTTTTGGAATCACACCTTTATAGTGTAAAAAAATATTTTTTTCTATAGCACATGTTAAAGTGTGCTTTTATCAACTCAAAACAAAAGGTCAAGTTTTACTTTAACAGCAAGGGTAGATAAAGTAGCACTTTAACATCAAGGATAGATAAAGTAATTTAATTTTCTAACTTTTGTTTAAATTAAATATGACAGCTTCGTATTATCGTAGCAACCCAATCTAGCTACTGACATTTTGAAATGTGATTGACTGTCATTATTTTCTTTTGAAATTGTTAAAGTTCTTGCTATAGAAAAAAATATTGTATTATACACGACGATAAAGTTATTTCTATCCACTCTTGAATCATTAACGTCTCGATTTCGTCTCGACGTTAAACGATTCACTCGTGGATAAAATTTAACTTTATCGTCTTGTATAATAAATTACTATTATCCTGATCTTTTTTATTAATTTTATCACCCACTTTTCCTCCCTTTTCTTCGGGTCAGCATCAATTCAATGTTGGTAACCCTATCTACAGCCCACTCATGAAAATAGGCCTCTCATAAACTTCACTACCTCTGTCTGTCCTGGACTGGTTGGTGCCAGCGCTTTCCAACTACTTTACGTATGACATCAACCCATTTTATCAGTGGTCTTCCTCTTTCCCTTTTTGTTTCTCTGAGTCTGCAATGGGTAACTTTTAATATCCATCTGTTGTTAGTATCTCGTGCAATATGTCCAGCCCATCTGCACTTTAATTTTGCTACTTATTGTACGATGTTGTTCCCGTTCACTATTTTATTACGTCGTTTTTAATTTTGTCTCTCAGCCAGATGTGTCCCATTACTCTCTCCATAGAGCTAATGGAATTATTCGTAATGGATTTGCACTTTTATTTGTTATGGCGACGGTTTTAATTCTTCATGTTGGTATAATACCAGTATCAAATATCTTTTATTTCATATTTATTAGCATATTTATGTTTTGTAGTATATGCCTTAATTTTCCAAAAGAAGCCCACGATTATCCAATTTTTCAAGATATTTCTAGAATTTGATTTTTTACAGATATCGTATCACCCTGTCGAAACCCTCTGGAAATTTGGTAACTTGGTTTGGTAACTTTTATGATAGTATCTCCAACTATTTTGGGTTTCCCTGTTGTTATTTGGTTTTCTCCTGGCCTCCTTGCGTCTTTCATGTGTTTCATGGTTTTTTTTATTTAAAAAGATGTTACTTCAGGTATATCTTCTGATCCCACATGTATTACGATTCTTCTTGAATGACGGCTTTGATCTATTATGCTTGACGAGTATAATTGCTAACTATTGTGATTATTGCTCCTTGGCTGTTTTTCATCCTAGCAATTTGTAACTTTGTTCCTTTAGATGTCCTTGAGCTTAAGACTGCCATGCTTGTATTATTTTCTATGGTTTACTCACTAATCTGGTGTCGTATGACCTTAAATCTTTTCTAGTCTCCTTCATCATAATTTTATTTAGATGTTTACATTCTTCTGTTGTTTCTATTAAGTCTCTGCTTTATTTCATAAGATCTATTGTATGTGAAATTTGTCTAGCTGTCTTTACTTGTGTGTTTTTTAGCATATTTTTTTGGTGGTAGGTTGTAGACTATTGTTTATTCCAGATGCCAGTTGGTCGATACGAAGATAACTAAAGCAAATGTGGAGGTAGTAAGTGCAACAAAAGAACCTCTGCTTCAATGCGTAAGACTAACAAACTGCAAAAGACATGGGCTGCAATAGTTGCCAACAGCTCAAAAGAAAAGCTAACAATAGACATAGTTGGATTCGAGTGGGGGCGTCAAGAGGAGACGTATATCCAAAAATGGAGTACTTAAACTCTGCAAAAGACACAGAGAGAGAGAGAGAGAGAGAGAGAGAGAGAGAGAGAGAGAGAGAGAGAGAGAGAGAGAGAGGGACAAGTATCTTAATGATGTTCTCTGAACGATTTCATGTTTAACAGTGGTCTATTAGGATGTTTTATCGGTCTTACATAGAGCTGGCAAAAAAACCAATTAGCCAGGATTGCGCAGAAATAAAGCCCATTTGGATGCCACTACTGCACAAAGATTTACAAAAATATATATATAAGTTTATAATTAAAATATATAACCGCGCTGGTGGCCTAGTGTCAGACTCGTAATCACAGCGATCAGTGGTCCCGGGTTCAAATTCCGTGGTAGGCACGAATGTACGTGAAAATACGTACAAAAAATCAGTGCGTTTCAGAACTAACCAGGAGTTCATTCACCTGAGGACGGGAGTAGAACAGAAATTTCCGAAACGTCGTTTAATAAACACTCGAGACAGTGGAAAAAATTTCGATAAAACATCATATCTTCAAGATGTTAACATGATTTGAAGCTAAAATTTAATTGGCGGCTACATCAAAATCGAAGATTGAACAAATTTATTTTTTGCATTTAGGGATAAGCTCAGTTCACTAGCGATGGAGCTAACAATTGCCTCTATGAAAATCAATAGTCAGATAAAAATCCGCATGCTACGTTTGAACATAGCTTTCAACATCGAGTTAGTGTCAACGTATGATATGGCACACTCAACGATGAATTGTTTGATACCGTTGTATTAGACGGAAGTATTACTAGACAACGATATTTACAGTTACTGGAACACTACTTGAGAGAAATTTTGGATGATGTACCATCGGGACGAATTCTTTATTGTACACTAAATTTTTCCATTGCAACTACTTTTTGTTAATTGTAAATTTGACAAGGACATGATAATTCGTAAATGGTATCTATATGTTACTGTAGCAACCATAATTGAACGTTTAGTGTACAAGAGAAAATTGTAGTCGTTTTCTATGCTCCCTGTGATGCCAATGAATGTCCAAGAATGAGTGCACTTCCATCGCAATGGTGATCGTTTCCATTTTAGCCACTGTGTGCAAAGTTTTGAAAATACTTGTTACCCTAATCATTTTATAGGCAGATGCAAAGGCCGTCCTAAAAATTAGCCATCGAGGTCACCAGTTCTAAAACTCAGTGATTATTATTTTCAGAAGTGTGTAACAAGAGTGGGAAAGGGAACACTACTCCATCGCATTATTAATTCTGCAGCTCCTATGTTATTACAAGAAATAATTTCCATTCAATTCAACGTGTTACCTGATGTAGATGCACTTAAATTGGGAAAACATGACAGTTATGGTATTTTAACTGAACCAGAACACATGAAAAGTCATTAATAACAGCCGCCGACCGTTAAGGGTTAAGTGATTGTTAAATTATGTTTAATAAATTATTCTTAAAATGTATAAATGTGTATTACGAAAAATTTTGAACGTTATACGACCGATACGAAAATAACGGAAGCAGTTGAATTTTATAATTCGATGCGATAGCCGAATTTTACCAAATTCAACTGCTTCCGTTATTTGTTATATATCAGCCTAACGACGTTGTCCAGCTCTTTACCTATAAATTATTTATAATAAAATTATATTAGAAAACTTCGTCGAGTGCAAACACTGGTTCTGAGCGGACGTCTTTTTCGCTCCGTTATCAGTGTGAGACAGCTGACATTAAAGCTATCTTTATAGCCAAATTGTGAGTACATCCAAATATTTTTCATCTAACTTTGCTAACACGCAACACGCAAATGCGTTTAAAATGTCGTCGCAAGCGCAATCGAAGCGCAAATTAGACGAGTTAACTCCACCTGTAAATGAGGTGCAAAAACGCTACATGTGGTCAACCGAAGACTTATTACCCCAAAACAAATTTTACTTGCCATCAACTAATGCAAACGAACCCAATGAAGAGCCAATCGTCAACACTAATGAAGAACAAACCAACAGCAAGCCAAAAATTCCACCAATTTACATGCATAATGCGGTAAATCACAAGGCCCTGATAGAGGATATCAAAAGTGTAGCAACAGGCGAGTTTACAACCATGTGCAGTACAAACTCTTTACGCATTAACCTGACAGCTGAAGAGGATTATCGCAAACTTACCAAATTCTACACTGATAATCAAATTCAATATCACACATTTCAAAACCCCAAAAGCAAGCCCTTATCTGTTGTTATTAAAAATGTTCCGTTATCGCTAACCACCAAAGAAATTGAAGAAGCATTAACTAAATTGCCTATTATTAATGTTACTCGATTATTAACCCGCGATAAAAAGCCCCTTCCCGTGTGCGCAGTATTGTTGACCAACAACGACGAAGCTAAAGAAATTTATAAATTGAAACAACTACATCATTCAATAGTAACTGTTGAGACTAGGAAAAAACCAACAAATATGCCCCAGTGTCATCGATGCCAGCGTTTTGGGCACACCAAGAACTACTGCACTCTTCCCCCAAGATGTGTGAAATGCGCCGGCAATCACAGCCACACAGAGTGTAAAAAACTAAACAAAGAAAAACCAAAGTGCGTCAACTGTGGAGGAGAACACGCAGCGAGTTACAGGGGATGCAGCCATCACATTGAGCTTCAACAAAAGCGAATAAGAAACAGACCCGTTTTTAACAACCCACTTGTTAACCCAGCACAAACCTATGCTAACAGAGTCAGAAACGGTTTAAACACCAATTCTACTATACCAAACTTAATAACTCTTTCCTCCGAACAATACCAATCAGCAAACCTTACCAAAACTCTTCTAGACTTAATAACCCCCTATCTTCCTTTAATCAAAGATTTTATTATCAATTCAATTTTACCTTTACTGCTTAATGGACCATAATACATCAAAACTAATAGATAAATTAACAATCCTTAATTGGAACTCTAATGGCATCACCAGCCAACGCTCACTTTTCATAGCATTCCTAGCCAGATATAATATTGACGTAGCTTGCATCACCGAAACCCACTTAACCGAAAACGACACATTCAAAATACCTGGATATCATACATACCGTAAAGATAGAAACGCAAGGATTGCATCCGGGGGTGTTGCAATCATTGTTAAAAGAAAGCTTGAACATACCAAGCTTGCTGATCTACACAACATCAGCCTTGAAGCCACTGGCGTCAAAATTCAACTCAGTAATCAAAGCCAACTCAAAATCCTAAGCGTTTATAGACAACCAAATAAAAAACTAGTAGAAGACGATCTAAAACAGTTGTTCGACACGACTGAACAAACATTAATCATAGGAGATTTAAATTCAAAGCATACGTTATGGGGCTGCCGAGCGACCAATCCGGAAGGCATCAAGCTAGAGCAGCATTCTACCAAATACACCTTCCAGATCATGACTCCCGACGAGTATACATATTTTCCGTATCGTGCTGATCACCAACCAGACATTCTGGACATTGTATTACAAAAAAACTTCTCAAAACAACTACATCAAAGAGTGATACCTGAACTAAACTCGGACCACCTACCCGTCTTAGTGTCCTTCATAAGCATACCTCAATTAAAGCAACCTCCCCTTAAACTAATCAAGGGACCAATAAACTGGAACATTTTTCAAGAGCAATTAGATGCAAATCTTGAGAAGCCAAACAACCAAAACACTGTCGAGGATCTAGATGCCGCAGTATCAAACATTACGTACTCAATAACTGAAGCAGTAAATTCATCAATCTCAACCACAACGAGACGCCCATCGATAGACTACAATCGTCCTCCAAATTATATAATCAGTTTGATTAAAGAGAAGAGCCAAGCAAGAAGGCACTGGCAACGAACACGAAACCCCGAAATCAAACGACTACTAAACAATCTAACGCACCGTATAAAAAAGGAACTGGATGGATATAAAATAGAGTCATACAAAAAATACATCGCAGAAATTGGCCCGGGAGACCCAGGGATGTGGAAAACCACCAAACAAATTTTAAAACAGCATGACGAACTACCCACCCTTACATCTGGAATCGATACATTTAACACTGATGGTGAAAAATCCGAAGCGTTCGCCTCTCATCTAGAAAAGGTATTCACACCATCAAATATCTGCAACCCAACGCAGACACTTCATGTAACTAACCACATCGAGAGAAATCTTCCCATTCCCGAAAACATTGAACCAACATCACCTAGAGAAATAGCCCAAATCATAACCGCCTTACCTAAACGAAAAGCACCCGGATGTGATCTCATACCCAACATTGTACTTCAGCACTTAACCAAGAAATGCTTAGCATACCTAGCCACACTGTTCAATGGATGTCTTCGAAAAGGCTTCTTCCCCAGTAAATGGAAGCATGCACATATCCTCATGTTCGCCAAGCCAGGCAAAAACAAAAACGACATCAATAGCTACAGACCTATAAGTCTTTTAACTACTCTCTCCAAGGTCCTTGAAAGAATTATCTACACCCGATTATTGAAAGACATAGAAACACTACATACCCTGCCACCTTCTCAATTTGGTTTTAGGAGAGGACATTCAACATGTCACCAGCTTCAACGCGTCAGCGAAACCATCTCAACTGGCTTTGAAAACAAGAGTTACACCACAATGGTTCTTCTTGACGTAGCACAGGCCTTCGACAAGGTCTGGATCGAAGGCTTAAAGAAAAAGATCCTGGACCTCAACATACCAAGTTACCTGCAAATGATCATCTTCTCCTTCCTTGAACATCGAACATTTGCAGTTAAAGTAAATTCTTATACATCTCAAGTTAAAGAAATTCACGCAGGTGTTCCACAAGGAAGCATTTTGGGGCCAATTCTCTTCAATATCTATACTTCTGACATACCAATGGTAACAGCATCCTTAGCCATATTTGCAGACGATACTGCAATAATTACACAGAGATCTAACTTGGATGAAGCAGTTCATGAATTACAATGTGCCGTTAACACTATTATTAAATGGTACAACAACTGGAATATCCGAATTAACCCCGAAAAATGCCAAGGCAAGATATTCGCTTTGAGACGAATTGTCGACCCACCGAACATCGAAATAAGTGGAGTTATTATACCATGGAACCCAAAAGACAGTGCCGTCAAATATCTTGGAGTTCATTTAGATACTCGTCTTAGATGGAGTTACCATATAAACCAAAAGCTCTCGCAAGGTAACAATAGACTTAGGCAGCTGTACCCATTAATAAACCGGAAGTCGTCACTGAAACCTGAATGTACTATACTATTATACAAGACCCTACTACGACCATTAATACTCTATGCTAGTCCGGTTTGGCTCAACACATCCAAAACCAATATACAGAAGTTGCAGCGATTTCAAAATAAGATCCTTAGAATTGCCGTAAACGCTCCTTGGTACATCCGAAACAATCAACTCCACTTCGAATTAGGTGTTTCGCCAATTCAAGACTTTATGCTAAAATGTGCTAAAAAGTTTTTTACAAATGCAAGTGCGTGCGACGGTGCAGTGTTTTTCAATCTCTGTCAAAAAAACATATATACTAGACTAAAGCGAAAAATGCCGCAAGATCTTATAACGTATAACGATAGTGACTAAGCTAATCCTTAACAATAATAACATTTATAAATTCTCTTGAACAGTCTGAGACATTAGAATAGTCTTGTCATTGTACTTGTCATTTACTGTCTAGATCATAAATGTCATGTATAACACTTATATGTTGATCTGACAATACACGATTCTTAAAAAAAAAAAAAAAGAAAACTTCAACTAATTACTTCCTTAATGGTTAAGAATCTGGTCTTTTCCCCCTGCAGGGCCCGTCTCTCTAGTAATTCCGGAGACATACGTCATATTGTTTAGGGCTTGTTGTATGTTTTTATATTAGATATTTCTAGTAACATTGTGATATACCATGCTATATACCATGTTCCGTTTTGAAACTGATCACCTGGCATTTGTTATCTTAAGTCTGTGCTTTGCAATTTGAGCATTCATTGTCATTTCCGTTTTTGTATCGTGTAATCTTAAGTAAGGTTATTAAACGTTGTCCTTGAAAAAGTCAGGTATTTTGCTACTTGCACTCGAAACAGCTTTGAACAGTTTAATCTACTCTGTGCAGGGTAAATGCCATTGCCACTTGCCTTTTTTACCATTCCACGTTCTTAAAGTATATTTCTAGCATGCACCATTTATGATGATCATTGAAAACTATGACAATGTACAAGATTAAAGTGCTTGTCTGAAACGCGACTCCGACGTTATCAAATTAAGCTGACAAAGTGACAGAGTTACATTAATTAAAAAAACCTACTTTTTAATCAATACCACACATATAGCTTATGGTTATCTTTTTCTTTCTTGGCCCTCTTTGACGACTTATTTTGAATCACTTGCTACGACATTATTATAATTATTTTCCCATTCTCTTCGGATATCCCCTTGTTTTGATAGGTACCATTGTAAATATATATATTAACCATTTCGTTATCTTTTCCTTATCTAACTTTATTAATTCTAGTGTTATTTTACATTTTCCTTTGATTTTCCATTTCTTAAACTTTATCTTCCGTTATATCTACTTCAGGTTCATTTCATGCCTCTGGATTTGCTTGCGTCGCTACTCCTTCTTTTTCCTTATTCTCAAATTTCTGTTCTTACGTGCATGAAACATCCGAACTCGTTTTTTGCCTTTTTTACTGCATCACTTGATTTGTTCAATGTTATATGATAGTCTTTATCTTGTTCTTCTTTTGTGCCATATATTTTTCATGCTTTCTCTTTCCCTCCTTGGACATTTCATTGCAGCATTTTCTTTTAAAACAACAGATCTGATAAGAAGATACACTAATCTTTCATAGTAGGATACCTATATTAATTGCAATCGCTTAGAAGAATTTAGCATGAAACATTGCCATCTATTTTATTTTGACAAAGAAATCATGAAATTACTTTGGAAACTGTATCGGAAAACTAAGTTACCAAATCTCAATTTCTGTATATATAAAGCAATCTGTAGAGCAAGGATAGCTGAGTTTTTGCTTAGTCTCTAGTAGAGAAGTGAATAAGCTACCTTTCCACTAATTATTATCACTTAAAGAATGCTATAAAAAGTTTTGGTATATGATCTTCAAAATATCCTTATGCACAAGTGCAAAACTTATTTACCATTCTGCATACTTATTCTTGTAAAAAAAACACTAGTTTCAAAGCTTCTGAAGGTTATCAGAGCCATAAATTATATTTGAATCTTACTATAAAGTGCTACTACGTTGTCAAAATTATTTATTTGATCTTAATTTTGCTCATTTTATTTCTATACTAGCTGAGATTAAAATCAGTCTGAAGATCTCAACTGCAAGCATTTTACAATCAATGTTAACAAAGTCTGTATGTTTTACGAATTTTGTGGAAATAAAAAATTGAACTAGAAGTCAACTGGGATACCGTTAAGCCGCTAATACTGTGTACCACATCCAGGAAGAACTTAATTTCGCCTAGATTAGAAGCTGTGGAGGCATAAACTAGTACAAAGTAAACATAAAGGTTCCGCAAGCTATCCAATCATATTGGAGTTAATAACTTACTCCTCTATAGTTATACAAAACCTAATTTGCGGCTTAGCTCATTGTTCCGGTGCTATAGTCAATTTTTAAATCATTTAATTTAATTGGAATAACGGCGTTGTTAGCAAGGTACAAGTAGACACAGATATAGGTAATTCATTGCATGCAAGCACCAATTTCACATTTTTAAGAGTTGGTGGTGTTGCTTTGTATTCTCACGACGGTTGTGTTAATTTTCTAACCTACGACACTTTTTTTGCATCATCCAGAATTTCAAAGCTAAGTTACTTAATTTTGAACAGTTTTGAGAAAGTAGTTTCCTTTAATATGTCAATGTATCAATATGTGGTACGCCACTGCTACTGCCAAGTTTAAATTTTCTAAACAAGGTTGCCAACAGTAGTCAATTGGTTGCCTACTATAATAATACACTGTTTCTGCTTGATAAGTTGCAAGCCAAGTTGTAATATTATCTCCCTCAGCCCTACTTGAGGTGCCAAATTATAATACTACCTTCTTCCTTTGGTAGTTATTACAAATTAAATATACTCTTTTACTTAATAATAGGTAGTAGTATCAGGTATAGTTTCTGATATACTTACCTTACTCCTTATTGAATTCAATTAAAATTGATATATCTCAATTGTCAAATATGACATTTGGAATTATGTCATGTGATTCTTAATTTTAAATACCTCGGCTAGATAGTTATTGAGCAATGGAGCTCCTCATTCCCAGCTGAATGAGTTAACGTTCAAGGAATCTCTTATTATTATAAAAAACTGGATTACTATATATATTACTAAATTGATTTCGTTGATCAAAAACACTCCTCAGTACATTACATTGAACTTATTATTCAGTTGGTTAGTACTTGAACGTTTGGTCTGACATTACAAAAAAGCAGATATTAGCTGTCAAAATATTTAATCAGATGTTTCACTGTTCCAGACTGGATTTAAAAATTATTTCTAAATACCTACTCCAAAATAAGTACATTTCAAATTATAATGACCGAAATACGTCGAGTAACCGAATCACTATGTAAATTTAGAAAACTAATATTCTAAGTTACGCTCTAAATATAAAATTACAATTGTTTCTACTAATTTGTTGTTCCAAACTTGTTATGTATTTCTTAATTAGATATAAGAAATAAGCACTAACCTTCTTGAAGTATCTCTTGTACCTGAGTGTATTTTATGCCAGCTTCTAACTGGATGTTGACCTGCAAACACCTCCTTTGGGTTGTTCACGACCAAAATAAGCTCGTTGTAGCTCTCTGACCCTTTAATATCTGGATATACAGTTCTACAGCATACCACAAACACATACACTTGAACCTCTTTAACTGGTAAAATTACCACTTCAAATGGCTTCAAACTATCTTGAATTACACTTTTATTAATAGTTGTGACTGTTAGTCAAATTTGATCGCAAAGAATATCGTATTAATATTACGTATCAAATATACAATTATTAATTTTCACAATTAAAGGTAATCTAGCCCTTTGACGTGATTATTTTAACGTCGATTATTATTCTCAAGACAATTTTTTACTTCATGTAAACAACCACACTGGTTGCCCATTACTACCCCACCAGTTATCTATACACAACTGTTATCACATGATATCATTAGATATCTGGATATTATTTTTAAATTAAATTAATCATCCACACAGCATGCTGCATTACACTACGTAACATGGTCACGTGGTCTTCAATATTTTTCGATATATGTATATATTATAGGCAGATATTAGTATTCAGATATTATGTGCACTAACCGTTAATTATAACTGGCAGCGAAGGTAACAAGTACCTATCCTCTGCTACTCAATTATTTTGTAGTTTGCTTATCCATTGTAGAATTTACAAAAATACTGCTCGATTTAAAAAAAATACTCGAGATATTATATCTCAAAGACTACTATAAGAAAATACTATTTTTCTGAAGGGAAACAATTCTAAAATTTAAACTTTACCTGTTAATGTCACAGCAATGAGCATGCATTGCTTTTGATTTAAATACGCACATCAGTTGTAAACAACTTACATTGTAGTTTGATAAACATTTTAGGAGGACAAAGTGTTACCAAAAAAGAGTAGAAATATGCAGTGCCTAACTTCGATTGGTATTTATTGCAATGCGTGGTCAATGTACACAATGCCTTATTTTATACTTCGTGCTAAGATATATGTCCACACTCCACTTTTAATTTAAAATGAAATCTCCCTGAAGCCGTTGAGGGTAGTGTATTTTACTGGAACGAAGTTAAACCAAGTAGGTGCAGTTTTTATGTCAGCAAAGAGACGTCTGGGTTGCTTACAACATTACATGGAAACACGAGTAGAATTTAGTTGGTGGTAGAATTTAAACTTTTGGTTGAATTTTGATTCCGTTTGAATAAACTACTAAAAGAACTCGTCTATACAGCTGTTCCGATAACTCAATAATTATGGATGGCGATCATAAGAATTGTATTCAACAACCACGTGTTGACAGTGCAATAATTGTAAATGGCACCGAACACAGCTAACTTACTTAAAAAATTATTATTAAAAATTCATCCTGTGTACAGACTACCCAACGCGTTAAGATGAAATGTTGATATGTTACAATTAAAGGTACACGAAGGAATCTCTTTTAAGCAATTTTTCAAAATCAGACGGAAACGAGGGGCGTCAATAATCAAATACGTAAGAACAGAGAAATCCGGTCTAGGGCATTTGGGCGCGGCCGTTTTGGCGAGGCCATCTGGGCGCGGCCGTTTGGGCGCGGGGACACTTGGGCGCGAGACACTTGAGCGCGAGGCACTTGGGCTCGAGAAAGGGTCAAAGCTGGGATTTAGGAACACATTAAGTGTGAATAATTTAAATTTGGCATAAATGAACAAACATTTATTAAATCATTATTTATCCGGAGAAGTTAATGTAATGAGTCAAACAATATTAAAAGAATAACCCAATTATTTATTGAAACCGTTATGAGATTAATTTTAAATAAGGTGGTAGTACCAATATTAGATAAATTTTGAAATAAATCCGAATCGAAATAAAGAAGGTAGTAGAGTAGATAAGTTTTGAAATAATTCTGAATACATTAAAAGCCGGTATGTTAGATCTGAAACAATAATTCTGAATTGAAATAAAGATGGAAATAGATTATATGTATATACTTAAGCGTTGAAAATAATTTTAAGTAGTAATATATTTATTGTACTGGTAAAAGAATAATACTATGCTATATTTAATCGATTGATGCTTCAAATGTTTAATATGTTTCTAATATGTGTTCTGTTTGGACCGAAACTAGTCGACTTCGAGTTTTGTTTAAAAAGATAATACTTAACAATAAACTGTTAAATTTTAAAGTAATCAATTATTATTTTCGCTATGTTATGAACCGACTAACTGAAGATAAGGGCAGAAATAAGAATGATAGTAAATAATAATATAAACAGATTAATTTTAATAATCAAAATTTACTCTTGCCATTTTTACCATTATAATACATATTATTCTTAAATTTTTTAAGATATAAACAAGAAGCATCTACGCATTCATTTCATAATTGTAGGAAATGCCTCATAAAAATTTTACAATGTTCCTATTGTTTGCGCCGTCTACATGATTATATTGGTTATTATAATCTTCAACCAAATTTTTTATTCTTCTATCAGCCTAGATAAATATTTGGTTGGATGGTTCATCGATAGCTCCGTTTGTGCCCAAACTCTATTCATGTATTCTTTGTTACTTATTGTTTTAATGTAATAAATCTCCGCAAAAGATTTGTTAGTATTTACCGGAAAGTTAAAATTTCTAACTTGTTTTCGTCGAACCTACTTGTATTAATAAAATTAAAATTTTCGACAATTAATATTTTTATACTAAATTTTTGCCGCCCGCCATCTCCTTGGACGTGCTTTAGGTAATTTTCGTTATTTAAAATATATTGTCAGACCTATTAATAGTAAAGCTAGCTAATACTAATATACTTTAATTAATTTCCTCGCGCCCAAGTGGCCCTGCGCCCAAGTGTCTTCGCGTCCAAACGGCCGCGCCCGAACGGCCGCGCCCAGACGGCCGCGCCCAAATGTCCGGCTCCGGAGAAATCTAATTTTCAGACTCTTCATCTACGACAGCCTATTTACAGTGAAATAAAATTTAAATATTTTTCTGTTAAGGGGTGGGTGCAGTGCATTTTTAATATTTTGTCTTTATTACAATAGGAAATTTAGAGAATGGACTTTGCTTTTGCTGTTATAATTTAACAAAATATATTATATTAAACTTCCCTATTAACATTAATTTGTTCGTTTGTAAAATTTTCGAGCCAGAACAACAAAACAGAAAATGTGCGGGAAAATGTAGAAAGTAGAATAGATCACAAAAGAAACATAATTAAGAAGCATTTCTGAAGCAACACTACAATAAAGGAACGGGTTAGGCAAACACTGTACGACTGTAAACCCTATACCAATTGACAGTAATATCACATAAACTTGAATTGCTCGTAGAAATAAACCGCAGAGGAGATCAAAGAGAAATGCACTGAATGTGATGGAAGCACTTCCTGCAAACACGGGAACTATGTTAGTATTGGCTCTTAAACGATTAGGTTAAAATATAATTCCAGGATGCATGCTGTGAGGATAAACCAAACCAAGGTGGCAACAAAATTGTAAGGAAGGACTACGAGAACTGCCTAAAAAAGGACCTATTGCTAGTGATTCGTGAATTGCCAGAGGCCAGTGGCGAAAACCCTTGAAAACGGGTTGATGTAGTATACCGTAATTAAGACGAGTAGCTTATCATTGTAACTGAACGCATTATTTACGTACATGAAACTGTTGACATTGTTAATTTCTTCTTGATATTGCTTTAGATGAGCTTCAGTTCAGTGCTTATAAATACTCTAAAATAAAAATTATGAGGTTAATTCCCATAATTTTTATATAAATATGTACACGATACCTATACGTATTTCTATTTAAACTAAAAACGTTTTATGTTTTACATCTTCGGAAATAACTGTAAATGACGCCAATTTACCTAGGCAAGGTTCAGGAAAGGGATAGATTCAGTGACTTGAATCATGGAACCAACGTTTTCTATAGGAGCCGCCAGCTAACATCATGTTGGCAATTTATTAAAGCTGCGCTCCAGACTCAGTTGGTATATTATATAAAGATTGGAGTTCTATGTAGTAGGGCAAAGCTATGGTAGATGTTAGGAAAAGTATAGGAAGCTTCTAAAGTTTTTTTTAGATTTCCGTATATTGGAAGTTTTATCATATTGTTAAGTTAGAGGTACCTACTGGTACAATAAAAAAAATACAACCGCCTTTTACAAACTGTTTTGCGAAGTTGTTTCTTAAAGTTTTTAGACCGTTTAAGGTAGATAACATACAAAAAAACTAACCCAGTATGCTATTCTTGGTGGAGCAATAGATTATTTTTCAATAACCGATATGGTACACGAACTAAAAGTATAAAATTATTTCAAGTTAGACTACTCCAAAATTGAAAGTACAGTTTTTTTCATAGACATAATATACATAATATGACGTAATATTGAAGAGCTTTGATTATTTATTTACTAATTAAATGTAACTTGTCAATTTTCTTTTTAATTTTTCTACGTTTATGACAAAATTATATAATAAATATGGTCAACGAACCTACACTTACTTAATTTGTTGCATATATGTGTCTCTTTCTTTTTCATGTAGTTTAGTTATGTTTTTACGCAGTCCATCTGTGATATTTAATTCAGGAGAAGAGAGGGCCCTTCGGCATATCATCAGATAAATATCAGAGGAATCCTTAGAGTTCACGAGACTAGCATTTATTTGTTTTGTGTGTATGACGAAGGCATTTGCCAGGCTATAGGATATTCCTCAAATTTTAAAGGAAAGACGAACAAATAGGAAATGGCATCACACTATCACCGATACTATCAGTCACTCTACAACTCAAAGCAAAGTAGGATAATAATAATAATAATAATACCACCTTCATCGGTATACAACAGCTACACAACGAAAACAAGCTAACGTATTATTTACAACCAATGAGAAGCAATTCTACACACCCTCAAAACAACCAGTGGAATACAACAAAAAATGGAACACCTGGTGAACACGCGCTCCGTGAATTCTGGTCACTAATATGCTCCGAGGATGTTAAACATAACCACAGCGCCGAGTGGATACAAGAAGTAGAAGCAACCTTGCATCAAATACGACATATGCACTTCGACAACATCACACCTGAGCAGCCAATAAGTACTATCAGGTTGTTCTCTGAATGTAATTTTTTTGAGGCAGTGATCTATCAGCAGTAGCCACAACTTGAAAACTCCAGGAATAGACCAAATATATAATGACTATTATAAAAAACTTACATGTGCCCACGAGATGCTCCTACATTACATCCGACATTTCTCACAACAGCCGTCTGCTATGCCTGCCTTTCTGACACAGGGCATTACCTACCTAAAGCCGCAAGATTCTGACACAAGAAACCCTGCCAAATAATTACCTGCCTGCCCACGCTGTTAATAACATCTTTAATAACAGAACGGATATAATATAAACACTGCGAAAATAAACAACAAAAAGGGTGTCGACGTAAGACACAAGAATGTTAAGAACAGTTAATAATTGATCAGGTAGCTGTAGAACAAGCAGTGAAAAAAAAAATGATTCGCTTTGCGGAATATATAGACTACGAAAAAGCTTATAACTCTGCGCCACATAGCTGACTACTACAAATACTCACCATGTATGTGGGAATGGCAACGCCGCGAAAGACGGGTGTTGAGCCACCAAGACAGTTGGTGCGCGAGGGCAGTGCAACAATGACGCAGTATAAGATGGACGTATTTATGTGAATATTGTTTTCTTTTGTTATTTGCATTTTAAATGTTCACTAAAGCTATTAAAGTTATTAAAGAATATTTGCTGAAGTGTGTGTTGTGTTCGTTTATCGCAATCCTACATCCAATCCTACAATTTTGGGGGCTCGGCCGCGATTTGGAAACGACGCCGTATTAGAACATTCTGGAAGCTGTCAAAGTGGTTGCCTAACCGATCGAAGGGGCAGAGGGTCGAAGCTCCGCTTGGAAGTTGCAGCAGCGAGTGCCAATCCAGGGGTCCAACCTCAAAGACGTTGAAGGGGTAGCCTAACCAAGCGAGAGCCCAGGCGTTCAGCACACATAAGACGGTCGCAGTGGTGCACGGTCTGTAGTATAAAAATCAACGCTTTCGAAATTGGTGAGTTCGTTCCCTATTATTTCCTTTTAAATGCATGTTTAATCATTCGTAGGGACCGTTAATCGTTATAAATAGTTAAATAATTGATTTTGATAACTAATAATTAACGCGATGGAAAACTTAAGTCAAATTCCGCATATTGCACGTAATATTGATACAGCAACGACTAAATCGATTAAACTACTTCACCGATTAGTTTTTGAAGAAGATGGCGATAGAAAAAACCGGAAGAGACTCAGAGAATTTTGCGGTTTTAATTTTAGTGTCGGGTCAGAAGCGTATAAAGCAAAATTAAATTATATTACTAGTACATTAACACCAGGTGAACTCATTCTCATTTGTAATGTTTTAAATTTGGACATTGCGGGCGAACCAGCACACTTAAGTAAGCGGATTTGTGAGCACTTAACGGATATTAATCTGCTAATAACGACGCCAGATGAAGACGAAACTGAAGACGAGAATGAAGACGAAAACGAAGACGAAAAGAACGATGTAGTTAATAATTCAAATCGGGGTGAAATTAGACGCGAAAATGCTGGAATAAACGACGATCTGGTATTAACTGGAAATTCATCAGGATGCAATGACGTGAAGCCGAAATTTCTTCTCAGCTTCAGAGACATAGAAGACTCGGTTCGACTATTCAACGGCGAAGATAATTACTCAGTGGACGACTTCATATCAGAATTTGAGGAAAATAAAGTACTGATGCGGTGGACTGATTTGGAAACCTTTATTTTTGCAAAAAAGTCATTGAGGGGACTAGCATGATTATTTATTCAGAGTGAGAAGCGAATTACAACATGGACTGCATTAAAGAATGCCTTGTCAGCTGAATTTAAAGTGACGATCAGTGGGGCAAAATTGCACCAAATGTTGAACACCAGAAAGATGAAAAGAGATGAGACGACGTACCAATATTTGTTGGCTATGAAAGATATAGCTAACAGGGGTTCAATAAAAGAAGAATCATTAATTCAGTATGTTATAGATGGTATACAAGACGATGTGAAGAATAAGGTAGTACTTTTTGGTGCCAATACCATTAAAGAATTTAAAAGTAAACTAAAGATATACGAGGAGATTAGAACCAGAAGTTCTCTTCAATCTCATCAACCGACAAAGCCGAAAGCAGCAGCTGGAGTCGAAACAAAACGAAGCCAATCGGAACAAGAAGCCGCTGGACACTTCGGTCGAAAAGTTTATCATTGTTTTAATTGTGGGATGAAAGGGCATAGCTCAAAACAGTGTCGTTCTAGAGACTCTGGCCCAAAATGTTTTAAATGTGGAAATTTTGGCCACAAAAGCCTTGAATGTACAGTAGGAAGAGAAAAGATGCCACCCATGGAAAGGTCAACGGCCCCAGTAACGAATATAGCCAGTTTTCCTTTGAAAAACCAAATGTGTAAGAAAATTATTGTTGGAGACATGGAGTTGGAAGCTCTCGTAGACACAGGTAGCCAAGTTAACCTAATAAGAAAAGATGTATATGACAAAATTCAACTACCGGATATGTGTAAACCGGAGCTAGTGCTCACAGGTTTTGGACAAAACAGGATAGCGACGATTGGATTCTTTGCTACTGGTATAGTGATTGACGATAACCATTTTCCTACAACATTACATGTCGTACCTCAAGAATCAATGACCATGGATGCTATAATAGGACAGGAACTTCTGAATCAAGCGAATGTAGTGATCACAGAGGAGGGAATTTTAATTACCAGACGAGTGGATGACACCTTCTTGCACATTGAACCAGTTAAAGACGAACTTGATATAGAAAAGACGGTGGCAGAAGATAACCAGCAAAAGGTAGGTAAATTAATTCAAGAATATGTACCTGACAAAAATAAGGAGTCGTCAATAGAAATGAAAATAATTATGAAAGACGATGAACCGATCTATAGCAGACCAAGAAGACTGCCATTCACAGAAAGAGAAATACTTGAGCGACAAATACAAGAATGGATATCACAAGGCATAGTAGAGCCTTGCAGCTCAGAGTGGGCAAGTCCGGTGGTAATCGTAAAGAAGAAGGACGGCTCTCCACGAGTGTGTGTAGATTACAGAAAAATTAACCAAAAGGTAATTAAGGACCGTTACCCGCTGCCACTGATAGATGATCAGCTGGATGAATTGCAGAATGCAAAGTTGTTCACCAAAATGGATTCTTTCATGTTAAAGTTGAAAATGGAAGCAAGAAATACACGGCAATAGTGACGCACTCGGGACAGTATCAATTTCTTCGGATGCCGTTTGGGCACTGTAACTCCCCAGCTGTGTTTCAAAGATTTATAAATACCGTGTTTCGAGAACTGATGAATAACGGAGTAGTTCTGAGTTATATGGACGATCTTATTATACCCTCTCAGACTGAAGAAGATGGAGTAAGTAAGCTAGAAATGGTTTTACAAACGGCCAAAGACTACGGTCTGGAAATAAACAAAAAGAAATGCCATTTTCTTAAGTCGAAGATCGAATATTTGGGGCATTTGATTGAAAATGGAAAATTATTTCCATCCCCATACAAAACGTCAGCTGTGGTAAGGTTCCCAGAACCAAAAAATATTAAACAGGTGCAGAGTTTCCTTGGTCTAACGGGATACTTCAGGAAGTTTATAAGTAACTATGCTCGTATAGCCCAACCGTTGAGCGAGATGCTAAAAGGGAATCGAGATTTTCATTTCAATGAACAAGAGAGACAGGCATTCCAAAATTTAAAAGAAGCACTTATTCGAGAACCTGTACTAGCTATTTATAGACAGGATTTAGAAACCGAACTCCATACGGACGCCAGCGTGGAAGGCTACGGAGCAGTCTTACTACAAAAGTTGCCAGATGACAATCGTTTACACCCCATACATTTCATGAGTAAGAAAACAACAGATGCCGAGAAGAAGTACAGTAGCTATGAGCTTGAAGTGCTAGCAGTAGTACAAGCGTTGAAGAAATTCAGAGTATACTTACCGGGTGTCAAATTTAAAATAGTTACCGACTGCGCAGCGTTCCAAAAGACTGTATATAAAAGGGACATACCACCACGAATTGCAAGATGGGCTCTTTTATTAGAAGAATATAACTACACTATCGAGCATCGGAAAAGAGTTCGCATGAAACATGTTGATGCACTGAGTCGTAATGCGGTCATGAATATTACGATCGACGCTGTCTCCCCATCCGCAAAATTTAGAGCAGCACAAGAGAAAGATGAGACAATTAAGGCTATAAGAGAAGTACTAAAAGACAAGTCATATGAGGACTACTTTATCAAGAATGATATGCTGTACAAGTTTGTCAACGACCGTGAACTAATAGTGGTACCAAAGTTGATGCAAACCGAAATTATTAGAAGTGCACATGAGCAAGGGCATTTCGCTGTAAGAAAAACTGCAGAATTAATAGAAAGGGATTATTATATTCCTAACCTACAATCCAAGATTTTAGCGCACATTCAAGCGTGCGTACCATGCATTTTAGTAAACAGGAAAGAAGGTCGAAAAGAAGGATTTCTGCGTCCGCTCCATAAAGAAGACGTTCCCCTTAACACATACCATTTGGACCATCTTGGCCCATTGGAGTCTACAAGTAAGAATTATAAACACATTCTAGTCGTTATTGATGCGTTTACAAAATTTACTTGGTTATATCCTACCAAATCAACGACAACGAAAGAGGTAATAAGTAAGTTAGAATCACAAAAAAACGTATTCGAGAACCCTGCGACGATTATATCAGATAGAGGAAGTGCTTTCACTTCAGCCGAATTTGAAGACTATTGCAAAGAAGAAGAGATCCAACGCCATACGGTTACAACTGGGTTGCCAAGGGCAAACGGCCAAGTCGAAAGGATTAATAGAATCATAATCCCAGTCCTAGCCAAGCTATCGCTGGAAGACCCAGCCAGGTGGTATAAACATATAGATGCCTTACAACAAACATTGAACTCAACTTATCAAAGGAGTATAGCTACGACGCCATTTGAGTTGTTAATTGGCACTAAGATAAGGTTAAAGACAGATTTAATGCTAAAAACTTTAATGGAAGAAGCCATACAAGAGGACTTCCAAATGAACAGAGAAGAAATGCGGAAAAACGCGAAGCTACAAATTAAAAAAGTTCAAGAAGAAAATAAAAGACATTATAATTTGAGAAGACGTCACCCTATGTGCTACCGCGTGAACGACCGCGTCGCGATAAAAAGGACACAATTCGGAGTCGGTCAAAAGTTAAAGCCTAAATTTCTCGGGCCATACAGCGTAATAAAAGTGAAATCGGGACACACATATGATGTGATCAAAGACGGTGTATTTGACGGACCTATTAAGACATGCACCACTGCCGAATACATGAAGCCGTGGTTCAAAATGGATGCTTCCTCCGGGCCGGATGAAGATTAGGATGGCCGAGTGTGGGAATGGCAACGCCGCGGAAGATGGGTGTTGAGCCACCAAGACAGTTGGTGCGCGAGGGCAGTGCAACAATGACGCAGTATAAGATGGACGCTAGTAGTAAAGACGTATTTATGTGAATATTGTTTTCTTTTGTTATTTGCATTTTAAATGTTCACTAAAGCTATTAAAGTTATTAAAGAATATTTGCTGAAGTGTGTGTTGTGTTCGTTTATCGCAATCCTACATCCAATCCTACATGTATAATATTCACCCCACCATCACTTCATTTTTCAAACACCTAATGACAGACAACAAGACTACACTTAAACAATGCAAGTAACCAACTATTAACAAATCAAATCAAAATAAAAAAGGGCATTCCAAAAGAATACCTTGTGTCCGCTCTGGTTCTAAATTGCGGTAGACTATCTGTCTCACTTGTTGAATACTACGAAATGAGTTTTTTTCCGAAAAAAATAAAAATAGAATAAATTACCGACTGTGTCATCTTATGTACATGAATGATATAAAACTATACTCCGACTCCAAGTGAAATTACAACAGCTTCTAAAATTAACCAAAGCTTTCTTTCAGAGGAGCTTGAAATTAGAACTGGAAGTCAACTTTGATGTCCTACAGGAAGATGGAGTGTATAAATACCTAGTCGTAAATCAGGCGTATCGCATTGAACATGACACAAAAACTAATACAAATATTTACATCCCGCCTTAATATAATACTTAAAACGAAATTATATGCTAAAAACATCGTTAAGGCTTTCAACACCTTTGAAATGCCTGTTCTAACGTACTTATTCAGAGTGATTAAGTGGACGCAAACATACCTACAAACTTACCCCCTACCGAAATTAACATTCGAAGTTTCCAAAAGAGAGGCTAACATTATCTAGGAAAGACGGTGGGATAGGTATTATCAATGGTAATACCACAAGAGGTAAAACTTTTTTGAGAATATTCTTGGTTCACATGCAAATTATAGTGTTTAATTTTTGCGAAACCAAAACTGCTTTAAAATGTCACTCGACCTGCGGTCTTCTGGAATTTGAGCAGTGTTTGTTGAGAGAAATTTGCAACAATTTGCATGTTAACCAAAAAAATCCCTTAAAAATTGTACCTTGAGTGGTATTTGGAAAGATTATTCAACAATATGGGTATATGATTTTTACCGTGTTCGACAGCACTTTTTTCACTATTAATTCAATACTGGAGCTTCCAACATGATTATTATGAATTTTTAGAACGACGCCGATTTGCAAACTTCACTTTGACGTTTTGGTGAAATGTCAGTCAAAGACTACTTACTAAATTGAAATCATTGAAACCAATCGGGCCCTAAAACGGTACACGAAGGAGAAATTAGAAAACTAATGATTAATAAAATAAAAGACATTATGGAAGGCGAAGATATTGTTAGCATCATAAAAGAAAGACGTCTCAAATGGTTCGGACATTTACAAAGAAAAAAGACACCGGAACTAATAAGACAAATAACAAATTGGAAACCAATGGAGAATAGACCCAGAGGAAACCCCAAAATAAAAAGGAGAAATCAAGTACATGAGGATATATGGAAGCTAGGCATACACAATTGGTGAACACTAACAAGAAACAGACAAGAATGGTCTAACACCATAAAGAAGGCAAGACGCAACCTATAACAAAAGGGAAACATGCAAGGGAATATATGGAGTGGTTCACGATGAGAAAAAAATTGAAGAGCTTCGAAAGAAAGCGATCAATATTTCGATAAGGAATGAAAGATCAATATATATTGTTAAGGTTCCACTTTGCGACACCTTTTTAGATATGCACTGGCTACTCTATTTAAATTGACTTTTCAATATGCAAACTTTCAAATATTAAGAGGATATCGCATGAGACTCTTTCAGGGTTTGGATTCAATTATCTAGTTACTTTGTTCGAAAAATTATTTTCAAGTATTTTTCAACTATTCATTCGAATTGAATGTCACTTCTAATGTCAACTAAATGTCAACAGTTTCTTAATTAATTGCACCTTTTAACATGACTTTATTTGCTTTATAGTTGATATAAACTAACGAATTATTCACCTTGTTCTTTGCAATCCCAAAAATGTTCAAGACTGCAGGTTGCAGTTTAGCCACAGTCGATCCCTTCAAGTAGATTCTTGCAATGCAGCTCTCACGTACAGATCTCCAGTGCCAAGCCTCGTCCAATACCACGAAACCAAAAATCCCTGACAGCAACCAGCAAACAGAACAATCCCAGATCTGCTCCTGTCTCTGCCACCACCTTCCGAAATGGACCCTCTCTAAGCAGCTTCACCGACACTCCTATGGTCTTTCTACTCATCAACACTTGGATTGATGTAAATACCTTTTTATTTATTTTACTTGTCAACTGTATTCTTGTCAATAAAACTGTTTTAACATAACTCTTCGATTAATCACTTGTAATTAACCATACTTGTATCCATTAAGTTTACCAATTGCAATTCTCTTCTGTAGTTACTCCATTACTTCTCTTATTTGCTATTTAATATTTCACTTCTTTAAAACACCACGTAGATTTTGATAAATATCTTTCTTACATAATCCAAAACATTTTATTCAGTAAAAGAGGGTTAAATTCAATATTTTAATGGAACCAAAATAAAATTCTGATATATTTTTATAGTTGTTATTTTCAATAATCGGAAAAAACTTCCTAATTACCATATTTTCACTTTTTCGGCCTCCTATACTCTATTCTTATTTGATATCTACCTACTTTAATTATACCCTTGTCAGAATTTTGAATTTGTCATTACTAGTTTTTTAAATATTCTTTTTATATTCAAACCACCTGTAAATGTTTAATAGGTGAGCTAGGTCAAGTTCCCGTTTCAGGTAGCAGGTGAGCAACAAGGACAAAATATAAAAATAACATATACTGCAAAATAAAACATTTGGAGTAACAGTAAAGGCACTAAATTTTAATTAATAGTAGTATAGACAAATCACTAAAACATTTTCGTGGTGATGATAAGTAGCAAAAAGGTAATCTTCATCAAATGCAGGTGTTTTGAGAAAAGTCAGGTCGCCGGTTGTGCAGATGCAATTTTAAAAGTAGAATAAAACCTTTCGGTGCCTTGACACGTGTGTAGTAATATAAAACTGATCTCATGCCCTCTTCAGGAAGCTCCCACGGGATATACTTTGCGACCTTTCGCTAGTATTATTGTTTGACAACCAAAATAATAAAACTGAAGCATTGCGAAAGGGAATCGTACCTATAAACATGTTTTGAGCAACCAGAACTTAGTTTGAAACGATTGATCCCGTTGATATGATTCAACTCGTTATGTAGAAAGCTCTAATGTTGCCAATAAAGCTCTCATAACAAGTCATGCTGACTTTAGAAACGTTCAAATAAGTAACGTTGGAATGATTAAGTTGCATTCTTTAAACCTTTTGAGCTTGGGAAAATTAGAACAATTAACTCATATTAAAACCGGCTTATGGAGGCATTCGGCGAATGTTGTTAATTACGAGTATTTCAAATATTTTTGTAGCCGACTCGTCAGCTGAATGAAATTCCTCGGCCCACATTATATATAAACCGAGAGTATTCCTCGACATTTCCACACGTCAATGATCATCTCGCTTTACCGTAACGACCGCAGCGTCGCGCTCCGGATCAATCAACCATTCCAAGCATTTCCAGCGAATGAACGAACGACCATCAACTCATTCCGGCAGGTTCCGGGGATACTTTTTCATTTTTACCTGATAAAATCGGCTGCTCGTTCCCCCGCGGCTGCGGGCGGCGGTGTATTAACAAGTTAATTTCCCTAAAAGTGCACTAATAATTTAACACTCTAGTAAATTAGGTATTGTGCCCCGAAAGAAGCTTAACCGAGGTGCACAATGCCGAAGCTATTTCTGAAATTACAGCTGCACGAGTAACAATCTGAATTCCTAACGTAACTCTTCAGAGTTGGGTTTTTGTTTGAATTCCCCAACTTTTGTTACGCCACAACAACAAAGAAAGTTTCTGATGCTAAAGTAGGTTCGGTGATTAAATACACTTAGCTTTGTTGTGCAAAATAAAGTTTCAACTCTTAACACTCCTGCGAATCTCACAGGGCAGCTGCTCTATCGTTCCTTAATACTTCGAAGATTGCCCGAACAACTTAACTGCAGGATTTACTTTGCTGTACTGAAAGCTTCATTAAAACTCCTTGCCATTATACGAATGGTCCGTGAGAATGCACATCCACATATGCCACAATCTAATCTTTCTCGAAATAAACTCGTTAAACTCCCAGCTGTGGAACTAGTTTTCCGGCATTTTTCTGATTGATGAACCTGGCAAAGCTTGCATTATGTTACTTTCATGAATTTATTAACCTAATTACCTCCAGCACGAAATGTATATTAGAGGTATTTGGATGACAAAGTAGTTGCAAACCCAACTTCATTGAAACATAAATCTGGTTATAACGCTTTTAGCTTTGTAATCATCTATGGGTTTAATCGCATATAAATTCTAACGGCATACGATAAAACGATTATATTATAGTTCGTATTGATTTACAGGAGAGATATCGAATTAGTCAGGCGATTTTAAGCGCTACCGAGTGTTAGAATATACATCCGAGATTAAATTTAAATTTGCTTAAATTCAAATCATTCGCCACTTCCCACGCTTGCAAGTTTCCAGACGAATTTTATCAGCTGATATATGAAGCTCTGAATTCAGCAAGACCAACCAGTGCCAGTGCTTTATTTGGTATGAAACCGGAACAACTGAATAATTGTTTGTTCCCTACTATTGTTCTCGAGCCACACAAATATTGTGTTTAAAACTCGATTGTATCCATATTCGAAGCAAACGTAATTAATTGCGGTCTCGAGATTTATTGCCGCAGCGTTGCAATTGCTATTTGTAGCAGTAAATGCATTAAGAAAATGGCGAGAGTGCAAACACCCTTATTCAAAAGTTTGCTTTAACCCCGGCGGGGATAATTAAATTAACTCAGCCGTGGGGTTAGACACACAGAAATTTGAACGCGTGGGAGGTGACTGCAAGCAGTGTTATGATAAACAAAATTTTACAGCAGCGCTCAATAATCTGAAAGTGTTAGTGCAAACATGAAAACACTTTGAAGGTGATGGTGCCAGCAAGGAATCCTTTATGACTAGAGACTGCTTTCAGTGCTAATCCGGAAATCTTTTAAATAAAGTGATTTAATACAAAAGAAATTAGGTATGTATGTTAATCTACATTACCATATCAAACCCTTCTATAATGAAATTGCTTTTTAGTAAACTGGATTTATATAAGCTGGCTTTTACTCACGACTGATATAACGGAGAATGAGCTAATCAGGAAGATTTATTCCGCGCTATTACCAGTCCATTATAAAGTTAAATCTACTTGAACCAATTTATGAATGCCACGGGTTTTGTGTAGCTTCTTTCGCAATAATTATTTCCGAGCCGGGCACATATTTAAAGCTCTCTGATTTATAATCCTGGTCCAGTCCCATAGTCTAAGATAGGTCCGTTACGTATTAAGGCTTATTGATTACTAGGTTTTATTCTCAGGGCTTCCATAAAACTCGTAAAACTGAAACAGAATTTGAGGATTTTATTATGACCCTTCGGTAAATCTCCTAGAGCAGGCCATTTTCAGTTGATTAATTGGCCCTACTGACGCAACGCCATTTTGATACTGCAGCTTAACCATAAAATAGGAAACTCGACTTATTTTACGCCTTGACCTAAAGGTTCCATTTAAGTTGGCGATAAATTTTAAGTGTAGATATATGTGTCTCTTGTTGGTTCTCTAACCTTCCGTAGCTTAGTTTCTTTTCAACTTTTATTCGTATTGAAACGTTCAAGCGGATTTGTTAGGGTTTAACTAGAAAACTGGCTGTCTGACGAGAAATATGAAGCTAGTTCTGTAGGACGTGAAGTTTGGCATATGATTGTATTCCACTTCGTGATATTAATATACGGATGGGGCCATAATTATATATAACAGCAATGAGATAACATGAACAACATAATATAATGCTTGAGTAAGAAAGGGATGGCCATACGAAAAAATTATTTTAGTAGGCATGTTTAGTTGACAAATGTCATAATTAAATTAAGCGTCAAGCCTTCTCGAATATTTGCTATGTTTATCTCTTTCTTACTCAAGCAATACGTGTTATCCTCTTGTTCATGTTATCTTATTGCTGTTATATATAATTGTGGCCCCATCGGTACATACATACCCAACATTAGACCTACACATTATTTTTCGAGCTATGCGAAGCTTTAATTGAACATTTTAAAGGAGGAAGACCATATTTTGCATGCACATTATATATCTACCTGGAATGACACAAAAAAAATCCAGACAAATATATACAGGGTGAACACCTTAAAAAGATTTGTTTATTTTTGCTTTAACTGAGAAATAGATAAAAATAATCATTTGTACAGACGGCAGAGTTCCCTATCAAATTATCGATAAAAAGATTTCCATTACCAATTCCATTTTTGCCAATAGATTTCGAGCAACAAGCGATCAAAGTGGGGGGTTGCTTTCAGCGTAGATTAATGATGCGAGTTCTTGGTTGCAATACTTCGCCCGGCCTTTGTATCAACTCTTTTTTCCTTTATGCCAAGGATTTATGATAGAAATTACTTCAACTCTGCCATATGTGAATGGTTCTCTCACTACCTTTTGTCAATCATCCTCCGACCCAGTTAAGTACTAGACTGAACGTTTTAACCTGCGCAGTAGAGGAAAGCAAAAAAGTGGGCAATCTACGTGCATCATGACCTTTGCCTAACCATCGTATATAAAAGCAAAGGACATTGTACTACAATACAACGCTGAACACGGAAAATTTACGAATGTCGTTGTCAGATTGGGAGGATTCCATCTGTTAATGTCGTTCCTGGGATCAATCGGAGTTATTATGGCTGACAATAGACTTGCAGAATTATGGCCAACTGTATACGCTTCTACATCTGTTCCTCATATCTTTTCGGGCCATGCATACCCAAGGGCGATTCGATCTCATTGTCTTAATTTTTGAACTATTTCCATGGCAATATTTGATGAAACTGAAGTTTCAGACGAAGACAAAGACTATATCCAAGCTTTGCTCAGTGGCATTAAAAAAAACTTTAACTTCTGGCAGCTTAGTAAATGACGACACCCTTACAAATATTGGATTAAAGTTTTCAAAATCAACAAACGCGAAATTCGAAAAAACTGCAAAGTTATGGTTGCAGTATTTAGAATTAGTAACCATTGTAATTCATTTTATTCAAGCGGAATGAAAGGGGAATTGGAAACTTTATTACCGTTGCGTTAGAGCAATGCTTCAAATTTTTTATGCAACTGGTTATTTTCTGTGTGCAAAGTCATGTCAACCTCATCTCCAGGAAATGGATTGTCTTAATCATGATATGAGTAACTCATAATATCAGCAATGCTCGAAATCCATTGGCAAAAATTAAATTGGTAAGGGAAAGCTTTTTATCGAGAATTTGATAAATATAAATTTTTTTGTACGACCAATTACTGTTTCTGAGAAAAACTCTAAAAACCACCGCAGTGCGTGTTAGGGGTGGTTTTTAGGGGTAAAGCAACCACTTGGGACTTGAGAACTCTGTTGTTTTTCAAAAGCTCTTTCATTCTTTCGTATAACCTCCAAACGGCAAAACTTTATAATTTCTGTTTCCTATTCGACCATTATAGGTCTAATATCAATGGACTAAGTTCGTTACGTTAATTGTAGCTGCATCACAAGTATTCGAAGGATCCCGGTGGCTTCAGAGCCAGTAGATATAGGAGAGTACCGCCATATCCGCCATGTTTGTTCTTCTGTCATATGCGTCACTTTGAGTCAACGTGACATTTATTGGCTTCCGAAATTTTAGTTAAAATTGGCAAGACTGTAAGTCTATGTCAAATTTGATGTTAGCAGGTTAGGTTTTGCGTCAGTTTTGACACAAACTGACGCAAAACATAACCTGCTAACCTCGAATTTAACATAGACTTACAGTCTTGCCAATTTCAAGTAAAATTTTAGACATAACTCAATCAGTCATTGCTGATGGGAACAAAAGTGGCGACGATGGCGGCATTTTCAAGGATCAAAGAATGGTGGTACTCTCCTATCTACACTGGCTCTGGGTGGCTTAGGCAGCGAACGCCTGCTGGACCAGTGGGATATCGCCGAACAATGAAATCGAATGCTCAGGCTCGTTCGCAGGCACTGAAGTTCGAATCCCATCAGGGGTAATATTTTTGTATAAAAAAAAATATGTAGGTTGAATTGCCAAGTGCTTTCTTCTAGTGTTGTAGTATTATTAAAAACGTGAATATGTTTTTATCCCTAGTTTTAATCGATTTCTTTAAATTATTTTGTGTTACAATACCTGCGAGGGAAGCTTTAATTTAAGTAAAGCCCTCTACAGATTTTTGTATTTAAAGCCATACGTATTAAAGAGAGCCATCTCAAGGAAGTTAACTGTATGCCATTGTTTTGCATACACTTATTTGGCTGTTTTTAGATGTTATTTTATTCAAAGTTCTATAAGTTGCAGTGTAATGCGTTCTCATCAGGTACTTCAGCAATTACAATTTTTGGATACCATCTCAAACTCACATCAACGTACTTCAAAATATAAATCACGCAGTCGTCACTTCTCACTAAACATTGTATGAACGTAACTCATTGGAAAATGCATTTAAAAGTAGTGCTACAAGACAATACTGTTTTTATGCAAATACAGCCAAACAAAAGGAGATTGGCTAATACAAATTTTCGCAATACGAAAATTACATATGACAAAACACCAAAGGGACTGGAATATTCT
This sequence comes from Agriotes lineatus, assembly GCA_940337035.1. Taxonomy (NCBI): domain Eukaryota; kingdom Metazoa; phylum Arthropoda; class Insecta; order Coleoptera; family Elateridae; genus Agriotes; species Agriotes lineatus. The sequence continues at coordinate 95,757,697 of OW679197.1, forward strand.
AAGGCAGTGTTTCCCAACCGTTTCGGACGCGCCGCCATTTCATTTGCTGTAACTTGGCGACCCCCGATGCCTACGCGAAGTCTAAGAATGGAAACGGCGCTTTCTGAATATGATACAGTTCAGCATATAGTACAGCGTGTTGAATTAGTTGCGCAATCGAAGAGTATCATGATGTTCTTCATGGGTAAAGTAACAAAAAAGTTAACACATTTTTTTTATTCCGATAACCGTTTCAGAGATAATGCTGTTTTTAAGTTAGAAAATATGGCAACACTGTACAAAGGAGCCAACATACATGTATTACAAAGAAGTGACCTGTGTCTAGATTCTAATTTTTTACGTTTGTTGTGTGCTTTATAAGTTTAAATTAAGCAATGGTAGTTTATAGTTTGAAAAGTTGTTTATTTTTAATTTTCAACAGAAGTAATAATTATAAGGTTTTATTAATAAACCAAAACCAAAAAGGCTGTTGAATTAAGTACATAAGTAAAAAACAAATACAAATAAATAATAATAAATAAGTAATAACAAAAGAGAAGTAAATTTTTTTAGTTATAACAGATGTTCAAAATTTTGCCCATTAGCATCAATACAAATACGAGCGCTTCTAATTAAATTTTGTTGCATTCTGTTTAACATTTGTGCATTCACTTCAGCAAATGCTGCACGAATCCGATCTTCCAACTTCTGCAAATTATCCACTTCTGTAGCATACACTCTTTCTTTAATAAATCCCAACAGAAAGAAATCTATAGGATTTATATCTGGGCATCTAGCAGGCCATCTAACAGCTGCTCCGCCACCTATCCAACGTCCTGGAAAGTTTTTATTTGACCAGTTTCTCACAGGGAGCCCGAAATGACCAGGAGCGCCATCAATTTGCAGCCACATATTGCGTCTTAAATTTAATGGCACATCTTACATTAAATTTATAAAATCTTTTTGAAAAAATTCTAGAAATCTGTTTGCATTGAGTCAGACCATAAAGTATAGGTAACAAATTGTGGATCTTCATCATGTTGCTGTAATAACCACTGACAATACTGAAGCCTTGGAGCTGCATCACCTGGAAGAAGACTCTGAACTAGGGAATAACGAAATGGATGATAATGTTCTTCCCGTAGAATATCGTGTACAGTATGAATATCAACTGCAAATTCTCTAACCAAACCTCTCACACTTCAACCAGGGCTATTCTCTTCTTCTTCTTCTTGGGGTTCCGTCTCCTAACGGAGGTTGGATATCATAATGGATATCTTGATTTTGGACACCGCTGCTCTGAATAGGTCTATCGAGGAACAATTGTACCACTCTCTTAAGTTCCTAAGCTATGATGTCCGTCGTCTTCCTGGATTTCTTCTTCCCGATATTTTGCCCTGTATAATCAGTTGAAGCAGTCCATACCGTTCTCCTCGCATAACATGTCCGAGATATTGCAGTTTTCTGGTCTTTATGGTTCTAATTAGTTCTCTCTCTCTTTACCCATCTGGCGTAAGACTTCTTCGTTTGTTTTTCTCTCTGTCCATGATATTCGCAAAATGCGGCGGTACACCCAAAGTTCGAAAGCTTGGATTTTATCTGTATCTCGTTTTTTGAGCGTCCATGCCTCCATTCCGTACAAGAGGACTGTGAACACGTAGCATCTCGCAAGTCGGGTTCGGATTTCCAAATTTAGATCTTTGTTGGTAAGTAGGTTCTTCATTTTCTTAAAAGCAGCCCTGGCCATTTCTATTCGTGATCTTATTTCTTGCGTTTGATCATTATTTTCGTTTATTATTGTACCCAGGTATTTATAAGAACTGGCTCTTTCAATTTGGATGCTGTTTATTGTTGGATGTGCTGGATATGCTAGAATTGGTTTTTTAAAGATTACCATGAATTTTGTTTTCTTTGTATTGATTTTCAGGCCATATTATTGACTGATTGTATTCAACCGTTCGACCATTCTTTGTAATTCTGAGATATCGCCGGCTAGCATCAGTGTGTCGTCGGCATATCTGATGTTGTTTATAGATTTACCGTTGATTGTTATGCCAGCGTTTACTCCATCCAGTGCTTCTTCGAATATGGCTTCGGAGTATATATTAAATAGCAGAGGTGATAACACACATTCTTGTCTTACTCCTTTCTGTATCTCGATGTTTTCTGTTATCTCATTATCTATCTTGATAGCTGCCGTTTGATTCCAATATAGATTTTGTATAATTGGAATGTCATGTGCATCGATTCCTTTGTCTCTAAGTATTTGGATTAGTCTTTCGTGTTGAATTGTGTCAAACGCTTTCTCGTAGTCAATCAGGCATATGAATACGTCATTGTTCATATCTAAGTATCTTTGTAGTAAAACATTTGTTCCGAATAGCGCATCTCTAGTTCCTAGTCCGTTTATAAATCCGAGTTGTGTGTCGCTAATCTCCCTCTCTAGCTTCTTGTGTATTCGCAGATGTATTATTTCAGAAATATTTTAAGTGTGTGACTCATGAGGCTTATAGTCCTGTAATCAGAGCAATCTTTCGCGTTGTGTTTCTTTGGCATTACTATGAATGTTGATTTCCTCCATTCTAGAGGTATTTCGCCTGTTGTATATATCATGTTGTATAGATCAATCAGATGTTGTAATTCTTCTTCTTCAATTAGCTTAATAATTTCACTGAAAACCTCATCTGGTCCTGCGGCTTTACCGTTCTTCGTATTTTTAATTGCATACTTGATCTCTTCCTTAGTTATTTTTATTGCGTTGGTGCCTATATTTCTTTCTTGTAGTTTTGCTCTGGTATCTCCGAAAAGTTCTTGTAGATATTCTTCCCACCTCTTTATCTTAAGTTTGGGATCTAGGATGATATTACCGTCTTTGTCCCTCAATAGGCCACATTGCCTCTTTTTGCCTAGTCCTGCGAGTTCTTTCACCTTTTTGTGTATGTTGAATGTGTCGTAATTTGCCTGTAATGCTTCTATTTTCTTGGATCTATCCGTCATATATTTCTCCTTTGCTTGCTTAATCTTTTTTCTAATCTGTGCGTGTATCTCCCTGTATTTTGTGATATCGTTATTCTTGTACTTACGACGCGTTTCCATTAATTCTAGTATTTCTGAAGTCATCCATGCTTGCTTCCATTTTGTTTTCTTGATGTTTAGTTTGTCTTGTGCTTTGTGCATCAATGCTTTTTTCATATTTTCCCATATTCTCTATTTCAGTTAAAACGTTTTCTTCAATTTCTGGAGTTCTAATATTGCGTTGACGGCAAAGGTTTACCTGAATAGGATTTACTTGAACTGTTTCTCTAACACGCTGTTCTACACGTCTTATAACATTTCCATCAGGATCACGTCTATTTGGAAAACGTTCTGCATAACTACGAGCTGCAACAACTGCTGCACCATTCGCATATCAGCATATCAAAATATTCATTATTTGTATATTCCATTAATGTACTAAGATTCGTGGTAGTGTCAGAATTTGATATTTTGAAAAACGTTGTTTTTTATTGAAATATGGTGACTAGTTTATTGTGCTTAAATACATACAAATATTGCAGGACTGTCAGATCGGTAATTTAGAATTTTCAACAATATTTTGTTCTTTGAGGATGTCTAATAAAACTGTTATTCATTACTATAGTAACAGGAAATTGTTGATATAGATTAATCCTTTTATTTTGTTAGAAAAAATTATTAATACAATTAATATCATAGCTTTAGAACAGTTTTTAATTTTGGTAGAAGGAATTTTATATCTTCCGACATATGCATAGCAGCGAAATTTTAAAAGCTGATTTATGATACTTATTTGATGTCAATTACGGTAGTACTATACGATTGCGGCTCTTTTTCAACAACCTGTATATTATCGGGTTTGAGGTATAGAAATAGCACCGTGTGCAATTCAATTGATGGCTGATAGTTTTTGTGTTGAATGATGATGTGGATCGACATGTATACAGGGTGATTCATAACTGATTGAACAAATCAACAGGGGTTTACAGCATCATGTTCTGGTTAACAAATGCGAAATAAAATTTTTGTCGATCTCGTGTCGTTTCCCAGTTATTAGACCTCAAATTTAAAAAATATCATATGTCACATTTTTTATTATTTACCTATGTGTTCAACAACACGGATTAAATTAAAACAACAGGAGTAGTTATCAATTTACAATAAATGCTCAAAAAGACCACCTAGAACGCAGACGCAAGTTTGGCAGCGATTAATTAGCGAATTATACACAGATAGAAAGTCCTAACTACTATTATGAACGTTTTGGACTGCATTCCGTATTCGCCGCATTAGTTACCCATAGTTATCAATTTCTACTGCATAAACCAATTGTTTTAAATGTCCCCATAGATAAAAAAAAATCTAGGGAATTTAAATCAATGGACCTTGGAGGCCACCGCACATGACCATACCGACCAATCCACCTTCTATCAAAATTTGCATTTAGCCAAGCTACATGATTTTTACCAATATGCGGCGGTGCTCCGTCATGCTGGTATCACATGCGATTTATTAAAGCAACAGGAAAATCTTCCACCACCCCAGAGAGATCATTTTCTAAAAAAATTAAGTAATTCTCAGCACGTAATTAATTAGGAAGGACTTGAGTTGGAAGTAGTTGTCTCTTAAAGATTCCGCTCCACACATTAATAGAGAATTTTTGCTGAAAACGTCCTCTTCGAAATGATTGTGGATTTTCTAAAGACCATATGTGTTCATTATGGCAATTCTTTTCCCGTCCCTAGTAAAAGTAGCACTACATTTGGCCCAAGACAGAGAAATTTGGGCTAAAATAGTGGCACAAGCTCCGTGATATCACCACATCGTTACGTAAGACGACGGATTGAGGAGGAGTAAAAGTAGCTTCATCTGACCAAAGCACCTCACTAATAAAATTTTGATATCGTTCATGATTTTGAAGCAACAACTGAACAAATTCGAGTTGTTGCAGGTTATCACTTTGTTGCAAATGATGTACTTTTTGGTAATGAAATGGATGTAAAACTTCCCCATTTAAGGTTTTCCAAACAAAACGACACATCATGTGTAACAATGCGCTTAGTACTAGTCCCAGGAGTTTTAAGCATACAATGTATCACGTCTTCTTCTGCTGCAACACCATGATTTTGGTTTGCACCACCAGCATCAGAATTGCCAATACCAAACTCCCGCAACCTTCGAGAAGTGTTAGCAAATACTTGGTGAGATGGCTGCCTTCTGTTTGGAAATCTTCTGCTATATTCTCGAGAAGCTCGTCGTGCGTTATCGTCACAGAAGCCGTACACAGAAACAATATCTGCATATTCTTCTTTAGAAAATTGCATTTTCAATAAAGCAGCTAACTGAATTTCACTTAAAATTTATTAAATGTCAACTTCAAATTTTTATGTCACATAAATCATGGCCTGGTATTATTAAAGTTAAAAATTTAAATCTTAACCGGAAACTTTGAAGTCTAATAAATCGGAAATGAAGCCCGTTCGACAAAAATTATATTCCGCATTTTTAACCAGAATGTGATGCTGTAAACGCCTGTCCATTTTGTTCAACCAGTTATGAATCACCCTGTGTATTGGTCAGTATACGTGGGTTTGCGATATACAGAGTGATTAAGTATGCATTGGGTTGCCGAGAACAATTTACATCCAAGAAAGGAAGAGAGCCCTTACTTTCTATCTAGATGGTAAAGTTAATGTCTGGATGTTGACCATACGTTTCGCCTTCCTACTTCCGATTGGTAGAAGTGTTTTGTCTTTGTTACATCTCTTACTAATTTGAGTAAGGATGTACCCTGCAGATGTGAAGGAAAACGTTCACTCGTCAAACCAACACCTTTATTTCTCTATTGAAGACATACATATTTTTGGTAACCCAAAATGGAACTGACATTTTATCATTTTATCCCCCCAAAACATATATTTTATATTTAAGAACGTTTCATAATTTTTAACGCAACAGAAGAATCTCAAATACAATATTAAAAGAGGGGATTAATTTCTAACGAAGTTACAAGCTATTGCAAAATTTGGTTTTTAAACATTCTTAAAACTGTAATTTTAATTCGATGTATTTGTCTCTTTAGAAATGTTAATTGTGATATACAAACTGTACACAGGGTGATTCTTGACTTATACGCATAATTGTGAGGAATGATAGTTCGTCATGTGTTCTGACGGGTAATTAAAAAAAGTTTAGTAAAAGTATTTTATTAATGGCGATAACAACAACAATTGTTCGAAGTAATTTGCTTCGTTTTTAATGAACACCTCAGCGCGTCGAATCCATGCTACACCACACGTACTTACGTACTGGACGACACGCAGAGAAGTTTCTCGGCCCGAATGATATTATTGAGGAAACCTTTGTGCATAAACCCCAGCTGCAGCTACTCAGTTTTGGTGTACTTCCCCGTAAATTAATACCATGTCTATAAGTTCTGCGTTGGTAAAGTTAGGTACCATAATTTTTCTTTTACGAATAAAAGAAGCTCCAATTTGTCAACTAGTGATGGAGAGTGAGAGATACAAGTCAAGGTAAATGCGATAATTTTATATTTTTCTAGTTCACCAATCTCAACATAATTAATTCATTATCTCCGTTAATGAAAAACCTTTACTGCACTTTTTTAATTACCCATCACTACACAACACGAACTATCAGTCCTTTCAATTATGCGTATAAGTCAAGAATCACTCTGCATATGCAAGGTATTTAATGTATCACAAAACGTTTAATGCATGCCATGTTGTTGCTCATCTGATTAATACTGTTGGAGATACTGGAACTTGCTTCATTATCACTTCCATTTTAAGATGTTTCCCATTTTGTTTTCATGTTGTATCATTTTCACATATTGATTTCTTTAACTGAATTTTTTGCGTCTGTGGAGGATGATCATCCCCCTTGTGTCTTTAGATTAGGGATATCACTACCAGTATCATCTAACAAAGTCGCCTGTGGTCCGTATACTGTTCTGGATGTGGTAATTTTAGACATGTTGCTATTTGAGTAGGTATGTTTGCTATAGTGTGGATATCCATTGGTTGCTTCGTACATACATTTTCCATTTTGATAATTTATGAAAAACTGGCGATGATCAAGGTTTCATGGCCTGAAGGCAAAGGTTTACTGTACTGTTGATGTGGGTGATAGTTTCATGATTAATTATAAAGGTTCTTCGAATATTATTTTTGAAACTAGGTAGTTGGATTATTAGTATGTTTCCTTGTGCACTATAACGTCAAGTTTAATATTTGATAGTTCTTTGCGGCAACACTATCCTAAAAGGTCAACATTAATACGACCTATAAATCTAAAATATCAAATTTAGTTAAAATTTTAAACAAATTACAGGTGAGATTACCTCTATCATTAAATATTCCTAATTAGGTGCATTCAAAGAAACTGATCTATGTTACGTATTTCAAAAACGTTTGCTTTCTAGGGCTGATAACCAACAGGTTGCAGCTTTAGAAACTGGATCGGTTTTGAATACTTACTGGTATCAATGTTTTCTTTTAGCAGAATTTTAGCTTTTAAAATAAAATATTGACACCAAAGGCTGGATTATTTGATGGTTTTCAATTGTTCACGTAGGTATGCAACAAGAATATCTTTATTTATTTCCTCGACGTTTATTTCATCACACCAGTTCTCCAAGATTTTATACACTTTTTCGTAGCTTTCCTTAGATTTAGTAGGCAGCAAGTCTACAGTAGCGGCACTTACAACTTCAGTTGCCTCAATGAGAACAATTTCTTCATCGCTTTGATCATAATCTTCATGTCACCAACAGATGTCTCGTTTTTTTGTAAAAATGAAAACTACAGTTTGTACACTAAATTATTAAACGTAATAATTCTTCCCGCGCTGTCATCTACTGTTTTTAAAGTAATAGAAGTTTCTGTATTACTTATTGAGTTAGATATGTTACCCTCAAAATAAATTGCAGTAGTCTTGTCTTCGAACGCTGGAATGGACTGAACGTTACTAGTACTGCCGCTTTTGGTATGTAAACTCTTGTCAGCAAAGTCCATTTTAGTTGTTAGAGAATCGGCTACGTAGCTCTCAGCGACATTAGACGACCTATAAAGGGATCTTCTGTTAGGTATTAAAAAATATATTAAGATTATCACTGAAACCTCCAACCGCCATGCCGTTTAAGTGCCAAAATTCAACCCCAGTATTTGCTAACAAAGTTGCCGACGTCCTTTTGAAAGTATGTCCAGTATATGATTGCGGATCTTGTAGTTTTAAATATGCTGCGATTTTTTTAGGGATTTACCCCATTGTATTTATACCCACAAGTTGATTTACACATTTTCCTTGACGAACTGAGTAGAAAAATCGACGAGAGTTTGCTTCCTTAGATCTTAACTGCATATATATTCGTACAATCGTCAAAAGAGGAACTTTTTCATTAGGTTTATCAGTAATTGTGAAAGTTCAACTAATATGTGTTTTGGTATCAGGTACATTAACAATAATAACTGAACCTTGATCCGAAATGTAATCAACTGTCATCTTTGCAAGTTCGTCACTCCTAAGGGCCCTTGCGATTTCCATTATCATTACTGCTTTTATCATAATGTAAGCTTCATCGGGGGCTTCCATCAGAAATTTGTTCATCTCCTCTCTAGTAAATACCTTGGATTTTTTACAAGGTGGCTCCAATTAGTTCTATCTGGCAAAACAAATTAAATGAAGTCCTAGTAGTAGTGGGTATCATATAATGAGAATATAATTCATGAATCACGTGACCCTTTTTAAACCAATTGGAAGCATGTGTACCACAGCGGTGATACAAAACAAAAATTTGTGTCACCTTATTGTGGTCTGTTGTTACGCAAAAGTGTGGTTAGCAAGTTAGGTTTTGCGTCAGTTTTGACACAAACTGATGCTAAACCTAACCTGCTAACCTCGAATTTGACATAGACTTACAGTGTCACCAACATAATTCCTTGTATTCTCCCACTAAATACAACTCGCGGTATGATTAGTAATCGGTGATATTTTCGAAATGAAAGCGAGATGTGAATTCAACGAGTCCGAAGGACGAGTTAAATTTGCTCATACCACTTGTGGTATTATGGCTGAGAATACAATTCATGTATCACGTGGCGCTATTTCAACCAATGATGTGCATGCAAATGCCTAGTTACACATTATCACAGCGGTAGTAATTTATTTTCGTAATTGTTTTTACGGGTGATTATAAATGGTTGTGATTTTTTTCTTAGGTTGGCACTGTTAATGTTGGCTACACTGCTGTCAATTTTAAGTCTATGCCAAATTCGAGGTAGGCAGGTTAGATTTTCCGTCAGTTTTGATACAAACTGACACAAAACCTAACCTGTTAACCTCGAATTTGACATTGACATTGACTTAAAATTGACTGCAGGGTAACCAAGATTAACAGTGCCAACAAAAAAAAATAAATATTTGATATTTTGCATTTTATTGAATATATTCTCTTTTCAAATATAATTCGTGTGATGATTAATGATCGATGATTTTTTACTCGCTAAAACTGAAACAGCAAATTTAACTCGTGTTACGCACTCGTGAAATTTAGATTCCGGTTCTAACACGGAGAAAAATCATCGATAATAATTAGACCTTTAGACGGTAACAAATAAGATATAAAACGATATGTCATTACTGATATTCCACAAACAAATCATGAAACGTTTAAATGTGTAATTCAAAAAAATCACAAACCATACCTACATAGTATTTAAACGCTTTATTGAGGGCCTCAAATTTAAACATTACTTAAGAATTGCCTAAATGCTTTTAAAACTATACCTATTGTTATTTATACCTAGCATACATATCTTAAGGTATGCTAGCTTCTTGCACCTGGCTTGAACAAATGGTATCAGGAGCAATCACTGACAAACGCTGCAGAGAGATGCCTCGAAATTAAAACACTAATACAATAATGCATTCCTATATACGTCTAATTTAGAATCAGCTAATTCAATGAGTCATTAGATTTTAGGCTTTCTAAAAATTAGCGTCATTTCTTTTCAAAAGGAAAGGGCCAACGTGTCCAGGTACCTGCGTATATTTTCTATGCTTAATCAATATGATTTTAGTGGCTACGGCAGGAAAGTAGCATGCAAATTAAGTTATGAAATTATGGCTTACGTAGCTGCTTTGGGCATCAGTTTAAAAAGTAGAGTAGCCAATTAGTGACTCAAGTTTCAGCTAAAAATGGTATATTTATCTAGGATTAGATACATACGCATCTCAGCTTCGGAATTGCTCATCGTTCACTTAATTAATTAATTTACGGGATTTAGCCTAGATAGATACATTACATGTAACAACAATTTGGACTATGCGAGGTGAAGCCTCGATTTACCCTCAGATGCCACAGGCAGGTGCACAGTTATACTGCATTTACGTCAAATTACATACTATGCCAAGTAAAGTTCTAAAACTAAACTCGAAATTCCTGAAGAAATTCGCCGACAAATATTGGTGTCTCTCTATCCGTTATGATGGAAAAATCTCTTGATACATCTCAGTTACCAGATATAATAAAAGTAGTATAGCTCCTACCTGAGAAGGTCAAAGGTTGCTGGATCTATAATTGCCGCAAAGTTGACGTCTCCCCAACCAACTTGTAATTTTCCCAGGATCGGTCGACCATTTCAAATCTATTGGTGTGTATAAATGGCTGGACAGGAAATATGGATAAAAATATTTCAACAGACGTAATTCCTATCAAATTCATAAAATGAAACATTTGGAAATTTAAAAAAAAAGTTGCTCTTTGGGGTTGCTGCCTTTTTTTCAGGCCGATCTTATAGTGTTAGCGTTGGGGATGAGTACACGAACTGTTTGCCGGTTTTCAGTGGCGTTCCTCAGGGATCAGTGCTAGATGTGATTTTGTTCCTGCTATAGAGTGCAGCACTCTTAATTAGTAATATATTACGACAGGCTCCTGCGTTATTCATGAGGAATTGCGCAATGTTTGAATGTGGTGTTGTGATTAGCTTTGGCTCCCTAACATTGACAAATGCGTTTTTCCAGACAATGGAAAAAGGACCCCTAATCTGATGATCAAGTTGTGCCATATGTAGTTTTCTGCAATGACTTTGGAGTACTGGTAACCAAAGACTTGACGTCGTTAGAAAATACCAACACAGCACCCATGTAGAAAGGCAAACTTCACAATATATTTGCTATGTAGAACGTTCTTCAAGCCGGCTCCTTAATATACGCATTTTTTTTTAGTTCTGCACCCTACCCTACCACGAGACATACACTTAATGGAATGTGTCCGACGAAGAGCCACTCGACTTCTGTACGGAAGCACCAGATCATCTTATGAAAAACGGCTGCAGATTATGTACCTAACTTCGTTTGATAAGAAGCATGTTGGAGGTGTTAACAGCTCAAGTTTGTTACGCTCGTTTTGTCGTTTTCCATGCAATAGTTGAAATAATGAATAAAATTCTACTTTTCACATTTATTTCGTAAAAATACAATTTTCACTAACTGGTTAGGCAACCCTATTAACGTCATTCTTAATTTTGAAAAAGGAACAGTTCTGTTTATCAGCTTGGCACATATACCTGCATTCTTATAGGTTTTCTTCCTTTTTCAAATTTTTGAACATTTGATAACCTGAGATTGTGGTCTGCTTTTGGCAAATTTTCATTCCTTTCCATCTCCGATTTGATCCTGTGAAGTTGGTTCCCTGGGTGCTTTTTGCTTGGTAGTCTTTGGATATAGCTGTCTTTATCTTTGGAAGGATATCTGAGGCATAGTGACCCTCTGGAACGCCATGGAAGCTTTTGTGTGTTGCTGCCAGGAGTTCTTTTCGCTTTTTAGCGGATTTTTGGGCCTCCTCTCCGATCGGACCGTGTGTAAAGCTGTTCGTCACCACTCGCAGGTTAGTTTCGGCTTCTTCCCTTCAGCGCGGTTGTGTACCTAGAAATTTGTATTTTTAGCTTTTTATTGCATCCTGAAAATGAGTTATTACCTGGATTGGTTCTATTTGTATTGGGGCAATTGGTGCCTGCATCACCTACCTGCGGCCAGTTCGCTGTCCGTTGGCTCCAAGGCAAGGCCCCCCGCGTTACTCGCTTTGCTGCTGGAAGCCGACGACTTCTTCTCCCCATGTCCTTGACGTTCCAGGTGCGGAGTCTGCGAGGAAACCACGTAATGGTTAAAAAATGGGGTGTGTATATGTGCTAGCGAATTAATAGCATAGATAGTTGTAAGGCATTTCATTCAGTACATGTGCTAGCAAATTATAGGTGACATTAGGTCATTTTATTCAATTCATCTTGCGCCTTATGTATTTCTAGTTTAGGTTCTGTGGCAGCTGCGTTAGCCACGCTAGTTATTTCTTAGCATAATATTTCAGAGGCCCTTCGTGGTATTGAAAGCTACGTTTTGGTTTACTTACTCTTGGCCTGTAAAGCATTCTGCTATGCCCAAATCTCAAACGTGTTGAATGTTGCTTTTGAATTGGGACCCCTGTAAAGTAATATAAAATTCAGATATGCTATTAAGTCTTCACAGGACGTTTAAACTTACCTAAGTTACAGCCTCGCTGTATTTAACAACGGGATCTTCTGCTAGATATCTGTTCAGATATCTGTCCTCAAAATTTAGCTGCTGAGGTTAGTTTTGTAAACGTCATCGCGCAGTGGAAAGCGTTAGGTTAAATACGAGAATTCGGTAATAGGTTGTGTCTCGCGACCCGCTCGCGGCAATTTAACGCCCAGAATTTAGGTATCCGTAAAATAATTTTGCATTTTTTTTAGATAATTTTGTTAGGAGCATATTCAAGCCATAGTTTGAACAATCATAACAAGAACAATGAGTTTATCATAGATATTTTTTCGACCTTGTATGATCATTCAATCGTAAGGGGTTTCACCCTTTCAAAATCTTGAAGTTGTCAAAGTTAAGTTTGAGCTAACATTCGGTGTAGTAGTTGGCTGATCGCTTGCGTTGCTCCGTATTGTAGAACTTTGCTTCACACGGTGCGTGCCAATTGTTGTGCCCATTCTGTACTCTAATTGATTGTATTCGTGCAGTTAGCGAGATGAATTATATTTATACAGTGCCCATTACCTCTTGGGTTAAGTTGGTTATTGATTTATTTGCTTATTTATTATTGCTTTGGTTTATCGATTTCCCTGTCCATTTATTGTTACTGTTTGCAATATAGAACCAGTTGTTTAAATAAATATTGTTACGAGTTATTGGTGTTGTCGTTATTTGGTGTGCTGGATTTATCCCATACCTAGGGAAGGTTCGACCCCAGGATGTGTCTACGTTGAGGACCTGGCGCCCTCTCCCCTATTTTTTTTCAGCTTAGCTGGAACCCCGACCCTCCCGACGAGTTAGCCAAATTAAGCCGATATTTACCAGTCGGCAAAATACCAAGTCTAGCTTTCGCCACTAGGTAAGGTCGACTCTTTAATCCTTCGTCACAAGTTCTACACAATTTAAAAAAACGATTCTTCAAGTTTATTTTGAGTAAATCAAGACCCTAGATTGCTTGGACACTTAGATAAGCTAGGGCCTGACCGGTATTGCACAAGAACTAGAGAGGTTTTTTTTTAAATTGTGTTCTCAAGTTGGCACAATCTTCCTGACTGTAACTGTAAATAGCTTTGACACTCTGGTGCATAATTTATACTTTTTTATTGTTTTGTTTATTGTGTTACAATAAATAAGCTGACCTGCGATTAATTAGATAAAATAATCAGTAGTAGTAAAAATCGCATATTAACCTCCTTAAAGTACGTACTACACGGAAGGTCTAAAAATTTTCACCTACTGCGCAGGCCGAACTAGCTAAAATTCGGCGATATGGTCGTGGGTTCAAACCACCAGCTGCGTACCAAATGTAATCTATGTAATTCATAAAATATTTGAAAATGTTTGCTACCAGCCAAAACTATTTCAAGGTGGCCCCACGCATTACCACAAAAAAACCCTTTTTGGGTCGTTAAATTACTTGCAAAATAAATATAGAGGCATGCATATCGCTGTCATTTATAAAAACCTTTCTTTCTAGGTTGCTGAAAGAAAAAACGTGGGTGCTCCCTTTACAAAAAAAGTATAAAGTACATATAAAAATTCAGTAGTTTTAAATGCTATCTTTAATTAAATTTACTGAGTGAATGAACTATTATGTTAGTAATAAATTTAGCATCCGGTATCACCAGCACAAGATTAACTTGGTAGGTACATAACCCGTCCTCGATTGGCGTTGTTAAAAAAAACGAACCAACTGACCTTCTAGGCCCCCAGAAGTTTAGGGTTTAAACGTTGGTCGGGAGCTGCAATCACTGGTATCCCGCATACAGCAAGGAATCGAGGAATAAAAATATGCAGGTTAGGCCTGAAATAATTTGGTAAATGGCGAAACAATTAATCGGAGCCAAAAAATTGTTTCAATTGGTTCGACGTTTTTAACTACCATAATTTACCGTTATTCCAGTTTTCTTCTTGAAGGTCCCTGTCTTGAATTACGACGTTTATAAAACGCTTTCCATTTTAAGAACGGTATTCCTCTTTTACTTTTTCCTCTTGAGCACTAGAAGATACGTTTTAGCCATTTCTGTTTTTTATCTTTTGCTGTATTTTTGTCTATTGTATGTCTAATGAGAAGATATTGTCTAAGTCGCTTGTAAGCCGCTTTGTTCTTCAGTTACTTCCCTCAGGTTCTTTGTATTTGGGTTCTTATAAATCTTCTAAAGGCTCTGGCCGTAGAAGGAATGACACTTATCTTCTGTAATTTTTATAGTTCTTCCCTCCCTCCCCTCCCTTTCTGAAGATAGATGATATACATGAAACATTCCATCTTAGCGGTCTGCTGAAAATTTTTCGTAAAGAAGGCACTAAATTTGGCTCCTCCATGCTTCCACCAGGTCCCTGTGCTTTAGTATTTTTTTTACTGTTTCAGAACCTCTTGCACACCCATCTTCAGTAGTAATATCTAATTTGATATCATTTAACTGCGTTAGTTTTTCTTCGATTTTCTTGTAATGGGTAACTTCCTATAACACTTTGTTTATTGATTGCGCGGTATTGGGTTTATATGTATTTTATTCCTCGCATTGCCGCCTATATTTTTAATTTTTAATCCACGCTCAGCAAATTTTCTTTATCCTAAAGTTGTATCCAGATGTTGACAGATTCCAATGTTCATTTATTTATTCTTTCATGTTCTGTTTACTGATTGTCCTCATTTTACGTACCCTATACGTGTGTCAAGTGTTGGGTTTGTTAATCGGTTTGATCGTTACTTCGACACGAAGTGTACGAAGTATCGAAATTCCCTCATATCGAAAACCACTCTGAGTCAAATATCTCTAAAATTCGTGCCAACCGACTAATGAATCCACTATACCAAATCTCCATCACTAGATCCCTCCGTCGTATTGGGGGGTGCCTAAACGTGCTGTGCGGGGTATGTATGTTCGTATGTGTACGCGATTCCGCTCGCGAGGAACCTTCCTGAAGTCTTGGATCGTTTTCATACGATAGGTCCTCCGAAAATGAATATAACATCAACTTTTGAGGTATGGTCGTCGGCAAAAAAAATTTTTTAACGGTTTTTTTTTATAAATAACTGGTTAATAACATTTCATTGTATTAGCGAAACAGAGTGATGTTGAGTGTCGAGGTATTCTTGTAAAGCACGGAAGGGCGCTTTTCTTGGGTGGGGGGTACCGTATATTTGTTTTTGGGTTTCAATTAGTGTTTGTACTTCTACACTTATTTCGTATTGTTGCGGTTTCTTGAATATCTCTGCAAGCCCTAGCGGTTCATAGACTACTATATATTTATAGATAGTTATATATTCACAGATTTCGGTATTGTACCTTCCTTTTTTAACTTAACTTATTGCTGCTATTTGTTTATTGTTAACTTATATATCTTTCATTTAATTATGTATTCACACTTAGTTTTTAAATTTATATTATAGAACTTGTCCTTTTTCCATAATGTATTAGAATAATGAATAATAATAATTTATAGGATAAATGTTATGTCGATTTCACATACTTAACTGCAATGTTCTCATTGCAATTGTGTACTACAGTAGATGTTTGATCAAGTGGAGCACCGCTTTGATTTGTAGTCCATTGCGGTTTTCCAAATTTCTATTTCTGGTTAGTAACACAAAACTTCGCTCTCTTAACCGTCATCAATTTAAAGGGGGTGGGGTCTAAGTTACTTTTACCATAAACGTATTAAAACATTTTTACTTGTGAATTTTTCACTAATATGTTATTGTTACCTATCTATTAAAATAGGTACATTTTTTCTGGTTATAAAAAAATTGATAGGTTGAGCTGAGTGACACAGTTTACCACGCTCCGTACTTAAAAACATTGTTAGGGGTCTTTATTGCGAAAGTTTAAATAATTGACTCTTACACTTTAGACCTTCTGTGCTAATAGAAAAAAAATACTTAAGTACTATTTTTTCTCTATTGCCGCTGTATCTGCCATGCAATGAGTGTACTCTCATAATTGAAGCAGTTAACATTACTGAGAGTATTTTCTAGTTAGAAATTGAGAATGAGACATTGTTAAACATTGCGAACTGGTAAATGCAGAAGCAGTATAAAAATCATATCGGTAATATATCACTGAATTCAGGCAGTAAAATAAATTTCAACGCTACATTAATACTCCTTCTAAAATATTGACGATCAATACCCCTATTACTGAAAATAAAATCTAATCAGCAGCCACATCAATCAACCGAGTATCGTGCTTTGACACTCGTTTAAATTACCGCGTCGTCTTTATCAAACAAAACACGATTGACTGATCCACTCGGTTAGTATCGCTCCGCCTAATATGGTTATCACAATCCCAATCAGTCTGTGCTTCAAGCTTCAATCAGTTGCAGAATGTAGGCTTCTCCGATATATTTCCATTCTTGTCTGCCCAGAATCTTCCTATCCATTTCCTGCCGTTGCGTTGTCTTGACGAGGCCGAGCTATCTCATCTAAGCTATTTATTACTGCTTTCGTTAGAGATAAGCTTCCCTTATTGCGGTGTGTCTGTCTAATTCCACTTCTAGGTTATTACCACTTCTGTTCTATTTTCTCTTCTTATGTTGGCCCTGTATTTGTATTTTCCTGCAATGTTTGTTTTAAAAATAGAATAATCAGTTCCCTTGCTCTAATTGGAGTTCGTTAGAGGAATACTTGTTTCTTCAAGACGAACTCTTTGAACAATAATTTTAGTATTTGCTTGTAGTGATGTATTTACCGTTTAGCGCCGCTGAATTGCTGATTGATTTTAGTAGTAATGATAAGTAAGTAAAGATAGAATATTACATCCTTCTAAATTGTTCTAAGGGCACTCTATCATTATTTTGCAAAGCATTTTACCCAGCGCGGCGATATTTAGCATACTTAGTGGCCTAGGTAGCATCAGTTATTATAATTATATTTGTTTATAACAGCTGTCTTTTAGGTATATTCAATATAGTTTAGGAAAATTAGTCAGCTAATTATCTTCTTATAATAATATATTTGACGTTTCGTCAGCTCAGCTGACTTCCTCAGAAAATACACATTACGTTGAAATACAATAGACTAAAAGCAAAATGAGATTAAGGTTAGATCACTTAAACAATGTATCTTTACTCTTACCTTATGTAATGTCGATTGAAATTTTTAGAATGTAAAGTTATAAAATGTTCTATGGTTAATAATAATTCTTACAATATAACTTGAAAAGAATATTTAAAACGATTTTGTATATATATAATGTCATATGTAAAAATTTGAAATCTAAAATTTTCTTATTTATAGTATTTAACATTACAAGCCAGGTAAAACAGTTTTTACTGGCGATAGGATTGGGATGACTGGCGAGCCGTTAGGCGAGCCTGTCATATCCTTGAGCCAGTAAAAATGGTTACCTGGTGTGTTTTGTTGAATATTTTATTTGTTTCTCACTTGTAAATAACTATAAATTTACCATTTATTCAAAATGTCAAACTGACAAGCAACTAAATTCATCAATATGACACATACTAAGGAACACAACTCTGGCTTTGCACGCTATCATTTATCTATGTGCACGCTTGTAAAATATAACTGGCTAGCCAGTAAAAAATTTACTGGCTAGCCAGTTAAGAAACATTTTCAAGGTGACTACAGTGACTTGATAAATTGATGTTTACAAGTGAGCAACAAATAAAAGGTATAACTTGAAAAAAAATTTTGTATTGTAAAAGATATCTTGATATTAAGAGTAATTTAAATGATATAGTTTTTTCCTTTGCTAATTATAGAAGAAAATTTAGAGAAGATTATAGTAAATGGAATGAAGATTTTCTATGTCGGTTTTGTAATTAATAGAATTTGTATTTTTTTTTTTATTTCAATGCATTTCATATATAAGGCATTTTTGTAAAATATTTTCGTTTTGCAATATTTTAGGTGAGTTGAAATTAAAATTATGATAATTATCAACTGCATGATCTGAGAGGGCAGTATTTGGTTTATTTGGGTTTAAAATTTTGGTTTTTATAGAATTTTTATGTTGAGTTAATCTTTTTTTTTAGATTTTGTTTTGTTTGTCCTATGTATTAAGCATTGCAATTATTACAATTAATTTGGTAAACAATATTTGATTCAGATTGAATTTTTGTTTTATCTTTTAGATTGTAAAAAAATTGATTTCCTATGTAATATATGTAATATATATTGTAATTTAAAAAAAATATTAGAATTATTTTTGTTTGTTAATATTTTACTTAAACGTTGTGATAGTTTTGGTATGTATGGGATGGAAATGTAAAATGGATTTTTAATGTTTTGATTATTATTAAATTCTGCTCCTAAACAGTTAGGGTATAAATTGATAGTTGCATTATTATTTGTGTTATTATTTTTAATTTTATTTATTCTTTTCTTAATGTTGGTGTTAATGAAGTCAATAGGATAATTATTTTTTAATAATATTTTCTTAATTTTTATAATATTATCAATATGAAATTTATTTGAAGATAATAAAATTGCACGGTCAATTAAGCTATTAATTACACTTCTTTTATATTTTATAGATGTTTGAGAATTATAGTTTTAGTTTCTTTTGTATACCAATTCGTTTCAATATTATTGTTTTCTGTTCTTATTAAAATTAGATCAAGAAAATTTATAGATTTATTTATATTTTCATTTTCAATTGCGAATTTTAATCTTGGGTGGTAGTTATTA
Source organism: Agriotes lineatus (assembly GCA_940337035.1). Taxonomy (NCBI): domain Eukaryota; kingdom Metazoa; phylum Arthropoda; class Insecta; order Coleoptera; family Elateridae; genus Agriotes; species Agriotes lineatus. Next base: position 95,776,922 of record OW679197.1, read on the forward strand.
AATGTTTTAAGAATTTTGTTTATTTAGTTTTTATTAGTACAAATAATTATGTCATCTACAAATCGTTTATAAAAACTAATTTCGTATAAACGATTTGTAGATGGCATAATTATTTGTACTAATAAAAACCAAATAAACAAAATTTTTAAAACATTTAATAACTACCACCCAAGATTAAAATTCGCAATTGAAAATGAAAATATATATAAATCTATAAATTTTATTGATCTTACTTTAATAAGAACAGAACATAATAATATTGAAACGAATTAGTATAGTAAAGAAACTAAAACTGATAGATACTTAAACTATAATTCTCAAACATCTATAAAATATAAAAGAAGTGTAATTAATAGCTTAATTGACCGTGCAACTTATTATTTTCAAATAAATTTCATATTGATAATATTATAAAAATTAAGAAAATATTATTAAAAAATAATTATCCTATTGACTTGATTAACACCAACATTAAGAAAAGAATAAATAAAATTAAAATAATAACACAAATAATAATGCAACTATCAATTTATACCCTAACTGTTCAAATCTTGACATATGACATTATATACAGGGTGAGGGCACATAAAGTGTTACAGAGCAATAGCACTCAAACTATTGAGCATATCCAAAAATGTTTCAGACAAAAGTTTCAGTGTTCGAGAAGGCCATCATACTGGACCACACTATTTTTTTATCGGTGGAGGCGCTGAAGCTACGTCAAGGTCAACTCCAGATTTTTAAATGGAACTATGAATTTTTTTTTCGATGGCATTATTACCGATTTTAATACAAATTCAGCGACCTGCAACACAAGGTCATTCTAGTCATGCAAAGTATAAAGATTGTCGAAAAATCGAAAAATATCGGAATAATCACTTTCAAAGGATCCACTAACCTTGGTTTGGTTCTACCTACAGAAGATGCTCGAAGTGATGACCCTCGACTTGTAAGCACTTGTTAATTCGCTGATGAAAAGACCGTCTAACTTCAGCTAACATTTGTGATGTAATTTCGGTACATGCTCGTCGTATTCTGTCTTTCATGTCGTCAGGCGTGGTAGGTGCTACCGCCATTACGCGATCTTTGACAAAACCCCATAAAAAGTAATCTGCTGATGTTAGATCTGGCGATCGAGGTGGCCAAGCTACAGGACCGCCTCGTCCTATCCACTTTTCGCCAAAAATCTCATTCATCACTTGTCTTAAACACAGAGCATAATGGGGGTGGTGCACTGTCGTGTTGACTCGTGTTTGTTGCACTGTTGCATTTTTCGATTTTTTGAATATTTTCATACTTTGCGTGACTAGAATGACCTTGTGTTTCAGGTCGCTGAATTTGTCGTCAAATCGGTAATAATGTCATCGAAAAAAAATACATGGTTTCATTTAAAAAAGTGGAGTTGACCTTGAAGTAGTTTCAGCGCCTCCACCGATAAGAAAATAGGGTGGTCCAGTATGACGGCCTTCTCGAACACTGAAACTTTTGTCTGAAACATTTTTGGATGTGATCAATAGTTTGAGTGCTATTGCTCTGTAATACTTTATGTGCCTCACCTTGTATATACAAAATCGTTCTAAATATTCTTTTCAAGTTATATTGTAAGAATTATTATTAACCATAGAACATTTTATAACTTTACATTCTAAAAATTTCAATCGACATTACATAAGGTAAGAGTAAATATACATTGTTTAAGTGATCTAACCTTAATCTCATTTTCCTTTTAGTCTATTGTATTTCAACGTAATGTGTATTTTCTGAGGAAGTCAGCTGAGCTGACGAAACGTCAAATATATTATTATAAAAAGATAATTAGCTGACTAATTTTCCTAAACTATATTGAATATATCAGTTATTATGTTAACGTTACTTCTCTACTGCCATAAAACTTTAACGCCTAATTTTGGAGCCGATTAAGTATGTCGTACGTCTGGTATTGATTTTAGATTTTTACCTAAGATTTGCAGCACAATAGTGCTATCCATGATAGGTTCTATAAATTTCTTTAACCTGATAATTTGTTCAATCTTATTTTATTGTGCAGATGAAACTTGTTTTTCATAAGGCTTCCCTCATAATCTCCAATTCTTTCTTTGTTTTGATCTAAAATACCCATTTTCTCAAGTCATAATGAGTTGTTATGTTCCTACCAGCACTACATCTGTTGCCCTCCTGACTTGTAAATATTCCTATGTAATAGTTTTTTTAACTTACTCTACCTGGAGTTTCCTCTCCATAAGCCACTTACACATTCTTATAGATCTCAATTTTACAGTCTATGTCAAAATATTAGTTCTTCCAAATTACATTGCAAAGATAGCAAGAGTAACTGCAATTCCCATTTAGAAAATAAGAGCCTATTTTTCTTTTAATTTAAATACGATATAGCTCTTACAAGTTAATCTCAGTATTGGTCTTGGGCTACAGAACCTTTATTATTCTCGTTCCTAATTATATCAATTAATTATGTAAATATTGCCATCTGTGGGCTTTCAAATTGAAATAATTATTTAACGTGTTGTTTTAGATTGGAAGGCTATTGTTGTTGGAAAAGGGTATAACCAAATGTTCCTTCATGTTACTGAATTGTTATGACTAACTGCCAGCTCGTGTTGGACACTCAACTTTCAGTGATTTTATAGGCACGCGTTGAAATGTGTGTAAAGTTTCATTTAATTTTATAATTAAAATATGCAGCTTATGACATCCTGAACTAGAAATGAATCTATGCTCATATTTATGATGTAGTGACAACAAAAATTTATAGATTTATACATGACAAGGATATGGATGGATAAATTTGCTATCTTTGTTGACCTTGAATCTACGATTGAGAATGCCGAACGAGTGACGGTCAAATAAAATTATTCATCATAACAGTTACATTAATTTGAATTAAGCACCAATCAAACAAACCCTTGGTTTAAAATTAATTACTCCTTTTTAGAAAACTTGAATTCAATAGTATGAACAGTACTTTATTTATATACTAATAATACAACGTAGCAGGGTTAGCAACAAGCATATTTGCATGTGTTTGCTTGATATTTCATACCTTGTTACTAATTTATTGGTAGTTTTGGCCATTCCATTCCTATTTCTACTTCCCTAATCTGAAAGACGAAGACAGTATTGCAAACAAGAAAAAATAACCTTCCAAGATTTATTCAGATTTTCACGTTTAAGGGTCCCTACATGACGAAAAAACAGTTTTTCAAAATTCCGCCTGTCTGTCTGCCTGTTGGCAGTACAACTCAAAAACCATTTGTTGGAGGAATACGATATTTTGCATACATATGATATGTCTACTTTGCATGAAACCGAGAAAAATTCGGATAAATATATAAAGGGTGAGCAACTTATAAAAATTAAATTTTTATTATTTTTGCTTTCACCGAGAAATAGATAAAAGCAGCAATTTGCACATACCTCAGGTTTCAGCCTTGACAAAAATAGAAACCAACAAATACGCAATAAATATTCTATGAATAAAGCATGGTATAACAATAATTGCTTTCTGTTTAAGGCAGCCGCATCTCACCGATCGTAAGCGGCCTTAGTGGTCAAAGTAGCGGAAGTATGCTTTACGTCTGGCTGCGGGCAAATCATAGAAATGCATTTTCTGGCTAGTCTGCAAGCGCTGAAGTTAAATCCCATCGCTGGTACTTTTTCTATTTGAAACTGATTTAATTCGCATTACCAACTGTTTTTTTATTGTTTCATTTTCATTAGGAACGTGAAGATATTTTTACCCCAATTTTCCTCTTATTCTTAAAATTGTTTTGTTATCTTAACTGAGAAATAAAAGTAATAATTTGCACATAGCTCAGGCTTTATCATTGGCGAAAACGAGACCCAACAGATACAGAGTAAACACGTACAATTCGAGCAGTGTCGTAGCTCAGTTATTCAAACGGTTCACTAGAAAGTGGCTTTAACATTTTCGCCTAGGAGCGCGGAGTTCGAATCCCAGCAGACTACATTTTTTTAATTTGGAAATTGATATATTGATATAATTCGCGCGAAAAAAGTTGCGTGTAAACTTTTTTACAGATATTTTACTTCTTACTTTCCCGTTTAAAAGACGAAGGAAGTATTGTAATCTCGAAAAAATTACCTTCCGAGATTTCTTCAAATCTTTACGTTTCAGGGTTCCTAGATGGCAAGAAACAAGTTTTCTCAATTTCGTGTGTCTGTCTGTTGGCGGCATAACTCAAAAAGTATTTGTTGACGATATTTTGCATACACATTCTATATCTACCTAGCATGAAACCGAACAAAGACAAATATTTATAGAAATAATTTCTACATATCCCAGGATTCCAATATAGTATCTACTTTGCATCAAAATAATCATAAACTCTGAATTTCAACATTTTATAAATGTGACAATCTGTCAGTCATCTGAAACGTCATATGAGGTTTTTCATACGAAAACGACCATGCAAAGACAGTGCCTTAATAGACTCCAATAAAGCACTGTTTTAGCAGCCACATTAAAACACTAAAGTAATAAGTCGTACATAGCGCGCGCCATTTCCTTGCCAAAGATCGGACCCAACATATACAGGATAAATGTTGTACAAGACAAAAAGGAGCAACAAATAAGTGCTTTATTTTAACTGCATCACAGGAAGTCGAAGGGTACTGGTGGCTCAGGCACTAAACGGCCGCTTATCCCGTGGGCTACCGCCGAACAGTGGAATCGAATGCACAGACTCGTTCGCAGGTGCTGAAGTTCGAATCGCATCTGCGGTAATACTTTTTATTTGAAAATTTATGTAAAATGCATTACCAAGTGTTTCCTTCTATTATTTCAGTATTATTGGAAACATGAAGATATTTTTACACCTTGTTTCCTTCGATTTTTACTATTTTACTATTAGGTTTCACAACGTCCACTTGTTCTGAGTAAAGCGTTTAGAGATTTTTTTCATACTATCTTTAGACTATCTTTACCTTCATTATACTTTTCTATATTATTTGCACTGGAATCAATTTCCACTTTCTTTAATTTCCTCTTCAATACCTTCCTTTCCAGGTCCACAGTATATTTTTCAAATTCCATCAAGTTAAAATCATGGGCGTCAATAACAATACATTCTATTCGCCGATTAGATTATTAGCGTCCGAATATTTAATAGATCGGATGGTTAATAATTTTTAAAGTAATTTCTTTGTGCTCAATAATTAATAGCTTATTTTACCGTAACCTGGTCGCCAGTGTCGCCGAACCGTTAGGGCGTCAGGCTGCGGTGCCACGGTACCGGGTTCAATCCCCACATCTGGCCACTGGCGGGCGGCCCACCAAGTCGTTTAAAAAATTGGGTACCAAAACCACAGTTGTGGAAGTAGGGAAAGTAACGCAGTCGTCGAAGGCGTGATGCTAACCACATAACCCAGTACGGGCGTTAAAGGGTGCCAGATGATTGGGTTTCGAAAAGAGATATTTGGCGACGCTGACTCGCCTTGTCTCAGGACATGTTCCTACATGGAATGAAGTGCCCGAACCTTACTTTTACCTTAACCTCAAAATAGCAGGGATGCTGTCTACAGAGACACTACAGTGTGATCATAAAAATGTTACAGAAGGGCGGCTCTGAATTTTGAACTGAACCTATTAGTACCGTAACAGTATAATCAGCTGATGCAATTATACTCTAATGATAAGAAATGCTTCTCCTAAATTCATTAATTAAAACTGCATTTCCATTTACCATATTGAAAATATATTTGCAACACAAATGAAAAAAATCTTTGCTTTCCGTGAAAAGCCATTTCAATGAACTGCTTTGGCAATTGTGAAATTCAAAGATAAATTGCTTCCAAGTATGTGAACTAACCTAAGACACTTTATTTGGTTTTTATAGCCACCGTTGTACAAATGATTTCGTGATCACTCTGCATTTGACTTCTTGTTACAATAAAGGAAGTACTGGATTCATCCCAAAAATTCGAAATTGAGTTTCAACAGATCTTCACGTTTTAGAGTCCCCTGAACCCAAAAAACATGTTTTTGTTCACTGGCCTGTCTGTCAGTCTGTCTGTGTGTCTGTGAACAGAATATCTCAAAAGGTATGGTGTTGAAACTAGATATATACGTTTTATTTATTTATTTATTTATTTATTTATTTACATCAATAAAACGGGGCATGCCCAATTACATTATTGGCGGTTCAGGCCTCTTACTGTATACAGGCTGATTTTTTTATCATGTAACAACTTGTAGGCAACCCATTATGCAGAAGCATGCATTATGCATTGACGGACAGTATGGTTCTTATTAGTTCGGACATAGACCAATTACAGAGTGTAACTGCAAAACTTGTGATGGCAGCGAAGAAAACAGATTTCAGGGCTTAACAAGATACAAGTTAGTTAAACAGTTAGTAAACGAAAACATATATTTGGGTCATCTCGTTAACCTAGGCAAGCAAAACCAATCCGCCGAAGTTGAAATGAGAATACGAGTTAGGCAATATGTATATTGAAAATCAAAAATATCCTAATATATTTAGGAAAAAAGTATCGAATTCTTACATATTGCCGGTATGAGCATATGGAATGGAAACAGCGACATTAACAGAAAGAAGTGCAGAAAGCTGAATAACTATACAAACAGCTGTAGAGAAAGTTAGGTTGGGAGCGAACTTAAGGAAAAAAAATAGAAACACCACAATAAAGGAAAGGATAGTGTAATTGCCGTCATTGAAAGCATTGCGGCACTAAAATAGAGGTGGGGAAAGTATGTTGGAAGAAAGGTAACAGAGGTATGGCGAAATCATGTTCTTCAGTGGAACTGGGAGAAGCGTAGGTACGTCAGAAAAAAGATGGATAGACGATATCGGAAAACATGCAAAGACCAGTGGTACCAATTACCACATGATAGAAGAGATTAGAAACAGTTAGGGGCAACCTGCGTTCAGCACTAAACGATTTAAGGCTGTGAAAGAGGAGGAGGAAAAGGTGACTAATTGAAATAGGAGATAGCTCAAATTTAAAATGTAAGGTCTCCCAAGATAGCTGCTCTACTAATTATTTTTAACTATTATGCGGAGCATCATTAGGTGATCAATAATTTTATCGGTTTTTATATACTTTTCAAACGTCTCTATATACATATACCTATATTACTGGTTAAATAGTAATAATATGGAAGTTTATAGCTTTATATTAGCAAACAATTAAAAACATTGTCGCTAACATCAACGCTTTGCGCCTCGGTAAGCGATCTTAGCCCTCGGCTATAATGCAACGTTTTCCACCTCGCTATGTAATATATTATTAAGTACAGATGCTAAAATGTTATTGTTTATTGTTCAATTTAATGAATCGTGGTGTCACCCCACGCCTTCGTTGGCGTACCACTTACTTTGATTTTATTGATAGCCGCAACCACTGCAATCAGCCGGGTTGTACCGCACAATCTGCCGCGCGAACCACTCGATGTATATTTTAAACACATACATAATTCCTCTTAACCTAATCATTACAATGTAAGAGCCACGTTTTGGTTAAATCTAGGAAGGTGATTATTAAATACCAAGGTGACACGAAGTAGTCCGTTACAATCCACTAACAATATCAACTACTGGCATTGTTCCAAAAACACTTATAGGACATATGAATGCACTAAATATAAATGAAATAATTCCGTCACCAGCAAGTTATGATTAATCAGAACTTGGTATCTCACCGTTATCTTTATTTATGTCATGAGAATGATACATAATGATATAGTCCAGTCATTAGATACTTTTTTGCTTGCATAAGGTTGCGGAGTTTTGAAACTTGGCACGATTGTATGCTTGGTGGGCCTAACTATGACCCTAAGTTTGCGACCTCAAGCGACCGCCGCTCGCACCGCCATTTTAAAAACATGGCGGCCAAAATCAGTTGTTAGCCAATAACTCGGCCCATGTAGGTTTTAGGAAAAAAAATTGCCATGAAAAATTTAAAAGAATACAATTTTCTACAAAATCGTTTCTGTAATTTTTTTGTCAGGCTAAATCTTTCCGAGTTACAGGGCAGAACAGTAAGGCAAATTTTTAAAAATCTCCTATCTGGCTGGTACTTTTTACCAATTATGTATAAATTAGCCTACCTAAAGTAGTTGAGTGTAGTAAACTAATGAAAACATAGGCTACCAACTCGTTTTCACACCACCCAGGAGGTAGACTTGAGCGGCGCGTTTTTTTTAACGTGGTATCCCCAGTAGGCCTAATCCACACCCCAAACTTCCAAGCACGGTTTCTGCCGTTTTGTATTATGGGATGTGCCAGGTTTATTATATACGCTATCTGTCAAATCTTGCTTGTCTCCCGTCTCTTCCTACACCCACTCCAACGAATCAAAGTCGTCATCAGATTAAATTTGTTCTTGGACACAGACTTCGTAAACTGCTGGTAGCAAAGCGAGTGCAATGTGTCCTTTTCAACGATCCGCCATACAGTGCCAATAAAAACGCTTCGCCAGCTGCAGCGAGAGCATCAAAATTTGCTTCGGGTTCTTGGAAGATTGCTACAGTCTCAAGCAACGAGTTGTTTGTATCCATGAGACTGAGGAACTTCAATTTCCCTTGGTTAAAAAGGGCAGAGGGTGTGTCACAACCACTGATTGCATGTAAAATCAAAATTTTCTTGGCAAAAGCTTTCTTGTAGAAGCTCCTCGTCGACTACAGCGTTTGCGCAACTTTTCCTCTCGATAGTTTTAGCAAAAAAAATTTTTCCTGATCTCTCGCCTTTGCAGTTAGAAGAACCAACAAATCTATATCTTCTACCACAACGAAAACACTAGTAAAAGACGATGAAATGTCGATGGCTGTCTGAATGGTGAGCACACCCGCATCTTCTACTGCATGTTTTGCTGTGTAATTTTGTTCTTCAGACTTCGTAATAAACATGGAAATTAAATTCCTTTTATTAGTATCGCAATACAAGAATTTTTTTGCGAAACAGGTGGAATTATCGCTTCATCGAAAATTACATCACTGGACACATGTGCTCTGGAGCGTCGATATCTTTCGGCTCTTTTCGTATTGACCCATGGTTCAATATATATAGAAACACTGATATTAACTAAATGCTCGGTCACATGTCGACTTCGCACGTACACAGTTGCGAACATACTTAAGCTTTTTTAAGTTTGTCAACACACAAATAACTACATTTCACTGGAAGACATTGCCGGGACAGCTGATCCCGCCTTCTTTTTTATCAACGAAGCTTCTACGCTCCCATGTATTGATTCTTATGTAAAGTAATTATCCTGGTATCACTCTACCAAGTAACTACCTTTAATAGTACCACCAATCATATACAGACAACAGACAATGTGCCTTATATTACTGTATAAACAGTTATATAATAGATTAGACTACTTTAGGTAGACTAGTTTGGAGATAATTGGTAAAAAGTATCATGTAAATGCCGCTTTTACGAGATTTTAAAAAGTTTTCCCTACTGTTCGGCCCTATAACTCGGAAAATATTAATCTGTGAAAAAATTTATACAAGATATTTTGTGGCAAATGTGATCCTCTTCAACTTTTTATTGGACATTTTTTTCTAAAACCTACAGAAACCGAGTTCTATACCAAAAACTGATTTTGGCCCCCATTTTTTCAAGATGGTGGCGCTAGCGGTGGTCGCATGAAGTCGCAAACTTAGGTGCATGTTAAGGACCTCCAAGTCTGCACTTCTGCCAAGTTTCAAAACTCCGCAACCTTTAGCACCAAAATACTGTTAGTATGTATCTAATGACTGGACTAATAAGAGAATAATAAAAAGTAGGGCTATAGTGACCGTTAAAATTAGACATACAAAAATTTTTTAAGGTGAGCCGATATAGAATTATACATTTTATCGATATTATGAGAAAAAAGGTGCCCAAAAATGCAGGATATGTGAGTCAAACTTGTTAACGATCTCTTATTTCTAACATTAATATTGTGTGGGTCAATTGTATAACGAATTTTATTATCGAAGTGAATTTGAGCTTTGTAGGTTAGTAATTTATGACATGAGCAAGTAAAATGCCATTTAACTTCAATCAATAGAATGACCACATTGATCGCATGATGAAAGAACGATTTGTCAAAATAACAAGGGATAAATCACCATCAGGACGAAGGAGCATCGAAAGACCTCGAAAACGATGGAGTGACAACCTTCCAAATGATTAAATGGAGGCAAAGATTCGAAGATAAACAGGCAATCATGCCGAAACACAGAAGGAAGAAGAAGAAGAAGAACGAATCACTGATCCCCTCTTCTCCTTTGTGTGCGCCAAATCCAGTTGGTGGTGGAAATTTTCAAATGGAATTAACAAAACATATCTCTCTGATATTAACTGAATTTTTATATTTTATTATGTCAGTTTCTAACAACGCATATTTGTAATTGTTGTTGTCTCTTAGAGGTTTGTGCTGGAAAGCTATCTAAATCATCACATGTATCTTCTTCTACATTTTTATTCCATATTTGTTTAATGAGTGTTAGTGATAATTCTGGCTAATACAATTAGTCCAGCCAAATGGTGCTCAAAAATGGCGAATAGGGGAAAGTTTTGGTGGAGTTTTGATATTTGGCTGTACACGAATATCAGGTTTGCCAACAAAAATTTTGACCGTAAACGCGTTTTTTTAAGCAAAAACAGTATAAAAACCGATTTTTATTAGTTTTTCTAAAATTACCCGAAAGCTATCCATTTTTCGTAAATGTTGAACCTATATGAAATGAAAGACGATAAAATTTCGTACATTTTATTTATTAGAGGTTTGTTCTCTGATCAATCGTTCAGCCGCGAGAGCGCAGCGAAATTATAGTCCAGTCAAATGGTAAAAAATAGGGGAAAACTTTGGACTTTTGATATTTGGTTCCTATATGTTTCTTGGGTCGCTATACGCGAATATCAGGTTTGCCAACATTTCATCTATGAAGATGCATTTCGCGGCTGAACGATTGATCGGAGAAAAAACCTCTAGTACATAAAATGTAGGAAATTTTATCCGCTTTCATTTTATTTGTTTCACCGTTTACGAAATTGGATAGTTTTTGAGTAATTTTAGAAAAACTAAAAAAATCGTTTCTTACACTTGCTTAAAAAACCGTGTATTCAGTCAGAATTCTTGTTGAAAAACCTGATATTCGTGTACAGCGACCCAAAAAACGTATAGGAACCAAATATAAAAACTCCATCAAAACTTTCCCCTATTTTTTACCATTTGACTGGACTAAATCTTGTTCTCAACATCCAATAACTTTAATCTTTCCTTGACCCCGCAGGGGAATTTCAGGTAGCTCACGTTGAAATCTTAAAATTAAGTTTGTTATTACTTTTTGCAAGTTTATTTGCTTCACCAATATATCAGAAAATTCCATTGCAATTCTATGACGTGTGTGTGCATAGATTTTTGTAGAAAGAAATGATACACAATACAATATGCTTGGTGCATCAAAAATATCCCTACTGGTCTTCAGTTCTTCAAAAAAGAAAATCGTAAAACCAGGTTCACCTGTAGCAACTGTACCAAATAATTGTTGTAAAAATTTCTGGCTAAAAATAGCAAAAATTAATTAAAATTGCAATGTACACTACATTTTCATTAAAGAATGCTAATTTATTTTGTGATCGAGAATTAAGCAAGAGCGGTTTGTAAAACCAGTTTGCAAGTTCCTCATTTTCTGTAACAAGTGGGGTTTTGCGGGGCGAGCGTAGCGATTCACACAGGTTACACAAAATCGCATTTCCAAACATTTATACAAGTTTGTTTTACTCTTTTTGAGAAAAATGGTTGTTTAAACTGTAATCTGATGAAATTATAAATATCATGACTAATAAATTTCATTATATTCCAGATCAAGTAAGTGCGCTTTCACTTTAGCGCATGTCCTTTTGATGTACTATTGCTACCAAAAAAAACTAGGACAACATTTTTTCAGCTGTGTAAATCGGATTTTTAATTGGCAACTGAGATGTGGTTAACTTTCAAATTATTTCAAAACGTCACTGTCAATCATGCCTAAAGTAAGTTCAGTTTCCAAAGCTAGGATTAATGCTTGCTTAGAAAACGGTGTAACTATTCAGCAAATTGCATGTTGATTTAGTTTTATAACTATTTTATATTGCAGCTTTTGATATTAAAATTTTATGACGTATAGATAATTCTAACCTGTCATATGACAGTTTCTTAAGGTTATTTAATCAACTAAAACAATAAAAATGCATGGCTAATGGATTTAGAAGTTGTTCTAGTTTTTTGTGGTACCAATAGTACCTTTCATCACTAGTACTAAATCCTCTATATCAGAACTAGTTACGAAAAGTGTGACGTTTCAAACTTTAGTCAGTTTTAAAAAGTGGCACTTTATATGTCAACATTAAAAAAGATAACAATTTATCTACCAAGTCTGGAAATAAAAGTTATTCCAGCACGGAACGAATGTTTACCTAGCCTCAGCGCGGTCAGTAAATCGTCGAGTGATAAAATAACCAAGTTTCTACAGCCAGTTTTTTACTGTTTTTGAAAACAGAAAATAATAATTTCTTAACTATTTTAAAAAGAGTGTGAAAAAATTGGTAATTTTTTCAATGTTTTAAAAAAATGTTGAAAAGTATGTCACTTTTTAACCAAAAATAGGGTACATTGATATGAAAAAATCGAACTTTTCCTAACGAGTAAGGAATATAGCTATTTATAAAACCAGTTAGGAAATGCCTCATTTTGTATAACGCCTGGTATTTTGCGGGATAAGCGTAAAGAAATCCTGCAAAGTCATACAAGTTACACAAAATCGCATTTTCTAGAAAAATTTTTACATTTTGAGAAAAAATAGTTCTTTATTTCTCAACTGATACATTATAAATGTCATGTTAAATATAAATTTCAATGTACTGAATATCAAGTAGGTGCGTGTTAGGTTTTTTCGCATTGTCAATTCGATGCACGTTTCATCACTAGTTGTGAAATATTTTGATTTTATAACTAATTGCGAAAAGTGTGACGTTTCGAAACTTCAATCAGTCTTGAAAAGTGGCATTTTATATGTCAAAATCAGAAAAACACATTTTGGACATTACGATAGAGTTGATATTTATTGTAAGCCAGTAAAAAGTACTTTAATATTAAAACTATAGAAAAGCAAGTTAATAGGTGCTGTTATAATATCCCAACCGGTCAGCAGTGGCAAATGTGGATATCAGCAGCAGGAGGATTAAAGAGGTCATTCCATACCACTGGTTCACGCATTGAAACGTACATTTCTCAGATATGTACTTACATGCCAAATATTTGATACGATCTTAACCACTTCCACTTTCAGCAAGTTAGTTGAAACATTAATATTGGAATTTCAATTATCACTACCTCTCGAGTGCATTCGCTTCTTGTTGACTGTAAAATTTTACATCGTTAAAACTCGTTTATACAATTTCGTTCCTGAGGGGTTACATGGGCATTTGTAAAGATACAGACGTTAACTCCTGACATTTAAAAAGAAACCTAACACAAATACTGCGAAGTGCTTGTTACTGTACACAAACATCTGCATACTATGTTGTGGTTCAAATCTCATGTCTGCAATTCAGCATCACTTTCATGACTTCCCATCTTTGTGTTTATACGTGTTTAAACAGTAGTGCGGATGGCGCCAGTGCTCGCCGTTTTACTACTGGTTTTATGATCTGTTTAAGTATATCACACAATTACTTGGGTATGAGTACTTGCTTCAAATTATTTACAAGAGGTAAGTTTAATAAGGAACGACACGATTTTACCTATCTATGAAACTATACTGCGATTACTGCAGCATGAGTAGTTATTCCGCTCTGAATATAATTTAAACGAAATTATATTGGCAGTCACTATAAAATCTTAAATAAACATCAACATTTAAAATTATGTTAAGGAAAATGGAAAAGTTGATGGAAATCAATTTTAAATCGTGACGCCTATGCTTAGATTAGAGTATTATTCTAATGACGATTTAAAAGTAATTGAAACTGAGTTCTTTATTCTCGAGCAAGGAAACTGCACCTAAATATTGCTTTCTAGCAATTTAGTACTTTGTTTTCACGTCGCGACTAGGAGTATAAAAACGGTCCTCGTACGCCAGAAGCCTTGTTAAAATACGAATGGTAATTATTATTTATACTACAACATGAGCTAAGGAAATAGTTTTTAATAAAATAAAACCAATGAGAGATTGACTAGAATACACGCTGAAATCCTACTTAAAAAATTACAAAGTCATAAATCGTTGAAGAAGGGCAGCGGGGGTTAAAAATACAAGAAAATTACTTACAATTCTAAGACTGACCGTGACACACCTTGCAGAACCACCCGTGGTAGTCGCGATACGACGTCAGATAAGCCGAAAAAAGATAACAGTCAAACCAGGATACAACAATGTGTTTATTAAAAAATAAATTGTACAGCCCCGTATCAGGGTTCGGTTAAATATCAAACCGAAAAATATGTAGGCTAATAACGTAAGATTAGTAATACCATTGAAGCATTAATTCAAATTGAGTTTTGTTATAACACTTTCATCGATAATTAAAATTAGGCGACTCGACAACAGAACTCAAATAAAACTCTGGTTCGAATAAATGATTCAACAAGCATCAAATATTACTCTAATAACATTAGCTTTGTTGTACTAAAAACTAATCAAGAATTGAAATAAATAGTGGAGGCCCAAAATATTAATTAATAAATAATTATAAGTGTCATTGAACGAATAGTATACGGGTTTTATTGCAAGCACAAAATACTTAACTAATTAAGAGCACTCGGTACCGACTCAGGAGAAGTATAAAGCTATAAATAAGTACTGTAGCCGGTAATGACTATTCTACTTTAATTTAAATGGTTAATATGTGTGCTACAAATTCCAGACTGATACTGGATCCAGGCAGCTCAATAATTCTAATGTCTCGTAGGCTGCTCATCGCACTTACTACTTTTAGTGGGGACCGCCGACAATAGTGGTGTTGCATAAATAAAATTTGGTTTTTTATCTTTCAAGCGGGAAAAATACGGGCAGAATTACATTTAATAAAGTTCATACCTGGTGCCGCTTATGTTATCGGGTCTCGCAGGTGTGCAGAACGTGCAGGAATTTTGAGCGACCGGGCCGGAGTTATCTGGTTTACCTTTTGCAGAAACTTCGGGAGTCCAGGTAAGCGATGTTGTAATTGAATTGATGCCGGGCCTCTTCGGTAACGGTTGCCGTGAAATGTGAATTGAGGCCGAGACTCGCAGCTGGCGGGCGTCGTGAAGTGGCCGTGGATTGAATGAGCGATGGCGGCTTTTGCTGCTGATATATACAGGCTAGTTTTCTAGTGCGAACTTTAAGCCGCACTTGTGTTACGTCGTTCAGGTCACAATTAGTGGTTTTAAAGCCGCCTATTTGTGCGTTTTGACTTTTGGAAATTAGCTGCATGGATGCTGCGACATCTTCCGGACGGAATGGAACTTGGGAGATTATTCTAAGTAGTCTAAAGGACAACATTAGATATCTGGTCGGATAGCGCGATAGTACTCTCTTGGTGAGTAGAATTAGCGGGTTGTTCGGCAGGTATCGCGTCGGATAGCACAAGAGCGCTCTCCTGACGAGTGGAACGAGGGGGGTTATTCGGCAGGAGTATCGTCGGATAGCAGAAGAGCACGCTCCTAACGAGTGAAACGAGCGGGTTGTTTGGTAAGTATCTCGTTGGATAGCACAACAGCACCCTCCTAACTAGTCGGTCTAGGTGAAGATTGTCTGGTAGAAGCCCCCTCGAAGAGCACTTAAGCACCATCCTGAGCGGAAATAGGTGAGGAAGAAAAACTAGAAACATTCTCGTTTTAAAATTACTTTCGATCTTTTTTATATACCCTGGGCTGACGTAATTAGCGGTTTACGCCGGTTCATTAGAGTAGGGAATCTTTCGTTTGGATGCGCGGAGGTTTACCTGCCACTCTCCGCGATGACATCGTTTATCGCTGTTCGTGTGGCCCAAAGATGCAGCGCTCGGATTCCTAACGTGATTTGACGCCCTGGGAGAACGCGCGAATTAATTTTTAATTTTAAAATCGCTTTCGCTCTAGGCGAAACGTTACAGTGCCAACTAGTATTGAAGAAATATTTTAAAAAAACGGACTGTTCTTTTGATGCATGAACAGGTGTCACATAAAAACGAGTACAGTTAACTGTATTAAAAAATAAACACTTGAACCCAACCATGCAAATGCAACACAGACCTACAAAGTAAAAGCAATAGGGAACTTTCTTGTTTACTATTGATTTCCTAGACATATACACATGAGTAGCTTCCATAGGGACATAGAAGCAGTTATTTGGTTCACGACTACAACAAAAAATATTCACCTGCACTACCGAATATCATACGTGTCGAAAAACTAGGAAGGCTGCAGGATTGCATGCCAAGTGGCAAGAATTTTATCCAACGTGCGATGTGCGGTGGCACAGGTAGAAGACACTAAGAACGGCCCCATCAGTATTCAGAGCTTATTGAAAGATAATCAAATACAACGTGGAGTATATCGTGGACTACCTGACGCAGCTCTAAAATAAATCCAAGAAATAAACGTCAACTAACGTGAAGACAGATCGAGGAACCAATTCCGTACCTGAGATCTTGTGTGGCCAAGAGGTGGTTTCACTTTTAAAATACCCTTAAATCGTATAGGGTGCAGCAACGCAAACATTGTTCAATTCTGCATTAGATCTTTTTAACGATTGAAACGCTTTCTAAACGTTCACCAAGGTTGCTACTCCATTAGGAAGCTTGCCAATTTAATGGAAGTTCTGTGGAAAAATTCGGGACGTAATTCGATACACAAGCTTTAATCAAGAGTTGAAAATTGAAGGACTTTCAATCCGTTGTTAAACGTATTAGTAGTAAAAACGTCTATTACTTAGTCATTTAGTAATTTACTCTAATATCAAAGTTATCTGCTCATTTCTACGTAATTAGTAGCTACATATTTCCGAGTAGCCATGTTCAATAAAACACGACTTGACGGAAGATACAACTGCAAAGTCTGACAAATCCCTGAAAGATAACAGCAGTTAACGATTCGCAAAAGCGGATCATTTATTAAATCCCGCACAAACTGTAGCTATTGTAGATCTGGGTAGAATACGATAATACAATTTAATATTCAGTGTTCTCAGTCTTACATCCTGTACCTGGAGCTCAAACTTGACTGAAACTTATTTGAAAGCAAGTTGTGTTAATTGTTTATGCAGCTCACGGCAGACTGAAAGCAAATTTTGCGACGTGATTAATGTGTGTTCTGGTTGCTTGTTTAATTGTTTATGGCGCTTGACTGGACTGATGCGTCTGATGTAGAATGTTACCGCATACACACGCCTTGTTACCTAATTCCGCCGCGGATTTATCAAGGCCGACCTGGATTTGATCAATTTAGGCTTAGGTCTTAATGACTTTCGCTGCAGCTGAATAGCTGCCTTTCCGAGTCGCCCACTTTCGAGGCAACCACAAAGCAATACTCTCGGGAGGATCCGGACTTTCAATCTACATTCTGTCTTAAGCAAAAACGCATCAGCCCTTTCAGTAATAGTGCAGCGTTTACAGTTTTCTCATGTTTTTGTCGTTATTTGAAATCGCTGTGTCTGTTACGTTTATCATAATCAATAAACTTGCAAGTAGCTTTCGTGTAATAACATCACCACTCACAATAAGTAAAATATATTATATACTCCCCCTCTTTGTTGTAGCTGATGTTGTTACCCGTAATATTACCACAAGTCATCACGTTTGTGGATTTCTTTTTTGGCTAAACATGTCAGTACTAGTACCTCCGCGAAAACTACTAAATTTCTAGATAAATTAATTTCATCTTGATCTCTATTTAAAATCAGAAGTTCGCAACACCAGTTATACCCAACATTTTTGGCTTCTGAGTTGTTAATCTTCTAGATTAGTTTACCTCAGCACGGCGTCACTCTATCCTTCAGCGAGGGCCTTCAGTTATTGTAGTATTGTAGTCTAGCTCTATCCTGAATTATCTCTCTATTGGATGATCAATCAACTCACCCCTCTTTTATTGTCTATAGTAGTTATTTTTTTCCTATGCCGAAAAGTCCTGTTTCTCCTTTACTAACATTATTCCAGCTTACACTAAACTACGTACAATTTCTCTTTTATTTCTTCCATTTTTAGTTATAATATATATATTAAAAATCAGATCTTCTCCTCTGCTGACTGGTTAGGGTAGACGACTGCTACTCACTTGCCCCTTTTAATCGATTTTCTTAATTTCTTCTTCTCCTGGGCGATTAATGTCGCCTAACTCTATGTCTATCGCTTCCGCTGTAGAATTTTATTTATAATTCTCTTCCCTCCCACACCCTCTTAAACTGCATTTTCTTTCGTAATCTCTTCCAGTGCCGCACTATCTCGGTGGCCTTCTCTCTGTGTATTTATTTATACTGTCGACTTGCTGATGAAATCTTATTTCTATGATTCTTTTCTTGTCCGCTCTCGTAAATCTAGCACCTCGGCAAAAAAAAAAATATAACCATACAAGAAGTGTGGTTAATATATTCATTTATAGATTTCAGTCTTTGTATCATTAAAGACTTCACTTTTCTTTATAACTTACGCTCTCTTCAAAAGCCAGTTGAGAGGTTGTAGATGAGTTTGTTTACCATGGCTCGCTTTTACAAGGCAATGGGAGCTGCTTCGATGAAATTCGACGTCGCGTTAAGCTATGAGCTCGTTAACTACAATCTGGAGAGATTAAAACCGCTCAATAACAACGAATAAATGACTGATTTCGTATGGAATGCCGGATGGGAAAGGACGCCTTGGACGTTTATCCAATAGATGGACTAGAAGACTGGATGACTTGACGCTATCCGTCAGTTAACTGGATCTTGAGCGGAAGAAGCTACGAGAAATATTACAAATTGGAACAAGAGGCGCCAAACGATTAAACGCGTGTCTAATTTTCTAGGTAACTAACAAGACTAAAAGCAATGACGCTTACCACGAAACGATCACTACAGGTAACGTAAGACGTTGAACTAAAAAGAAGCAGAGAGTGTTACCGCTGCTGTTATCTATATTGTAATGACTCCCTTGTTATTTTGAATGGGACAGTCTGAATAAGATAAAATTCACTTTTGCCCCGACGTTGGGCGACAGTTTGTACTGAAGTGACTGTAATAATTAATCCCACAAATAAAATAGTTGAATGCCCCTCTTTCTATTTTATTCAACTGCAATACTGATTACGTTAGCTCTCGGCAAAGACAACACCTCTTATCTCATGAGTTGAGTTCATAAACTGCATTCTCAAATTTTAGATTATTTGTCTCAACGTAGCTCGTTTGCTCGTTATTAGTAGATAAAATTCACAATTTCGTAAATTGACAGACGGAAACAAAATGGTTTTTGCGTACAGCGGAAATTGAAAGTCTGAAATCATGAAATACAGTGAGAAACGCGTCAGGTAAATTATTTGAATATTCCCGCTTGGCAACTATTAAAATATTGCCTTGACTGTTTTCTAGGATGACGTCAAACCTCCACTTGATTGTTTAGATGACGTAGAATGCACACCAGCTTTCTTTCATTTATGAAGCTCGATTCTGGCCGATTTCGCCCCAAAACCTGGTGACGCCGTTCGATTTTTGAAAACCACGAAGTAATTGGACTTTTGGAAAAACGCTAGGCCTCTTCGGCAAGGTTTAATCTTGGATTTAACTCGTTTTCCCGAACGCTGACACTAAATTTTTAGTTCTATCCTACTTCGTGAAGGTCGCTTCGTTGCTGCTTCGGAGCTGCTCGTAGTGAGGCTGCTGAAATATCTCAGGTTGTAGCTGCTTCCCTGGGTTCAGGTGTTGGCAGCGACGCTCTTGCAGACCTGGACGATGTTTCCGATCGCTGACCCCTGGCTTCCGTCGCTAATTTCGGAGATCGTAATTTGCAGTTGGCTTCCGATACCATGGGAGATAAGATTTGCACTATGTAAATTTTTCGTCGCGGAAACTGTTGCAAACGTTAGTACAGGCACACTACCACTTTGGCAATCAAATGAACCACTTTTTATATTATAAAATGCTCATTTATTATTATAAAACATTAATTAAATGTGGAGCACAAATTCGACAACTTTGCAAATCAATTTTATTCAATTGTTCTCCCTTTGTTAATGGCAAAAAGCACCATGTTGCTAAGATACGGTGTTAATCTACTATTAATTTTAAGTTAGGTTTAATAATATTTACCGGTTTCAGGATATTAAGCCTTTGTTTACATATACAAAAGTGGGCTGGTAACTAGGTCATAACTTATCTGTAGGGTAATGGAATATTACCCTACATGGCAACCATAACCATATAGCAACCGATAAACTATTGAACATATCACGGATGTTATGAATCATAACAGCCTCAGAAGTTTTAAAATCCTCGCTCTACGAGCTCGGATTTCAAAACATCTGCGGCAGTTATGATACTCATAACATTCCTAGATATGTTAATAGCTATTACCACAAATAGAATAAAGTTTGATTACATAACTTACAATCTCACATTTTCTTACAATCTAAAATATTGTTTTTTGCTTATAACTAATATTGTTCTAGAGCGTTGCACTCACAAACGTTTTTTATTTCACTGCTCTGCTTTTGCACTATGTTTCTAATTATTAACGCACTGATCTTTGAGTTCAGCACTTTTCACGTGCTTGCTCCTTCTTTGTTGCCTACATTCAGGAATTGCTCTTTGCAATTTTCTAGATTTTTCTTCATCTTGCTTTACCCTTCCGCTTGCTCACAATTTTCACAGTCTTTGGTTTTTATTGATATCTACGCTCGTTTTTATGTACGTAGGAATTTTTTTGTGTCAATTACTTTCGTTGGGTTTGGCTTTACATGTGGACAAACCTATCATTTTAATTATATTACTTTATTCAAAAACCAAATTCAAACCCTCTGAAATATGCTTTGATTTTGCGTGCCTTTATCCGACTAATTACTGTTTCTCCCATCTAATAATCTATGCATTTAATATTATTATTTTTGTTTAAAATTGCAATTATATAAAATATCCTAACTCTGTGCTTTATTGATTTGGTTGAATATTTTGCACTGCGAAGAGATCCAAGTTGTGGGCTTAATACCATTTCAATATATCGATTATGGAATTATATTTGCGTTTCCTGTCTTGAATCTCTGCCCGTTTACTGTGATATTTATTGTTACTGAATTTATTTCTATACTTCTAGAATTCTGATCTGGAGTAAAAATAATATCCTGAACATCAATATTCTCCGCTGAAGTCAATTCACGGATCATGTGGACTAACTTGGTCCGTTCTTCTTAAATCTCTTCTCTAAAATGTTTCCGTATTATTGGTGAGGTAGGCCAATCAATCATCACAATCTTTTTTCCCACACTCTGTACACACTGAGTCAGTTCTTATGCAGCAAAACCGCGTGATCTCTTACAAATTTAATCATTTCTCCCTTGGTTGATCTACTAATACTGCTTTTCCAGTTGTTTTTAGAGACATACAACATATTTCTTTTCACCTAGCTAGACATTTCCCACGTTCATGAGACTTTAACTTTATATACATCTTCCTGGATCCATTTTTGTCGTTCGTATTTTAAATTGTTTTGCAGAATAATATAGTATTTGGTAGTACATCTTGCTCCATTTACTTTCAAAAGTTTTTCCAATCTTTCTTAACCTTTAATACTTGGTTACAGTTCCGTTCACACCATAGTTTGTTTTACATGTAATTATTTTAATTTCCTTCATCATTATAGTTAGATCCAGTTGCTGAAACAGTTTAATGTCTTATATTACTGTAACGGAGCTAGAAAACACTTTATAAGACTTCAGAAATCTACCTTCACGTACAAGATTGTAAACGTTCCGCCGATTAAGTACAAAAGACACTAATAAAAAGTGATATTTGGGTGTGCAGCTGTAGAAGCTAAACTCAGCGGGCGGTTTGAAAGCAAGTGCGATGTAGGATACAGCAAAATTATTTAATGCCAAAAATTGATTTGTGTACGTCGCGCTTGCAGCAAGGGGTGACAAATTGCTTCCTACGTTGTAACGGAGTAACAAATTGTCAAGCCTTTCATAAACACTTTCCAATACACTGCATTATTTCCAAAAAACTACTCCATATCGCCACAGCATGAACGAACCAATTATTAAGTTTACAAAAGAAATAATCACGCCTCCTGCCGAAAAAGATCAACTATGTAGCTGAACAGCCCAGAAAAAAGTGAAAAGATTGCGAATTGGCACAGTGAAAATGCATTCAACCCTATGTCGACAGTAAAGATGAGTCCGAGTTCCGGACTCCCGCTGGCTAAATGCAAGGGCTACTGATGCAACCAAAAGCAATAAAGCCGATCGGTGGGTCAGCACATCCTACTCGACGGACAATGGGTCATCGTAAGCCCAAAATAGTACGACGGAGCTAAAATCATTACATTCCTTCTTCTTGCGTAAGGAGCAGCTAGGTAAGACCAGGCAGCCTGGCTTCTCTATATTGCGTTTCCATATTCCGACCAACTTCCAAAGCCTCAACCCCAGATATTTAGACTTGCTTACTCTAAGCAAGACAAGGGCTTCCAAAGCCTCAACTAATCGTCCATTAGAGTCATATACTTTGTCAATCGTGTAAACTTCAAAGCGCGCAGTTAAGACTTAAGCGTTTAATGCAATAATCATTGTGTTCATAAACATCGCATATTATTGTAACACCTTCAAATATATTCCTGTATAGTTTATTGTGTTCTCCTAATAATATAAGAAGTGTTATTGTTGTCTACATCGGTTACACTTTATTAAACTTGCAGGTAACTCTTCACCTACCCAACATAACGTCTTTACTACTATAACCCCATGCATTTTTACTTTTGCTGATATTGTTTCCCTGGATTTGTTTACTTCCACATCGAAGTTGACTAGGGGTGGCCATGGAATCCATTCTCGGGTAACATAATCCTTGGTAGAAAAATGGCCAGCTGCATTGTTATAGCATTTTTAAACGTTTGTCAAATAATGACGAACAGTAAATACACTTCATCTCTAAGGGTTGCTGCACCAGTAGGAATACATAAAATAGTAGTTTACACATAAAAATAAATGTGTCACAATGACTATAGCTTTCCCCTTTAGTTGAAATTATCGAGTACTTTAGTATTAAAGCGCCGTAAAACTAATTAGTTAGTTTAATGAATGAAATTTTCTTCCTTACATACTACTTATTAGATGATGAGAATTCTAGTCACATCCGGTTCGTTGTATTGTAAGAGTATTCCAAACATTTCATCCACTTGCTTTTATATAGGTTTGCTTGCTATAACTTGTTAATACTATTTCTCAATATCCTTCCAAACTTTTGATGCTCTAGTTTTATTTCACCAAAAATGATGTAGAGGCCTAATATGTCGTTAAGAACTTTTCAGTGAAAATGGACGTCATGGGACCAAACTTCTAATACTAGTATGTAATAACGGCTTTAATTATGTCAGAACCGCTGGAGAAATTGCTATTAGTTTTTATTATAGAATATTTCGCTTATTAATTTAGTTGTTAATGAAAATTCTACATATGAAGCCAGCTTGACCAAACTAGAAAATTAAGTTTTAGGTTATTAATTAAAACGTAATGGGTGCCAGATTTTCGAATGTTGACACTGATATTATGATATAGGCTCCTAGATAATTTACTCGATATATAATTTTCAACAAAAAATAACTTGCTTCTGGTACCGGTATTATTTTTTTTCAGGGATAGAAGAGCTTAAAAAATAATTGTGAAGAAATATGCATTCTTCAGCGATTTGTATTCTGAATATAATTAAGACGATCGTTATTAGAAGCTTAATTAAAGTTCATGGTACTTGAAAATCTTAGGATTATGGCACAGTTTTATTCGCACACCTTACTAACAAACGCATGTTCAAGGCGAGTGTACTTCTACAAATTTTATAGCAGTAGCACGAACTAAACACCTCTCCGTGAAAAATCTATACGTTTCAAGCTCTACCTTACTTTTGATGCGAAACAAAAAGCACTTGATGAATTGCCCAGCCATTAGCAAATAGCATTTTTGAAAATAGCATACTTGCAACTGTAATATGCAACTGCAGAGCAAAAACAGGAGCGTACGTTCTAATCCAGAAAAAGCACAAATTCTAAAACTAATCCAAAGTTTGAATTATTCTCTCAGCATTTACAAAACTAAATTATTGTAGTTTTTAAGTAGTCCTACGATATACAAGCTATTGAAAAAAAATATGCAATAATTAAAGTTGTGTGGCGTTTTACAGTTTATTTGCATACAAACGAATAAATATGTATTTGATAAACATTGTTATCTTACAACAGGTATAAAGTAGGTAATACCAGTCAACAAAGAATATTTAGGTAAACAGTTAACTGCAGGATTTACATTTTTACTATCCGCTTATCCATCTAGCTCTTTCCGATCGATCAGTTACATACTTTGAATTGGCATACTGTCTCTATTCAATCTGAGTAAATAGCTTTGCGGCCTTTTGGTGCCGTCGAATTTGGTTTATACATGGAATCCACACTCTTACAAAGTAAATAAAACTGTGCCAAAATAATAACCCAGCTTACACTTCCTTATATGCGTTTTATTATTGCATTGTTAGCTAATTAGATCTGCAATCCATTGGGATTTTCCGCCCGCATTGACATCAACCGAAGTTCTCTTCTAAGTGCAAGAAGAAACTTGCTACGCGCTTCATTCGATTTTTTAAAATTTGTTGAATTCCAAATTATGTATGACTTATCAGTAGCCCCGTCAACAATATTAAAAATACTTTCCACTTGGTCTATTAAACCCTTCTTTGTAGCGTTCTATCATTTGAGGTTTCTTCTTATTTTCAGGATGATAGCTACCTCACTTGTACATTGTAGTACTACCGCTGATACTATACACTGCATGTGGACTTACCAGTTACCAAACAACTCTGATAACTTGCTTACTTTTTTAACTGCATTTGAGTTGGCTTTTATCCAGATACACCTCATACTTGCATTCATAAGGTGTTTCAGAACAGTAAGCATCAACCATTTTAATTCAATATAATACTGGGTACAACCTTACGTAGGGCGCAGTCGCAGTCGCCACGTTTCGATTTTGTACTATTTTTAAAGTTGCACGACGCGCTATTGTGGTTGACCCCGTTCGCGAGATCTTGCTGTTTATATTCTTAGATCGCTGAACTCGAATTATCGATCCGTCTTCTGATAGATAAGTAGATGACGAGGCTGTTTTATCTTATGTTGTCCACACTTGCTAGCGTCCTTCATACCCTGCAAAGAGAGAATGCTATTGTAGCCTATTGTCGTATTTTGGGTTATTAATTGTGCTTGTATAGGTGCAATAGCGCCTTGAGTCTACTAACGCAATCGCGGATATTTAAACTGGGCTACGTCAATAAATATTATGGGACCCTTTCGTATTTAATTGCAAATTATTACTTCTATGTAGCGTATAGAGTTGTAAACCGTGAGATTGAGGCCCACCTCCAGTCGCCCGGGTTTCGTGGTCTATCCAAGAGCTGCTTTAGATGGTTTAGTATCTCCCGTCTATCCTGCTTGTTTCCCGATGCAGCCTTGCATCATGCTGGGAGTATCTACGCATATCGTCCAAGGTAAGCACTAGCCTGTGCGCATGACCCAGTCCGAAGTTTAAATTCGCCGGTTAAAATTGAATCTTTCTTCCAAGATATTACCTGTGCAATTAGTGAAATAAACTTCTTCCTATCGTGATGACATTTTATTAACAGTATTCATCCTTGGATTTGCGGCATTACTGTTAGCTCGTATTTACTTACTTACTTACTTAGTCCTCTTTACTCCTCGTACAGCATAGGGCGCCGAAGCGTTTCTGTAGCGAGGGTGTATAGCCGCAGGGTTGCTAGCCTCGGGCTATCTTCTTCCTTTGCGTGTTGTGCGTTTTTTTCACTTGTCTTCTGTGTTCATATACTTGATTATTTATTTCCACTGTTTTCACTACAGTCCAGATTGTTTTAATGCTATTCCAGTCTTCGTTCGTACTTCTTCTTCTTGTGTTGGCTGGTCGTTTCCTTTCTCGTTTACCTCTAACCGTGTACTCCATTGCTTGTTTAGGAATATCTGTAATTGGTTTGCGTAAAGTGTGTCCAATCCATTTCCACTTCCGTTGTTTTATTAGTTGCGCGATTGGTTCTTGATTCGTGGTTTGCCATAACTCCGCGATATTTTATTAGGCCCGTATATCTTCAGGATTCTCCTAAGGCACTTATTGATAAATGTTTGGAGTTGTTGCACTTGTTTTTTGTTTAATGCCCATGATTCACATTAATATAACATCACACTTTTCACGTTTGTATTAAAGGTTCGCACTTTGGTTTTCGTAGTTCATTTGAGCTCCACACTTTTTTTAGTTTATTGAATGCATTTTGTGCTCTGCTAATTCTCCTCTTGATGTCTTTTTGGCTGCCTCCTGAGTCCTCAATTACGCTTCCCAAATACACGAATTGGTTTACCTTTTGTATTTTTTCTCCTTCAAGTGCTTGTTATGTTGATGCGGAGGGATTTTGTTTTTTTTGTGTTAACTTTTAAACCTACAGAATTTGCGTTTCTACTTAGGATGTTGATTTTTCTAGCATCTATATGTTGTCCGTTTCATTACCCAATCTATTACAATTAAAAAGAGGATGGGCGACAGAGTGCAACCTTGTTTTACACCGCTTTCTATTTTCATAGCATCGGTTTTATTACCACAATATTCTACTCTTGAGCTATATCCTTCGTACATCAATTTAATTATTCTAATAATTTTGTTCTGGATTCCATATTCTTCCAGGATCGTCCACAGTCTTTCCCTGTTTACTCTGTCGAAGGCTTTCTCAAAATATATAAAGCCGAGTTGTATTCTTTAGCCATTCTAAGCCTTCATCGGTAATTATTCTTAGCGAACAGATATGGTCTTGGCATGATTTCCTTGGTCGGAATCCTGCCTGGTTGCCCCTTAATATCGTTTCCAGCTTTTGGTTAATTCTGGTTAATATTATTTTAGCTGGTAGTTTACTGGCAGTACACAGTAGGGTTATTGGTCGCCAGTTGCTGGAGTAGCTCAGATCTCCTTTCCTGGGTGGGGTAATTATTAGTCCTTCCTTCCATTCATCTGGGATTCTTTCTTCGGTCCAAATTCTATTTATTAAGGGGTGCAGTATTGCAATGCTTGCTTCTCCCCCTGCTTTTATCAGTTCGTTAGGTATATCGTCGATCCTAGCTGCTTTGTTGCTTTTTAGTTGTTTTATAGTTGCAGCGACTTCTTCATTTGTTATCGGGTCTGTGTTTATATTCAGGTTTTGTCTAACTTCGGCCTTATAGAGGTTTGTATTCGTTGGCCGCTTTTCATAGATTTCCGTAAAGTGTTCCATCCATCGTTGTAGAATCTCGGTAGCCGTTTTAACCCTGCAGTGGGCGCGCCCAGTTTCATGACACGACTGATCGCGTCAAGTCTTTTAGACCCAAAAACTAAGAACCATTTATATGACAATAAATTTTAATATGAGATGTTTATTTACAATTACCAAAATTTTCAGTTATATTTCAGTTGCTGCTAACATTAAAAAAATATTATTCTATTTATTGTTTTCTATTTTTTAAAGGTTTCGGTAAATCATGCTAATTTCATATTAGTAAACACAGCCTCTGATGAATTTCAACATTTTAATTTTCTATATACATTTATGGACAGAACAATGTTTTTTAATACTAAGAGATAGAACAAAGCAATTCATTTTCGTCATTTTGGTTCAAGGATTCACAAGCAGTGCACAAAAACCCTGCATGCGAAGAACAAAATTTTTTTTTACGAATTTTTTTCTTTTGCTATTTTTTGGAAAAAAGCAACGTTTTTTAATTGTGGGGTTATTAGGGTCATCTACTGGATGGTACGTAGGGGTTCCAGCTACTTCTTGTCTACTTAGGTGGATTTCTGGTGGATAACGTTTGAGTAGTGATCTCCAATGCAATTGGTCATTTGTTAGAATCAAAGCTAATTTTTGTATATATTGACGTCTTGGTATACTAACGTCGATGTGTCTTGCAACATAAATTATTTGTGAGGGCATTGCAGCTACATTCAATGTAAAAATAATCAAGAAGACAAAAAAATTCACAAACGTAAACTGTTGCGCCAAGTCTCACAGACTTTATTTCAAATAAGTCATGAACACTAACAGCTCTGCTTATGCCGATTATCTGGAAGCAAGTAAGTTTAAAAATTTGAAGCTACCTAGACGCACAACCCTATTGCACCACCTTTAACAAATTCCTTCTCAATAATGTATGCATCGGTTCTATCAGAGCTGGCGCGACCACTGCAGGGTTAATTAAGTTGCCATTTTTATCGCGGGTATGTGATATGTTAGATTTGTTCCTGCTTGTAAGCTTCCGTGTGATATACAGCGTCTTCATGTCGTTTTTACTTGCAGCTTCTTCTGATTTTTTCACTATTTCTTCTAGTTGGACACGTCGGTCGGTCTCTTCTAGCACTTATTTTAACCTCTTTGTTTTTTTCCCATTAGAGCTTGTCTAACTCGTCCTTCTTATCTTCCCTTGTTTCTATTTGCCATTTGTGTTTCATTTTTTTTCCTTTCCGTAATCAAGTCCCATGTAATTTTGCTCATCCAGTCCTTCATTTGTTTCTGGCGCGGTTTCTTTTAGAACGTTTTTATATTCTATCCATATTTGATTAACTGGCAAGAGCTCTGATTGTTTTGTTTGGTTAAATTTGGTTTCAAGTGTTTGTTTGAATTCTTCTTGTGTTTCTGAACTCCCTTTCAACCATTGTACATTGTACTTAGTTTTAATATGGGGTCTTTTTAGGTTTGCTTTTAATTTTATTCTAAATTTTTGCTCTCGATAGCATGTGGTCTGAGCCATATATCTAATACTTACTATATTGCTAGCGGCTATAAGTGGGAAACTAGCCGATGAAGTGAGACACACAACCAACTCCTTCATGTATACGGTGAGATGTGCGCAAGCGCGGCGGCATCGTCCGCCCAATGGGAAAGTGGTTAACTTTAAAATTCGCTTAAAAAGGCGGAGTTCGAGTTCTCACGCATGCGCACGAGACGCATTATACTCTAAGTGAAACTATGTCGGCGCCGTAATGTTTTCTGAAGTTTCCAGGCCCTACCAGCAATATATGTGTATTATATATATGGTCTGAGCCTATGTCGGCTCCCCTCATTGTTCGGACGTCTAGTAAGGAGTTTTTATATTTCCTGTCAATAGTGATGTGGTCTATTTGGTTCTTGTCTCTCGTCCCTGGTGAGATCCAAGTTATTTTATGAATATTTTTGTGTTTGAACATGCTACCCCCTACTATCAAGTTAATGACTCCACAAAAATATGGGAGTCTACTTCCATTATCGTTAACCATGCCTAATCTGTATTATCGCTGCTCGTATTTAGTGGCTAATTAAGTTGTTGCCAGCCAATTATCAAGAAATCTTTTTGTAATCTAAGTGTTTAACCATATTAATTTCTGTGCTGCGCTGATCTAATTGTTTGTATAACTTTTGTGCTCACTTACTTCTTAGACGAATTATAATTTTAAAAACGAACCTCACGCCGCGCCGTCTTCACTGTAGCTAGGCGACCCTCTGAATTGTCCATATATCCCAAACCTTTGTTTGGTGCGATTTGAAGCTGGTTTTAGGATTTGAGTATGATTTGTTTAGCGGTTGAGTAAAATTTGTTGGCGTTTGCGGCAGTGTACTCTTCCAAACAGTGACGAGCTGCTTACCAACGGTAATATATTTGTCAGGCTTGCAGGGAATTTAATATAAAACATTCAAAAAACTATGAATGTGTGTCATTTCGTTTTGGACTTTTTTCTCGTTTCTTGCAAATGTATCTTAAAATTTGAGGAACAGCAAAATATCTCTGAAATTCCATTTTTGCGGTGACGTATTATGCAACAACCGCTGAAGTGGCTGTTTTCTTTTCCACATCATAACTCGACTTAGAATAAGAAACCCTAAGAAGGCTTCCATGCCAATTTTCTTTATTTTCTTCCTCGTCATGTCATTATAAGTAAACCCTAAGAAGGCTTCCATGCCAATTTTCTTTATTTTCTTCCTCGTCATGTCATTATAAGTATACAAATCCCGCGAACGCGGAAATGCCTTGGAAGAATTAAAAAATTTTTTTTTACATTATACGTTTCGAATTAAATCGGCAAATGATAATCCACATGCGTTTTCATAGTATATATCTTTTGCAAAGAAGCTGAACTCGAAGTAAAAATTCAAATAAGTTTGTGGTTTGCAAACCCTATTAGTTCTTGATCAAAGACACATTTCAGGATCTACATGTTGTAAGTACTTACAACGCTTATATTTTTATCATAACGGAGTTTAATATTGAGTAGAGCAGTAGAAAACCTAGCTCATAAGCCACTATATTAAGTACAAACCAGGACAATTACAAATTAGTCATTCTTGAACAGACAAAAAGCGTTTCTCCTCTCATAAAATATCAACGCTAAAATAAAACCATTCAAACAGTTTGTACTTACGCTAAAAATTCAATCTGTGTTCACTTTGTTTCAAAGCGAGACTACTGTGATTTGTTCTGAAACCAGCTGCGTTATGTTTTTCATGATGTCGATTGCTCCGTATTTTTTTAGAAAACTTAACTGTTCCTTAAACTTCTGTTCGTCTAAATCAGCTTAATTTAGCGTGACGAAAGCAACAGTTTCTAAAAGGCGGCAATCATGCAGCTGCTCTTCTGAAATTAATTGAAGTTTTCTAGCGAGTTAACTTGTAAGGAGAGAAAACGTGCTGAATGTAAATTTCACTGACAGCGTTACATAAAAGCAGTTGAAGATAATACAGATTATCATGTCTATGATTCAAAGAAAATGTCTGTTACAGTCACTTGTACTACATATTACATAGCACAGGTATTGAGGAGTAAATATATACATAATTATTTATATAGTTGTTGTAGGTAACGGATAATCCATTTTTGCTATAAATTGATAAAAAATGTCTGTACTTATTGCAGTGGAGTACGACGCTTTAGTAGTTAATGTTTTGATGGTAAGCAATTACGCTTCCAATACACCATCTCGCAGAAAAAGAGATAATCTCGTCCTTCGCTTCCAGCCTCCAGTTTTCATTTTTCTTTGGATGCATGCTTATTGTTGTCACGGGATCCAATCGCAAAGGCCGAGCAAAGTTGTGATTAGATTCGGAACCGGTCCATTCGCGAGAGTTGGTGAATATGAGCGTAGCAAATTTCGGCAAGTTTTGTCGTGTAATGTAATATCAACTGTTGTAACCCCGGAAACCATACAAACTCTGCAGAAATGAATTGTAACTGCAACAGCCCGTCGTATCCGCGGATGTTGCTGTAGCATGGCGTATAAGGAGCTTAACAATAGTCTCGATTGTGCGAATCTTGTGGTTTCCTGCGCTCAGATGAGTCGGCAGCGCCACCATACGTATACGATGCCACTACAACCAATTTATGCGACTTGTTATGTTCTGCCATAAGCATAGGTATGCTTTTATGCTCCTCAATGAGCACCAGGAATTCCTGCCTGTAACGAACGCAGAGAGAAAATTGCGAAAGCAAATTCGAAATAAGCATTACCCGGAGTTTCTTTGCTTTATATTATAATAAAATAAATATTCCAGTATCAAATGTTCATACCCAAATCCACCAAATTGGGAAATGTTATTGTAAAGTATAGCTTACTTTAAAGTGCACTTCTAAACTATATATACTGTAATGACTGCCTTAACTAATAAAGGCTTTAGTGAAAATATAAATAATTAAATAAGGCGAGTCACCACACAATGCTCTGAATAGTTATATTAAATTTTAAAAATGTAAAACTTTGCCTGTCAGTATCTTAGGTTAATCAAAATGAAATGTATTTATTACTCTTTAATAAAATGGTGAGTTGCCCCTTTCTATATTTTATCGAATTGCAATATTTCGTTGGGCTTGTTCCGGCAAAACACAAGACTAATATCTCAGGTTAGGTTCAAATTTGAGTTTTAACCTCACAAACTTGACTTAACCACAAAAAGTTCGCGGGTGCATACAGCGTTTTATTTTGATTTTCAAAAGCGAAATTTGCAAGAAACCATAGGTAAACTGAAGCAAATCTCTCGCTAGCAACAACTTGATCTTGTATCACATATGACGTAAAACGACGTTATCTATCTTTTGTTCAACTTCCAGTGATAGCTCCAAATCCTGGCCAAAATGGCATTTTCTGATAACGACACGCAATTTACTCGAACTGGGACGGATCGGGGTGCTCGGAAATACGACAATCCTTTTCAGCAAGGTGTATTCTCGAAGTACACTAGCTTTCTGGACTCCAACCACATAAAAACATGCCAAATCGTACCTTTGAAATTCTCGCCGATCTCGCCTCGGAGCTGGTGCAGGTGACGCCAATGTCCTTATTCGCTGGAAATCGCTTCCCTGGGCCCAAATGTTGTTCTGGGATGGCTCTTACACCTCTTCCCTGGCTTCTGAAGTTCAAATGGACCGCTGTCGCAGCTCGAAATATCCAGGTGCTCGGTGCCGATCCAAAGCCGAAGTTAGTTTGATTAATTTTATAACTTTTTTTACTGGTAAAACTTTCACTAACACTCCCACATGTGCCCGGTAACTTGTGCAATAATTTGGTATACTTTTAAGACTTGGCAATTAATTTTTATTACAAAAAAACACTAAAAATCGGTAGCAGCATTTGCCCACAACTTGACATAACAGCAATTCATTTCTTATTGTCTAACAAAAAAGCATCGCGTTACCTAATAACCGCGATCTGATATTGTTTAATGGAAACAAGTATTAGTTACAATTTCACATAAAGGACTAAAATTTGATTAACATGTTTGTTGCTTAAAAATTTTCTTTATCTATTATACATGAAAATTGTCCTTTCTCGTCACATAAAACGTTATTTATCACTGCGCTGCTATGAACACTTAGTTTTAAAATGCACTGGCACTCAAGTTCAATTTTAAATACGTCACTGGTTATTCTTCATTTCAGTTGCCCTCGTTCTATATTGCTCTTTGCAAATTCCATCTTATCTTGCTTTGATTTCCATTTACCGTTCAGCTTACTTGTCTTTCGCTGGCCTGTACGTTTATTACTAACTGTACGCTCATATTCATTATGCACATAACCAACCTTTTGTATTATTTACTTTCATTTGGTCCGGCTTCAAATATGCTCAAACCTATCATATTACTTATATTATATTAGCCATCTTAAACCTTTCTTTTACTCAAACTTCAAATTGAATCCTTCTGAAAACTGCTTTGTTTATGCTAGCCTTTATCCCTCTAAGTATGGTTCTTCCATCTCATTACCAATGCATTTAATAACTTCAGCTACTATTTAGATTGCAATTAAATACAATATTTCTACTCTGTGCTCTAAATGACTTTGTTCAATATTCCTCTCTGCATACAAAATTAAATTGTGAGCTTTAAACCATCTCAATATATGTATCAATCAAGAAATTGACCACGCAGGTTGATGAATAATAACAACAATGATAATATATACATCACGTGAACGGTTTCAAAATCGAATATAGCACAAGTATGGTATATCACGAGCTTACTAGAAACATTTGGTTTAATTTATGAAACAAAGTTGCCTAGATATGAACTTTAAATTATAGTAGGGGGGGGGGGGGGGATCGAAAGACCTTAGAACTCAATTACATTAGACCTGTAATTTGTTTATTGAAAATTAAAAACTTCCTATGCTCGGTTTTCAAACCGGTCACCCTGTATAAAAGTAGTCATTTAAAAAAAAAATTAAGCGAATCTAACCCAGATGTACACTTCTGTGCAATAAAATTAGGCACAAGTCTTACAACTATGTTTCACAATATTCTAGTTTAGTATAATTCGGATCTATTTTAATTGCCTAGTAGTAGTTTCAATAAATGATAAAATATCATAACTTGAAAATAACACCTTTATTAAAAGTCCAAAACTAAGACCTTTCAAAAATATAACTATATTAATAAATACAACAAAGCCGTGTGTGCTTTATTGCACAGAAGTGTACATATCTGTATTTTCAGTGTTTTAGTGGAAATAGTGTAATGCCTTTAATAGAAATCAATGATAAGTGATTTACATCATATACAGATTGATTATTACTAAGCCGTTCGAAGTATTCGTTACCAAAAAGCTAGCAAAATTATTAAAGGTAAGCCAAGCTGAGCTTGATTGCAGTACATGGTACTATGGATACTGGGATACTTTCTCTTCGAATTAAAAAAGATCAAAAGGTATTAGAGTCAGGAATAACTGGCGACTGCAAATTAAAAGGGTAGTATGTAGTAGATAGTATGAACGGCTAAACGATAAATTACCAAAAACTGCGGCCTTTTGTTTCAGCTGAATTTGACGCGCCAATGAAAAGTTTACTTTTTTGCTCTATTTTACACTATTTATAAAAATATCGTCAAACAAAGTTCTATCTAATTACCCCCCTAGAAGCCACCGCGTTGCAGTACACATAGCAAACACTTGATTAGCATCAAGTCATGAACGGCCATACTTCGGCGGAAGTATTACATTCCGGTCCCACCATTTCTACTAATTTGCAATTTTTGCCGTAACCACTCAATCGGACGAAACCAGAATTATATAAGATGCCTCATAATACTACATAACCTTAGTGGAAACAGCAACGGCTTGGGCGTTAAAGGAAAGTCGGCGAATTAAGTTTAGTGAAGGCGCTTCGTCAGGTGGATGTAAACATGCTACTCGAGCACGACCTATCCGGATGACTTATGCGCCATTTTATGTGGAATATTAATGCAATGAACTGGAAAGCGTTTGGTCGAGGTTGATCGTTTTTATGGTGTGTTTGTCGATTTGTATCGCTATTTGTAGCGGCCACGCAAACTTGGTGGTATAGTGGTACCCACGAAGCTGCTGAGCTTAAGATTGCGAGTCTAGGTACGAGCAATATCTTTTAACAGTTATCGAAAGATGCGGATGCACATTCCTATCTTTTCTTACCTATATCCACATTAGCGGCGTTCTCTGCCTCATTCGCATTGTCCGCTAACGGTAGGTATTGATAAATCGCTGACTCGATATTAAACCGTTCCAAAGAGCGCATGTCAAAAACCACTCCATCTCAACACTGTGCCGAAGTATCGATAAGGAGCTTGCACCTTCTCATCTTGTTATAATTGACATTATTGATTTGCATATTTCACTTGCCTTTCTAGTTCCTTTAGGTTGTTCGCATTTTCTTTACCCATGCTGGTTTAATTAATTTTTATTTTATGCTTATCGCACTTCCGCAGATACCTTGGTCAAGATTCTTTATTCTAATATTCGGAGAGTAGAATAGAATTTTTTCTCGGTGCCTTTTCTTGATTGTCTACATAGAGTTTGGCTTCAAGTAGTAATCTCTCGCTATCATGACATCTTTACCGCAGAAAGCGGCCTTACCTATTTTGCGATCTGTAGTGCACCTGTGGGTAGACTTTATTTTCTTCCCTTTTTCGACTGCGGTTTTGCCCTTCACCTGGTTTCCTACTTTACATTAGATGAATTGTTTTCAGACAGTAAATATTGGTTTAGGTTTTTACCTGCTCTAGTCTCATAAGCAAATTTGTTTCGATGTTAAATTCTATACTTTTTACTTAGGTCACCACTTCATTATTTCTAAATTCTATTTCGAAAAGCTACTACCTGTCCCTTTAATCTCATCAATCGATAAAGTTTTTGTTCTCATGTCGAGCAGATGACGATTATCTAAACCAAGAATCTGTAATAGGCAAAAAGTAAATGATAAGAGCATTAAATCTGTGCAAATCAGGTAATTGTAATCTACAAATGTAATTTATCACATCGATAGGGTATGAATGTAAATACAAGATTTTATTTGAGTTATGAGCTCTATATGTATTGTAAATGAAGTTGTATGCCTTATATTACAAGAATGTTAGTTTTACACTAACTTACCACCGCTGCAACTCCTGTAATTTTCAAATATAAGCACTATCCATTGACTTTTAATTAAATAAAGGTACGAATACGTTTCACTAAATAACGCTGAAAATCGTACGACACTCATTAATGACCAATAGAAAAATTAGTTCACGAGCCATAACCAAGACAACAAAATTTTTTGGAAATTTTCTGTAGGTAGACTAACCTAACTGTAATTAATAAGTGGAAATTTTTTGACATTCACTATTGTTAATATGTTGGTGACACTGACAAATTCGAGGTTAGTCTATGTCAAATTCGATGTTAGCAGGTTAGGTTTTGCGTCAGTCTGTGTCAAAACTGACGCAAAATCTAACCTGCTAACCTCAAATTTGACATCTACTTGCAGTGTCACCAATATATTAACAACTTACTATGGATACATTTTTGATATCACTTGATATTTTATTTTCGAGTAAAATTTAAATTTTACTTTTTATGGCTGTGTCGCTACGATTTTCTTGCCGAATCTGCATTCTAGCATTAATTCATGTCCGGTAATTTTCTTATCATGCACAGAACAACGTAATCGGCCCTCGCGTACCGCTCGTGCCGATTAATACGTTGTTACTGTGCACTCTAAAAAAT
Organism: Agriotes lineatus; assembly: GCA_940337035.1. Classification (NCBI taxonomy): domain Eukaryota; kingdom Metazoa; phylum Arthropoda; class Insecta; order Coleoptera; family Elateridae; genus Agriotes; species Agriotes lineatus. Next base: position 95,813,631 of record OW679197.1, read on the forward strand.
TACCGGAAAGAATTAATGCTCTTATGAGATTATAAGTGACAATTTCCCAAGATACAAGGCGGTAGACAAAAAAATTCGTAGAGGATGTACATAAATTACCGATATACCTTCTTGTGCTAATCCTTGAAACTAAGTAGACGCATTTTACCCGTTATTCAGTGACTTTGGGTACGTTAGAGAAAGGTAAATTAGTTAGTGATCAGACACATACTAATTTTGTTAGTAAATTTCTAGGCAACGATGGGATAAAATATTGGAAGACTACAAGAATACTTTCCGTTAGTAGTCGGCCCTCAGTTATTATTCTTCTAGCAGAGCTCTTGCTACAGGGAAAAACTCGTTTACGACCAGTAATACAGCCAAATATGTGGGATTTAGTTCAGTAGAAAGGCAAAGGGTTGGAGGCTGGAAACAAATACTCATTGGCGATAGTCATATTGAACGGTTTCTTTAAGCGAATCTGAACTTTTAGTGCTCTGCTTTTACTTTGTACTTTTATGACTTTTTTTATCGGTTCTTTATGTTACAGTATTAATTAGCACATCTTTTCGCTTTCATCTCTCATTGGTGTTTAATTTCATAGCCTACTCATCTCATATTAGAGCTTAATTTACGTTTTTGTTAATATCTCCTCTACAAATAAAAAAATTTCAGGTGTGTTACCCATCGTTGAGAAGCTCTTTTTAAAGACTATCTAACTAATTAAAAATCCAATGTGGTTGCCGTATGAAAAACAAAAGAAAGCACTAATAACTTGAAAACAAATCGGGGGTTTCTGTTCACATAAAAAAAATTGTGCTAAAAAAATGTCTGAATATTGTAAACCTTCAGAAGAGGTCACATTAGGTGTTATCGAGTTAATACGGAGCATTGAAATCGGCAAATTTCGGTGTTTTAAAATTATCTTAAAATTTTAACAGATTAGGGCGAATTTGAAATGACATTTCTCGCGAGTATTAAATTCTGCAAGACATTCCCCATTTTACCATTGCTCTATGTCTTCTAATAACCGAGATACCAATGATGAGCATCGAGATGTGGGACACCGTTTATATCCTTCTGGAATCGTATTTGATCGCCATCCTCCACGACTTTTGAGCCTCCTGATGTCCGCTCTACCCTCAGCAAGAAAAGTAGTTGACATTCGACGTAGACAGTGTCCAGTGTAACCGTCTAGGTACGGTTAGTTTAAAAAAAAGGGCAATTTTCTTCGGCATCTTGTAGAACATGTGGATCCCTACAGGTTGCAGTGATTGATATGTTTTGGACGCAAGGTTACATATATCCTGTACAACTCAATCTCATTAATTCCTCTCATTTCCGTCATAACGGTGATTATTTTTTTCGTAGCGATCTCAACCAATCATAAGGATGGATTTAGTTATCTTGTATAATTTCGATTATACAACTCATTATAAATTTGGCCAATAGTAATTGAGAATTTTACTTAGTTACAAAGTATAGATAAACGGATATACCCTTGACGACGTGGTATAATCACTTCGGTGTTTCGGTGGATCCAACAAAGCAAAAGTAATGGATAATAATAATCTAGACATCTAGAGCCATGATGTAATAACTGTCTATTGCAAATTCGAGGTTAGCAGGTTAGGTTTTGCGTCAGTTTTGACACAAACTGACGCAAAACCTAACCTGATAACGTCGAATTTGACATAGACTTACAGTGCCACCAACATAAACAGTGCCACTAACACAAACAGTGCCAACCTAAGAAATAAAATAATTTATTATTATTGGTCTATTCATTATATAATCGTAACGAATACCACTCGAGCAATCGAAAATAATGATTATTTTTCACTCATAACTCGACGTAATCCTTAAAATACCACTCGAGCTGCGCTCTCGTGGTTTTTCGCAGATTACGTCCCGTTACTCGAAAAATAATCGATTATTTTCGATGCTCTTGTGATATTATAACTGATTATACAACTCATTATAAATTTGACCAATAGTAATTGAGAATTTTACTTAGTTACAAGGTATAGATAAACGGATATACCCTTGACGACGTGGTATAATCACTTCGGTGTTTCGGTGGGTCCAACAAAGCAAAAATAGTGGATAATAATAATCTAGAGCCATGATGTAATAACTGTCTATTGCAAATTCGAGGTTAGTAGGTTAGGTTCTGCGTCAGTTTTGACACAAACTGACGCAAAACCTAACCTGATAACGTCGAATTTGACATAGACTTACAGCGCCACCAACATAAACAGTGCCACTAACACAAACAGTGCCAACCTAAGAAATAAAATAATTTATTATTATCGGTCTATTCATTATATAATCGTATCGAATACCACTCGAGCAATCGAAAATAATGATTATTTTTCACTCGTAACTCGACGTAATCCTTAAAATACCACTCGAGCTGCGCTCTCGTGGTTTTTCGCAGATTACGTCTCGTTACTCGGAAAATAATCGATTATTTTCGATGCTCTTGTGATATTATAACTGATTATACAAAATCGATTATACTAAAGAACTAAAGTAGCTTCACTAGGCGACGCAATATATAACTTTTGTCAACTTGATGTTGTTTTCATGGAGATAACTGTCAGCTAGGTTAATACAAACAAATCGAGCTGCCAATAAAATATTTATTTGTTTCTAATATTGAAATTTACTCAAAAAATTATCAAATCGAATACAATGCGTACTTCGAATAGGTAGTACGTCTCAAACTTCCTGCACAATAACAAATCGTGTCAGTTTGACAGAATAATCCTCCCGCTCACGTGGTCGGACTATTTAACCTGTCAAACTGACACTCTTTTATTATTGTGCAACAAGTTATCGATATATAACCCGATAATATCGAAATACTTATGGTATTACTTCTAAATATGCGTTTCTTTCTTGTCTTAGAGTCATGGGAGGTGACAACTAAAATAGCGCCGGTATCTTTGAGTTCCTCCACATTTAACTTTCTTAGCTCTTCACTACGACATGCACCATACAGACCGATAATTAATGCCACTTTAAACAGCAGAAAGGTATCGTCAGGCCCCTCTATCAAAAATTTTGACGCATCATCCTGCGATAAAATTTTTGTTTTTTTTTGCTTCATATCCCTCACTTTGGCGCTTTAAATATAACTGTTAACTTCCCATAAATCGATATATCGACGTTTTCTTACACTCTCAACGTACTTTTCAACATGGAGTATGTTGACCACAGCGTGGAATATTTAAGTCTTTCAGCCTGTAATTAAATATAAAGATAAAACTTGAAAATGTATAAATATTTTTGTATACAATACCGCTAACCGTCGACGAATTACAGAAAATTCTTGTCAAAGTATATGAGTGTTTATTGCACACGAATAAACACTTTGACAAAAATGTATGCAATTCGTCGGCTACAAGCGGTATTTGAAGGACTATTCAACGAACAAAATTGACATTTCTTAGTAATTAATCAATTATATCACGCCCTCCATGTAAATAAAAATTTAATAGCAAGTTAATAGCAATTTGTACAACTAGTTTTGAAAGTCATACTTTTTTCATGAATTTGCAGTTTAATAAGGAGGGCGAAGCCCGAGTTAATCAAGCAAATAAATGAAAAAAAGGACTTTCAAAACATGTTGCACACGTAGTTCTTTTGCATAGTGATCTCTTGGTCGAAATTTAGTCGAAAAGGACTTCGGAAAATACTTAAAAAAAGTGTTTCATGATTTTTGCGTTAAAAAAGTGAAACTTTCAATACGATTTTTCGTTAAAAAAAGACGACTTCTACGATCACCATGCAACAAAAAATTTCACAGAAAGAGAAAAAAATTGTCATTAAAATTCCTTTAGCGGAATTGTTGCACAATTTTACGCTGATTGGTGCAAATAACAAAAATACTAAATTAGGATTGGTTAATAGTTAATATGAAGGGGTTGAGTTGAATAGTCAGGAAAAACTAACCTTTTCATGAAAAAAAGTAAGCAAACATCCTTTACATTCTTTCAAATCCTCCAGGAATTGAAAATATTGTAGGTCTCCTCATATTTACCTCGTGATTTCGTGGGCAATAAACTAGCAACAGCTTCAAGCGCTAATGCCGATATTTCAGGATGATTTTCATTATTTATTTCCATTTTCACAAACTTTCACGCAACCACACTTGACAAAATTTATAAAGAATAGTAAGGTTTTCTCTACTGATCGCGTTTCTAGAAAAGCAATGCTTTTCTTTACTTATAATACAAATAACTATTTATTATGCTCGTAGTTAATAGAAAACTATAAAATAGAATTAATACAACAAGCAATTGGAAAATGGGTAAGTATAGTAATAAAAATTAAACAACATACAATTGTCATTGATTCTAATTACCACCATAAGCTGTAACAATAGTCAACAATTCGAGATCGGTGTTAGGGTAATTTTTTTTTTTAAATTACTTTTAAATCTAACTTCGGTTGCAGGTTTTTGTTTTCGGCGAATTCATTCGCTTGTTTTTCAGTAGTTTATCCTATAAATGACAATGCTGCTTACTAGACAGCTTGTTTTCATTTGCTATGGACTCGTCCAATTGTCTCGCATCCAAATATATATCGCCCAATTGATGCAGGAGTGCAATTGTCGCACCCGTTCAATTAATGTATAACCAACATTACTGATGGTTTTCCTGTTTCATTTGAATTTAACATACTACTAACGAATTAAGGTATTGCAGAACATAGTTCGATTTGTGCTGTTTAAATTAGTTTGAATACGCTACAAGTAATAATATGAAATGTTATTATTCGCAGCTTTAATCTAACAGTAAAAGTTATATCTATGGCATTTGCTATATTAAATCGTGATATTGATGCATTAAATATTCTGGTCTATATAATGGTGAAAATCAAAATTGAAATCAGTGTCACCTTAACTACAATTGAAACTACCTTGTTCGCTGGAGACAATTCAATTCATTGCTCCAACTAATCAAATTAGGTACTTATAAAAAACAATATAATATCCTACAGCAATCGCTATTATTATTTTTGCGCGCTTGCTTGCCTTACATTTTTAAACGTTTACCAAATATCAAATAGCTACGAGTAGACAGAAATAACAAGGTAGACGCGTGTAATTGAAGAAAAATATTAAAAAAAGATTCTAAATTCAAACTTTACCTTATCCAATCCAATTTGCGAAACTTAGATGTAAGAGAATGAAAACAAGCTTTTTAAAGTAGATGGAATAAAATATGCATTAGTCGATTTTTCTAGTATAGAAAGCCAAAGAGAGATACTTCCACACCGATGTTGTATTTTAATGCATTGATTTTCTTTATATGCGCAAACCTTGAATCACATAAGGATTATTAGTTATTTATACATTAAAGGCATAATCAACAGATTATGGCACGAGGAAATGTTTAAAGCGTTAAATATCCCGAGAGCTATAATCATAATTATGCACGTGGTACATACAAGGTTTTATTTTATTTTGGTTCTCAAAATAGACAAAATTCAAGGATTCAGTACCTTGCTACAGACTACTATGTCATCAATGTGCTGGCACTGTGAATTTCTGATGTGCATGGTTTCTATGTAGATTTTGGGTAATGCTATACTACATTGTATGTGTTTGTTATACTGCTTAGCAACTTTATATGCTCTATGGTCATAAAAACCATATTACAGTCTCAATCGAGGACCAACAAACCAAGTTCCAAAATTAAATAAAGTACTTTCCTAGCTTTTTACTGCTTACTGCATATTGCATTTTACGTCTGATAATAAACGCCCTTAATACAGGTTTGTTATACACCTCATATTTGATAAACACTCCGCCTAATCCTGTGGTCTTTATAATTAGAGACACGACAAAGGAGATTATTGCCAAGCTGTATAGACATATTAATTAAGCTTCACACAACAGTGTTGTCTTTTAATTACGGCCAAATCATCTGTAGCGCAAGGCTTCGAATTATTAAAGAGCTTCATATGGTAAACTGATTGCGGTTATACTTGTTAATGGATTTGCTTCAAATTAATTTTGAATGGTTTTACAAAGTAATTACCCCCTTCAATCAATACGTTTCGTATGCGGAACTTCTTATTGTATTCACTATTCATCCATACAGACCTTTGCACAAAGCAACGGCAGTCGACACCTGGTCGTGTGTAACCAACGCACTTTTAGCTAGAAGTGCATACTATTTTGTTTTCTATAAGACCAACAAAATATATTTAGTTATTCAATAAATTGCATTCCACCAGCAAGATAAAATTTTGCTTATACAAAAATCCTCAAATTTCCGTAGTCATTCTCTGAAGACTCGAGGATCTTTGATAAAATTCAACGATTATCAGTTTCCATCCTTTTTTTTTAATTACCTCGTAACCACGTACACTATGGCAACAGTGCAGTGAACTTAAACTAAACTTAAATATGTCTTAGACAGATTTGTTTAAATGCAGTGTTTCCATATAGTCAATGGTTTATAAGATAATCGCTTCAGAGTGGCAAGGATAATTTTCACCCATCATTGATTTTGATGGTTTTCTGAGATTTACGTTCGTTATTGCGTTAAAGACTACCCTTGTTGTATAATATGATACCTCTATTACGGCAGTGTAGTTTTAATACTACATAAGTGTGTTATAATAATTTAATATTATGAACTCTGATGTTAGTGAATTATTAAACAAAGCATCTAACAAATCATTGTGATTATAAATCTTGTTTATTAGTTTCTACCGAATTTCTTCAACAGTGTATTGTATCACTCTGCTGTGGTAAAAACAATTGTAGGATAGCAATTGTTGAGTGAATTAAATTTGATCTAAGTATTACATTATTAAGATTACGATACCGCTAGGAATCAGTAGCTATTAACATATTATGACTATACATGTCGGTTTGAAATCCAAGCTCGTAGAGCGAGGACTCTAAGACATCGAAAGATGTTATGATTCTTAACTTCCGTGGTTTGTTCAATGGTTCAACGGTTTCAGTATTCAGTATGGTAATAGTTGACATGTATGGTAAAGGAATATTACTGTACGAATACAGTTATGACTTAGTTACCAGCCTACTTTTGTATATGTAAACAAAGGCTTAATATCTTGAAACCGGTAAAAATTATTGACAGTGTATAACGTCAGAAGAAAAGCAAAATTAACTGGTAAACCTGCTGTCAATCGTCTAGTTTTAAATAATTTGAAATTTGCTTTGATGTTTAAATGAGAATTATCACCATCTATAATTTGAATTTATTTTTGTTTACTGTCAATTAATATCCTTACTTAATCTCTCTAAATAATTTACCCAACTATGAAATCAGATTCTAAAATAAAATTCGTTACAAAAATTTTTAAAAATTACACTTTATAACGGAAGCTAAATCTGAGACGGCTTAAAAATTTAATAGCTGATTCCCCAAGGCGTTGCAACGTATAAAAGCACTTTTATGTGTTTCTATTTAGAAATTCATTATTATTACCTGTTACTTTTTAGGTATGGTATACCTAAAATCAACTGACCGAGTTCGAGTGCAAAGCATTTTATGATTCGCTCGGTTTCTGACGCATATGCGTTGTTGAAATTTAATCCTAGCATTATGTTCTGTTTATTAATGCAGTTGTGAACTTCGGTAATCCAGGTTGCCCGATTAGAATTCGGTCAGTTCATTTTAGGGAGACTACACTACTATGGATAATGTAGTAAGTAAAGAATTGCATTTTTGTTTTGTGGATAAAGCTTAAGCATTTCTGTCTTAGATTAGCGTAGTTATAAAAGCTCTTCTTTAATTCTTATAAGGTACTGAGGAATTGCAAATTTCAGCTGCATGAGAATAGTCATAATGCATAAACACTTTAGTTTATTTGTATCTAGTTGGTAGTGCACTCTTCTTTCCTAGTTAGCAGATCACTTGGCAATAGTCGCAATTACGAAATGTCAAGATATCAACTGTCATTTTTGTTTTGATATGTACTTATTTCTTACTAGTAAGAAAGTCATCAATGGTAACGTGCAACAAAAGTCAGCATAACCTAGAATATTTAATACTGTGTGACACCCAACTAAAGTTTTATGCTTCCGTTCCGCTCGAAAAAAATGTTGTACGTAACACGAGCAAAAAGGGTAATTATGGCATTGTACTTGTACTTGTATCCTGTTCAAAAATGTTGGTTGGAAAAAAACATACTCAAATCATTTAAGCTCAGGATCTTGCCAAAAAGAGTTCTCAACACCTTACATAGTAACAATTGCTACAGGTTAAATCTTCGTTCACAGTATCTAGCGAGCTTATTGAGTGCACAGTAGCTCATCGGACTGGAGGCGCGTCGTAAACTGAAGTAATCAGAGGCGTTTTCTTGCAAAGTCAAATTAATTATACCTTGGATGATACGGGGGCACGGGGATACACTTTATATAACACACGTTATATCAGGGCCCCACATAATGTTGAAGATAATTATGTATTGGAAACTTTACTAGGAAATCTTCCTGACGATGGGAAATGTGGATGGTTTTCAACCGTACTTTATTTCTGTACCTTTAGAAATGCTTATTGCACTGCGCTTTCCAAATAACACTAATACAGTAAATTTTGAGGCATCCTATTAAGATAGCATTCACAGCATTACATTTGCAGTTGTGACCCCAACAAACACGGTTTACAAACAATTGCTGAGAATATTAGCTGCAGGTTATTAATAAGAATACCCGACGGCCTGCGGAAGAATTCCACAGTGGAAAACAATATTGCTATACTTCACACAGGGCGCGAAGGCGCTACTACGCTGCTAACGAAGGGGTGCCCCAAAACTTATTTGCTAGCGAGCGATAATTTACACCTACATTCAAAACTCCCATTTTAGATACGTAAGACACATGTCGATAAATATAACATGTAACACAAAATAATAAGCATATATATGGCATAGCTGAGAGTAGTTCAATGAGCAGAGAAATGTGCAAAGCAAATCGATGGTTCCGAGCGTCGTGAAAGCTCAGGGCCAGGGTCACTTTCCGCCAAAGTTAAGCGATAGAGGCGGTCTCGTAACGCGGAGTCGGGCGGGGAAAAAGTAACAGCTTTCCAGAGCTTCGTTTGAAGTGTGGATAGCGGTAATTCGAGAATAACCACGGGCGTTCACCATAAAGCCACCATGCGGTAAACAGAAGGCCTTTCCAGGGTTTTTTGAGTGAAAAAAGGGTTGCGTAACTACAGATTAACGCACATAGCATCCATGAACTATGCCACTAAAGTAGGGACAAGAAATCAGACGACGTGCGCCACCAAGCAAATTTTAGTTTAGCTTAAATTGTTAATGTTCCATTGATAATTGATTAAGCTTAAACCAAACGCATGATGTCAAATGAGCTGTAAAGAAGAAAATAAATATCGGTTTTGTAAATCTAATGGTGGTATTTATGACGTCACTAAAGTTTTTTTGGTGGCGCACGTCGTCTGATTTCTTGTCCCTACTTTATGTGCAGCGGAGCGGTACATGATAAATGAATGTAGCTGACTATCGGTCGATGTCGATGTCTATTAAAAACTCAAAAGTCAGGTGATAATCGGAATTTCAAACTTCTATACCTGCACTTGGAGGAACTGTGATATTCTAGAAGGTCTAAATTTGTTTAATAGGCACGACTATAAACGTGTGTTTTACATCATCCATCACGGTTTGGGCATGAGATAGCTTTCGGCCAAATTAATTCCAAGATGCTTGAACGTTGATCAGACGAGCGTACGATTGACAACGTCAAAGGAAATCTGCACCGTTTTGCAGAAGATTCCTCAAACTTTTTGGATCAGCTTGTTACTATGGACGAAACGTGGATCCATCAATATGACCCAGAGACTAAAGAGCAATCCAAACAGTGGAAGCACGTTGGTTCTACCCCAACAAATTCCGTGTTCAAAAATCGGCTCGCAAGGTTCTTGCTTCACTTTTCTGCTACAAAGATGAGATAATTCTGATAGATTATTATTTGGAACGAAGCAGAACTATCACGGGAGCAATTATATTAAGTTGCTAACTAAATTACGTATGAAAATTGTGGAAAAACGTCACGGAAAGATTGCCAGATGTGTGCTCTTTTTGCAAGACAACGCTTCAGTTCACAGGTTGTTGATTGCACTGCAAAAAATTGAGGAAATTGGTTTTGAACTTGTTGGTTACCATTATCCGGATTCAGCACAGTCAGACTATTATTTGTTCCCAAAACTCAAAAAACATTTGAAAGGTAAAAGATTTTCGACAAATGACGAAGCAGACCAAGACAAAGATTTTTTTTAATGGCTTAGAATTACTTTATGAACGTTCTGCTAAATGTATAAGTCTGAAAGCAGATTATGTTGAATAAATATAATTTTGTTTTGAAATATTGTGGCGTTTTATATAGTAGGCTAAGTACTTATCAATACCCCTCGTATGACAAAAATTTCTAGAAAAAGTATATGAAAAACTAATTTGTGTTGTGCAATTACAGTTACCAAGTAATTGATAATTACTATTTGATTTGAGTAATTTAAAATCTGGAAATTCAATTACTTTATAGGGCGGTAATTGGTAATAATTGGTAATTAATAACTTTTTCAAATCAATTTGGCCGGCTCTGATCCCAGTACGAGATGATAGTGACCTAAAAGTCGGATATATTCTACAGCTTGTTTAAGTAACAAAAAGGTAACAAAAAGTCCAGTATTATAATTTTGTGCTGATTGAGAATAGACGAGAGGAGTTTTTTATGTTATCTAGCCCGCAGAAAATTGCGTCTTTGCCTTCTTGGGTGGAGGAGGGCCCTTGCATGGACTCTTGTTTCGTGGGAGGGTTCCAGTGGTATACCCAGATCTCTTCCCCAGTTACAATTCTATGGAAGAAGTGTTCATCTTGGGATAACTCAGTCAAATTCTCCTCGCAAATTTGTCATCTACGAAGTATTTGTTCAGAACTGAGCAGCTTGGGAATCCATCGTGCCAACACTTTGCTCATTCCCAAATCTTCGTGTAGAATTTTATAATCCACTTGTTTCTGATATTCCTATTTCTCTAGCAATAACTCAAACTTTTACTCGGCGGTCAGTCAGCCCCAAATCTTCAACTTTCTTGATGATCTCTTCAGTTCGTGCTTCCAACACTTTGGGTCATCATGAATGGATTCCTTCTCCCATTTGAACTACTTGCACCAATATTTGACTTGGAAACAGGAAGGGCTATTTTCTAACTACACTGCCACCGTTCCCTCATGAATATTCTTCGGGACACTACCTTCTTTCCATAGAAATTTTATGACGCTTCTTTGTTCAAGTTTCAAATCACGCATGTTAATTTGTTTATCGGTTTCAGGATATTCAGCCTTTGTTTACATATACAAAAGTAGGCAGGTAACTAGGTCATAACTTATCTGTAGGGTTAAAGAATATTACCATACATGGCAACCATAACCATATAGCAACCGATAAACTATTGAACAAACCACGGATGTTATGAATCATAACTGCCTTAGAAGTTTTAAAATCTTCGCTCTACGAGCTCGGATTTCAAAACATCTGCGGCAGTTATGATACTCATAACATTCCTAGATATGTTAATAGCTATTAAATTGACATAAAAATCGCAAATTGGAACCAAACTTCAAGAGTAAGCTATAAGGGCAACGAAAAATACGAACGAAACACTGCCTAATATATGACTCCATTAGGCCCATCTTCAACTTTGTTGATGATCTCTCAGTTCGTGCTTCCAACGGTCTTTCACACTTTGGGTCATCATGAATGGATTCCTTGCCCCATTTGAACTACTTGCACTAATATTTGACTTGGAAACAGGAAGGGCTAATTTCTAAATACACTGCCACCGTTCCCTCATGAATATTCTTCGGGACACTACCTTCTTTCCATAGAAATTTTATGACGCTTCTTTGTTCAAGTTTCAAATCACGCCTGTTAATTTGTTTAAATTGACATAAAAATCGCAAATTGGAACCAAACTTCAAGAGTAAGCTATAAGGGCAACGAAAAATACGAACGAAACACTGCCTAATATATGACTCCATTAGGCCCATCTTCAACTTTGTTGATGATCTCTCAGTTCGTGCTTCCAACGGTCTTTCACACTTTGGGTCATCATGAATGGATTCCTTGCCCCATTTGAACTACTTGCACTAATATTTGACTTGGAAACAGGAAGGGCTAATTTCTAAATACACTGCCACCGTTCCCTCATGAATATTCTTCGGGACACTACCTTCTTTCCATAGAAATTTTATGACGCTTCTTTGTTCAAGTTTCAAATCACGCATGTTAATTTGTTTAAATTGACATAAAAATCGCAAATTGGAACCAAACTTCAAGAGTAAGCTATAAGGGCAACGAAAAATACGAACGAAACACTGCCTAATATATGACTCCATTAGGCCCATCTTCAACTTTGTTGATGATCTCTCAGTTCGTGCTTCCAACGGTCTTTCACACTTTGGGTCATCATGAATGGATTCCTTGCCCCATTTGAACTACTTGCACTAATATTTGACTTGGAAACAGGAAGGGCTAATTTCTAAATACACTGCCACCGTTCCCTCATGAATATTCTTCGGGACACTACCTTCTTTCCATAGAAATTTTATGGCGCTTCTTTGTTCAAGTTTCAAATCACGCATGTTAATTTGTTTAAATTGACATAAAAATCGCAAATTGGAACCAAACTTCAAGAGTAAGCTATAAGGGCAACGAAAAATACGAACGAAACACTGCCTAATATATGACTCCATTAGGCCCATCTTCAACTTTGTTGATGATCTCTCAGTTCGTGCTTCCAACGGTCTTTCACACTTTGGGTCATCATGAATGGATTCCTTGCCCCATTTGAACTACTTGCACTAATATTTGACTTGGAAACAGGAAGGGCTAATTTCTAAATACACTGCCACCGTTCCCTCATGAATATTCTTCGGGACACTACCTTCTTTCCATAGAAATTTTATGACGCTTCTTTGTTCAAGTTTCAAATCACGCATGTTAATTTGTTTAAATTGACATAAAAATCGCAAATTGGAACCAAACTTCAAGAGTAAGCTATAAGGGCAACGAAAAATACGAACGAAACACTGCCTAATATATGACTCCATTAGGCCCATCTTCAACTTTGTTGATGATCTCTCAGTTCGTGCTTCCAACGGTCTTTCACACTTTGGGTCATCATGAATGGATTCCTTGCCCCGTTTGAACTACTTGCACTAATATTTGACTTGGAAACAGGAAGGGCTAATTTCTAAATACACTGCCACCGTTCCCTCATGAATATTCTTCGGGACACTACCTTCTTTCCATAAAAATTTTATGACGCTTCTTTGTTCAAGTTTCAAATCACGCATGTTAATTTGTTTAAATTGACATAAAAATCGCAAATTGGAACCAAACTTCAAGAGTAAGCTATAAGGGCAACGAAAAATACGAACGAAACACTGCCTAATATATGACTCCATTAGGCCCATCTTCAACTTTGTTGATGATCTCTCAGTTCGTGCTTCCAACGGTCTTTCACACTTTGGGTCATCATGAATGGATTCCTTGCCCCATTTGAACTACTTGCACTAATATTTGACTTGGAAACAGGAAGGGCTAATTTCTAAATACACTGCCACCGTTCCCTCATGAATATTCTTCGGGACACTACCTTCTTTCCATAGAAATTTTATGGCGCTTCTTTGTTCAAGTTTCAAATCACGCATGTTAATTTGTTTAAATTGACATAAAAATCGCAAATTGGAACCAAACTTCAAGAGTAAGCTATAAGGGCAACGAAAAATACGAACGAAACACTGCCTAATATATGACTCCATTAGGCCCATCTTCAACTTTGTTGATGATCTCTCAGTTCGTGCTTCCAACGGTCTTTCACACTTTGGGTCATCATGAATGGATTCCTTGCCCCATTTGAACTACTTGCACTAATATTTGACTTGGAAACAGGAAGGGCTAATTTCTAAATACACTGCCACCGTTCCCTCATGAATATTCTTCGGGACACTACCTTCTTTCCATAGAAATTTTATGACGCTTCTTTGTTCAAGTTTCAAATCACGCATGTTAATTTGTTTAAATTGACATAAAAATCGCAAATTGGAACCAAACTTCAAGAGTAAGCTATAAGGGCAACGAAAAATACGAACGAAACACTGCCTAATATATGACTCCATTAGGCCCATCTTCAACTTTGTTGATGATCTCTCAGTTCGTGCTTCCAACGGTCTTTCACACTTTGGGTCATCATGAATGGATTCCTTGCCCCATTTGAACTACTTGCACTAATATTTGACTTGGAAACAGGAAGGGCTAATTTCTAAATACACTGCCACCGTTCCCTCATGAATATTCTTCGGGACACTACCTTCTTTCCATAGAAATTTTATGGCGCTTCTTTGTTCAAGTTTCAAATCACGCATGTTAATTTGTTTAAATTGACATAAAAATCGCAAATTGGAACCAAACTTCAAGAGTAAGCTATAAGGGCAACGAAAAATACGAACGAAACACTGCCTAATATATGACTCCATTAGGCCCATCTTCAACTTTGTTGATGATCTCTCAGTTCGTGCTTCCAACGGTCTTTCACACTTTGGGTCATCATGAATGGATTCCTTGCCCCATTTGAACTACTTGCACTAATATTTGACTTGGAAACAGGAAGGGCTAATTTCTAAATACACTGCCACCGTTCCCTCATGAATATTCTTCGGGACACTACCTTCTTTCCATAGAAATTTTATGACGCTTCTTTGTTCAAGTTTCAAATCACGCATGTTAATTTGTTTAAATTGACATAAAAATCGCAAATTGGAACCAAACTTCAAGAGTAAGCTATAAGGGCAACGAAAAATACGAACGAAACACTGCCTAATATATGACTCCATTAGGCCCATCTTCAACTTTGTTGATGATCTCTCAGTTCGTGCTTCCAACGGTCTTTCACACTTTGGGTCATCATGAATGGATTCCTTGCCCCGTTTGAACTACTTGCACTAATATTTGACTTGGAAACAGGAAGGGCTAATTTCTAAATACACTGCCACCGTTCCCTCATGAATATTCTTCGGGACACTACCTTCTTTCCATAAAAATTTTATGACGCTTCTTTGTTCAAGTTTCAAATCACGCATGTTAATTTGTTTAAATTGACATAAAAATCGCAAATTGGAACCAAACTTCAAGAGTAAGCTATAAGGGCAACGAAAAATACGAACGAAACACTGCCTAATATATGACTCCATTAGGCCCATCTTCAACTTTGTTGATGATCTCTCAGTTCGTGCTTCCAACGGTCTTTCACACTTTGGGTCATCATGAATGGATTCCTTGCCCCATTTGAACTACTTGCACTAATATTTGACTTGGAAACAGGAAGGGCTAATTTCTAAATACACTGCCACCGTTCCCTCATGAATATTCTTCGGGACACTACCTTCTTTCCATAGAAATTTTATGGCGCTTCTTTGTTCAAGTTTCAAATCACGCATGTTAATTTGTTTAAATTGACATAAAAATCGCAAATTGGAACCAAACTTCAAGAGTAAGCTATAAGGGCAACGAAAAATACGAACGAAACACTGCCTAATATATGACTCCATTAGGCCCATCTTCAACTTTGTTGATGATCTCTCAGTTCGTGCTTCCAACGGTCTTTCACACTTTGGGTCATCATGAATGGATTCCTTGCCCCATTTGAACTACTTGCACTAATATTTGACTTGGAAACAGGAAGGGCTAATTTCTAAATACACTGCCACCGTTCCCTCATGAATATTCTTCGGGACACTACCTTCTTTCCATAGAAATTTTATGACGCTTCTTTGTTCAAGTTTCAAATCACGCATGTTAATTTGTTTAAATTGACATAAAAATCGCAAATTGGAACCAAACTTCAAGAGTAAGCTATAAGGGCAACGAAAAATACGAACGAAACACTGCCTAATATATGACTCCATTAGGCCCATCTTCAACTTTGTTGATGATCTCTCAGTTCGTGCTTCCAACGGTCTTTCACACTTTGGGTCATCATGAATGGATTCCTTGCCCCATTTGAACTACTTGCACTAATATTTGACTTGGAAACAGGAAGGGCTAATTTCTAAATACACTGCCACCGTTCCCTCATGAATATTCTTCGGGACACTGCCTTCTTTCCATAGAAATTTTATGACGCTTCTGTGTTCAATTTCAAATCACTCATGTTAATTTTTTTAAATTGACTTAAAAATGGCAAATTGGAACCAAACTTCAAGATCACACTATAAAATATCACAGAAAGTTGACATAAGAAATATAGCATATTGTTTTCATAGCTAGGTAGATAACATAAAAAACTCTCCCCCCACTATACTTTGCAACCAAGGTTATTTATTATAAAAAATAACCAATTATATGTAAATATTACAATTAGTAAGGATGCAAATATGCCTTATAAGAAAAAGGCTTAAATCAATTGTGTTTTGGTCAAAATTTAATCTGTAAAGAATACAAAAGTTACTAAATTAGGTTCGGGGAGAGATTCAACATTAACCCATCAGTAGTCGCGCACTTGTCCTTGAGACCGTGTGAAAGAAAAACCATATTATTTTAGCTGCTAGAGGACGTTCATGCTTGTCGCTCTCAATAGCTGTTGTCCGCTTGAACTTGTAGCGTCAGTACTAGTTTTAGCGCGAGATGTGCGTGTAGTGACAAATTATATTATAAAACGGTGTCCTGGACCAGGGTGATCAAACTCGTACACGGTGTACTAGACCAGCGCGACTAAAGCCGATACTATTTTTTGGTAAGTATAATTTTCATTACGTGTTTATATGTAGAAAAAAAAACGTTTTATTTTTAGGTGCACTATGTGGTCATACGAAAAGAACCAGAACATCCTAAGAGTTCTTTTGGAGGACCTAGAAAGAGAGGAAGATCGCCATCCAGATATCTTCTTGGAGGATACCCCTGATGATGAAGAATCCGATAATGAGCCCGATCATCAAGAGATTCAGGAAGAAAATAGTGACAGTGAAGAGGATATTGGTGATGGGGATGAAGAATATGAAAATGCAAACAGTTCTCGTTTTGTCTGTTGTCGGTATGCGACTAGTATTTTATTTACCTTGCGTAGTTTGTCTAATAAGTTTGTATTTTAGGCAAAGATAAAACAACCTTTGGAAAAAACACCCACCTCCATTGCGATCTGTTAGAACAAAAAAGAATTAACTCTCAGGTTATATTTGATGCAATTAATCCCGACTCCCGTTTATTGCGGCGGAATTATCTAAGAAATTTAGCTAATACTTTAATTCGTCTTCAACTCGAAAGTAGAGCTATTTCGCCTTTTATCCCCATGACAATAGAATCACGATCACAAGAAGTATACGAAATAAGAGGAATTTGGACAACAAGAGCAAAAACCAGAAAGACACAAATTTTGCAATTGGAAAAAAAATCGTAAAACAATATTCTTCTGCTTTTTTATGCAATACTTCTATGTGTTTAGAGCACATAACTGCAATATTTAGAGTTTTTCAAGAAAGTAATTTTCAAAATGATAATTAGGGTAGTTTTTTTGTGTTTAGTGGTAATAGAAGGTTCATATTTATTTGTCATAATATAGTTTAAGTCCTAGTACTCTTTTGTTTGGGTTTATTTTAGTTTGAAACATTGGCTCTTCAATAAAATGCTGTTAGCATAATTACTTATAGTTTACTTTTTGATAAATAAATATTTTGTTTAAAATTGTGGATATTGTTTGTTTTTAAGCAAATTTACATCCGACTAATATAGATATTTTAAAAACATATATATTTTTGTTTTTAATATACCTGGTCTGTGAGACCAGGGTGACCAACCGAAGGTAATGAAAGAGCGCGACTACTGATGGGTTAATGAAAAGGAATGATGAAAATAAAAAAGGTATTACATTATGTTCCACTATTAATTGAGTTGTTATGTACTTTCAGTTGCTATAACCGTCAGAGCGGTTACTGGAAGTTCTTTACAAACAGTTACAGCTCTATATAGCTTAATGCAATTAAGAGAATGCCATTACAAGTAGGCTTTTAAATCCAGGCCTTTTTGAGTTTTATAAAGAGGCTGTAAGCTATAAGGGCAACGAAAAATACGAACGAAACACTGCCTAATATATGACTCCATTAGGCCCATTGCCTTGTTCCTAGCGTACCTATTCAAACCATGCTTTTAATTACAATTCGTCCACATATCCATTACCGTAAGCTACGCCCTTGCAGCCACAACACGGTCATCTCTGTTAAATGTTGCTTATAGCCCCATCAGCGAACTTTGCCCTCTTTAAAGGGTTATGCCGCTAAAAGCCATTCGGTGTTCAAATAGATCTGCTGAGAAATGATCAGTTGTCTTTGCGACGAATTTGCGGGCAGCTGCTCAAGGAAGACGCTTTCTGGGGAGCTTAGTGTTGTATGTTGTTTTAAGAGTGCGCTGGTTTTGTTCGAGCATACAAAGGGTGCGAAACATAAACAAATTTGTCAACTTGCGGTTACTGGTGTTGAGGAAATATTTTATATTTGATCCCTTCCTTGAGATCCCACAGGCCGTGTTGGGAATTGGAAGGCTCGCCTCTTTGCTCTTCGCCAAATTGAAAAGCTCAAGGAAGTTTACGTCCGTGCTGCAGCTTCTTTGGTTTTCTTTCGCTTACGTACTTATTATTTATAATTTCCGCGGTATAATTAATGGGGCAGGAATGCCCAATTACCCTCTTTGAAACAAAATTCCGCTTCTTGTTATCCTGTATTACATTTGACATCAAAGTGTTGTTAGAATCTATCAAAGGACAACGTATAATTTGATCTCTTTATATTTAACATAAGCGATAAGGAAAATTGTAATAACAAGGCATTTTAAGGAGCTTTCATAAAAGTTGATGTAAACAAGGTGGGTTGTCATTTTAAATTGTTTTCTTACCAATAATTCCATCATTAACTATAAAGTACAAAACGCGTTATCATTTTGATAAAGCTGAATTACTAGTAATAGTCACAGCTCTAATTAATTGACCAGACGTAAGTTATACGTGCATTAGCTGAACACAGTGGACGTAGCCTAACCCATAATTACAAGTTGTTATGTCTGGCTTAGGATTTATTTAACAGACATGAAGCTACTGCACTATAGATTTATATTTGCCTAAAGTAGGAATGAAAGATGATGTGCATCCCTGTTTATTCTGGGCTATATTAACCAGTAACTTTCTTCGAACGATATGCAAATATTCAGCAGTATTTTTAACAGAGCCACTTACAGTTAAGGAATTTTCCCGGGCACATTAGGGAGAGGTTTAATAGCTCACGCTGAGTAAATTTATATTTCAATTAAGGAGGCATGCAGTCGCGATAATGTAGAAAACAAACTGCAGAACGCTGTTGAACCGATGACTATATCCATCTGGCAGCTACTTAAGCAGCTGCCACTTTTTAATATCGCCAGAAGAATAACTTAGGCGCAGCCTAATTTTGCCCAAATTGGCTCGGCTTGATATGTGAGCAGTTTTAGGCGATCGCTTAAGTGTGCTTCAGAAATGTATTGTTTTGTTGGCTTTTAAGGTCACGCATCGGTAATATAATATGCCGGAAAGTTTTTATTTTTAAAAAATATCTTTCCAGGCACGTGAGTTTTATAAAGGTTAATAAATTTACCCTAATTCAATGTACATGTTTCAACAAGCAAATTTGAGAGTGAGCAGTTTGCTTTGCCTTTGTCTGGAGATATTGTAATAAAAGTTTAAAGAGGCAACAGGTATTACGAAGTTTAGTTAGCTAATACACTTGTATAAAATAAAATAAGATATAATAATAATAAGCAAAAACAGTTTTTCTTAGGTATAAGTGCTACACCATCAAACGTTGTCACTACACTGGGTCATACGAAAGCATAATATTAAATAATAGTCCAAACTGGGAGAAAAAGCATACAGGACATCAAGGAGATAGCTTTATATAATGAGCTATACTGATCTAAGGGTCGAGAGTTCCATCCCCGATCCCGGTGAGGTTTTTAAAAATAAAAAAATGCGGATGAAAGCTTCTACAGAATGCCATCATTCGGAAGTGATGTAAAGCCGTGGGTCCCATGTTACTACGATGTGTAGCATGTAAAGGATCCCTTGCTAAGGTTGGAACTCCTTAGTCTCGGCAAAATTCTAAGTAGGACAAAGGTACCTGGTACTCTGCATGCCTAGACCTTGTTCATGGGGTTGGCAAAAAGGGCCTATAACGGCCTACTTGCTAGACGTAAGTCTCCCCAAAAATAATACATGCATACATACATTAAAAATTGCATAAACTCCGCGATAGTCACTGGCATGAACTTCTACGAACAGAAATTCGTACAGGTGGTTGTCATGAGACCGAATTTAGATAACATTCAGAAGCAAAAAACAGTTCGCTGGGTGTTTCAATCACATTTGGTGCATTAGGTTAATGTACTCTTATTTAATTTAGCTTGTGGTTCTCAAAATAACCCTCTATTTGATTGCAGAACTTTGCTTTATCGCCCAAACACATAGTTGTCGATTTCTGCAGCTTCTCCATACTTCTAGAAAATCTTATTTTACAGGTACAGGGTTTAACTTCTTTATGGAATCTGAGCTAATGGTGAGCGTTTTAAATATTTAATAATTTATTAATAATTAATTAGCTAAACCTCTTACTCCTTATAAGCTCAGTTTTTACAGAGAAACTTATCTGTGCGAGCAGGAATTTTATTTCTTAAATTTTTAATCAGATCTCCATTGACAAGGATTACTAATTGTACCCTACATGCTTGCAATAGTTTTCATGTACAGTTTCGTATATTTATTTTTTATGTATTGAAGGGCCTTTATGAATTGAACCTTGTACTGCAGATTTCTAATGTGACACAAAATTCTCATCGTCGATGACAACTAAAGACAACGCCTCTAAAACATTTCATTTCTCTTGGAAAAAGTTCTTTTCGGAAAACTTGCATCAAAGTAGGGCATCCAAAAAAATCATTTAGGCGGTTCCTACCTTTCTTCTAAAAAGTCTTACGCGATTGTCAAGACGCTGTCTGGCACTGCATGGCAGCCCTATTTAAAAAAAAACTGCATACTATTATCAGTCTTTATTTCTCGCTTCCAGTTGTCGAGCTATTTCAGTTAAAGCTTCTTCTTCATTCTTCTTTACGTCTATGTTCACCAAGTGAACGTTCGATATTATGTATATACTTCGCAGAGATTCGGTTGTTTGTCTGTCTATAGTTTTTGAATTAGGATATTCTATTCATTTCTTGGTTTCTCTTTCCATACGTTTATCTCTGTAAATCTTATGTAATATGCTATACATCTCTGGATGTCTCATTACATGTGTGGAGCTTCATACTTTACTAGTTCTTCAGTCCTTTATCCTTCTTAATTGTTCTCAAAACAGTTTAGTTACATATATACATCAAATCAATGCGTAGTATTCTCCGGTAACCAGATCCGGATTAAGGGGGGGGGGCTAAGGGGGTTGCAGCCCCGGGCCACTGTATTTCGGGAGCCTCGAAAAGATTTGAAGGTTATAATCTAGTGCGGTTTCTAATCATTTAAATCCCTTTGTACCCGTTGCGTAAATGTTTCGGAAATTAAAAACTTTGCTACCTATAATAAAATATTAATTTAATACGATAATAAAGCATGTTTGTGGAATATGCCTCTGACTTGGGGAATGGGGCCTCTAAAAAAATTTAGCCCCGGGCCTTACATATCCTTAATCCGGCTATGCCGGTAACACCTGTAACAGTACGGTTACCCATGAAGCGTTACTTCAGATTTGAATAAGACGTCTTGTATGTTTTAATATTTTAATAACTATTTGCTCTGTTTGTTGGATTAGTTAGTTGAGTGAACATGAAACCCCCATAATGACCTCAGTTCGGGGCTATGAAAGATCACTATTTGATAAACAGAAAGCTAATCCACCCCTGTAGTGCTAGCGGTCTAAAAATTACTTCAATCAATGAATAGGAAAAGCTAATTTGCTTACACAAATAAATACTGACTTTAAAACACATCCAAATTTAAAAAGAAAAGAAGAAGAAAGAACATAAAGAAAATAGGATTAAGTCCTAGAATAGGTAGTCATTCTGAAATAAATACAATATATAGGCGATATAGCTTGATATGCGGGTAGCTCCATATACAGTTTAGACATATATAAACATTAGAATTGGCCTTGAAATAATCGTGAGTAAAATTGCAAATTGTAAAAATGCCCTGAAGCCGAACCTGTGAAAAGCGACCGCGGTATTCGCACATATTATTTGTTTATGACGCACATTATTTTGCGTTTACAAATACTTCTCACAGATGAACGCAAACCTTATCACGTGAAAATTAAAACTTTTTCCAGTATCAAATTTGGTGCCTGATTTCTGCTATGTACCTACCGTTCAATTACGCAAATTGCGTCATTGACTCTGGAAGATGGGACGCGTGGAAAATTACCACCTAATGCTTCTTGAAACCCCCGGCTACTGTTGTCTCCCAGATGGATGATTGAAATGCATCTTTGCATATAGCGAAAATTGGCATACGCAACTCTTACACGGTGGAATTGCATTATCTACTCGTAAATGCTCGTTTGCGGCAATTTAAAGTTGTAGAAAGCATTTATTTACTGTAGACTATATGAGTTTCCATATATTTCACTTTAAGGCGAGCCTCCATAATCTATTTTTTAAGTCGCCAGCACAGGCGCTCGAGCTAAAACTGGCCTGCAACCAAATCTTTCGCGTATAATCTGCATGAGATCAAAATTCCCTCTTTCCGCGAGCAGACTTAGGCGTGCGTTTATCGCTGCATACGCGAAGATAACCTCACATTTCGTTCATAGCACAGTAGAGAAAGTGTTTAATAAGTAAAATGATAGAAATGGTGAAATCCACAGGTATAACAAAGATCTGCTGGTGGCATGGCCGCATACTCGGAGCGCTGATCAAACAGTCTTGACATTTGAGCAAGCCTTGTCCGGTCAGCACTTGGATGGGTACCTTATCCGTTATGCTAGTAAGATCGCAGCCAGAATACCTCGGAAAGCACTTTGAGCCCTCGGTTTTCATATCATGTTAGGTTACATCAGAGGCACTAACAGCGAAACCAGGCTTGCTATCACAAGCCACAGAGTATTACTATTATTATCAAATGAAACAAGGATGATTTTTTTCTGGATCTTTAATATCTACTTCGAAAAGGTGTTTGCTGATGCATATAATATGTGGCAGGTAAATGGAATTGCCACCAACGGTAGGATAACCAGATAATACAGTTATTTCTGCAGATAGTGACGTTCACCCGGAAGTGAAACTGCTTCGTTCGATATAATATTTGAAAATATCATTCATTCAAGTGTGCATTATTGCCGAAATTGGAGTCACAGCTTCTTTTGTTTTGAATATTATGATGCTTAATCTTTACTCCTCGTTGTATTTAAAAAACCAATAAATCACTAGAGAGGCTGAAATTGTTAGCATGCATGTTAGCAAACAATAAATAGCTGTTAACTTAACAAATATGTTCAGTTCATTGAGTTTATCCACCTTTCACCCATTCCCTATTTTGCACACCGTTCTTCTCTTGTCAATTCCTCTTTACCGTTCTTGCTTCCTGTATTATATTTCTATGTAAAGTGGTCACGTCTTTCCATTGCCTTTACATAGATATAACGTCAGTAATTCTTAGGGATGTCGGCGGGAACCCGGGTACCCGGGTCGACCCGGGTAATAGTGAACCCGGGTATATTTTCAGGACCCGGGTACCCGACTAGTAAATTATGTAATTTATAGAAAGTCGGCCCTTTTCGGAGAAGATGATAAAAACTTAAAAACAATAGGAATAAGCTCTAGAAAAACATAACCATGGAGTAATAACCAGAATCGCCCCATCCCATACCACATGTTTCTTGTTTCATATAATAAATTCGCTTCACGGAAATATTCAACCCGTCAATGGTACCCGTACGCGTCAGTATGGGATGGGTAACATAAACATCCTCTGTGTAATTTTGATGCTGCTACGAATTTCGAATAAAAAGTCACGTACTTGAATTTGATAGCACTTGGATGTGTGATAATATTTACAAATAACAGACGACTTGCACTTTGAATTAGGGAGTAGGTACTATTTCAATTTAGTTCAATTTACAACTAGCGGCGTAAAGAAATTGTAGCTAGTACCTCAGATGTTCCGATGTACGCTAACATTTTTGCAGAGCCGGATTAAGGGGGGGGGGACTAAGGGGGCTGCAGCCCCGGGCCACCGAATTTCGGGGGCCTCGAAAAGATTCGAAGGTTATAATCTAGTGCGGTTTCTAATCATTTAGTTTAGATCCCTTAGTACCCGTTGCATAAATGGGAATGGGGCCTCTAAACAAATTTAGCCCTGGGTCTCACATATCCTTAATCCTGCTCTGCATTTTTGTTATATATTTCGGGTACCCGAGGGTACCCGGGTACTGGTTTCGGGTACCCGGGTTTGATTTTAGACCGGGTACGACATCCCTAGTAATTCTATATAACTGCTGTAGACCTTTTTCAGTAATAAAAAAAATAAAATAAATAGATTACTACGTTAAAAAAGTTGAAAAATGCATTAGTTCTTGGCATGTAACTAAATACTAGCTTTTTAAATTAGCTTATATCGATATTCGTACAATGTATTGAAGTATTATAGCTAAATCAACGTATAGTTTTCTTAATTTTTGCAAAACTCCCATAATAATTTTTAAGGAGCTGGGGAAAGTCAGGAATGGAAAAGAGCAATACTACATATTGCTTGCATAATCTATATTTAGCTTCTCCAGCCTTATACCACTGTTTTCATTATTAGAAACATAAACAATCAAATTAATAGTAAATTGTTATAAACTATAATAATAGCTCACAATAACTATCATATTGTAAGCACGCGCCGTTGTATACGAACTTAAAGCCTAGTTGCAATCCTCCATTCAAAAATACTGTCAAAAATCCTGAACAATAAAGCCCTGCCTGATCAGGAAGGCGTTAAAAGGATTAAAAGATAACGCAAAAGGCTCCGGACGGGCCGCGAATTGGACATCTCCGAATCAGCACGGGAAGACAATTAAATTAGTATCCTGGCAAAGGTTATTACAAGTCCTAAACGAGCAGTAAAAAAAGTGGCGTTAGAAGTTAACAAGAAAGGTGCCGTAACCACCCAGTAGGGTCAGACCACACTTCCCTATAATTTATTGGACGGTGGTTTGCTCGTGGGCGGGCTAAAAAAGTTGTTTTTAACTGTCACTTGCTTTTTATTAGATTAAAGTTAGATGTGGTAGGTCGTACTTCGGTAATGTGGGGTACAGACACTCATAACGTTATTTACAATAACCTGACCCTCGTCAGTTTGTAGAAAACTAATAAAAAGTGCTTCTATAATACGAGGTAGAATAGAGCTACGAATATTCCAACAGCTATTTCCGCGCCATAGTACCCCTCTTTCAGTTTTAGTTTAGAAAGTACAGTATAACGTATTTGATGAATAAGCACTCAGAGTGCGCAAGGAGCTAGAGAATTATACAAAGCCCACCACATACGTCGCCTTACTCTAATGAAAAAAGGTTTTGTATTTTTAAAATTGAATTGTAAATAAAAACGTTACAGAAGAAAATTTTTAACGTCCTTAATATAGAGAGGTTGTTCAAAATCACGCACAAAACGAGTGGTTAAAGTATCGTCTCTTAGTGATAATACTGAAACAGTAAAACGAGATAGTTAGTAATGCGAACTAACTTAATTCTCACAAAAACTCGCAGTCGGTGGGATCCGAATTAAAAAAAAATTTTCTTTACGATAGGAATTTTGACAGTAATTTGGGGTTCAATTATAGAACCAAGTCGCCAGACTATTGTCTACGTCGTTTAGAAAAATCCTTCTTGTTCTCTTAATTGCAGGCTAATTAATATCGTTCCTTCTGTGTACTACGTATTGATTCCGCTGACTCTGTGCCATGTTACAAACTTTACTTGCTCTCTTTTTTCTTCTCTCGTCGGTGCGAACTTTTATTTTAAGTGGTAAGCTAGTATCGACCTAAATTTTCTAACTATAACATCGATGCTGTTGTACTTTCGTAATATGATGATTTCATAGGACCGGATGTTTCACTAAACATATTAAATGTTCAAATAGTTCAGTAAATAGCACACGGGTGCTTACTATATACAGTCTCAGGTGTACTCGTTTATATAAGAACCTGAGAGTAAAAGTCACCTGACGTCTTATTTACAGATTTTAATGCACATATTCTTATGCTATGCAATTTACCGATGGGTAATATATTGATACCTAAATAAGTAAGCTTGAACATGATTACATAGGTTTTGTATTATATCTTGTATGTTATTAATAAATATACACTAAACAAAAATATGTCCCTGACACCATTAAATGACCAGCTAATTCCAGTTGCTGACCGAGTTTTCTCTCGTGAATGACGACTTCCCAGTTTTATATTTTTTGGAGTGTAAATCTAATTGATTAATTTGTTTAATTCTGATGCATATTTTTCCACTTGAGAAAATTGATATACAGTGCATACACATACAGATTTTTTTGGATTCTTGGGGCATTTATACGTTCCACGGCGGCACTAATTTTATACCTATATTTATCAACTTTTCCAGGCCATTTCTACAGATTCTGCTCACATATTGCCAATGTTTTGACTTCTGTTTTATTGCCCTGGTTCTGTAACACTATCCCTGGATAAAAATCACCTAAATATACTGCTCAACAAATGATTAAATATATTGATGCAATTTTTAAAAATATTTCCCAAAAGGACAGTAATGGCATTTTTGGTAACCTTTCAGGATTGTGTTTATATTTAACAATCATTTCTTTTCATAACTTGTTTCATTAATAAAATATTGTAATTTGAAAATTTTTAACGTTGATAGCACATTGCACACCAAGTATGCCAAATCGTTGCCAAACGTTTTTAAACGTTCGGAGGGGACTCAAAACGCTATTAATTTTCTTTTTTTTTGTTCATATTATTTTTGTTTAATATAGTTTTTTTTAATTTTTTGCCGTTTTATGGTGAGTAGAGTCATTAAGTAGATCACTGACTGATGTATTTTGATGCCTCTGGCTGGAAGCAGTTTCCACATATACTGAATTAAGGAGTAGATCATCCGAGTCTGAGAAAATTAAATTGTCATTGTCACATGCTAGCGACATAGCTTCCGAGTCTGTTTATGGTTATTTTTTTTTCGGTTTCTTTACTTGTCCGCTTGGTGTTTTCTTTTTAATAAAGTAAAGTTCGGGCACCTAATTCCATGTAGGAACATGGCCTGAGAAAAACCGAGTCAGGATAGCCGAAATATCTCTTTTCGTAACCCAGTCATCTGGCACACCGGTATCGACGTACTAGGTGATGCGGCTACCCCAAGTTGGGGTAACCGGCAATCCTTCTAGTTAAAATACACTTGGACACGAAGAGTAAAGCTATTGTTACGATGTTAATAAGAACACTTAAGTACAAATACTTGCATTTTTTTTCTGCCGTTTATAGAACACTAAATTTTAATGCCGTTGTTTCTTAACTTTACTTATTAACATCTTCTTATTAACTAACTAAATTCTAAGTCCAGTTTGTCCAAGAAAACTTGGTAGGAATTTACAAATTTTCAAATAAGCCTATCAGAGCAGGTCTAAATTTTGGACTTTTGGCACGTACATGCGGACGTGATAGTTCATAATAGTCCTATGAATTTGACAAATTTGAAACTTTCACACACTAAAATTTGTCAAGCTCGACCCCTCAAAGTTTTACAATTCTGCTAAAAGAATTTACTCCCGCCGGCACGTGCAACAGTTGCACATCTGACCACGTAGTAGCCATATGCCTTCGGCCAATGTTTCGGCTTACGAAGTAAACCCTGCATACATTTACTCTAATCTATTCGTGAGATTGAAGTAAAATATTTATGATACAAATGGCTTATAGCTAACTAAAGTACAGTCTATTCGTACAACCGCGTATAGTTTATTTCATTAAGGAACGCAAATCGTAACAGTAGCAAAGGGAACCGTTTTCTTTTTTTTTTAACTATCCCATCTTTTATCTTAAGCCAGTGCATGTGTTTGTCCTAAAAAATCTCTGTTGATTTATTCTTGGAAGTGGAATCGAAGCTTGTAGACGCAACCGCTATGTCAGTGTTCATTTTAGATGTTTGTTTTCTAACCTCGTCAACGAGACTTATGCTTTGGGATAGAATAACTGCTTCTGGAAGTTGGACTTGAAAGGATGGATTATTAAAATCGGTAGAAGTATCAGTGTTTACCTTGCTTGGATCTTCTAGAAGATCTTCAATAAGACTTGCAGAATGCAATGAATGATTTAAGTCAATAATATTTTGAAGCTCTCGCTCATCATCACCAGCTTCTATCAATTCACTATTTTCAACAATAGCAGGGCCATCTTCTAATGAAGTGTTTTTATGGCTTTCCTGTTTTCTTGTCGAGGCTCGGTAGTATCGTTAACAACGTCTTGAAGTTTTTTACAAATTAATTTTTTTTAATAGTTTTGTCCAGAATTTCTAATATTCCTAAAACTAGTAAGTAATTCCGGAGAAATTTATCCTTCTATTATTCGTAAAGCTATGTTTATCTCGTCGACGTCATGTTCTTGTTGTCCTTCTAGCTCGGTTATTTGAGAAAGCTCTTTACGTCTTGTATTAATATATTTAGTATAATCTACTTTATCTGGATTAAAGGGGAAAAGTCCACAGGTTTCAAAACTATTTTAATGGTGGCTTCCTTATCGCTCTTTTGTATGGGTTAAAAAATACGCTTCCATTATTTTATCGATTTTGATGTTTCCTGTTTGTTCTGTCGCACTTCTTTCCACCACTCACATTTAAAAGCGCAAATATTGATACATTACATGGTTGAAGAATGTGAGTGACATTCGGCAATAAACAAAATATTATTACTTCCTTTTTAATGTAAAAAGCGAAGAGCTCATCGTTAACCTTCAATTTGCGACCATCTAGTAGTAGAATTACCGAAAATATAGCTTCATGTTCTAGCAACATTGGATAAAATATATTTGTTATATATTCAAAGAATGTATCGCTAACCATCCATTCTGAGTCATTTCTACCTAGGGCAGCACCACCTGAAACAGACTTTGCAACATCTCTAGGTATTTGCTGGTAAGGACAAATAATCATTGAATCTACAGCTTCACCATTTGCTGAAAAATTGCAGAGAACTGTGATACATTGTTTTTCAGGTCTAGGAGCAATGTCGTAAACATTTCTGTATGATTTGGAACCTCAAAGCTTTCCCACTTTTGGACGTTTGCATTTCAGTCTCATCAGCGTTAAAATTCCGTGTTGGACGTCGAGATATTCTTAAATTTCATTAAACCACATTCTTATATTTTCTTCACTGACAGCGGCCCTGGCCTTTGAAATTATTTGCGCATTTTTCGCTACCACGTTTGGATGTCTTTTCATAGATAAATCCATCCATTTTCTTCCAGTTCTTGAATCTTTCAAAAAATGTGGTTTGCTTGACCCTCTCAAAACTGTCTGCGCTGTATCTTTCATATCTTCTGAGTGCATTGAAAAACCTAATTTGGCCTTTATACGTATCAAGTTGTTCAGGCGTTTTTCTTCTTCTTTATTTAAAGTAGTGATTGGCCCTATTTTCCACTAAGTTTATGAATGAAAGTCCTTTTTGTTATACCAAATTCCTGCGAGGCAGCATCTAGTAGAGCTTCCGTGTAACGAAAATGTTTGTACGACTTTTTGGAATCTTAATCCATTTCTATCTACAATTAATAGATGGTGTTACCTGATAGGGAATACCAGCATTGATAATATTGCTTAAGGTAGTAAATAGACACTAAGGTCCCATGAATGACCGAACTACTATTTACTGCGGTCATTTACTGGTTACAGAGCACTTAGAGGTCATTAGATAGTACACAATGGAACTCTATTTACGACATTGAAGATGTTAACAAAAAATGGGATACATTCTCTTCTCTCCTACAAGAGGCCATTTCCAGTTCGACATTCTACACCAAACACACGCAAAACAACAAGAAACCATGGATTAACGATAGTTTCATTACACGTTCTCGTCGAAAACGGCAGTTATGGAGAAAATATCGCACTTCAAATAGTACTGTAGATTTTGAAGCACACCGCACATATTCAAATGCTTTATCTAGGGACTTAAAACTTGCCAAAAAAGAATTTGAATCAAATCTTTTAAATAAAGGCAGCAAAGCAATCTACAAGTATACCAGAACTAAACTTGCATCCAATATTTCCATACCCGTTATCAGAGACAACAACATTATATGTGATACGCACGCCTCAGCAGCTGAAGCTCTAGCAAAAACTTTCGAAAAATCGTTTACACTCCCATTTCATGACTCCTTACCTCAAATCCAAACAACAAGGCTTTATCAGTCTCTTGAAAGCATTATTTTCTCTCCTGATGTTGTTAAAAAAAACTTGAGGATATCAAAATTGACTCCTCTCCTGGCCCTGACATGTTCCCTCCATCAGTTTTAAAAAAATATTCACTTATAATACCATGAGTAGTCAAAGTTATGTCGACTATTTTTGCGGTGGTGTCACGAATGTCCATTGCGCTTTGGTACGATTAGGACGAGTGCGCTAGCACGAGTCCTAATCCCAAGCGCAATGGACATGAGTAGTGATACCACCGCAAAAATAATCTCTTTAACTTTGACTAAGAATGGTATTCGAGGGACTATTTAATGAACCAAACTACCTTTTCAAATTAGTTTTCAGTAAATCTAGCAACAAACTACGCAATTTCTATAGTAACAGAACACTAATATTGACTTTTTCTAATAAAAATAGCATTTGTTAAAAATAGTCACTTGAATACCTTCTAGGAAGATATATCCACTGATATTTTTTTGATTGGTCAAGAAACGTCAGAATTCTGGATTTTCATTGGTCACTTTTTGACAGATGACAGGTGAATTGAATAGTCATCAATATTAGCAGATCCACTGAGCAACATTTTTCAAAGCTCTTTTGATCATGGGACTCTACCATCTATATGGCTTTCAGCTTCCGTTACTCCAATCTTTAAAAAAGGTGATAAACTTGATCCAAACAACTATCATCCAATAAGCCTTATTTCCGTCTGTGCCAAAACCATGGAAAGAATTATTGTAGATTCTCTGCTTCCGTTCCTTTTGAACCACAATATAATCCCTCCAACGCAACACGGGTTTATACCTGGAAGGTCCGCTCTCCCCAATCTACTATCTTGCCTCAACGAGTGGACTTTGGCCTTGGATAACAAACAACCTATCGATGTCATACACTTGGACTTTTCAAAAGCTTTTGATAAAGTTCCAAAAAACAAACTTCTTCTAAAGCTTGAACACTTTGGTATCCGAGGAAAACTTTTATCCTGGATTTCGGCCTTTTTATCCCGTCGTAAGTTCAAAGTTAGGATTGGATCTGAATATTCAACCTGGCATGATGTAGGCTCTGGTGTACCTCAGGGTTCTGTTCTTGGCCCAACGTTGTTTCTTTTATATGAATCTGATCTTCAGCATGTTATAAAATCCAGTCATGCTTTTTATGCCGACGATAGTAAGTTTTTCGGAAATCCTTTCACCAACTACAACACACTGCAAGAGGATCTGAAATCTATTCAAAATTGGTGTGAGACTTGGTCTATCCCTCTTAATGTTGAAAAGTGCTGTGTTTTACATATTGGATATAATAACCCCCGTCTATCTTATCAGATAAATGATTTCCTAATCCACCCGAGAGATAGTTGCTCCGATTTAGGTATCATAGTAAATAATAAACTCTCATGGTCTGAACAAGTTCAAGCAGCTGTCAAAAAAGCCAATACAACAAAATATTTACTTTCTAAAAGCTTCCAGCAATTAGACCCAAGTCTGTTCTTGACTCTGTATAAATCGTACATCCGACCTTGAGTACGCCATTCAAGTTTGGAGCCCCTCTCTGATCAGGGACATACAACTCATGGAAAGAACACAACGAGCAGCCACCCGCATGATCTCTGGATCTCGAAGGATGTCTTACGAAGAACGTCTATCTCGTTTGGAACTTCCCTTCTTACGGGACCGGCGACGTCGTGGAGATGCCATATTAACTTATCAAATACTCCACAACAAACTTTCCACAGATCTCAAAACTATTTTTACGTGTAACATGAACGATCGCTTAAGAGGACATTCATTGAAGCTAACAAAGGAGCCTTTCAGAACTTCTCACCGGCAACATTTTCTAGCAAACCGGATATTCACCAGTTGGAACGCTCTTCCCGACTCCGTTGTGACCGCACCAAGTGTCAGCGCTTTCAAAAGTAGATACGACTCTTGTACATAATATTTAAGTTTAGTTTTACTTACTTTTTTTCATACAGACCTTTTTTTTTGTATATTGGGCATAATAGATTTATCTCTGCCCTTGTATTGAGTTAATAATAATAATAATAACAATTTTAGTTATTACAACAAAAGCGCATTTTTCCAAGAGCAAAGACACAAAAAGCGACTTTATGTAAAACACCAGTGTTATGTCCTCATGGTTAAGGCTAATTAAAGATGTTGTAGTGGAAATATATGTTTATTAAATAAATACAACTTAGACAGTTCTCATACAAATACAAGTTACTGTTAACAAGAGCACAACTCCAATGCATTAAAACTGACCCAAAACCTTCGTCCGGGTACCTGCCTTTGTCCCTTAGGATAACCCGCAGTTACACATCGTTGCCAAACCTCTGCTACACCACAACCAGTATATGACCGTGGTAGCCATTCACTGGTTAGATCAAAAATGTCTGATCAGGTGAATAACCACCCCTGTTAAAAACTGCAATTTTTAGGTTATGATAATTTAATGCACATATTAAGCTATTAGACATTGGCTAGAACCTATTTTGGAGTTTATCTCTACTAAGGCGTCTACTTTAAACGAATATGTAGTCCAGTGGGCATTACTAATGGGTGGTCAATTATATTGGTGCAGCACCCTACCTGGTTTAGGAAGTTTTGTGGAGTTTAATAGTACTTAACTACTGCGGGTGCTCTAAAAATGATACTTGATCCGTGTTTCTGATTTTGCACTGAATTGCTTAATATATGGAATTGAAATGAAGGTTTATCGTTACCAATTTTATTATTACGAATTATTCATTTGCGGCGTAGTTTCATTGCATGCTTGTTTTCTAAATTCCTGGTAACAATTGAAAAAAATATATTGCCTGTATGCTTGCATTCCCTTAATAGATAAAAATTGCAACTTACAATTTTTAATTGTTCTGCTAACAAATAGGCGTCGAGATAAAAATAGTATTACTTTATTGCTCGCTGCTTGCGCATTAAGGCAATTACCGATAACAGACCCAATACGGTTTTATACGACAATGCGGAGTTGGAATTAGGATAATCTAACTTTAAACTAATAACTTTTAATTAATTCTCGTGTGTGCGTACTTTCCCGATCTCTTTACTTATTTATTGGGGTCTTCCTGATTAAATTTAATGATAATAGATATATATTCGCAGCGGGGTTAAAGTTGTGGTATAAATTAGACAACGCATAGGAGTTCGCAGAATAATGTATTACAATTCATATTTCCCTTATTGTATCAAGCTCTTTATAGGAACAGTTATGTCTCAGGCAATGCTGGTATTAATAATAATAAGCGGTGTACTAATACGTGGATACGAAAGTTAAATTTTGTAAGGCAAATAGTACAAACCGATAAAGTTCGGAGTTTGGATGTTTTGATGTCTGAGCGGTTGGAATGGTCTGGAATTGAATACCACTGGAGGGAAGCTGACGGAGATATTTCCAACTCCAATAGTGTTTTTTCCAGTGAAATTGTTATTTTCCGACTTGTTTGCTATCTTTTCATTGTTCTGGCCCAAGGTAATAAAAGTAAAATTTAATATTATTGCAGAACCGACCACTACTTTGTAAGAATTAATTAAAGCCGATATGCTAAATACATGTTTATCGAGTTTATTATATTGTAATACCGCTACAGTAATAATAGTATTATATACCTGTGCCATGCTGGTGTCAATAAATAACGCCAGTAAGCAAAATAGTCCCTGCAGTGGAAACTATATAATTTAGCGTTTCTTGTATACAGCAGTACAAAAACCAACGGCCATTAAAAGTCTGTACATTCAACCCTTACATGCTAAACCTTGAAATGTGTGCGCAGTGTAAGATGTCGCTCGTTATGTCATAAAAAATAGGTGTTTTCTTTTTTCCATTGTTTTTTGTGTAACCTCAAAATCCCTGACGCTACTTATCTTCGTTATTGTTAAATGTCTGGAAAGATCCCTGGTCGGGAGCGCCTTTGCTTTCCGGTTCTTATTTCCTCCACTGTTTTTCCCGAGTCGAGAACTGAATCTAGTTTAAATTAATTCAGGCTGAAACGATTCGTGATTAAAGCGGTTTTAATATAAACAAAACGTCCTTCATATTGGCTCAAAAATCGAAGGACTGTTGGATGCAAATTTGTTGTCTTCTAGAATAAGGTTTATGAGTAACTTATTTGTATCTGGAAAGTTGGCATTCGTTGCTAGCGATTTGTTGATCCCAGAAATAAACATTTATTAAAATTAGGGATTATATTCGATGGGTTGGGCTTATATCCACGATTATGTTCAGTTCATATATTAGAAGGAGGTGTTTAATTATAGATTTTCCTGTTGCCTGAATAAAAATAAACACTCCATGATAATCGAATAATTCTTCTCTAAGCGTAGTTCAAGTAGTTTTGTATTTCAAAACTGTTCTTCTAAGGTTGCATATCATTCCCCTTAATGACACAAATATTCAAGATAAACACTGCAATGCCTTCTTTATTTAGATCCTTCGAAAGCAAATAAGATACATGACAACGTGCATTATAGTGCATAAGTATATATATATATATATATTGTTATAATGGCACCAACTTACTGACCGCTACTATCATATTCAGAGACTATGGTCCAGCCATAGCAATTCGTTATGTCCCCATTACCTCAGCAAACGTTCTGATGTGCACCATCCTTTCTAACATTTCGACCGGTGTGAAAGGTCTTTTCAGATTTTTCTACTTTATGAACATTTTATTAAATAAGTCGTTAAACAGAATAAATAACTAACAACAATAGATAGTCAGCCTCTCAACCGGGAGATGTGTATATGCGACCCTATATGATTGCTCAACTTTTCATAATACTACAAACTAATTACTTGGATAAGTCTATTAAGACCTTATACAGAGTACCCATTTTATCAACTGCCTGAAGGTTGGCAATTAGCTACCATATCTTACAATCAGGAGGCAACTTAATGCAAAACCAGTTTTTTAATAAAAGACACACAAAGTTAAATTTGCTAACAAACCGTAGCTTGTGGATTGTAAGATGTGTTGCCTAATTGGGAACATTCAAGAGGAGAATAAACTGGGCACTCTGTATTTTTTTCTACTGGCAGTGACAGCAGTTATAATCATGTAAATACATAAAACACGAAGTGCTTACACCAGAAGGTAGAAAGTAGCACTGTAGGCTCCTTTCATGTACTTAATACAGTTACTTTAACATGTAAACCATATCCATGTTCAATATTTGGCCAGCATGTTTCAAATTTAATGCTTGAGTAATATATTCAGCTTGCTTGTCCTGCTACCAGGAAGCTGTGAATATTCAGCAAGATGGCCGTAGCAGATAAATGAAACCGTTGAAATGTGTTGGGTCAGCAAGAGACTAATTATAATTTATTTTTATATAAAACAGCACTAACTGTGTTTATATTGTTTCAGATGATATCCCAGCCTGCTGCAGGTTGGACTGCTAACCGGTTGAGTCGCAGTGATGTTACCTAATCCTGGATGTACATCGTGCTACCCAGAGCGCATTCATAGAACATTCTGCTGATGCAATATGTCTAGTGGAAAACCAGTATTGATTTTGTGTTTTGTATTCTTTTTCGAATTCTGTCGAGCGTGCCCAAGTGTATGCGTGTGTAAGTGGAAGAACGGTAAACAGACGGTGGAGTGCGACAAGAGGGACCTACTCGCAATCCCGAAGGGCATAGATCCTGGAACGCAAGTATTGAATTTCTCCGCCAACAATCTGCAAGCGCTTAGCAAGGAGAAATTCCTGAGGATGGACTTAATTAATTTACAAAGGATATATTTATCCCGATGCAGAATATCAAGCATAGATGACCGGACGTTCAAGGGGCTAACCAACCTTGTCGAATTAGATTTGTCCGGCAATTTGTTGGTATCCGTTCCAACCGAGACGTTCATAGACTGCCCTTCATTAATGAAACTCACGCTGAGCTCTAATCCTATCAGGACCTTGCGGAGGGCAGCGTTCAGCCACTTGTCTTACCTGAACACCCTCGAGATCGGCGACTGCGACGTCTCCTACATCGAGGAGGGCGCTTTTCAGGGCCTGCACAGCCTTGAGTGGATGCGTCTCGGCGGCAATAAACTCACGACGTTACGGTCAGCTCGGACGCTCCCGAAATCCTTGCGCGGAATAGAATTGCAAGGAAATCTCTGGGAATGTGACTGCCACATTGTGGACTTACACTCGTGGTTGCAGGAGTTTAGTATTCCGCTCACCATGGACCCCATTTGCAGCGGCCCCCCTCGACTAACGGGTCGAGCTGTTAGATCGGTGCCAGCCCCTGAATTGGCTTGCCTGCCCGATGTATCCCCAACCACCTTTTACCTAGAAATAGGGGAAGGGAAGAACGTGTCTCTTTTGTGCCACGTGCGCGCTGTACCTGAGGCTCGGGTGTCTTGGCTCTTTCAAGGGCGTCTCCTACAGAACGATACTGTAGTCGCGCCAGGCCTTCATCTTATTTATTTCATCGAGGAGGGCATGGAGGACAAACGTAGCGAGCTCTTTATTTATAACACCAATACCGAAGACAATGGGACTTTTGTTTGCACTGCGGAAAATAACGCGGGCTCGATACATTCCAATTTCACCCTTAGGGTTGTTATTAAACAGGAACCTGCCTCAGTGGTCGTCGTGTCTTTTTCCTTCGAGTACCTTTTGATTTTAATATCGGCAGCAGCTGTGTTTGCTGTGATAACTTTAATAATCGCCATTGCATACGCGATTAGATGTAGTACAAGTAGAGATATCAGTAGAAAAAGGAAAAAGTCGAAACTTGCCACACTAAGTAACTCGACTAAAGATTCATTGCTTCAAGATAGCACGGAAGAATACTCCGAGCCTCTGAAAGAGAGCACTAATCTGATAGTAGTGGACCGCCATCACGACATGATGATCATGCATACAACATCGAATGTGAGTGAAGAAATGTTCGTGTCCCCGGTTGTCGCCTCTAATCAACTTAGAAGTCCCACGTCGTTGAAGCGATTTCAGCTCGAGCAAAACCCGGACCTCATCAACGATACAGAGAGCGTTGAGCGACACCGAGACGGCGATGGTAAAGATCAGCCTAACCGCGGCAGCTATGGAAAAGCAATGGAGAATGCAATTACCGACTTTGAATTACACCCTAACTCACTCCCTCATGGCCAAATAGAATCAGCGTCTGAATTCAGACCAAACAACCGTGAATTTTATAGCCTTCCTGCCGATGTACATCTTAATCCAATTGGGCTGCTCGGTACTGAGGATTCGAGAGCGAGCTTCTATAGAACTTTGCCCCATAATCGCGCAGGCAGACAATCACCTTCAAGCAGGTATTCGCGAGAAGCGGAATTCTTGTCCCGAAATTCGCACCCGGCCTCCTACGAACATTACTGTCCTGGAGTTAGATACACTGCAGACGGCTACCAAACCTGCACCTCAAAGCCTGAATCGCCTTCCGAATACCTACCTTCTCCGCCTGAAAATTACAAAACTGACAATCCTCAGCCCTGCTGCGCTACTCCTTTGGTTCAGTGGCCTCATTGCGTCCCTGCGACTCTGAGCAAGATTGGAAAATGCCAACACGAGATTTCTATGGAGGTTACGAACAAAAATGTGAACAAGCGGTGTGTCGGTGCGCAAACGGAGAGTGAAAGTACTAAATCTAATGTACAGAGTGCGAAACCTATTAACAAAACGCTGTTAAACGTGAAAGTTCATGAAGTGTTAACCGAGAGTCCCGACGAAGGCTACGAAGGTGAAAGCGGCGAGTCAAATTCGAACCCTGGCTGAACTGACAGTGACGGGGGTAACAATACGTAAAACTGTCGGTCCTTCCGGAAAAATTACCCGGGCAAATCTTAAACTAAAGTGAAAGTTTATGCGGCCGGGGCAACCGTCGGAAATTAAAGGTGCAAAACTAAGTTGAACTGGCGGTTTAAAATGTGATTGATTTAAAACTGAAATGTGTTTTGTATTGATTGAAAAACGTAGAGAACGAATCTGTATCCAGATAAATTGATAGATAAACACCGTGGGAATTTATTTAATGTTTGTTCAGAGATCATTTCGTTTTTGTAAATACTTGTATGGAATAAATATACTGAGAGTTAGGTGTTTGTGGCTTTACTTGAATAGAAGAATGGCGGCCATTACTCACGCCCCGAAGCCAAATGGCGACTATTATTTAACATCCTTCTTGATTGAATTAAAAAACTGCTCCTTTCGACGGTCACTGAGTGGGCCGCTTGACCTTTTCGTAAATTAAGGAATTCATATGTAACACTTGGTTAAGCTTCACTGTTGCGGTTGAGATTGTTTCAAGGCATTTTAAAACAATGACAAAGCAAAAAGCTTAATAATTCCAGTACACC
This sequence comes from Agriotes lineatus, assembly GCA_940337035.1. Taxonomy (NCBI): domain Eukaryota; kingdom Metazoa; phylum Arthropoda; class Insecta; order Coleoptera; family Elateridae; genus Agriotes; species Agriotes lineatus. Next base: position 95,852,437 of record OW679197.1, read on the forward strand.
AAAGAGTACTGAAGGTTTAAACATTTTATATAATTTTTATTATATTATTTTAAAGGGCTGGTTTTTTCTTGTACTTAAGAAAACAGCAATACGAGTATTATGTCTAAATAATAGAATCCAGACTTTTGTGTCTACATTTTTTTTCTGGGAGCAAAGTGTGCTACATTATTACTATTATTAGAAAGCAAAAAAGTCCTGTATTTCAGATCCTGCAATGATGAAAAAATCTGGTAGGGTTCAAGATAGGGACCATCTCGATGAAACACCTGAAGTTGCAATAAAATGTGATCAATCTTATTCTCCAATTATTATTAATTTGTATTCATAAATCTAACGTATGACTGACAACGTGGATTCGTCATCGGCACTGATGTTTTTAAATTCCACAATAGAATTACGTTCGATATGACTTTAGCTTATGTCATTAGTACCTGCAACACCCACACTGAACGCTGTGACACCAAAATAAACTCACAACGGGTGAATTTCGGCCTGCACCTATTTTTAGATAAGATCTATGGCGTAATGTTCACCTATTATTTCGTTATGTTGTTCTTATTAGAAAAACAATTTTCATTAAAAGCTAATAAATAGAGAAATAACGAAAGAAACTGTTTTTAAGAATGTAAACAGGACTAAACATAATTGCATTGTATTATTATAAGGCATTCAAGACTGTTGTAAATTCTCCCACTCTTACCACAACCATAGCTTCTATGCCATGTTATTTTCATTGGTGAAAAACGTAACTTATTATCATAATGATACTTGAAAAGAATCACTTCTGTGACAGGTAGACCGCTTCAGTAGACTTTGCTTTTGTTCTTGTTCTTCTTCTTGTGTATGTTTTGAGACACATCTTTTACTCTACTATGTCTAATGTCGATCTTTTCATAGTTTTTCCGGTCTTCCTACATTAAACCTCCTTAGTCATAGTTGTATTGTTTATTATCTAAACTTCAATAACCTTTCATTTCATTAAATGCGATATCTGTTCTTAGGGCTACATTTTCTTTTTTGTTACTGCTGATATACCTTGCTACAGTTCGCAGTAGCCTCGTTGCAAAATGTTTACCTCTTTTTATAGAGGTCTAACATTTACTCCCACGTAGTAGTCCAGGGATGCATATTAATGTTCTTTATAACCGTACGGCACCGAACATTAGTACCCGCTTCTCATTGGCCGAATTCAGCGACACTATACTCGGGCCGCCGATCAGATAGAGTGGAGCAGGCAACCCAAATAACATATTACAAAGGTCACTTGACAATATTTTAATTATAATTACTAAAAGGATCGGAGATGCCGACCCTTATAATTAGAACTAATTTCAATAAATGTCATTAAATAACTTTTTGAGGTTATGATGCAAATAGAAATGTCGACCAACTTAAACGTCAAGCCTGACATTTGAGCACTTATAATTGAAATGTTTAGGCCTGTGGCCTGGCTCTTCCTAAATCCTATTATTGGCTGCGGCGTCGAGTAATAGCTTAACTAAAATTAATCGCATATAGAAAAAATTGCATTCATGTCTAGACCAAACTGTTGAGAACCAAAACCTTCATTAGGTAAATCTGATAAGAGTACATTTATATTTTCTTAAAAAATCAACACGTTTTGCCGGAATTTCTCCCTTCTCTATTAGAACGTGCCTATCGTCTTGGCATTTTCTCTATTGAAAACCTATTTTATATACCAATCGCATAAAGGAATGTAATTTCTCAGTGGAATTAACACCCCCCTTTCTAAATAACTTAAAAATCTGATGACTTTCTAGTTTCTGAAATTATTTTTATATGTGAAGCAAAGAAAAATACATAAAATACAATACAAAAAAAACAGTTAATCAAATAAATGGTGAAATAACACAATATAGAATCCTCTAATGGTTAACAACTTAAATTGTCTTCAACGAAATCATCTTCTTGTTCAGATGATAGATTAGAACCGGATTCACCGCTGTCGTCTATTGTAATAATTATTTTTTCTCTTTTATCCATAATGTATTCCCACTTATGTTTGTCGACACTGCACATATATTCTTCCATTTTTGCACACTCACACTTCCAAAATTATTTTCTGCAGAAGTGTTAACATCGTCTAATTTGAATGTTGTATTATTTGTAGCAACGTAGTTCTTTACTGACACCCATATTTTCCCAATCTGGTTTAATTCTGGACGCTAAGGGGGTAATCGTAGGACTCCGTTTTACCATGTTCCGCTAATAATTTCTCAATCATATAACTTTTATGTGTAGGTTTATGTAATTTTCTTGTACCATATAATTGTTTTTGTTTCATTCAACTTAATGTAAATGTTTCTTACTGATAACCACTTTTGCATGTCTGCTTTTTCCAAACAAATGTTGGATTCGGCTCAGTACAGCCATTGTGATACGATGCATTATCGATGACCAAAGCCAACTTTTTTGAAGATTTGCCAATAATTTTTCTTTCAGGCAATTCACATAATTTTAATGGTTCATTTCATCGTGGCAATTATATGTCTCTTAAGTCCTGATTTAAACATCAGGAATGAATTTGGTACGAAACTTTTTCTACCTCCAGCATGAAGAATAATCAATCCTTGCCCTTTACTGACGGGGGATTTTAAACAATTGTTGGTACTATCATCACAACATTTAGAACAGTATGGAAGCTATGCAAGTACGTTTCATCAGTGTACACAATATTTCAGCATTCGGCTTTATATTTTATCTTAAGAATTCAACACAATTTGCTGGAATTTCTCTCTTCTCTATTAGAACGTGTGCCTATTGTCTTGACATTTTTTCTATTGAAAACCCATTTTATGTACCAATCGCCTAAAGGAATGTAATTTCTCAGTGAAATTAACACCCCCCTTCATTTTGTTCGACTTCGAATACAGCTTTCATTGTAGGTCTCTTTTTATAGCACAGTTATAGATCACACTTGCGATTCCTTCTTCTTTATATTGATCGACAGATGACCTAGGGTAAGTTTAGTAATTTGTTTTCTTGGAGAAGTAAATTTTCTTCCGCCACTTTGTTAGACTCCTTTAACAATTCGCTTAACTCTATTTAAGCCAACATCGGTTGCTTTAGTCACTCATTCTTGCAAAACGACTGAGAAAAATTGCAATAGTCGCTATAGATTCTTTCACGTCCTTGACTACGAATTAGTTTCTTACGGTTACCCATAATGCAGGCAGCTCTATGAATAATTAAAATTTCCTTAAGAGACTACTTTACAAGTCAATATTTTATACTTGCATGTAACTGTGAAAACAGCAATAGAGATGCACAATTTAGTCCTTGTAAATGGTTGAATAAAGGAACGCCAAAGAAAAAACGCTAAAAACTTAAACAAATCACGGGCAACGTGTTTTGGTCTCGACGCCGCAGCCAAGAATGGGATTTAGGAAGAGCCAGGCCACAGGCCTAAACATTTCAATTATAAGTGCTCAAATGTCAGGCTTGACGTTTAAGTTGGTCGACATTTCTATTTGCATCATAACCTCAAAAAGTTATTTAATGACAATTATTGAAATTAGTTCTAGTTATAAGGGTCGGCATCTCCGATCCTTTTAGTAATTATAATTAAAATATTGTCAAGTGACCTTTGTAATATGTTATTTGGGTTGCCTGCTCCACTCTATCTGTTCGGCGGCCCGAGTATAGGCTGTCAGTTTGTTGCAACTAATTTCAGCTTAAATTATCAAAAAGATGTTTGAAAATGGCAAACATTTGTTCCATTGCTGATTGTAAATCTAACTCAAGTGGCTTGCCAATGTTATTGTGATACGAAGAACTTATGGCTATGGATGACATTAAAAAGTAGGATTTTATTTTGGAATTAAAATGCAAACCTGGAAATTTCAGAACTTCTGTCGGTTCACAAGTTTCAACAAACCGTATTTGATGGTAATAAACATGCACCGAATGCCAAATATCTAAAAGATATAGAAAATTTATTTCCAAAAGGGGTTCCAATATTAATGTCAGCAGTCATGAGGCATAACCACATAATTGCAATAGTAATTTGTAGAACTAGTTTTGAAAGTCATACTTTTTTCATGAATTTGCAGTTTGACTAACGCGGGCGATGCCCGAGTTAATCAACAAAATGAATGACAAAAAGGGACTTTCAGAACGTGTTGTACATGTAGTTTTTTTTTTGCATAGTGATCTGTTGTAACTCGAAATTTAGTCGAAACGGAATTCGGAATTTACAACTGTCAAATTGACAATTCACAATTTTAATAAAATAGTTAAAAAAAGTGTATTTCTTCAAAATGTTTGGTAAATAAAAACGACTTTTATGATTACTATGTAAAAATATTATTTATCAAGACATTGATTACACAGCGCAAACAGCAAAAAATGAATTATACTGTTATAAATACGAAGTTCATGAGAAAATTATTAGTACATATTTATCTATAAATTTTTTCCAATTTTCTAATGTTTTCCCTTTGAAATAATATTAGATTTTATTGTAGACATTAATAAGGCACTAATGCGTTAAAAATGGAGTTTTTATTCAAACCTACTTAATTAGTGTTGTTTACCTAAATTTGTTAAATAAGCCCATATGAATTGGATTTAAAAAATTCGAAGAAAGTGTTCAGTTGTACTTCTGTGGTGTAAATTCGATTTAATAACAACTTTTTAAATTTGTTTTGGAAAGAAAATAAAACACTTTACTTGCAGCAAAGTTCGTTTTACAGGTTTAATTTGTTAACAATTTGTAAAAAATTTACGTTAACGTTTTTTCATTTGCATGGTCATGATCCATTTTTACTTTGATTTGTAGGAAACCAGTTTAAAAGCTCGAATTAAAAATTTTCAGCTTTCAAACCCGCTCAACACAACTAACATATATGTAAGTTTTATTGAGCAAAATGCCATAGATTAAAATTTTGCAAAAGTAAAACTTTAAATGTTTGAAATAAATTAAAAATAATAAAAGAATGTAAACCCTTAAATAAGATTATAGCAAGTAATATTCAGTTTGTCAACGTCTGTTTTGTAGTGAATTGAGTTTGGAGGTTGCTTTTCAATGCTTAATATGACGTCTTTTTTAAGTTCGATTCGGTATGTAGTGTTGTTCGTGTATTAAAATGGACATTATGTAATTTGTATATTGCATGATCTGAAAATTCTGTATTTATTTTATTTGGGGTTACAATTTTGGTTTTAATATATTGTTATTGTTGGGCTACTTTATTTTACTATTGTTTGGTTTGTCCTATACAGGGCCGGCAATGAAACGGGGGTGGAAGATGTTTCTAAAACTATGAGAGTTGCGTGAATACTCGTTGTAGGTACGAAGGTGGTGCATATTACTAAAATAGTTTTGATTATACAGGGTGGCTCAGAAAAGTGTGGCGAATAAAATTTACTTTTTTAAATGTAATGTCCCGTATATGGGTAGCTTAAAAGTTTTGCATTGAAATACTAATGATTCTGATATAAAGTTATATGGGTCTAACGTCAACCGTTTGGAGATATTAACGATTTTATTTAAAAAAAAATGCTGAACTTCAAGCGGCTACTAGCTGTAAGTTACAGAAAACAATTGAATGAAGGAAAATTATGATTCTCGTGAACTACCTTTCAAGTGTAAAATGTTAGATCTGGGTATTAATGTTATATAGGGTGCTCAGCATTTGCAAATTTAAAGATTTCGATTTTTTTTCAAATGAAACTCCCTGTATATTTTTGTATTTTTGAAAAGTCCTTTTAATGAGATTTCTTTCATAACTTACTTTATACCTATAAATTCAATTGTCTTTTAGATATGCCTGTTTGAACACAAAAACAATTTAAGCTCCATAAGATGCTTTATTTCAAGGGATAACACACAAACGCCGTTAGAATAATGATTTAAACGCATGAGTTCTCCAAACAAAAGATTAAACCAAGTTTAGAAAACAAACATCCAGCCACTACGCAAAACTAGAAACAACAGATACGGAAAAACGAAAGAAATCCGGAGACATTAAATCTGAAAAGCGATTAAATTTAGGGTTAGGTAATGAAATGTCAGAAGAAAGCTCATTAAATAGTAATTTACGTTACAAGTATAGAAAGTGGAGCTTTTCAGTATGAGTGAGATGTTTCTGGAAGAGGCCGTTAGGCCGAGTCCGGAATTTCGAGACGAGTATGGAAAAGCCACTTTCATACGAGTTTCGTATAATATTTTTTCGTACACTAGCATACTAAACGGAATAATAAATTTATCCTCTTATCATTATTAATTAGAAAGGTACACTTCGCGGTATTTGTACGGCAAAGTAAGATTCGTACGGTAAAGTAAAATTTGTACGGCAAAGTGGTACGAATACCGCAAAGTACAACTTTGCCGTACGAATACCGCAAAGTGTAACTTTCTAATTAATAAATTGTACGGCAAAGCAGCTCTTTCAATGCCAGTGTACGAAAAAATACTTTTCAAACGCATAAGGATATACAGGGTGTTCCATTTAAATAAAGCAAAATAATTATATTTGCTTTAATACTCAGAGCAGGAAAGGTGAGCTATTTGAACATTTTATGTAATTACGTACATGATTTTGGTGTATTATATATATGTGACAGCACTGCAGGCCTAAAGGTCTATGGCTTGGATCTTCTTTCTCCATAGTTCCCTGTTCTGTACTAGGATCTGCCAGTTTTTTAATTTGTATTCCTTTATGTCCTCTTTGAGGCAGTCCCACCAAGTTTTCTTCGGTCTTCCCTTTCTGTTTCTTCCCTCCGGTTCACTTTTGAATATTTTCCTGGTTAATTCTTCATCTCCCATTCTACCGATGTGTCCTAACCATCGTAATCTGCTTTGTTGCACTTTCACTTTTATACTTGTGTCTTGAAATAATTTTTCCAGCTCCGCGTTAGTTCTCCTTCTCCAACTTCCATTTTCCTTGATTCCCCCAAAGATCCTTCTTAGCACTCTTCTCTCCCATATTTCCAAACGCTTTATGTACTCCATTGTCAAAACCCACGTTTCACTCCCGAACAAAACTATCGGTCTTATCACTGTTTTATATAGTTTCAACTTTAAATTTCTCGAAAGGTGTATTAGTTTTTTTTAATCTGATTTCATTTTATTCAATTTATTCTTGCAATTATGGTTTTTTCTTCTTTCTTATTCCTTGTATCAACACTGACTGAATTTATATTTTCTAAACCTAATTTCGTGTTTTGACTTTTGGAGAGCTCAAGTGTATGAAGTAACATATCAAAAGAAAGCTTATTAAAAGGACTTTTCAAAAATACAAAAATATACAGGGCATTCTATTTGAAAAAAAATTGAAATTATTAAATTTGCAAATGTTGAGCACCCTGTTGTATGACATTAATACCCTGAGCCACCATTTTAGACTTGAAAGGTATATCACGAAAATCATATTTTTTTGGTAACATTTTCCTTCATTCAGTCGTTTTCTATAACTTACAGCATCCGCTAGAGATTCAGCATTTTTATATAAAATCGTTAATATCTCTAAAACAGTTGACGTTAGATCCATACAACTTTATATCAAAATGATGAGCATTTCAATGCAAAACGTTTAAGCTACCCAAATATAGGGCCATTTTTAAAAAGTAGGTTCTTTCGCCACACTTTTTAAAGCCAACTTGCATAAATTATTTTAGTAATGTGCGCCACCTTCTTACCTACAACTTTTATATACACAATATTCATGTAACTCTCATATGTTTACAAATATCTTCCACCCCCACATCGTTGCCGGGCCCTGTACGTATAGTGAAGTTTTCAGTATTTAGTAGGGAGGCCAAACTAAATTAACTCGTCAAATAACGATTTTCGTGGGACTGAGTAGGTTTATACCGACAAGTGGTATCTTCTTATTCGGTAGTGTTTCCTGAGTATGAAAAATCATGTTGTCGCTTTCTCAGCCTGTGGAGTGAGGAGCTATGACGTCACAAAGATGGCCATTCTTGGTTCCAGGTTTTAGTACAGAAAACCAGGGTTTAACCCAAACATCCAAAAAGAAAGTTCTACCCAGCAGCAAACTGTTTAGTACCCTCCTCTTAGTAAGTGGTAAAAAGTTGCACAACATTGCGCGTCGGGCTTAGGCGAGAGGGGGGTAGAAAGCTAGAAAGGTAGTAAAATGGTAGGTTTCAACAGTTTTTCGCGAATATCTCGTTAACTGTGAGGTTTAGCGCAAACTTTATCTTATATAAAATTAATCTATATTTAATTTACAATAAAAATGGTTTCATGCATTTTTGACTTCTAGACAAGTGTTACGGAGATATTGAGGGGGCAATGATGTCTTTATTTTCTAGTTAGCTTGAGATTCATCCAAATCACTTGAAAATGAGTATGTTTCGTTATAAAAAGTACTTAGTAACGCATTATTAACATAGGAACATTTGTATGTGTGTATGTGCGTATGTACGCCTATGTGTATGAATCTGACAATATATCTACATTGCTCCCCTCCTTTGTCGTTTTTATCTTCAATTTGCCTATTTTTCCTTTTAAATTATTCATCATATCGTTTTCCTCTTTCCCATTTGAGCTTTTATAATTAAAGCTACTTCAATTACCTTCATATTTTGTCATATTTTTCTAAAAATATAAAATCATGTGGATAGCATTGGAAAGTGATATGTACAACGTAAATGGTAGTTAGATACATAATAATAAATTACAGCAATCAGTAACCTAAAAATCGTTAAGCTCTTTTTCATGTTGAAGATTATCTTCATCGATGCCGTCGTCAATAATTAGTGCATCTCAGTTCGTGAACCTATGTTCGAAGCAATTCTTGCACATATTTGAGCATTTCTACCCACTCTGACGACGCTCACAGTTTCTGACATACCCTGTATTACAAGTGCAAACAATGAGGGAGAGCAATTTTTCAGGATCAGCTGCCTTTGTGGTTGCAACTGGGCGCAAATAACCACCAATCCTTTTCCAACCCCATTTTAGTGAATCTTTATTGACATTGAGCCATTGCTGCACTTGATGGTAAACTCTATAAGAGTGTTGTTGTCCAGCTGCTGAAGTGGGGGAAAGTACAGCCAACCTCAAATTTGTGTGTACAGGCTCCTTTGCGATGGTCTGCAAGTAACATTGAAGGCGCAGAGTATCCAAATTATCTGCATTTGTTGATGCAAATATCGAAAGGAAAAAATGGTTCCAGCATCAGCTAGCGCAGTGATTTGAGCAATCAGTTGCATCTTGTTTTTAGTATTAGTTAGAAATTTTGCTTGTTCAAGAGTGTCATTAATTCCATCTTCCACTTTCACTTCAACATGTGTAGTAGTGGATGATCTGCGCAAATGTACGAGTATGTCGTTTTTGGTGCTGGGTGCTTCACCATAACCATTTCGCCTCCCCACTTCCTTGAACCCTTTATATAATACACTTGGAGCGAATATTACGAGTTCATAGGCGTAATTTTTGAATTTTTGTCAAACAGAAAAAGTTACATTTTTTCCCCCTCCATATCTCAGTAATCATTTACTGGAGTGTAAAAATGCATCAGACCATTTTTATTGTAAATTAAATGTAGACTAATTTTGTATAAAGTAAAGTTCACAGTAAACTTCACCGGTAACGAGATATTTGCAAAAAACTGTTGAAACCTACCATTTTACCACCTTTGTGACGTCATAGCTCCTCACTCCACAGGCTAAGAAAGCGACAACAGGAGTTTTTCTACTGAGGAAACACCGCTAATTACGATGGTATCACTTGTCGGTATAAACCTACTCAGTCCCACGAAAATAATTTTTAATTCACTTGGCCTCCCTACTAATTGTCTTTGATATTTCTTAAAATATTTTTTGTAGTGCTATTTTTGTTAAAAGCTATTGTTTGTTTAGAGTTACTTTTCTATTTTCTCAGAAAAATAAGGTATGACAAATTGTTGTCTAAATCTGTTTATCTTCCTCCGGATTTTTAGACATTGTATTTAAATTATTTGGTTGCAAGCGAAATGATTGATTGTTATTGTTTTTTATTTTTAAGGGTGTTAATTCTATTTTAGTGAAGTAGATGGGATAGGTTATTTTCGGACCTTGCATTATATTGCAGTTTCTGTTACGAATTTGGTGGTAGAAGAAGTATCGGAAATGGATGTAAATAGAAAAGATAGTCCGTATAATTACTAAGTATTGGAAATTTTATTTTAATCTTTTAAAATGAGAGGTTTGAAATGATGTCTAGCAATTCATTGCATTCTTGCAATTTCTAACTACCTCCATGGACGAATGCTCTTTTTACTAAGACTTTATAGATTTATATGTAAATATACTGAATATCCAAGAGTAGAGCTCTGATAAATTGATAAAGAAAATGATTTTAGGTATCTAAAACGAAAGCAATTTCTGTCATATATTTGGGAAACAGACAACTAAGGATTACCTTCGTTGTCGTTTCCATTGGTGCTAGAACGCAATTGGGCTATACATAACTACATGCGCATACGTCTTTAAACCACTTTTCTTGCACTTGCAAGTTCAACTTTGTTTCACACTTGTAAACGACTAATTTGAAGCAAGTACTCAATCACACTCAGATCTCAAACTACGTTTCTATTCAATTTCATAGAAAAGTAATACTAATATAGGTACGAGTACAACAGCTTACTAACTTACCCCATCTCAGTCAGTATACAAATACTGCGAACTTTTCAAGAAAGTGGTCACACTATTGCAAAACTATCAGAGCACTATGTGGTCACTGTGATAATCCCATTTAAGTTTTCAAATATTTTTATTTCTAGAATACTATTATATTTTATTCGCACAGTTTCTAGCCTTCCAGGTTGTATTGTATCTCCATGTTTCATATATTTTCCAATCTTATTTTAGCCTACAATAAATTTTCTTTAAATACAGGGTGCCTGACAAAGTTCTGGTTAGAGAAGACGTTGAATGTTTATACATACAAACATTTTATGTATAACATTTTTCTTTTAAATTCTTAAGATAGGGGTTTGTCATCATTTTGAGAACTGGAACGGAGTATAAAAATAAAAATTGGCAGATATGTCCTATACCCATAACATATTTATGAAATGCATCTTAATTTTTACGTATAACTTGAAACAGTTGGAATTAGCAACCCTTATATTTCTTTTTATTTTCTAACGGACATGAATATCATTATAAAAATATTTAATGAAAAACCTTATTTGTTTAAATACTGTTTAATTTTTTTTAGTTTTTATATACAACTCGTGTGTAAATGGATGAAATACATTGCGACATAAAGCATTTTGCCTTATTTTGATAAATAACTGTGCCATGCATTATAAATCATTTTATTTTTTTATAGAGAAATATGACTGGCGAGAAAATTGAAAGAGTTAACAAAGCCTTTGCATAAATCAGGCTTCCTAGTAAATATTTTGGAATAATCAAATTCTTGTCCTTAAAAATTTCTTATATATCCACCCTTCTTAACCTTCCGTCAGGCGCAACTGATCTGACAGGCACAGCGCGGCAATTTTGCTATCTCGCGCCACCGCTAGGCGACATTAGAATCTATCGCACATAGTAGCTGACTATTTTGGTGTGCTATATACAACCCTGCCACTTATTATGAGTTTGGCCTTCAATATTGAAAATTATTTAAATTTTCTTCAGAGAAGCTCATTGCGCCCGAACTCACCACATTTTTCAAGGTACATATTTTCGATATATCTGCATAAAAATCATTTATTACGTTTGCTTAAAGTCTAAATACTGTAAAGGTTTTTAATAATTTTCTAAAAATAGCTTGATTTATCAATCTGGACTATCCGGCACATTGCGCCCAAACATGTAATTTTTTTTTCTTTGCATTTGTTTCAGGTCAAATAAATGTTTTTTTGCAGAAACTTTTGTGTTTTCTTTTATTTTGACGTATCTAATAATAATGCTCAACACTTGCAGTTGTATAATTAAACCTAATTAGGTGTTTATTATGTTTTTTTAGAAGTGTGCCTATCAAGCACATTGCTCCCGAACTCGGCGGTCAAAATATTGCGCCTGACGGAAGGTTAAGAGTTCATCACTCGGAGGGGAGGGATTTAACAGAAAAGTTGTATGCAATAGTATTTAACTTTACTAGAATGGAAAAAGGGTTTTTACTGGATGACAGAAGGATATGACTGGCGAGCCAAAGGCTTCTGGAGCCAGTAAAACCCGTTACCTTACGTGTATTGTTGAATATTTGATTTTTTTCTTCACTTGTAAACAACTATAAATTTACCATTTATTGACAATATCAAAATGACACAAACCAGATTCGTCAATATGACACATACTAAGGAAGACAACTCTGGCTTTCCACGCCAACATTTATATATGAGCACGGGTGTAAAAATTTACTGACTAGCCAGTTAAGAGACATGTTTAAAGTGAACACAGTGACTTGATTGATGTTTACAAGTCGGAAACAAATAAAAGTTTTATCTTAACGTGTTCTATAACCCTCAGATGTTGGTCGTTTGAACTACAGGACACCCTGAATACATATCCGATTTATATCACGCTGTATATTTATGAGATAAATAACAAATTTTTTCAATACTTTCTTGTTCTAAACTATACATAGTTACATATACGATGCGTCCCTTAAAGACGAGGTTATTCACGATTGCCATGTAACAATACAGCTATATTTGTTTCTTGTCAGCCATAATTACTATTTCTTAGCAAAAATATCCAATGTACTTTTTTGTGGAATAAATAACTTAATTACCTATGTTAATATATCCTAGTCTATGTAACACACTGGGGTGATGTAATATCATTTTTGGAGAAGTGATATCGACAGATTTCTTCTACTTCTGCTTTTGAAGGCTTTTTTCGCAATAGTAGTGACTATGATGTCAAAATCAAAAAGACTCAGAATTTTTTTACTCAGCGATTGAGAAATCGTCACTCGTTTGATGTTTAAACCATCTCGCATTTCTTTGGGCCAGTATATTTTATCCTCCAGTACACAATATTCTATTCTTCATTCTTGTTTAGACCAGATGATACTTTTTTAAGTTAGTTTTTAAATATTTTTAAGATAATAGAACTACCCCTTAGAACAGAAGCAACTCTTGCTTACCGTGTGGAAGCTTTAGATTGAAGAATTGACCTATTTTGCTGGAAAGTTGCCACAGGTGAATCAGCCTTAGGATTGCAGTAACCATTATTTACATACCTTATCTCACACAACGACCTAAATGAGTTCTTAGTAGCATGTTTATTGTTCATCTTGGTCAGTTTTGCTTCCATCATCATCTGAAGGTTTAAAGTAGATAGTACCATACTACCATGCTGTGTCCATTGGACCCCTTAGTTTAAAATGGAAGTCACGAACTCAAAAACTATATTTACTAGTTATGTATTTAATTTACATTTAAACAATACACTAATCAATACCTTTAATGTTCATACTCTTCAATATAGTGCAACTGAATTTTAACCGCACACATATTTTTACAATTTGCATATTTGGTTATAGTTCTTCTATATTTTATTAGATATGCAGATACTACAACGTGCTTTTTTTGGCGATTTTTCTTAACTCTCAATACTTCTCGACGGTTCTTCGCTAACATCTTTTTACTATGTTAATTCTATTCCCAAATTTATACTAAAGTTTTTCCCTTCTTTTAAATTTCCAAAGAATATATGATTCATTACGCTGATATTAATAATATTACTAAACACCACAAAAAAACCACCTTCGTGACGTTTCACGTTCCATAAGACATAGTAATTTTGTCCATTGTATCCACAACACTTTTGGTACTGCTGCAGTCCAATATTATTTCAGGATTCTTTTTCGCCCCGTGTAGAGTTTGTTCCAAATAATGTTGTAAACGGTTGGAAATTTTTGGGAATTACAAAAGGAAACGGGAGTTAATTTTTTCTCAGTGTGGCAATTTTTGTCAACTTTCTGTGTTCAGCCACGCATTATATGAGGTATAGGAATTGTAATATTTCTACCCTATTTTTTAATTTTTCCTATCTTTTTACTACAGCCCCAGCTTGCTTTTTTCTCGTTCATTTCCTACTTGGGCTGGGTATACCTCTAACCGCCATGATTATGGTGTAACGCTGTCACATGTTAAATATGTGTTTATATATTATCTTCAGGTTTTCAAGTAATCTCTTGTTTGAGTAGGCACCTTCTTCTGAAAGTTACTAATTGTTCGTCAACTGTCATAGACCAATTGGAAATCTGGACTTCCTGTACGATTTATTCCACTATTCCAAGCATTCTCGTATTGGTTGCAATGTATTTGCATATCTCCTTAAGCGCCGTTCGAGCAATATCAACTGCAATACTCGAAAAATATTTTGAAATCTGCTGCAGCCCCTAATGTCCATGACTGGACATGGACTTGTAGACGCCGATAGATATTAGACCTTCAAAAAAATTTTCAGTCATCACCGTAGACGTGCCTACCTTCTGCATTTGTCTATTTTATAATAATATATAGTAATGAGCTTCGAAAATAAGTAAAAAGCGAAGAAGCAATTGTGTGCACTTCTGGATTTGTAAAAGGTGTAGCACCCACTCTAACACGTGCTCATGTCGTCTTCGTATTGATAATGCAACTGAATTTGTGTGCCATATTATTTCACTATCTTTTTATACGTGTTTCTCGTTTTGATTGTCAGATGCAGTGCTAGGACCGGCGTCATCTTCTTCTAAATTCACATCAGAGTGACCTGAATCAGTCTCAGATTCTTCAGACATATTTTCCATGTTGTCACTTTCACCCTCATCGTCAGAGGAAAGGTAGTCTTAATCGTATTTCATATCACTCATAGCTTCTAATCTTCTAGAATATCAGGTAAATCTTTATGTCTAAGCGGCTTCGACTTTTACATGTTCAAGAGTTCCAAAAAGAAACTTTACCAAAATACAACAAATAAATAAAAATTATAACAATAATAGCAATAATAACATTATGTCAGCACCAACCCATAGAAAATTTTGAAGTAAATCAAATCAATGAAGGAGGTGTAGCTTGATAGTATGTATGTATGTATGTATGTATAATCGATAACCTCGTTCTTACCTTGCGGTGTAGAGGCTGGTGCTTTATGTGCTTGCTTCTGGCGGTACAATGCTCAACTTGTCCCGGATTCGGAATACAAAGTTGGAGCGCGCCTTTTGTGCTTGCACAGCAACCATTGTGTGAGGTGTGTGTGTGTGTGTGTGTGTTGTGTGTGTTATGTTGACCTTGTTACTCTATCTCTTAGGTTCTGAGTAGAGCGCAGTTGATTTGGTGCCCAACTGTAAATGGTCTCACCGAGCCCGGTTCAGATCGCAATGCTGCGGAAAATTCCGGCCCTCGCGGGATTCGAACCGAGGACTTGCTTAATTCAAGGCAAGCGCTTACCCATCTGCGCTACTCGCTTCTGACTTGATAGCAAAAATAAAAAAATAATAGCTGGTAACTCACAAACACACTGTATAACTTTATACAGCTTATGCACAAATAAAATAGATATACAGGGTGTTATGGAAATGAGTGCAAATCTTTTAACTCGCTAAACTGAACAACTTCTGTATTTATAATTTTTTCGAGTTAAAATTCAAAACAGTTTTACTGTAAAAATGCATACCCGCCTATGGAATTACATTTTAATTTAATGGCGCAAAACACAAAAAACATTTCTTTGATATGCAAACCAACAAAACTGCATAGGTACTGATAAAACCTTTAGTTCACATCTGGTCACCAACGTACTTTATCAGTTGAGGTAGGTAAGTTATTGACCGCATGTTTTTTTGTGCAAGAACTTTGCAGTTTTAATATGCTTGTGTCGTTTACCTTTAGGCCCTGAACACACGGGATTCCGTATCCCAGATTCGGAATGCGAGATACAGAATCTGAGTCTGTTGAGACACGGCGACTGAATCTCAGACGCGGGCCTTCAGTTACTTGCAGTGCCGTGCTGTTATGGACCTAGCATTGCTGTTCTTTGTTTCTGTCTAATTAGTCTAGAAGTGCTGTATTTAAAATCAGGGATTGGGCTCTACTAAGCTAATAAATTTTTCATTGTCTAATAATGTACATTCTATGATCGTTGTATAGTAATGAACGCCTTGCTTATTCGATTTAAATAGAAGTTGAAGAAAATCTGCTACGCCTATGACATGATATCATATGTTCTAGCTGGCAAAAGTGGGCGAGTCCAGGCCGTGGTACACGTGGACTCATATCCTCTATATGCTCCAATGGTAAATCGGTATCCGAGATACAGAATGTGTCGCCGGCGGCCGATTTTCCTTATCTCTCCATTTCGGCCGCCGGCTACAAATTCTGTATCTCGGATACCGATTTACCATTGGAGCATATAGAGGATATGAGTCCACGTGTACCACGGCCTGGACTCGCCTACTTTTGCCAGCCAGAACATATGATATCATATCATAGGCGTAGCAGATTTTGTGCAACTTCTATTTAAATCGAATAAGCAGGGCGTTCCTTACTATACAACGATCATAGAGCGTACATTATTTGACAATGAAAAGTTTATTAGCTTTGTAGAACCCAATCCCTGAGTTTAAATACAGCACTTCTAGACTAATTCGACACAAACAAAGAACAGCAATGCTAGGTCCATAACAGCACGGCACTGCAAGTGACTGAAGGCCCGCGTCTGAGATTCAGTCGCCGTGTCTCAACAGACTCAGATTCTGTATCCCGCATACCGAATCTGGGAAACGGAATCCCGTGTGTTCAGGGCCTTAACTTAGCTTTGCTTATCAAGCGGCTCATCAAATTTAGGGGAGATAAATGATTAAAAAAATATGCGATTAAATGAAAAACGATAGATAGAAAAGTTGTTCATTTTGGTGAGCTCTATCACTGGTTAAAATATTTGCACTCATTTCCATAACACCCTGTATAAATTCCACAGGCATCTTAATATACTGTAGAGCTCACTAAGGCATTTTCCGATACATTTCTAAGTCGGGTAAGGCTATCATTGAAATGGTGAAAATACAGGGTGATCCTTTGTTTCCCAAGGTGCATTTTCTAAAGGTATGAAATATACAAGACAAAATAAGGCCTCGCTAAAGATATTACTAGTAATACAAAAAATGGTGCAACAGTAACATGGTTGGGTCCGATGGAGCCTGGTGGTGGTTGAGGAAAGTATTTTTGTGTGGGTGAAAATATGAAAATTTTAATCTTCTTTTTAATTTATACATACGTAGGGCCTATATTAATTACAGATTTGTAAGTTGCATAATACCAAAATCAATAAAACCTCAAACTGATTTAGTGTCCACTGGACCCATGTGGTAGATATAGGGTTAAGAGATTTGTCTGAAGCTTTAAGAAGTTCATGCGATATCAATATGAAGTATTCAACACAACTTCATTATTAGTTTACTGTTATGCACTCTGTTCTTTTTAACGGACGGAAATTTGAAGCAACCTTTAGTTCAACTGAAAATTGCCTTAACGCAAAGCTACTCTACATAAATGAAACTATATTTCTAAAAATATTTGTAGAATATATTCAGTTGCAACGTCGCATTTTATTCATCCACTATTGCAGTTGTTTAACTCCAGATCGATTATGAAAAACTTTTCCTAAAATTATTATTAATGGTACTCCGAACTGCTCGTGCATTTAAAGATATCTATATATGACTAATCCTTACAAGATATGTGGCGGTGGTTATAACTAAAGCTGATATTATATGGCAAATGCATATTTTGTATAATTGATATGTAGGCGAAACTTTTTGCATATGTATACTAACTATATGAAAACAAATGGTTTAAGCCAAGTTTCATTTTGCATATTTTGTATATTTATACGTTTTTGAGCATAATTTCTAGATTTTGCATATTTGGTTATAAAGGGTGACCCACGGGCGTATTGTCATTTTCGTTACGATGGTGCACAGGAATGGGAGGTATCCGGAGAATGGGGGAGCGGTCATTACCCTCCCAAGGAGTTGCCATTTCACCTCTCCAGTCGCAATGGAGCGGTGGTGGTTTGAAGAACAGATATTTATTTATGACGCGTACGTTAGAAATGACGATTGGGTGATAGCAGCTCAACAAGCATTTCGTGGTCGTTCCAATGTTGACCAGCACGGATCTGTCCCTAGTCGACCTACCATTGTTAAATGGGTTCAGCAATTACGAACAAAGGGGGATATACAGAAAAACAAGTCACCAGGTCCTCCGCGAACGCACGAACAGAGGAAAATGTTGAGAGGGTGCGAAAGGCATGATAGATTGGAAGTTTGAATCAGAGAAGACGGGCGACACCTACCAGACATAATTTTTGCTACATAACATTAATGGCATATTCTCTTGAACATGTACGTTCCTTAAACAAAACTTTTTAATGAAAATTGAGTTTGTTATGCTTTTTTTAAATGGAAAGGTTTCCGTGGGTCACCCTTTATTTAGCAATAACTTGTGATGTATGAACTTTTTGAGATTTTTTTGTAAAATTTACTATTTCATAAAATTTATTAGTATAATTTTTATGTGCAACTGAGATATATACTTTCACTTTCTGCCGCTGGAGTTCAGTCCGCGTAACGAAATAACCAGAGAAAAGGGGAAGTCCTTGTTAAAATCTTTGACTATATAAACATAGACTGCCAGCAACCCCCACTTTTCCCATAGAAGCAATGTATATGTAATCAGCCAACATAGAATCCGTTTCACGAGTGTTGGGTGAATAATAGTCGGTGGGGTTAGGGAAAATCATAATTTTATGTTGCTTACAACGTGAAGTTGGCGTTGGGAGTCTATGTATATATAGTCAAACGTTGAAATGAACGACGTCTTTGAATAAAAATTTGAGAAATAAATATACTCATACAAAATAATTAAAATTTTTATATTATTTAAAATACTACTACTTATTACAAAAAAAATTGTAAATGGGTTTGCACCGAACTTTCCTCGCGCGAGTTAGATCAATTTGCAAATTACAAAAAATGTATCCCGTTGGGATTTGAACCCGCCGCATCTGCATAGCGATCGTAACCGTATCGACAACGAGAACTGAGCCATCGAGCGCATCTATTTAAGGATATGGTCTTATTGTTGAAACGTTTCGACTCTTTTGTGACATTATTCTGTATCTGTTGGGTCCTATTTTCGGCAAGTGTAAAGCCTGACCTATGTGAAAATTATTACTTCTTTCTATTTCAAAATTAACGTAAAAATAAACAACATTTTATTTTTTAATGTGCTCACTCTGTATATATTTGTCTCGATTTCATTTCAGGTATGTATATGTAATGTGTATGCAAAATATCATCTTCCTCCGACAAATAGGTTTTGAGGTTTTCGTACATTTGCGTGCATATAATTATCAGCTTTAGTTATAACATCTAATGCAACCGAATCGATAAAACAATCAAAACGAGCGGTCCTTTAAAATGACTCTATGAGCTAAAGTCCGTTTCAATTTTACATGACACCGAGTAGGCGTTGAAATTAAGAACGTTTTTTAAAACAGTGTAGAAAATGTGTCAGTTTAAATGTAAGGTTATAAATTTTTGACACATCAGCTCTAGCTTTAAGTATTGAAAATGCAGTATATATTTTTTTGAGATTAATTATTAATAAGTATATACTTAAGCTTGCTAACCCATTTTTTCAACGATACTTTAATGTTGATCCAGAAGATACATTAATTACAAACATGTGAACCATTATCTAATAAACTAACACCAGAATGTTATTACAGCATACAAAGACAAGATACAAATTAACTTATATTTGTAAAATGTTCTAAACACTTATTGAACTACTTATCTACTTGTATTTTTATTTGTATTTGGGCGAGATTTTGGGACGCCGAGGGTCCTTCGAATCTCTTGGCACCGACTGCTATGGTCATATAGCCAAACCCCACTAGAATTTTGCAGAATAATACAAAATGTAAAATATGACATTCTAAATTGAAGCAAAAAATTATACATATATACAGTGCTCATTACTCTGAATCTGAGTCCGAGTCGTTTTCATCAGAATCGTGTGGAGTTGCTGATTGTCCTACAGTTGGGGATGATAGAAGTTGTACCTAGTATTTAATATTAGTTTTTATTCATATTCAGGGCCTGCAATTTCGGATTCATTGTGCTAATCTCCAAGGGAAATTATAATAGGAGGAATATTTTCAATACTGCTGCATCCCATATATCTGATCCAATCGTTGCGAATTAGTTTTTCACAGTGTTGTGTGCTTTTGGTCCAAAAGTCAGCGGAACACATAAAAATTTATTCGCGCCGTAACTTCTCTGCTTCTCCTATTGATGATGCGCTAGAAGTTACATGTTTGTTATAATAAATCTTAGGTATATAATCCCGATGCCAGCTCAATGGGGTTGTATTGGCAGTGATATGGGGGCAATCTAATAACTCTATAACCACTGCGCTCTAAAATGTCGTCTACTACATAGTTTTTTTGTTCCCACAGTTGTTTTTTCGTCAGTTTGTTGTCAAAAGTTACGTCGTGCTGTATCAACCAATCCTGTAATTGTTTTTTCCTACTTGAAATAGTAGGTTTCTTATCTAAAAGAATTGAGTGGTAAAGAGCGTTATCCATAATGTAACAAAATTTTTGTTTAATTTATACAATACGGGAATTAGCTGATTCTGTACCCATTTTGTAAAAATCTCATCATTCATTGTTTTATGATAGTCCCGGTCGTTATTGCTAGAATCCAGTAATAATTCACAACCTTCTAAAAATCCATTAGACCATCCCGCATGCAAAATTGTGTACCGTTTTCCTTCCTGGCGAGTTTGACTTGGATTTCCTTTTCTGCAATCATTTACCCAACGTTTTTTAGGACTCCCGTTTTTTATATATCCACGTCTCATCTAAGTACACAAAACATACGTTATCACTAGAATCTTTCATTTGAAGGTACTGCTTCAAGAAGGAACTTTTTTTAGCGACGTGTTGCTGTTAACATAATATTTTTCGTGAATTCACGATTTTTAATTTATAGCCCATGCTTTTGATTATCCTCTTGCATAGTAAAGTACTAATTTTTTCATGAAAATTTCAAATTTTTAATTGTAGGTCTTCTTTAAATGTGAAATTTTGAATTATTTCCCGTCTTAGTTGTAGCCAAATTGGGTTCATCTTGTACAATCTTGTACACCTCTGCTCTGGATACCTATCAGCAAAATAATAAAAATCTTTTCAGAATTGTTATAAATACTTACTGAAAAAAACTCTGCTACCGCGTTTATTATTTCACTTTTTGTAAGTGAACGGCTATTTTTTTCTGTGAATGTATTAAAGCATTTGTAAACTGCTACTTTTGTGTTTTTATAAAACTTTTTTGGCATTTTGATTTAAGTACAAAAGACAAATTGTCAGAATGACTTTAAGGTGTTAGCCGCTCAGTACACTCTAAAAAAAATCGATTCATGGTTTACTCGATGTCATGTGAAATTGAAACGGACTTTAATCAGTTTTAATTAACCGAAAGCACTAACTAGATTTAGATTAAAATATTGGTATTGCATGTGCAGGTTTAAACCGTAGCTTCAAAGTTCAAAGTGACCCAAGTTGACACTGATGATAAATTGAACAATTAAACTGTTCCAATTCAGACAGCAAAAACCGTCATGCGGACCATAAGTACAATTTCAACAATTATCTCTTCAAAAGTTCAAGATTAATTGTTTTAGTGCGACCACAAACTAACAACTTTGCGTAGTTTGCGCGATAGCCCACCGATATCGTTCTTTAGGCTAAAGTTGAAATACCAGATTGCTCTTTCAGCTCAAAACCGGCCGCTTTTGGCGGAATAGGCAAGATAATGATAATCCACCGTTTAGCTCCGAATACAATGAATTAAACTGTTAAGTATATTGGGGTTAGATTTATTTGATTTTTCCCGCAAAACCCTTGGGCGACAAAGTGGTTTCTGGTAATTACTGTTGTAAGAATGTAACAGCCCTCCTTTCAAACCCCTAGGGCGATGTATCGATCCGGCACAGACCTAACCAGCCGGGGTTTCAGTTAAATGCAGGAGCAACTGAATTTATTCATAATTAGGCACTTAATTGTAAGTGAAAACGGCCTTTTGCTTTTACATCCACTTCTAATGAAAAAACATTTCGACGTATTTATTAATTTGGCCGTTTAAGAAGAAATAGTAGCCGCGAGGTTAGACTGTCCCAAACGAAATTTCCGGAAGTCGTCTAAATGTGATTTATTCCGTACCCCTTTTTAAAAATGTATCGGAGGTAATGCTGTTTATAGGTATTTTAAGGAGACGCTCATGAAATAACTGGAATGATTTAGCTTTTACTAAGGCAAAGCCCTTTACCAGATTCACGAGGTAAATGTGTTGGGCTGTAATTTATCTTTAGAACTGAACTAATAGTAGGACTATGCATAACAGAAAAACTACTAATCAAAATTTCTGTTCGGTATTTTATTTCAGCAAATCGATTTGAAAGTATTACCGTAAATCACAAAATTTATCATGCCCTCATGAATAGTAAAATATTTTAACCATATGTGATAGAAATAATGTTGATTCCAACTGATTTATTTTTAGAGTAAAATATGAATGCAATTTATGCGGTGAGCTGTGTTACATTGCTTACATGCTATACATCAATATGAAATATGGAAGCTCCTATCTGGCATTTTAATTTTTTAAAAGCGAATAATGATTACTGATATTTATATAAATTCGTCTTAACTAATTTCTGTAGTGTACTCTTTAAAATAAAGAGTCCAATGTATTTGCAGTGTCATAAATTTATAACATATGCAAATATTATAATTATTATTGGTAGCCTTCAGATTATCTGTTACCATGTTTGTATTGTATTACTGTTCTTTATCGTCCCAAATAGAATTAAATTGCCTGGACTTAATAAAGGAACAGTCTTAAGCTTCTGCAGCGAGTAAGAATCCCGTATGAAACTTCATTAAAGAAAATGTATCAGAAAACGCTTATAACAGTTAATTTGGGTTATACTGTATTTTAATTCCAGATGACTAAATTTGATATATCAAAGCAAAATGACAAAATATTTATTCGTAACAGTGAATCTATATGGATTATTGACGTAGCAATGCATAATGTGTTTTATTTAAGTTCTAAATTTTATAAAAGTCACACCTTATTAATTAAAAAGAAATAGAACCAGCTGTTCTACAAAATCCTACTTGTTGGCATATCCTGAATTTTGAGTCAAACTGTTGTATAAGACTGATTTCCGGTTCTTGATGTAAGATTAGAGTTAAATTTTTTGTAAATTGTGTTATATAATTGAAATTTTGTTGTTTGATTGCATATTTCATCATCCAAAATAAAAAGGTTTTGTTTTAAAAACATTTTTAAACATTAACTTAGTAACATGGTTTTTAATTGTTCTATATGCATATGAGTATATGCATAAGAAGTTATTAATAACAATGACAGCAACAGAAACAGGAAGTACTTTAATAAGTTCCTTTTTATTACTACACATAGGTACTTTAACTTTTACAAAAATAAATGTTGTTAATTTCTTGGAAAGAATATGGTTTTTTATTACATTAATTTTATAGTTAATTGCAGGTCTAAATTTACTTTATATCCATCTACATAATCTTCTATACTAAAATCTGTAACTGACTACTTGCAAATATTTAAAACTGCTTTGGAATAATTTTGCTTTTAACTTCTTTCCTGATATTGCTTTACTATATTGCCAATTTGCAATTATGGTTGCTCATGGTTTCCTTTTTTGTTTAAATGTATTTCTTCAAAGCTGTTGAGTTCATTATAGTCTTCTTTTATAAAAATGCTAAATAAAATGCAACTTGAAATTTTCTTTTTGTGCAACCAATTTACTGTTATATTAGTAATTGATGATTTTCTGTTTGTTATATGATTTTCCAATTACTCAGTTGAAAGGAAGTCTTCCTGTTCGTTCGCTCTACAGTTAAAGCTGTTTTCTTTAGGCAGCTTTCAGTTAACCTTGTAAAGTCTTCCATATTATATAAATATCGCCAGTCATCATCATTGGGAAGAAAAATGTGGTCGGAAACAAGAAATTGAGGTAATAGTAATTTTCTACCAAGGCACTGATATTTAACTTGCTATCATGGATGTGGATTCAGTTGCCGATGCCCGAAGAGCCAATGCAAATAAATCACATGAGAGATAAAAAGGAACTTCAGTGCCACGGGGTACATTATATTTGATTTTTTAAATCGAGATATCACTTTAACCAACTTTTGTAGGTTATGTAGACGTTGGTTGACGTTTATCTATCGTCCCCCCCGCCCCATACATACAAAAGTTAGTAAAAGAAGGGATTACTTTACTGCCGATTTCTAGTATTTGAATGACAATCTCAGCGTTCTTCACTGCCAATTTAAAAAAAAATTGGAAAAGGGCGTTGATCAAATAAGCTTTTTAACATAAAATCAATTTTAATGTTACGGTTCCGACCCGCACAAAAATCTCTTCACAAATTGAGTACTTTGACGTCATTGCCTATTAATGTGTCTGATACCTTAGGATCTGCGTTAAGAAAATGTAATTTGAAGTATATAGGTAACGATGTTAAAGTACTCAATTTGTGGAAAAACATTTTCGGGGGTCAGAATCGTAACATTAAAATTGTTTTAGTGTTAAAAACTATTTTTGATAAAGGCCCTTCTGTAAAAAATATTTACTTGACTTTCCAATGATAATGAATTTGATGATATAGAATGCACTTTCAAGAGACAGCAATATTTATATACTGTGAAAAACTTCACAAAGTTAATTGAAACCTGCCGAGAGAAATACAAAAGTGGATTGGTTATACATAAAGAAAATTTAAATTTGCAGGTTACCCATTTAACATTTTTAGAAAAGAAGGCTATAATGAACACAACAGCTTTGAAGAAATACATTTACAGATAACGTAATTTATTTTGTGATTCTACACTGCTCACTTGCTTATTATTAGTAACTGAAAAGAAATTATCCACTATGCAATTACAAACGACAGAGCATTATTACAGCAGTTTGTTCTTTTGGAGGGAACTAGAAAACAATTTGCTATTATGCAATATACGAGAACGTAGAACCAATAACAGGATTACTGCAGTTGGTTCCTTTTTGCATTTATAGAAGCAGTTGGTTCTATATTGCAAAGTAGAAAAAACCAGATAAACAGAGTCGCTATTGGGATTCAAACTTTAATCTTAATTCGTCGTTCGTTACCTAATGACAATGGCCGCGAAAACTTTCGAAATCATCTTCCTCCAGTTATATTTGAATAACAAGATATCTCAAAGCATTCCTTGTATAATTTATTTGCAGCATGGAAATATGTATATTTGTTAAGTGAGGCGATATTCTATTCTTCTTCAGCATCCGTTTACCGTTCACTCCTGTACATAGTCCTTTACTTTCTTCATTCCATTCTAACTTGCTTTCTTTTACTCTAGTCTTTATTCTTCATATAGTTGAAGAGTCGTGACCTTTACGATAAATCAATTGGTTGCTCCGTCCATTTCCCTCCAGTTTTCTCTATTTCGTGAATGGTTAATATTATCTTGGAGGGTGGAGCCGGTGAGTTGTTCTACGTGGTCTAACCACTGTTTGGGTGATCCTCTCCTTGAACAGGTTCCTTCTATCTTACTTTGGACCATAAGCTTTTCCAGGTTAGCCTGAAGAACTGGAGTATTCCTTTTTATACAACGACGGAAAGTCTAATTGATATTTTTATCTCTGCGATTATAGATACATTGGCCCAACTTGCATGTGCAGTCCATGGATTTCTTACCATCCTCCCCAACACCATACTAGCGTTTGTACTAATCTGATTTTAGTAATAGTCGAAATACGTCTATCTCTCAACATTTTAGTGAGTTTAGTCATTGCTCTTCTCGCCATTGTAGTTCGCCTCCTTCATTTCAGTAGTGCATCTGTCTGTATTACTAATGTGTAAGCCTAAATATATAAATTTACCTACCACTGCTATACTGCGGAAGTTCCTAATGTTTACAAGATTGTTCGCTCTATTTATAATCATTATTTTGGTTTTGATTTTATTTACTCATAGCTCGAATCCTACGAAATTACTTACGTTTTCAACTGACTTTAACAATGCAGACATTATTATTTAATTTTTTGTGATTAAAGTAGAATCGTCGGCATACCTCCGGTTTGTCATTTTCTTGCCCTAGTAGTAATTTCTCCTTTCAACTTTTCTAAGGCTTTTCTCATAACATGTTCGCCATATACGTTGAGAAGAGAGTATACAGCCCTGTCTTACTACTTTTTGATTTTAAAAATGTTCGATAGCCTATCCTATTTTAATCTTCGCTGTCCCAGTCATATATAATGTTTTATTAAGAAAACTAAGTGTTCAGGAGTACCCATTTATATTAAGATCTTTCATAGCTCCGTCCATTTCATGCAGTCAAATGGCTTTTCATAATCTAGAAAGCACAAATATGCAGGTAGGTTGTATTCTCTTATCTTTTCGAGTACTTACTGATTTGATCTAGTCACCGGGTTTGGTTGTTAAGATGACGCATCAAACAAATAACAAATAATTTACAACATATGTTCTTACGCTACGCACGTATTTTTATAGAGTGCTCCATTTGTCAAGATAAAAAAGTTATAAGTTGCGATATTACTTGCCTAAAGTAGTAATCGTAAAATTGACGGTCTCTCCTTTGATCTGCACACACTCAGATCATCTTCCTCTACAACGAGGTCGAACAACCGCACTGGTCAGACCCATCGACTTGGAATATCAGCCCAGCCGACTCATCATCTACACATTTTTTAGTTGAACTTGTTTTGTAAAATGTGATAAGGGTACATTTCGTGCAATCTTCTGGCCATACACCAGTTTTCCATATTTTATTACAAGTTGTTGTCAATATTTATATGAGTTTATCTCCTAAAGTTTTTAGCATTTCCCCACTGACTTGGTTTTCCTAGACAGCTTGGTTGTTATGTAGCTTATAAAGTTCTATATTCTATGTCACTTCTTATTATTTGCTGTTCGCTTTGTTTTATGTTAATATTGGTGAGAATTCCTGTTTTCTTGTACATTTTCGTCAGCTTACAAAGCCACTATTCATCACTTAACTTAGAAATAAAAATTCCATTGAAATACACAAACAACTAGTTTTTTTGACTTTGCTCTTCTTGACAGTAAAAGGTAATAAGTACTACATGTAGAATATCTTTAAACAAACATAAGGAAATGCGGAATCTTCCCACATTTTTAACACAACTTTTACCAATATTTCCGTTTATAAATTTTAAAAGTATTGGTCCTCTAATTTTAATTGTTGTAATATTTCTCGTATCCTGTTATATAGGACATTGTCGACACCTACGACTTTAAAATAAAATAAGGGACAAGAAAACCCTTCTTTTACATTAAAGACTTTCGTTATTCTTCTCGCAAATGCTACATAGCTAATTTAATTTGGCCATCGACTATTAGTAATGCAACGGCCAAACCAAACGCTATACGAAAATCTGAAAAAATCCTGTATTTGAAATCGGTATTAAAGTACCTCGAAATCGTCATTAAAATACAAGAAATCGGCAGTAAAGTAATCCATTGTTTTACGACTTTTTTGTAGGTGGCGAGGCGACAGATATACGTCAACCGACGTTGACATCACCTACAAATGTTGGTTAAAATGTTGTAATTTCTCGATTTCAACTAAAACATAATGTACTCCTCGGCACTGAAGTTCCTTTTTATTCGTCATGTGGTTTATTTCCCTTTGCCCTTCGGGCCTCGGCAACTAAATCCACGTTCGTGATAAAAAGCTAAACTTCAGTGCCTTGGTATACAAACTACTATTATTTGTCTACATAAATTTAAGGTAAAAAACCTGAGAAGCGTACATCGTTAGCATGTTTGGTTGCATAATACCAATTAGTGTAATTTTTTTACTGTGAATAAGCATTTCCTACTTACCGCTGTGTATTTATGAGGTGTAGCCATCCTAATAAAGAAGTAAAATAATAAGTTTATATCCCAGCACAGATAAACAAAGTCAGAACCTTTTCTTTTTAAATTTCAGTCGGAGTTCAAGCTGTGGGCCATAATTTAACAGCTCATTTAAAACTTTATAATTGGATTCAAACTCATCAAGATACAAATTTTCATTTCCATGATTCGGCAAAAAAATCTCATTCGATAAAATGCCATCATATTCAGTGTTTATGCTGTGTCCGGTATTGCACATTATCACGCAGTTGATTTCCAAAAACTACGAAACCTCTTAAATAATTCGTTGCGGATATTAGTAGAAGATGTACCATTGAACATTATAAGTGCAAAAAGTAACAGCGTGGCGGAGTTAGTATAAAAGTAAACTAAAGTATATTATTCAAAAAAGTAGATAAGCATATGAATCCAGAAGTATGATCACCACATTTACTAGACCCGACTCCGATGTACTTTTATATCTGGGGTAATACGAAGTAGTTACTGTTTGAAGCTATAATGCAAATGTTAGATCAATTGTATACATAATTCAGCAAAGATACTTAAACGTTATAGCCAATAAAAATTAGGGCGCCAGGTCCTAGGACTTACCGTGACACCCCTCACAGCACCGCATGGGGTAGTCGAGATATGACGTTGCAATACGATGTAAGGGGAGGAACAAGGCAAATAGTAACAAATAAGAAATAATAGCAAATTTATAATACCAGGTAGGTGTTTACTTAATACACATATGCGACGAAATATTGTGAATTTATTTGCATACGCCGGTTTACATTGGAATGAAAAATAAATCACGAATTAAGAATTAAACGGACTGTAAATTCTGTAATGAATGATTAGGATTCAGATTTTCAATGAGTGACTCATCGTGAAAATTTTTCTAATAACATTTTTAGTGTCTTGGTGTCGCGCTTCTCTTTACAAAGTATTCGTGATCATTGCTCACTTGTTCATGCTTGGTATACTGGCGTCTTTCAACATCACATTTCAAAGGACTCAATCTTCTTCTTGTCCAGTGCTAACCAGGTTTTAGTACCATAGAGGACTACTGCGAATACTATGGCGTTGACAATCCTTTTTCTTAGTGTTTAGAAACATATGGCTGCATGTCCACGTCATGCAATGATAATTTATAGTTGTCCTGTGCATCTCGCATCTTCTTATTTTAGACAAACTGCTTTCTTTATTATCGCTCTCAGATAGTCGGATTGATCACTTGACAACCTTCTATTAGGAAATCTGGATTATTGCTATTCAGTGCATTTAAAATCAGGACTTTCGTTTTATTTTGATTAATGTTTAGACCATTACGTATGGCTGTTCACATTACACTGTACAAGTAGTTCTTGAATATCACTTTCTTATTCTGTGTGTGGTCTATCAATCTGTAAGAATTTATATTGTATTTACACAGCTAACTCTAAAACGTTACTTGCAGACCATAAAAATTATTTTTCAAGATCAAGTCCCTAGGAATGCATGTAGATGTACATCTATATATCGAGAGATAAAAAAAAAACTGTTCCTCAGCAGGCTGTGGAATGAAAAGTCACGTCTTTACTTGTGTCGGATAATAATTAGTTGTCAATTTCTCTACGAACCTGGCAGATTGTTAAAAGATTTCTGCTCCTAAAAATGACGTTTCATTTTTATTTAACTAGTGAATCAGCCGAGTTACGCTTCGGTTCGCAAATTTAGAAGAGATTCATTAATATAAATTAAAAAAAAGATGCACCGGCCGGGAATCGAACCCGGGCCGCCCGCGTGACAGGCGAACATTCTACCACTGAGCTACGGAACTTTGTTGAACTTCGCGCTGCTGTAGTGGTATATAATGAATCAGCTGAGCTACACTGAGTTTTGCTAATTTGCCAATTTAATTAACACCCTTTTTGAAAATAACAACCGACCTTCAATCTAAGTTTAACAATTAGCAACATTTTAAGCCATCATACAACTTAATCGGTCCAGTATCGTCGGAGGAGCTAGCGAACCAAGATACAAAGAGATCAACGATTTTATGTAGAGGATTCCAGCTGACACAAGTAAAGACGTGACTTTTCATTCCACAGCCTGCTGAGGAACAGTTTTTTTTTTGGATCTCTCGATATTTAAAACGTGAAGCGTTTTATTTCGACATCTATTTTGAGACGTCCACTGGGCCGATTTTGATCATTCTTTTTTTAAATGAAAGCCGTTACCGTGTAGATGTGCACAAAACTCCTAAATTGAACACAAATTGATAATTTTTAGAGAAAAACCACCATATTGTAGCTCTAAAGTGGTTGCAGCCGGCCATGCAGTAGCAGTAAACCAAGTGTATTCTCGAAGTCAGCCTGCGGCGTTCTGCTGATTTTGCAATGGACTACTGTTACTACTAAATGTTTATTTGAAATCAACGGTCTGCGTGAGACAAACTTCAACATACGTGTAAAATGACATTAAAGAAAATCGGTATTGCTCAGATGCTGTAAGGTATTTTTTCTGCTTCTTATAATTATGTGGATGTGCTTATTTACACACTGGTTCATTGCTTTCCTTGTTGGTACAAGCATACGTATATTGTTAAAACGTCTTTCGACGTTATCCGACACCTCTTTTTCATACTTTTCCATCCTCACAGTTTATTTCGTTTAAGTTGCATTCAGTCATCGCTTTTGTAATCTATTATTTCAAAATTCTATTCGGCCTTCCCCTAGCTCTTCTTTGTGGCACCCTTCCCATTTTCTCCGTGCGCCTAGCATGTGCGATGACATTTAATAAACCACAAAGACAAACTCTGGATAAAGTAGGAATATATAATATTCGCCACAACCAGTATTTAGCTATGGTCAAGTGTATATAGCAATGTCACGTGCGAGTAGTTTTGAAAATTTAAAAATTCTAATTTTACCTGATGGTTAATGCCATACGTTAAACATTGTCTACAAAGAAGTTTTATAAATTGCAAAATATTTTTTCGACGAATGACAGCGAAAGTAGATTTTTCTCACTGTCATTTGACAACAGAAAGTTTGCCGCCGAGCGTTTTGGGTTTCCGCGTGAACAAAATAGGTTTCCTTGACAACGCCCGTCATTTGTGGAAATAATCGCGTCACATGTCATAGACTGCGCGAGTAATGTTAACTTGATTGTCAATTAATTTTTGCGATAAAATGAAATTTGATATTTTCCTTTAATAATATGCTCAGTCGTCGAAGAACTAGTATGTATATTTCGAGCTAAAAGTGCGCTTGCCGCTTTTGCATGATTGCTGGTTTCGACTTCGTCTGAACCAGCAATATTCATGCGCAAGCGGCAAGACTGCACTTTCAGCTCTTAACATACAATATACTATTTCAACGGGTCCACTAGCAGACTTCAGAATAGTCATAAGCGACGGTTAATTTGAGTCACTTACTGTAGATCAAATTCTGTAAAATTGGTCTTAATAATCTTCGCGTGGTTTAATTCGCTTTAATTCTTTTGGTTCTGTTAGTTATTCATATAACATAAAAAAAGTATTTCATGATGCATAGTCGGTATATGTCGAAAATAAACGGGACTGCGCGCGCTATTGCGCGGTCTATCCTATTCAATTTACCACCATTTTTAGGCCTATTACGTTGGGCCATTGCGTTCTGTTACACACTTGTTACACAATCTCAGAACACACAACATTTCGCATGACAGGAAGCAGAAGGTTCTTTTGTGAAGGAAGGAATAGGGAAATACCCGTCATTGACGTCAGTCTTGAGAATGCTACATAGCTGTGCGTGTGTAAATATGTCGTCTTTCAAGTAAATACCGATTTTGTTAAATGTTTGACCTTGCGATTTGTTTATGGCCATAGCGTACGACAATCGATCCAGAAATTGGTGACGAATAATAGAGAACGGCAAATGCCGCCGCTACCGTAACCCACATTCACTCAATCAGGGACATCGCGTCTGCAATTTGCGTGACGGACACACACGTCTGCATCGTTCTTTTTTATTTTATTTCATACTGATGTCAAAAATTACATTTTCCGTCAATCGTTTATATATCGACTCATTAATGCATGATTTTGTCTAAAATATCATGCATTAATAGACCCGTTTTCGCAATGATTTTATATAGGCAACCATACGTACTAAACGTCAAATGTATCTGAAATGTCAAAACTAAAGGTTAAATTATTCCGTGGATTTATTAATATAAATATTTGCATTAGAAAACGCTTCGCTCAATATCTTTGTGGCAGTTTGTATTTTATACCTATCGAGTTCTCAATGTATCCTTCGGCAACAGAGGTGGATTTCCAACCGCCAAGTATTTTAGTTGCCGCAAAATTGATCCGGCATCGGCAACCATACGTACTAAACGTCAAATGTATCTGAAATGTCAAAACTAATAAATATTTTTGATGGATTTTAATAAACGTACGATTGACGGAAAAGTCTTGTAACCAACTCTTATGTTAATCGGTGATTAATAATCTCGCTCATTAACGCGTTCGCTCGCTCCACTCGCTCACGCGTTAAAATCTCTCGATTATTAATCACCTTTATTAACACACTTGTTGGTTAAATAACCATTTCCGTCAATCGTGTATATATCGACTCATTAATGCATGATTTTGTCTAAAAAATCATGCATTAATAGACCCGTTTTCGCAATGATTTTATATAGGCAACCATACGTACTAAACGTCAAATGTATCTGAAATGTCAAAACTAAAGGTTAAATTACTCCGTGGATTTATTAATATTAATATTTACATTAGAAAACGCTTCGCTCAATATCTTTGTGGCAGTTTCTATTTTATTTCCTATCGAGTTCTCAATGTATCCTTCGGCAACAGAGGCGGATTTTCAACCGCCAAGTCTTTTAATTGCCGCAAAATCCACTCCGGCATCGGCAACCATACGTACTAAACGTCAAATGTATCTGAAATGTCAAAACTAATACATATTTTTTATGGATTTTAATAAACGTACGATTGACGGAAAAGTCTTGTAACCAACTCTTATGTTAATCGGTGATTAATAATCTCGCTCATTAACATGTTCGCTCGCTCCACTCGCTCACGCGTTAAAATCTCTCGATTATTAATCACCTTTATTAACACACTTGTTGGTTAAATAACCATTTTCGGATTATTTATGGTACAAAATGGAACATTAAAATCCTAGTACTTTAAAGTAAAATTTTAAAAGTTCAAGTACTTTAAAATTATACGTCAGTTGTTGACATGACATTTGAAATGATTTACAACTTTTCATTTAAAATTCATTAAACTTCCAGTTACAAATAAACCGTTGTATTCACCACGAACGAAAAGTGTTTTTAAAGGTCCTCGCCAGTAATTCCGTCCTCGGCTGACTCCTCGGACGTAAACAACTTTCTCGTCTTTAAAATGCCACTTTTCGTTCTAGATAAATAAACTACTAATATAGAAGATTGATTAAAATAAAGGAGAATATTTTATTCGGCTCAGCTTGTTCGACTTTGACCATTTTTACAATTTTACAATTTTTTGTAACCTATCAATCAATATTACGACGAACCCAAAGTTGTATGAAAGGTCTTACGGAACCACATAATTTTTCTGAAAGCAACAACCGCTATGGCCTTAAAACATAGTTGGAAAATTGATTAAAGTGCAGTATGTCACGCTCCATGATTGTAAATATTATAACTAGAAACCAACATAATCTCTCAGAATAACATCTTCGCCAGTTTGTCTCGAACACTAATGGAAATAATTGAAACGTTTCTGAGCTATGTCAGTTGATTTCCTTTGTATGTGTAATTGCTTCTGTGCTTCCAGTAACTGATGTTGAGCAATCACGTAACTACCAAGTCAGGTTGGGGCAGCGGCAGAGTCTGTGGACTGCCCAAAACGAGGTTATGAGTTCGAATCTCTCTACTGAAAGGATTTTTTTTAAATGAGTTATGGAAATATATGCATGAAAATTTTTATCTTTTGACGCTTTAAGTGTGAAAGGCCACCTTAACGGCGTTCTTTGCCACATCCAAGAGGTGGGTCTGGATAATTGTTTTGATTTTCTTAAGAACATTTGAGTTAACAATTTGTAATTATATACAATTAGCTGGTTCCATAACAATAGTATTAATTGGAATCTGAAACTAATATCGAACTTACGAAGAATATTCAGTTTAACTAGATACGAATACGTATTAGTACAGTATGATCAAAAACTTTCAACGTGTAGAGGGCTGTGGAATTATTTTGTCAAGAAATTTTGTTGGCAGTCATGGTAGTAAAAAAAAACAACTGCAGCTATTCAAAATGATTTGCTGCATTTTCCATACACAGAACCACCTAGTGCTCGGCATTAAACATCCTGTAAAAGTTAAGTTTATCTGTCAAAATTGTATAGGTTTTATTATTAAGTAGCTTTGCTCGTCACTGCCAACATAAATTTAATTTTAAGAAAATCCACAGCCCTCTAGACGTTGAAAGTTTTTGATCATACGGTACCTACATTTTTGTTTCCAGTTTAACTTTGTACTTCTAAATGTTGTTATTTTATAGTCTTCAGGGCTGTACTGTCTATTTCAAATAATTATATTCGGTGAATTGGTCTATATTATCCAAAGAAGAAGTACCACCTCCTGTAGTAGTATATTCTAATTCATATGTGGAATGCCATTGGAAAACGAATGTGAACGATGGAACATGAGTGTTTTTCCTACGACGGCTTGGCATTCTACAAGACATTTAATGCTTCTAATTTAACATTAGTCAATAATAGTATGTTATACAACTAGTGTTGAAAATAGCACTTTTCACACGAGTGGCAGAGTCATAAAGCCCCACGCTATACTTTTTCTACGACTCCAAGTTGCCGCACAGATTTCAAATATACTTACTGGTAAATCTTAACGTGCGAGATCGATATCGCACGCTGTCTTTAAGCGTGCGACAACGTTGTCGCACGCTGTGTGAAATGTAAGATTTTCAGAGTTAGGAGTGTTTTTGGCTATTTTCAGAGCAGTCGTTGAAAAAATACATTTTTGGTGATTAAATCTTCGTATAATTAATAACTAAAATATTCTATTAGAACAGCTAGAACTTTCAATTGTTAAAATCACTTTCCTTTCTAAAAACTAAGTTTTTCGATATACTGTAAATGTTACAGTGATTTTATACATGTGTTCTTGCCTTTTTACAGGGACGATTAAGCATGAGGTATTACATGAATTTTTTCAGTTAAGTCTTCTTTATTCAATCTGTGTTTAATTGTCTGATATAAAATCGTGAAACTGCAAGCCCATGCTGCTAAATTCATTCATTTAAAGATAATTGCGAAGCTTCCAAGAGTTCGCTCCACGCGATACAGATTTGAAATCCGGCCCTACTTTGACAAAAGTTTCGCAATGTGTCATCCTCTACTCTCTATGCGAGCAGAAAAGGGTGGCTTTCCACTTATCTAGAACCTTCTCCTTTTCACGTAAAAGAAAACGAACTTTTAAACCCCTTCGCCCCCTCATCATTTAAAAGTCGCTTTTTCGCGGCGTTTGTTGTAGGCCAACTCTTCGGGAGTTTGTTTATCTGTAAAAAGGTCTGCCTGTATCTATGATCTATTTGTTTATCGTCAGGCCTTGGTGGCTTTGAAGAACACGAGGTTTTATTTGCGGTGACGTTCTGATTTAAGTTAAATAGTGTTATTTTCACGTGGAATTAATGAGTTTCCGTAGCTTTTCGGCAAAGTCATTAACAGATCGTTAGGGGGCGGTTATAATGCATATTCAAATGACCGTAAACATATTTAATCTTACTAATTTGTATTTTAATTTGGTCAATAAATTTTTGTCAAATGGCCCCATTCATTAAGTTGGTGTTTGCAGTTAAAACGAAGTTTCAACAGTGTTGTGCGGCAATTACTATCGGCTGTTGTAATATTTGGGCAGTTAGCTTCGCGTGAATGGTAATAACTAACTCTATTACACAGGCTTCGTTTGCAGTTGCACTTTACCAACAATCTGCGGTGAACAGGTTGATGGGTTACTAACGAAATGCGGTATTTTGAATTTCACAGCACAAAATTTAATTAATATAATAGCAATAATAAGAAATGCGGAACACACTAGTCATTCGTCCCTCGACATTTATGGTGGGAATTATATAAACATGCTATTAGTGCTTTGCACGTAATCTGTAATCTGCTATATCATTAAACACAAATTTAGCACGCGTTGGGGTTTCATTTAATAAGGCGTAAACTCCGCTGATAAATCGCCGGAATAAAATATACCCAGTTTGGCCATTGCAAATTACGCTGTAAACGTCTAAATATGCAGCCAACAATACACATTTTACGTAGCGCCAGCGAGTGATACATAGAAATTCAATTCCATCATGCACTGGTTCAGAAAAATAACATAAGCCCTATTTTTCTAAAACGTTTACGGCGGTTTTATGAGCAATTTCGGGATTTTATAGCTTTAGGGTTGGCCTGTTACTTTGCACATGTACACTGCCTGCTAATAAAAACCGTACAAGTCTTAGAGTTAATTTTCCGTAATTTGAAATCGGCTGAAAGGGGCTTTGCTTGCACGTTTTCGATTTATTCGGCATAAAATTCTTGTAAGCGCACAGAAAACTGCACTTAGCTTTCTTAAAGGCTTCTAATTCTTGACGTTCTTCAGGACTTCAAGCCTACGAGAGGCGTTAACAATTTATCATTTTCGTTTATTAGTTAACTACAATAAGATATATAGATTTAAATACATTATGATAAATTCAATTTCAATAAAGCAACCTGAATGTACAATACAATAGTCACAAAATATTGTTAAAGTACCGTTCTATAGTGTATTTCATGAACAAGCAGCAGACTTTATTAACTGCAGAACATCCATATTCAAAATTGCTAGTTGGACTGCCTCTTAAATTAATATTTATTTTAATTGTGGACATGGCTTAAACCGTCTCAGGCTCGCTAGAATTTTGTTAAGAGTAACTTAAGAGTACATAATAATGAATATCATATAACCATATAATATAGAACACTCCAAAGTTTCAAGCGACAAGTTGATACACCGATTTTCTTACTCGAATAATGACTAACAAATAGTCCATCATTCGTACACATTCCAAAATTGAACAAATAAACTGGCAAGCAATTAACGGATTAATCATCTACCACAATTACACTAGTAAA
The DNA here is from genome assembly GCA_940337035.1 of Agriotes lineatus. Classification (NCBI taxonomy): domain Eukaryota; kingdom Metazoa; phylum Arthropoda; class Insecta; order Coleoptera; family Elateridae; genus Agriotes; species Agriotes lineatus. Next base: position 95,889,566 of record OW679197.1, read on the forward strand.
CTAGCATTAATGCCATAGTAATTTTACGATTGTACAATCGACCATCCAATAGCGCTCGATCGAGCAATTTTAATAATAACTTCAGCTCGATTAATAATTATTGGAAATATAATTAAACTTGCATAAATTTACACCGTCAATATTCTCGTCGATTTTGTAGCTCTAACGTGCGAAACGGTTAAATAGTATTCCAGTTTAAAATCGCTCCAATATTAAGACGCTCGTAAATATCAACTTTGACTTCATTCAGCTTCATGGTGCATTTAAGTGAACAATATTTTAAACAAATAATCGATTTTATACAGTATCAACTCTGTTAAGAGAAAATGTTCTAACATGACGTATTTTTCCAATTATTACACATTTTTACATGCAGGAAGACTAAATAGCAGTATGCAAGAATTTATTTGGCTCAGTTACAAGGAATGGGGCTGATATATTCATGAATTTATTATCTTTAGCCTCTTCCACCTTTCGGTGTCAAAGACCATTCCTGATAATTTAAAATATTCGTCGTGTACTAATACAGTGTGCAAATAAAGTAACGGATAAATTCATTAACTTCGTTGATATTCATTTTTATAAAAAAATCTCGAAGGGGTGTAGCCATTTTGACCATTATATTCTCAGCTGAATTTCAGTTTCTTATGTCATTTGTTTTAAAAGCTATGACGTAATCGACTTTTTTTAAATGACAACCTGCATTTTTTATTATTGATTTTGGTAGTACTTTTTATGTTATTTTCAATGATATAAAATTTTCAATATGTTACATCTGAAAAAAATCGAGAAAAATGGTCTTACAATCTAAATATTAAAGACCAATGAAATGATCAAAATAAATCTAGTTACCTACGTTTGACGGAAAGTCATTGACGGCACATACGTTTTTATTGAAATTTAAAAAAAACTATTTAAAAATACAATTATAAATAAAAAAAACATCAATTCTCTGTGTCTCGTTTAATTGTACCATTTTTATTAATAAAGATAAATTCTAATTTAGAAAAAGCCAAGGACGCTTATTTTGTTATGACATTTACAATTTGCTAATTCTGACATGTAACTATTTTTTTTTGTCCACCGGTAACTACATTTATTTTGCTCGTTTTATTGGTTTTTAATATTGAAGTTTTAAGACCATTTTTTCTCGATTTTTTTTTATATCATTGAAAACAGCATAAAAAGTACTAGCAAAATCAATAATAAAAAATACAGGTTGTCATTTAAAGAAAGTCGATGACGTCAAAACTGAAAATCAGCTGAAAATATTCCCTATGGTCAAAATCGCTACACCCCTTCGAGATTTTTTCATAAAAATGGATATCAACGAAGTTAATGAATTTATCCGTTACTTTATTTCCACACTACATACAAAAAAATGTGACGTGATACACGCACACAACTTCCGTTTATAGTGATCTAATGATTAGCCAAAGATTTTATTTTTAATTTTTAAGCATTTGTCAAAAATTTTTTAAAAATTACTTCTGCAGAAACCATACAAAATAGACACCTGCTATCGTTAGGGGAGCTTTTGGTTCCTCTATAGACAGGCTGATGGCCTAAACGTAATCTTTCCTGAATTTAGTCATTTAATAGTGTTTGATTGATTTTTTAAATTATTATATTGCACCTCCTCGTGCTCTCCCAGCTGGGTGGTTCGTGGAATATACTGAGTAGTTAGGGATTCTTATATAGCTTCTTCCGTTGAAGTGCGTTTCGAATATCAAAATGATGTCAATGTTGTGGTGGTTGATAAATGTTTTCCATTTTTACTTCCTTTTACTATAAAGGAAGTATTGGATTCACCCCAAAAATTCGAAATTGAGTTTTCAACAGATCTTCACGTTTTAGAGTCCCCTGATGCCAAAAAACATTTTTTTTTCATTGGTCTGTCTGTCTGTGTGTCTGTCTGTGTGTCTGTGTGTGTGTCTGTCTGTCTGTGAACAGAATATCTCAAAAACGAAAAGCGGTATGGCGTTGAAACTTCATATATAAGTTTTGTGTACTATGTAGATGAGACAGCAAGCTTTTGAAGAAAATCGCATAACCGGAAGTAGGTGTTTACTCTTGTGATTTTTCAGTTTTTTTCGATTTTTTCAAAAACGGCATTAACGATTTTTTTTAAACTTTACATTTTTACTACATTTTTAATGTGTATTGATGTGAAATAGGTGATTTTCCAGTTGAATACTTCTAAAGTGGGTTTCTTTTGTTTTTTTTTCTATTTTTTTTATTAACTCCTATTTTAAATACAACACCCGGTATATTATTACATTTTTGAATTCACCTTAAAATTCTAGAGAAAATTTGTCTCTTCAACTAACGCTCTATTTTGTACCGTTTTTGTAGTATTTGTAATTTTTGAAAATTTTTGACAAATGGCTAAAAATTAAAAATGAAATTTTTGACTAATTGTAAGAACACTGTAAAAGGAAGTTGTGTGAGTGTATCACACCAGATTTTTAAGTGTATTACAGGCCATTAGCATTGGACAAGGCTAGCTGTAGGAACTTGGTGATTATTTAAGTTTAGAAGATTTTGCAACATTCCTATTTGCTGGAACAGTACCTACATCATATTCTTTAATTCTTGCATGACGTTTGATGGCTGACTTGTTTGGTTGTTGTTTGGTATTTTCACAGTATTATAACGGAGTTGGCTTTGGTGATTAGTTATTTGAGAGTAAGTAATTGGCGAGCACAACAGAATTCATCTGCGGGATGGTCGCCAAGTATTAACCATAGGCGATAGGATAATGATTCCAACCCTGTTAAGGTACTGCGCCACAGAAAGAAATGGGACCCTGCTGTGGTTACTATGTCCCATGATCACCCATGATGTAGTCTGAAGATGTTTATGTTTGCCTTGCGACCCGATTGGCAATCGGCGCTGCGGATCCAGGTCCGTATGAGGCCATGGAGGAGTGAATGACCGGGCACTCCATGGAAAATATGCTACCGAAAAAAGTAGTAAAGCACCACCAATGTTAAAGTTGTGTACTTCGAACGTTAGAGGCTTAAATCAACTCGGAAAACTTCATATAGTAGAGAAACAACTGGAAAACATGCATGCATCTGATATATCAGAAACGCACTGGAGGGAAAGCGGCCATTTTATATCTGCAACAGGAAATCTAATTATATGCTCTAGTAACAGCTCGGATTCAATAAATGGACTAGCAATCATCATTCACAGATCAATAAAAGATTCTCTGTTAGCATACGAAACTGTAAGTGATAGAATAGTCACCGTAAAACTTATGGCAAAACCAGTAAATGTTAATATAGTACAGGTCTATGCACCAACTTCCCTGTCACCAGAGGAAGATATAATAGTATATTATGATACGAGTTTTATAAGAAGCATTTTGTAGCACGCACGGATTTAGGGTACGACGAGCGAAGCGAGGAGTGCCCTAAAGGAGTAAGTTCTACAAAATGCCTTATAAACGAGGTATCATACAGTATTTTATCTACTTTGCAACTTTTTTAAGCAAAAAAATAAAAAAATTTAGTATTTTTATTATAGCATCGCAAACGCGTATCGTAATAGCCTCAGTACGAACGCAAAGTAGATAAAACAATTTTACAACTCTCCAACTCAGACAATTGATAATATACCAAATCGTAAACTTCTGTTTGTTATTGGGGATTTTAATGCGAAAATTGGTAAAACTGTTGACGATAATCATCTAAGGTCAACTATAGGCAAACATGGTCTGGGAAAGTGAAACCAACGAGGAGAACGGTTATCGGATTTCTGTATAGAAAAGAGCCTGTTTGTAAGCAACACCCACTTTCAACATCACAAACGCCGACTCTACACTTGGCGAACTCCTGATGGCAAGACACGTAATCAAATAACGGGTGTTCATAAACAGTCGTCATCCCAGTTGCTTTGAAAAACAAAATGTTATATCTTTGATTAATTCGTGCAGCACAATGAAACGTCATTGAGTACTGTCATAGCGCATTTTTTCTCAGTTTTAATAGACATACGTTTCTGAAGTCAAAACCTACTGGGATGACGAATGTTTATGAACACCCGTTAGAATACATACTAATAAGATCTAGGTGGAAAACGTCAGTTAGAATGTAAAAACGGATCCCGGTTTCGTAACAGCGACCACAACGCACTCGTCGCAGAAATATGTCTTAAGCTACGAAAGCTTGTAAAAACACCTTCTAATCAAAATAGATGGTTTTTAGGAAAAGACCAGTGCTACATCTATAGCGTTACTGAAAAGCTAAAAAGAATTTCACATAAAGACTTGCATAAACTAAATGCAAACGACCTCTGGCAGCAACTGAAAACGAACATCGAAATATCAGCTAAAAGTTGCAATACTACTGCGAAACCCAGAAAACGGTGGATTACTAACAAAACCTGGGAATTGATACAACAACGCTGTAGTATGAAGTCAAAAGGATTACACGATGACAATACCTTTGCTCAGTATCAATATCTGACGCGGGAAATTATAAAATATGTCAGGACTGACAAGAACAACTTTATAATTGGTATTTGCAAAGTTGTCCAAGAACATGCATTGAAAAATGAGCCTAGAGATCTATTTACTAAAATAAAACAATTATCTCGAACATTTCAACCGCGCTCACTTCCAGTAGAAGACAGCTCAGGGACACTGTTGACCACAAAGCCAGAAATAATTAATAGATGGCAGCAGTATTGCGAAAATCTTATGTGTTGCGTAAACGTAAATCGAGCTGAACTGAACAACCTGCCGCCTGCCGCCGCCAGAACACTTAGAACCGGCTATCCTAAAATCCGAAATAGCTGCAGCTCTTAAAAAGCTACACCACCATAAGTCACCAGGGGAAGATGGCATGGAATTATTCCTTTAGAGTTGTTTATAAATGGTGCATTATTTGTAATTGGCATGATGGTTTTCTCCGCATAGGACACATCTGACGTCTCGAGATTTTTCTTTTCTTTGACACTCAGCTGTTAACTAATATTTTGCGCATTTTATACATCTTGGTCTTTGGTGGCACAAATTTATTGCGTGGCCATATCTTTGACACCTTGGGCACTGGGAAGTTTTTCTTTTGTACTTCGGTGGTTCAAATCAAATCTTGTTGAATGTACTCTACATTCAAGATATCTTTATTATTACGAGCAGGCTTCAGTTCTACGAAAACATAGGGAGCGGTAGTGTATTTCTATATTATTGGATGTTAATGGAGTGGTGTATACTTTTTAGTACTAATTTGATGTTTCGCTGTTCTTTAGGTTTGTACGTGTGAAATTGGGTTTGTTTTTCATTTAAGGCCTTTACGGTAATTCCATAATCTTTGGCTGACTTTGATTGAACTTTGACTTGGTTGTTGGCGAGGGCCTTAATTTCATATTGCTGCCAATATCTCGGCCCAGAAGCTTTACGAGTGGAGTAATGTTTTTGACGCCAGTTACAAAGATCGGAGGAGGTATTTTTTCAATACTTGCAACTTTTTGTCGTTTTTCGTCAGTTCCTGCGTTTTATTTTGGGGGTTTGGTTTTTAGTCCAGCATTATCTTGTGTGTTTCTTCCTCTTTCGTGAGTTAGTTGTATCCAGTTAAAGTCGCTTTGTGCTAGCGGAGGGAAAGCTGAGTTTTGATTGTAGTGTTGTGTTTGCTAATAAGATTGGAAATGAATATTTTGAAAGGTATTGCCTGGAGATTGTTGAATTTGCGAGCTGCACATCTGTTATTGGTTTGGCGTTAACATCGACGATGGCGATACCATTTGGGATCGAGAGTGTATGGGTTGCATTGCCCTAAAGGGTAGTGGGAAGGCCATGACGGGCTATTGTATGCATTTAATATTAATGTTGCGGGCGATTGGTTTCAGGTTAACTTGCGTTAACTTAATTTATTAGAAATTATTTTTACCAGTTAATGAATTACTTTCATGACATGATAAATGATGACAGATAAAAGGGTTGAATTCAAATTCTACATACCGAAACTGGTGGCTGTAGTTATCTCATGGCTTAAGCATTTCTTGACGTGGGATATCCATTGTAGATAAAATAGATGATGAATAGTTCCAATTATTGGAGGCGTTATAGAAATATTGATATACATACAACGAGGCAGGCTTCTCTGAAATGAAGCCCATGCAATATTTATGAGAGCGTTTATTTTTTTTAACAAGAATACAGCTTTCCTGTGGGCTTATTTTGTAGGCTGGCTCATTTGTCATTCATGAAGCGGCGGTGTCATAATACATTTATAAATATATTTCACATCAGATTATTGCCATTGTAGCACTTAGTAATTACAACATTTGTCAAGAGAGAATAAAGGGATAATTTTAGATTCATGTGAAGATCGTAATTTTAAGTTTCTAGCAGCGCTGTAATTTTATTATGTTCCGGTGTTGAAATGTTTGTAATATTTGTCTGTTAACAAGTTCTGGTGTTTCACTGAATGCTATTTTTGCAGAAATCTTTACTGCCGATTTTCGAGGACATGCATCTATTAGAAAGACCTAACTAACCTAATTCTAGATGAATAGTTTCCAAGGTCTGCGAGTTGATAGGGCAACGAATTTACAGCACATGAGCTGGAAAATTTATTTAAAAACGCATAAAAGGACACGTTCCATGTGTTAACCTACCGGAGTTTTTTAGTGCGACATAAAAACTGCGTAGGTTAACGTGGGAGAAATTGTTTTCCTTATTAGGTAGTCAACGCAGTAAGGAGCATGTTAGCTTACAAGCCGCAGAACGGAATCGAAGACCCTCTAAGTAAATTACGCAGCAGACAACAAATTAACTTGAGTAGATTATCCTACACTATTGTGTTCCATTCTTTAGACCGTAACTTCCCTTGGCTTTTGTTAGGTTCAATCCATACTCGTGTATGCTGCTGTGGCAAAATTGTTGACTAGAGCACATTAGCAGGCTAAAACAATTCCGGCCAATCAATCCGACTGAAAAAGCGCTGAAATTAGTCAACATCGTTTTAATGTCAACGAATAGATTACCGTAGTTTATCAAATAGACAGGGTGAATCGTCCTAACCACTTTTAAATTAATAGAATTTACGGACAACATTCAAAGCAACCTTTTTTATGCAGAAAACTTGGTACTTCAATCCGAGTCGGTTACTGTTCAAGTAGGACTTTTTATGAAATTTTGCTTTTTATCTCGGTTTCTAAATAAGTGGCTGTATTCGAGATAAGGCACGCGTTTTGTTCTACCCACCTGCACTGCTTATATTAAAATTTCCGCCGAAATCCCTCCCTTGCGAGAAGTTTCCATTTTCAGATTTCTGCTTAACACTTAATTTGCTTGCCTTTCAAATTGAAATTGCATTTAGTCTTGCGCGCGGTAACCCCAGCAACTAGCATCGGCGGTTTTTATATTCAAAAACTTTGAAATAATGTCCGCGCCCCACTTTTCCATAAAATTTTCATGGGCTTCGCAATTATTTGCATAATAATTAATAAAGCGCAATCGCCTCTACTTAAAAATGGTCTCGCTTCGGCGGGCTCGCTCGCAGAAGAAGTCGTCTAATGAACAAAAACACAGCCGGAATTAATTTAACAAGATTATTTAATGTACGTAATTTAAATTTTATGGAGCAAACAATTTATATTCCGGCGCTGAAGCAATAAGTAAGCAGCTTTCAGATGTTAAACTTTCATGAAAGCTTGAAAGGTACTTAACGCCAACACCTTAGAGGCTCCCACGTACTTATACTTAACTCACCGCTGCGGTTATTAGCGAAGAAACACAAAATGCGAACAACTAGAGAGACCCTAAACTTCCAATAATGACAGGGGAATTAAATAAATAACTCCGGAGGCAATTCGGAAATTATGGAAAATTCCAATCGAAAATAAATCCCGCCTTCCATAAGCAATTGAATAATCGCGTTCATTTACCTTACCCAAATTTCGGAAGGGCAATGCAAATTTAGCCCGCGATTTTGATTCGAAATTGAACCAATTTCTTCTTACAGAGTTTCAAAACCTAATCTGGTCGTTACTGAGCTGCGTGAAATACATTTCCTGATGTGCCTGCTTCCTTTCCAGGCATCGACGTGCCCTATATGTGACGGAGATATATTCTATCTCTTTTACATGTTCCCGTCGCCGCTCGTATTCTATCAACACACAAATTGAAAATATGTTGCGTAGGAGATAAAATATTATAAATAGTCAATTTCTGCCCGAGATTTTTTATTTATTTTAATGCGACAACTTAAAAGTTTTTTATGGCGGAGGACGCTTAGGCAGCGAGGATGAGGGCAAAGATCGGTTGCTGCAATATTTGAAAGGCGAGCATCCATCATGAGGGAGTGATAAGTTGCCTCATAGATCGAATTTTAGCCCCTGCACTCATCCGTCTACACGACTTCTAAATATAAAACACCACAAAAAGACCTTCGCAAGAATACCGAGGATAAGACAAAGTGTGTTTAATTTATCTCGTATTATATTTCATTGGCCTGTTGGAAAATGCACAACAACCATGGACACCTATCGATTTTGCAACAGTAATCGACCAGTCGCGGTTTAGGAAAAGTGGCGTGTACACAAATTTCCAGACCAATTAATAAAACGATTTGCCTGTGTCGTAACTTGTTGCTAGGCGTGTTATCTTAAAGAACGATTTATTTCTACCTCATTAGATTTTATCATTTCAAATTAAATGCAGGCATTTCGAACAATACTAGGATAAACATTAAATTCATTTTGAATTATCAAACAATTTCAACGAAATTCACAATAGGGAAAAATAGCACAAATCATATAGTGTGTCACCAATGGACCGACCTGTGCTTCTTACCATGCACCTTTAATCCGGAAGTTACCATAGCTTCATTGATCTCAATATTTTACTTTTCCCATTTATACTACTACTATTGTAGTATGTTTATACGGCAGCAATATAAGGCTCGTTTAAAATGGGAATTGCGTCTTTTTCATAGTAAAACTTCATTTAATTTGATTCATTTCTAAAATTCGCTGCTTCAATAAACAATAAAAGAGGATAGATCTACATATCTATTGCTATATCTTCACGTATAGTGATATTAATCTGTTTATGAATTATATATTCATCAATTTAAAATTGCCCTGTTTATGATTTGAATAGCAATAATTATTCTTTGTGCTAGCTCCTGAAAATCAGGGGTGGATTTTTTTTATCTAGATTGCTTATTCTGACATCTGATGTTTTGATTTTGTATTTTTTTATTACAAGTCAAAAATAACCTCTGTCAAACGATATGTCAAACAGCTTTGAAAATTAAATGGCAAATACCATATTGTTTCATTACCACACAAAAATATCAACCAGTAAGTAATTCTTTAATAACAAATTCACCTTTTCAGTCTTTATTTTCTTATTTCAGTGCTAATATTACTACCTAATATCACCCACCTTTCACTTGAACTTAACAATGTCCTGGATGTCAACCAGGCTGCTCCACTCGGCCTACGACTACAAGCTCTTCAGTCCCCAATCACAACGAAAGGCTCCAATGACAGACAAGATGTCCAACTGACCATAATTAGGGATACAAACTCTTCCACAGCATGGAACCAAATAGACCCTAGCTTTAGCCACCTAACTCCAACACCGTATCCGCCAATTTCTTCAAACGTGCTTCTTCTACTGATGGTCCTCCCTTGGAACTCTCCCTTAGCACCAACAGCTCGACATAATCCAATTCAATTATTATAGAATGTCAAATGTAATTATTCAATAAACTTAGTATTTTACTCCAGTTGTTCCTCATTTGTAGATTAGTTCTGCTTTTCAATTAGTTTTTCACCACATACTTGTATACTTGCTTAATTTTATTTCTCTTCTTCTTAGGTTAAATTTCATTTTCGTATTACCACGCCAGTTTAATTTTACACTTAACCTTTTCTAGTATCCAAACATTGCTTTTAAAAATAGGGTTAATTTTATAATTTTAATTACACCAAAATTATTTACTGCTAGATTTTTTCAAATTTGTTATCTCAATAATTAAAAACACCCTATATACTTATTTTTTTATTTCTACCTACTATTTATAATAATTTATTTCGGTTAAGTATTTGTATTGTAATCCCTTAATACCATTTAATATTAATTTTTGTACTCCTGTGTATATCTTTACATATTCCTCAAAATTAAAATAAGAAAATACATCATTCATTATTTTCTTATTTAAATTTTTTTTAACATAAACTAGCAGTAATAACCATTAACTTTTTTTTCAAATAGCTTAAGAACTCTTAAAATCATTTATTCAAAATAAAACATTTATAAATCTATTTATAAGTAACAACTTTTAAAAATCTGCGTGTATCGTTTAATAAAAGTTCGATATTATATTGTTACGTTTTTACGTTCGGGCTATTTAAAAATTATACGACGCTTCTTGCATTAAAAATGAGAACTCCTGCGGGCGTGTATTTATATTTCCAGATAGTTCCTTCTGGAAAACGTCTCGAATTCGCTCGATCTTTCTGGCAACTCTGACGTGTCACGCGCAAGGTCGTTTCTGGAATGTTCGGGAAGGCTGGCTCACGCCGTCTCATGCAGCTGGCTCCAAGGTCGTTCTGCAATGCTGTCGCACGGGACGCTGAGTCATATTTCTGGGGCGACGGCCCAGCCCCAGGATCGTTACAATATGAACCATCACATTCTTTTACCATTATTAATTATTTACCATTGTTGTTCTTGATTATCTATTTATTCCATTCTTGACCATTGTATTTTACTTTTTAATTATACTTTTTAGTGCAATCATATACGTTTTAATATTAAATTCTTTAAAATTCGTTTATATCAAGTTTCTGAATTTTTTGCTATTTCTGTATTTTCATTAATCATGTTAATATTTCCTGTTATCCATTTCTTTCATCTTATTTTTAAAATGTAAATTATTCTTTACCAATACTCTTTTCATCCAACAGTTACCTACTCTTGGTATAATTATTCAATTCAAATTATTATTATTTACTCTAAATTACCGTACCATCAATCCTTTTTCTTTGTCTCTGGCTTTTTTTGGCTCGGCAACAACTTTTTATCTTGGCTGCCACATTTAATTCCAAGATTTAATTACCTTATTGTTTAATTATAATTCGTTTCTCTTTACCTGATCCACATTTAATAATAATACAAAACTGTATCATCATATTTATTATATCTTTACTTATTAACATTCAATCTTCTCGTTTAAAGCAGAAACTTTCCTTCTATTTAATAATAACAAATCCATCTTATTTACTTTTATTCCACTTGTTTTAAAAACGTATAAATGTTTCAAATTATGTAATACTTTATCAATAAGTATTGCACCACAATCTATTAAACAAAATATTCATTATTATTCCCATAAACTTTTAAAAATTATTAAATTTGTGATGTTTCATATTTAATTGAATCATGATTGTTTTTCATGATTAAGTTTACCCTAAAATTGCCGTTTAGCATATTTACAAACAGAGTTTACAGTTGTCATCTTAAACATTTTTCCAGTATAATACAATTCCATAACTTAGCATTATAATGCCATATTTTCTTTCCTGTCGCTTCTTTAAAATTGTCTCTTATTCTTCGTTTAACTTTTTGCTTTTTAGTCTTCTCCTTGTTTTTATTTACTTTCATCGTCATGCAGTGTCCTATAATTAAATTTTCTTTAAGAACTTCAGTATATCTTCTTAGATATTTACTGTTATTGTTCCTTATTAAATCGCTTCCTCGAGAATTTCCAATTTTATTTTCTTGTATCAAACCTATATCATCTTTATAATAGTCAGTATTATTTGTACCAGGCTTACACCACTATTTTTCTTTTCGTCTGTTAATATTAAAAGCAAAAGCTTATATGCTATTCATGTTGTCTGATTGTTCGAATTTTTCAATGATAACCTTACCTGCCTCTGGTAACTGTTGCAAGTCCTCTTTTTTTGCTGTAGTATTAAGCAAATCACCTATAACAGCATTTACCTCGTCATCTATGTCTTCTCCATTCTGTTTTACTTCTTCATTCTTATCCGTAAAATCATCTTCCTTATCTACATAGCTGTTTAACATCTGATTTATTTTATCAGTTCCCAAAGATAATTCTTGTTGATTTTCTAATTTTTTCTTATCCAAATCTTCTTTCAAATCTTTGTTTGATTTTTCCAAAATTAATTCGTTTTCTAAGGTATTTTTCCTAAATATAACTTTCAATTTATAATATGTTTTATCCGACTTTTCCACTGTCTGTGGTGTATATCACACAACGTTTCGGGAGTTTCGATCTACTCCTGTTTTCCTGTGTTCTTGGTTAGTCCTGAAAAGGACTGATATTTTACGTTTTGCTACGTAAACTCGTGCCTCCCCCGGGGTTTAAACCCGGGACCGCTGATCGCTGCGATTACTAATCTGCCGCTCTTACCACTAGGCCACCGCGCTGGTGGCGAAACGTATAATATCAGTCCTTCTCAGGACTAAGCAGGTACACCTGAAGACGGGAGTAGATCAAAACTCGCGAAACGTTGTGTGATATACACCCCAGACAGTGGAAAAGGTCCGATAAAACAGATAATAGACCACTGCCAAAAAATGACATTCAGAGAACAATTCCAGTTTATAATTTTCTAACATGTGATAAATATTGTTTATGCGAAATAGTAGTTTCTGCTTATTTTCCAATTGTACTTTATTAAAATCTTCTCTTAGTTGGTTTAACGATTCGTCCATATTCTTCTTGATTGATTTTTGCAATATTCTTTCACTTTCCTTAGCATCTATCTTATTTTCTTGTGTTAGCTTCTCTGCTGTATTCTGCATTTAAGCCTGCAATCTACATTACTTTTCTGCCGCATCTTTCTTAATTTCTTGTAAATCTTTCTGTTTTCTGTAACCTGTTATCCCTTTCCATGGCATCCTTCTTACTTTCCTCTGCATTCTTCTGTATTTCTTGTAAATCTTTCTGTAACCTGTTATCCTTTTCTATTGCATTTTTCTGTAACCTGTTTTCTCTTTCCTCAGCATCCTTCTTATTTTGTGCCATAATTTCCATTAGGTGTTCAAAATGTCCCTTTGTTATAGTTTGTTTTTTCTGTACTCGTATCTGATCTCCTTGTACAGCTACCTCTTGCTGTTCTTCTTCCATTTCTATCTCAGCACCACTCGCTACTACTTCCATTTCTTCCTGTTCCTCTCCTGTTTTCACTTCTGTCCATCTGCTTTTTCGTGTAAGTCTTTTATCTGCCATTTTATTTAATTTGTTTACTCAATACTTACTTTCCTTTATTATTAGGACCTTTTATTGAAATATGAATCTATTTATTTTGTTCTAAAATTATTGAAAATCCTGCTTAGTACCTTTATTTAATTATTAATGCTTGTCTTGTATAATTGTATGTCTAAATTGTATTAAATTTTTGTTTTCAGCAATATTTCAACCTTTTTCAAATAGTACCAAGTTTCTTTACCGTTGTAGCCCTCTAATAAATCCTATTCAAGGTGATTTTCACTAACTTCACATTATATTGACATAAATATGAAGACACAACGTAGTTTATTATTTTAAACTGTCTAACAATCACAAATTACCATGAGCCTCACGTTTGAGCGCAGAAATATGCTCTGACAACGTGGTTTATTTTACCCCTAACAAGTCTTATTATTCTTGATTTCTACCTACTATTTATAATAATTTATTTCGATTAAGTATTTGTCATTCCTTTCAAACCTTATACTTTTAAATATTGCAATATCCATCTGTTTTTCAAATAGCCACATTCCACTCAATTATAAATTCTATTTTCTTTTCTAATTGCATAATAATTATGCATATTCCTAATTCGTATTTAAATTGATCCTGATTATTTTTAACAATTGTAATCCCTTAATCTCATTTTAGTATTGCTTTTTATACCCCTGTGTATATCATTACACTATTAACAAATTTATTCAATAACACATAACATCTTATCCGTTAAAAGTTGGATTACTGCAGGATGTTAATAAGCACTGCTTCGGACAGTTTAGAGTGGAGGATCAATATCTAGCTGCAGCTTTAGATGCGATGTTAAAATAAAATAATAAAATGGAACAATATTAGCGACAGATACTTCCAAAATAGAGGGCACAGTCTAACCGACAATCTAAATAAAAGTGACTTACCATCAGTCCACTGATGAGGCCTGTGAGGACTATAAATAGGTTGAAAGCACAGAAAAATGTTGAGTACCAATTTCTTTAGCAATTTGTGATTAAAGAATCCTGTAACTATTTTTGCTTGTTTTTACTTCGACTACTTTTGTCACAAAATTGTCTGACCCATATTTAGCTATAAAAGTAAATGTAGTAATTTTTTGCATTACTTTATTTAAATCAATACAAATAATATTATATAAGAGGTATAATAATAATTTATAGATATGTGTGTATAATACATACTAATTAAACTAAAATATAAACGATGAGTGTTTCTTGCAACAGGCAGTAAGCATACTATCAACTGCATCTGCCCTGCCCCCCCCCCAAGTTATATTGTAAAATGCAGCAAGTTTTGATTTTACCCATTCACCAGTGTTTTCAGAAACGCGGTTGTCGTCGTGCATGAAGAATAATAATACATTTTCGACCAAATTTGTATGATTATTTAATGATTTCAACGACATAATTATTTTAATAAAATTAGTATAAGTAATTGTTCAAACGGTGGACCCTTTAATATTTAAAAAAGTGACAGATTTAAGCAATTGTAGGTAAAGATACACCCACTCACGTACGAGGCCTATCAGGGCACTCTTACATTCTACGGAAAACAGCACAGGGATTACATTAAAACTTATCCTTTAATATCCTTGAAAGGCATCTGGAAGCATGCGCAGGTAAGTAAAGCCTTTTTTTAACTAGCATCGCCGGTGTGGTGGAGGGTTAATTAAAATAAATAACTGAAAGAGAATAGAAATTCTCAAGGACACTAATATGAATTTCAGAGAATATTAGCATTTTAACTCACAAATACATTTCAATACAGCTAGACCTAACAGGTAATCACTCATAGGGACCAACTAAATAAATTCAATATTAGGGGTACCATTTATTTATGTGAGTAACACCGAACTCACTGTGGTGGAAAAAATTCAGCAATCAAATTAACTGTCTAGCTTCGAATTATTATGACAAAAGTTACACAAGGTTTGTAAAATTAAAGACAAGACTATAATTCAAATTACTATTACATAGATTATTAAACAGAACTATATATAGGAATAGTATACGGAAATTATACCACCACAAGCGGATTGTTTTTATTAAGACACAGAACTGCATTTCTTCAAGTAAAGGAGTCACCTATTGCTCAAAATGAACGATTTGATAAAATAATTCTCACGGCGACTCCTCCCTTTCCCCACCGAACAGAAGCAATCACAAGAAAAGGTACTGTTTATCGTTTGGAAATAAAAGCATGCACTTCTCTCAACCGCCAGATAGCACGCATATACATCAACGAGGTTTCCGTTTATTATTCTTGAAAAATAGAAAATCCAACATAAATTCGAAAAATACTCAAAGCAAATAGAATTTGTGTTAAGTGACGGTTTTTTACTAGTTATAAAGTCAAAATCACATTTAGAATCTAGTAAAAGCAATGGGTTTCAATCGCAGCTAGAAGCGCGATTCTGCGCCAGTTAAGCTAGTTACGCTAAAGGTTGGAACAAAAGAACTCTGACCTGCCCACTTGAATGACAAAATCAGATAAATCGGCCAGAACGCTACCGTACTAGCAGGTGGTGTGTTTTTTTCTAACATGAAATTCGTAGCCCAGCAGCTCGGGAAAAGTTCAAAAACGTGCGGCATGTGAATTCACGAGTACGGGGGTTAATTCGGAAAAAGGAATGACCAAGTTCGAGCAAATATCAGGTCAGGTAAAGGTAAGTGATAACGCTTCCATACCGATATTAGACGATAAACACTTGAAAATACTATGAATCATTATTTAACCAGACTAGTGCAGCAATTCGCTAAACCTGCACAAGGGTATCTGCATAAAACAAAACTAAAAATCTGGTGTGATACACTCACACAACTTCCTTTTACAGTGATCTTATAATTAGTCAAAAATTTCATTTTTAATTTTTAACCATTTGTTAAAAATTTTCTAAAATTACAAATTCTACAAAAACGGTACAAAATCGAGTGTTAGTTGAAGAGACAAATTTTCTCTAGAATTTTAAGGTGAATTCAAAAATGTAATAATATACCGGGTGTTTTATTTAAAATAGGAGTTAATAAAAAAAATAGAAAAAAAAAACAAAATAAACCCACTTTAGAAGTATTCAACTGGAAAATCACCTATCTCACATCAATACACATTAAAAATGTAAGAAAAATGTAAAATTTAAAAGAAATCGTTAGAGCCGTTTTTGAAAAAATCGAAAAAAACTGAAAAATCACAAGAGTAAACACCTACTTCCGGTTATGCGATTTTCTTCAAAAGCTTGCTGTCTCATCTACATAGTACACAAAACTTATATATGAAGTTTCAATGCCATACCTCTTTTCGTTTTTGAGATATTCTGTTCACAGACACACACACAGACAGACAGACAGACAGACAGACCAATGAAAAAAAATATGTTTTTTGGGATCAGGGGATGAAGATCTGTTGAAAACTCAATTTCGAATTTTTGGGGTGAATCCAATACTTCCTTTATAGTAGTAAAAGGAAGTAAAAAGGAGCACCGAAAAATGTACCTTACAGCATTGGAAGTAAATTTAATATTCCAAAAGTTTCTAATAATAGGAACCAGAAATTCCCTACTCTAAAGTTGTATGCGCAAAGATTCCAAAAAAATAAATGCTAATTACGAATCTAAAAATGAAGACAAACTATACACGCAAAGCGATTCACACAGCGACGTACCAAGTGACCGAACGTACTGTAATAATGGAAAAATTTAAAATAATATTTTAGAGCCGTTATAAGTAATGCATAACTAACAGTCATTTACTTAATTGTCAAACAAAGAATTTTATCAATTAATTATATCAGCTAGCTACAAAATGACGGAAATGAAAAATGTAGTTATTGGAAATCTAGTAGATGGTTTCTCTAAATACTGCAGTTTGTGGTGCTCACCCAGTATATACGTCGCTATTGCTCACTGGTATGACTTATTTATTTGATATATTAACTGTTTCTCTAACCTTATTATGTTTATATACCTTCCTGACGAAAAGTATTACAATTCTCATTTTGATTTTTCTGTTGTGCTGAATCGCTTTGTTAGAGACTAATTCCTTTTAGTTTCAAAATTGCTTCAGCTAGCATAAATTATACTTTATCTATAAGAGACATTTTCCACTTTCTTGCATTTAGTTTAGATATATGCTAGTAATGCTAAGGTGTCCTCTGTTTCTACCGGTCATTTGTCATCTTATTATGGTTACAAAACCGGAATGGTAAGTTGATAAAAACCTGATCTACATTAAATGCTCTCGTTTTTTGATATTAAAGCGTTACAACCATCACGAGAAGTTACCATCACTTTAAAAGAATTGGCAATGAAATATATCTCTAGTCAGCAGTCAGGAAAATAAAAACTTCGAAACGGACGAGGCATGACTTCTATGGGCGACAGAATGATGAGAGGATGAAAAAGTGAAATGATTGAACCCATTGAAAGAAAGCACACTGCAAACGAAAATTAATGGGCTACCTGCAACCTATTATGTACTTTAAACAAGAATGAAAATAGAATTGTCAACTTCATTACTGGCAGTGGAAGTAATAATTATTGTTAAAGAAAAAATGTGAACACATTAAATAGACTTAAAAGCAGAAAATGATTAAGTAGTGATAGCATACTTAATGAGCTGTTGTCGACGAATAAGTATAACTTAATAATTAACTGAACTACTGCATATATTATACAACGTAAAATCTACATATTTGAGCATTATCACCTTAAACAAAGGCATTTGATAGAAAGATTGAAAGACATCATCCATCTGTTGTACGGAAATAAGGTTAGAAAGGCAGCTAACAGACCCTATTCAAGTTAGTACAGACCCGAAGCGATTATTTGTTCAATCTAACAATAAACAAAAGTAAAAAATAAAATAAATTGAGGTGGGGTAAGATCAGCAAAAATCAATTAAATAAGCTATTCTGAGCGAACGATACGGTACTATATAATAGCCCACCACAAATATTACTTCCAAAGAATCCTTCTTCAGTTCAACACCAGCAGTCAATATAAGAAACAAAAAATGGCAAGAGAGAACTAGATTAAAAGATCTTCGAACACACTGATGTGCTAAAATATCTGGAGACATCACTATCGCGCCATGGTCATTCGGAATAGAAAGGCATATTTTCAAAGGTTTTAAAGAAAAAAAAAAGCATTCAGATAGAGCATTATGAGCGACGATCGATACAAGACATTTGAAAACCATGCAATGACAAAGAACTGGAAGCTCATTACTGAAAGGTGGGCATAACGTACCTACATAGTAAAAGAAGAATAAGACGATGAAGCAGAAGGGGATTAACACATACTATAACTCATCATATTACGATTTAATATCATCTTCAGTATTTACTTAGTAATTCTGGAAGGATATATAAATTACTACTGTTACGTTTTTAAGTTCCGGCTATTTAAAAATTATTCACTGCTTCTTGTATTAAACATTTATTTACAACTATTAACTATTATTATTTACAAACACACGAATTAACAATACAGAACACAAATTACTTAAACTACGAACTATAGGCACTATTTCTAACAACGATACGATAATTATTTATTTATCTATTTACGACTTAAACATTAAGGATTTATCTGGTTATTTATCTGTTATTTATTTCACTAGATTAAACGTCACTTATTTATATGGTTATTTATATACGCGATTATTTAGGTGGCGGCCTTACGCCTTTCGGGCTGAATGAGAACTGAACTAGAACTCCGAAGGCCGTGGATTTATATTCGTGGTATAATTCCTTCGAGATCAACCTAGACTTCGCTGGAAATTTCTGGGAACCGCATGACGCATTCGTGTGTTATCCATAGGTCGCTGACGTCACGCATCTGCAGCTGCCTTCAAGGGCGCTGACGTCATGCGGCGCACCTGGGGGTCCAGGGCCGCAAGGTCGCGTATTGATCGCGACGTTTCTAGAAAAATCGGGGCACTAGGTCATAATTCCGGGGCAACGACCTGGCCGCAGAATCGTTACACTACATATATTTTCGAAAAGTACAATATAACTATGTTATTAACTTAAGATAAACAATATGAACGATTTACGCATTTGCGGAAAAGCACTGTGTTTGCCTTAATGTACAGCTTATGTAAGTGCCAATACCCTTCTTAGGCTAGTTTTAATTCTCGTTATGGTTAGTACTAAAGTTGTCTTCTACAAACTAACTATGCGGTACACAGTTTAGCTAGTTGCTTCATTTTCATATAAATGAATAAGATACGAAATAAATAAACAAACACAATATAATAGTTCAAATGTATACAAAAATGAATTGTGGCAGAGCCAACCATAGTATCGCTAACGTGCTTTCCTTCGATTTTAAAACACTAGCAACTTGACAAACCCTTTTATACATCGGTTACATCGGAATTGTGTAACTATTTAACTGCTTGGTTTCCCAGAGTTCCCAGACAATGAGCTTTCATGGATTTCGACATTCGCTGAGGTAGGTATTACGAATTCCGTGAGTTATTTGGAGTGCTAGAACAATAGGTAATGTAGTAATGTTTTATGAGCGTAGCAAGACCCAGATTTTCCTCAAACATTTTGTTTTGCTATATTAACGCATATAGGTACTCGTAGCTTTTTTCCTTTCTAAAAGAGTACAAGAGAAAATTATGGGTCTGTATAAGGAAAAAGTTTGAAGATTCAGAACGAACGCTAGTGTCAATGTTACAGTATTTAACGGTATTAAGCCGGTATTGAGTAAATAACCGACTAGGATACATTTTGTGGCCGAGGCCGATCAGGCTGAAGCTAATAAACTATCCGAAACACTTATGTGTAATATCGGCCGTATGTTGTTCAACAGTTTTCGTAGTATCTACGAAAGATGGCCAATTTTAAAATATGTGATTTTAATATGAAAATATAAATACAGTTTACTACTAATCTGAATCCCTTACGGATTTTGATAGTGTAATTATTACAAATTCGTTTTCAAACAAACTAAAACAAAGCACAAATTTAATAGTGTAGCAACGGTTGATAATGAAATAACGACCGTCACTGTTAAATTTTAACGGCAGTGGTTGTAATGGGTGACATTTAAATCAAGCAGACACACTGACATAGTACAATAACATGTAGATACTATGAAAAGGATTAAGGAGCGGCTGTATTATATTATATCTAACCATTTAAAAGATTTTTAAATATATTATTTAACATACATATTTCTAAATGAAATAGTATAATTGTAATTAATACACAAGATTTCCTCCTGCTAGTAGACTGTTATGCGTTTTTATTTGGTTACATGCAGGAATTGTGATAGAAAGCTATAACATTTTTCACAACTGCTTTGTTGACATTGCTGCAATTTTAATGTCAAAATGTCGAAAGTTTTACTGAAAGTGACCAAAATTTAACTGCAACACATATTGAAAACAACATAACCGAATTTTGACATGTCTAGTTATTTCGCATACGCACCAACATAAATATCATCCTAACATGCTTGCGCGTAGGAAGAAACGTTGTGAATGATTTATACAAATGGTTAGGGTAACGATAATAAAAATTCCTTAATCTATAAATAATGATTTATTCAAAAATACTAATTCTAAACACTTGGCGTTGAAAATATTCTTAAAAATCTGTAAAGGAGTTTACACGGAACTTCCCTCGCGCGAACTAGATCAATTTCCAAATTTAAAAAAAAGGTAGTCCGCTCGGGTTTGAACTCTACCCTTCCCAGGTGAATATGTGAGACTCAGTTTCTGGATTATCGGTAGAACAACGGCGCCACGGCCGCATGCAATTTCAACGAGTTTCTTCTGCGTTATAAAGATACTAAGTTTATTACTCTGTCCCATTTCTGATGTTTATTCTGTAGCTGTTAGGTCTCATTTTTTCCAATGATAAAATCCGAGTTATATGCAAATTATTACTTTTATATTTTGCAAATAAAAGAAGTTGAAGTTGTGACACAAAATAAGAAAAATCAAAGGCAACTAGGGATAAAATATCTTAACATTCCTAATAATACTGAAACAATAAAAGGAACCGCTCGGTAATTTTAAAACAATTTTAAAAATCAGAGGAAAAAAGTGCTAGAGATAACGCAACGTGCCCAATAATATTTATACAATAAAATGAAACACTCGGTTATGCGAATTATATCAATTATGAATTTTAAAAAATTACCGGCGGTGGGATTCGATTGTATATCACCTGTGCATGCGATTGTAACCGCATCGATATGTTACAGTGAGCCACTCAGCACCACTGGTACGAGTGCGAACGCTGCTCTATTTAATAGAATGGTCTTATTCTTGAAACGTTTTGACTCTTTTGCGATAATATCCTGTACATGCAGGGTCCTATTTTCGTCAACTGTAAATCTCGACCTATGTGCAAATTATTACTTCCATCTATTTCAAAATTAACGCAAAATTAACAAAAGGTTTTTCTTTATAAAGTGCTCACCCTGTATATATTTATCTGAAATTTTCTCGGTTTTATGCCAGGTAAACATATAATCTGAATGCAAATATCTTCATCTCTCAACAAGTGGTTTTTTAGTTATACCGCCAACAGGCAGACAGAGACAGACAGACAGACGGACGGAATTGAGAAAACCTTTTTGTCGTCATCTAGGGACCCTGAAACGTGAAGATCTGAAGAAATCTCGGAAGGTGATTTTTTCGAGATAACGATACTTCCTTCGTCTTTTAGACGAGCGAAGTAAAAAGGTAACGCTGCATAGTATTAGTACATAATTTTCCAACTATTTTAGCAAAAAGCTGACAGGATGGGATTCCTGTCAAAACAACTCACCTTGTGCACATTGAGGGAAAAGTTATTGTACACTGACAGCAAAATATAAAACACAATATCATGTAAGAGCGTATAAAGTAAGCTACCCAAAGGAAACCTATATTAAATTTTAACTCTGATATATGTAGCCTTTGAATTGCTTTATTGTTGGTAGAAGCACTGATTTCTCAAACTACGCAACCGATTGTGAAACAGTTAATTGAATTGGCTGGCGATTCGCAACAATTTTCTGTTATTTAAGTGTTGCTGGACTTCAAAACTAAATAATTATTCATAATTTCAAGGTCTAATCAAATTTTAAAGACATCGGGAATAAATAAAAAAAATATTCTTGAATGAAAGTGTCTAAACAATAACCCTTCTAGGCAAAACAACACAGCACATAAATCGATTGGAGATTGAGTTATTTAAAAAACAAGGACGTACAAAATATTTAGAGATAATTTGTTAGTGTCAGAACAGTCTACCAAATATATTAGCACCTATATTTCGCCAACACGTCGTATGACTGATGCATTGAATTGACCTGTTTTCCCCGTTTGCACTTGTACGTAATGATTAAATTAAGGAAGAATTGGAATTAATTAAAGCTAGATTTGCAGCTTTGCATTTGATATTCACGACATAATTTCTGTATGTATATATGGCTGTCAACAAAGGGCAACTGTTATAATGCCTGTTTATACGGAGTACCTGAATGGCAGTTGGTTTCTCGTTTTTAGCATTCGGTGAAGACCTGCAATAACAAATAGCTATTTATGTATCAGGTTGAAAAATTAAAGAGTTTTTCATACTAGACAAAGAGTTGGCCAACAATTTGTATTTAAAAAACACTAATTTTGCAACCTGTTGCATAGAAGATTTTCTGTAATTTTTAGTCATATTAATTTCTATGGTAAATACATTTACTTCAATCTACAAAGTAATACTACATCTTTATATTAGCACTAGCGTTAATATGATATCTCATATTGCAACTAGTGTGAATATATGCATCGTTTTGACCTTGAAAATGTCAACAAAAAGTCGTTACATCAGGTCAAAATTACAGAAAACATTAATTGTGCTTTCTATTTTCTTCGATGGTGTTGGAATATCGAACCTTGAAGTCGATTAGGTAACTAAATAATTCTATGTCTTGGTGGGTATTCTAATTGCTTTCCTGGTGTCCTTGGGTTTGCTTCCTTCATATTTTTGCGCTTTTGATTTTTCTAGCTCTTCTACGTTATGCCCTAGTGCTTCTGCTCCTGCGCGTCCTTTATACTATCTTTTATGTGTTTATATATTTCGGTTCATATTTTTTTATATGGGTATTTCGCCACTCTGCAAATTAAAATATTAAATAACGAAAATATTAACAACGAACGTTTCGAGGGACAATCTGCCCTCGTTATCAACGAATAACAATTAAAACTAACAAGAACTTATCTTTTTTTCTTTTTTTCACTGGAAGGAAAAACGACCAACCTCCAATGAATTTTCTGACATTGACGTTTGTTGATATCTGTACCTACTTGATCTCATCTTTAAGAATCGATAGCCAACTATTGTCTAAAAATATTGAGAAAGACAGAATACAATTTCACAGACATAACAAAGTAATACTATTTTCTGACATAAACAAACTGGAACAGATGTCGTCTTTCTCAATATTTTTAGACAATAGTTGGCTATCGATTCTTAAAGATGAGATTAAGTAGGTACAGATATCAACAAACGTCAATGTCAGAAAATTCATTGGAGGTTGGTCGTTTTTCCTTCCAGTGAAAAAAAGAAAAAAAGATAAGTTCTTGTTAGTTTTAATTGTTATTCGTTGATAACGAGGGCAGATTGTCCCTCGAAACGTTCGTTGTTAATATTTTCGTTATTTAATATTTTAATTTGCAGAGTGGCGAAATACCCATATAAAAAAATATGAATTATGAATTCACGCCACAAAGAAGTTTCAGAGATTATATATTTCGGTGCGTAAATACCCATTTATATCTTTATATTTCTGATTTAGCCGTGATTAATACAAGTAACACGTGCCCTCTTCTTCTAGGCTTTTGATATTGTATCATGTTTCTTCGCTCATATTCTCACTGTGACTAATAGCTCTCTCATACGCTCTGGATGGAAACATTTTCTTAGCCCCCAAGTAAGTAATGGTCCGTTCTACGTGTTGGACCTCTATATGGGCCGGTTGCAGAAAGCAATGTTAAGTCTGGTGTTAGTTAACGCGACGTCAAAGTGAACAAAAACGAATCAAATCTCAAATGCTTATGGTAACTAATACATTAGTAAACCAAATTTGATGCGATTTTGTTCACTTTGACGCGATGTTAGCTAACACCAGACTTAACATTGCTTTCTGCAACCGGCCCTATATATTCTGACATCCTGTACGTTCCTTCTGTGAGTTCTGTAGAGTAATTATGTAATATATTACTGATTTCC
This sequence comes from Agriotes lineatus, assembly GCA_940337035.1. Taxonomy (NCBI): domain Eukaryota; kingdom Metazoa; phylum Arthropoda; class Insecta; order Coleoptera; family Elateridae; genus Agriotes; species Agriotes lineatus. The sequence goes on from OW679197.1 coordinate 95,914,030, forward strand.
TTTGTCTTGATGATTGTTCAAAAGTGTACGTATGTATTGTTTTACATTAAAAATGTCCTATAATTATTCTTAATTTATGCTGGTATCAGATATGTATAGCCGTTGTCCATTATCATTCAATATTTTTTTTTCAAATGGACCAACTATTTTGTCATTTTGTTTTCTATCCACATGCCCCTTTAAATCTCCCAATATTAATATTTCTCTATTACTTGTAATTTCTAATAGTACTTCGTCTAGTATTTCGTCGAAACTATCTTTAGTTGCGGGACATTTTGGAGGGGAAATGTAAAAATGTACCTTCGTTTTCAGTTATACCATTACGAGTTTCTATAAAAAAGAAAGGAAACAACGTAGCCAATTAATTTAGAAGATACACATCCTTATCATGCACATTCCACTGATGAGATAATAAAATAGCTAGTACATAATACAACTTACTGGAGCATGTTGGTCGCTAACTGAACCAGTAAAATGATTTTGATTTCATGTAGCGTTCTATTACCTACATGACATAATATACTTCATTAAATCATTAGAATCCTTATATTTCATAGAAAATATGAGTTGGCAACTTGAATTTCAACTTTGCTAAACCCCCAACATCCCAAAAAAGGAGTTTAAAATTTCGCTGCTTAAACATTGTTCATAGTACTACGTACACTTACAATATCAACAGCAAGTTCATATGTAACTTTTCCAGAATATGAAATGTTGTTTTATGTATTCTGAAATGTAAAAATGTCATTATATTATTATAATGATTGTATTTCATCAAGTATGGGGTACATAACATTATATGATCACATATTACTACAATTTTTCTAATTACTTTAACTATCTGGAATTATAATTGTGTTCATCAATACATAAACCATCTCTTCATCTTATCATTACATCATGATTATGAATTCAGAATTTCAACCCCTTCACCAACAACGGTGTTACGGTTTACTTTCGCGTTAGTTGAAGTATTAATGTTTCTGGTGCCATGATTGCAGGTCAATTCCTTCTTCTGTTCCTAGAAAGCAACTCAAGCGGTCGTGTTTTTGGGCCCAAGTCGTATCCGAACTAGTAGTTCCTGCAAGTGGTAGAAGATTCTTCGTAAATATGATTTACGGATACTTATAATTTCATTTTTATGGATTTGTTTGGTCAAGAAACCGCATGAAACAGGCTGTTGTAATTTGTGGCGCTTCTATTGAAAAAGGTATACGAAACATTTCTTTGATTTATTGCGTGCTTAGGTTTGCTCTAGATTTTCGCTGATGCGTTATGTATTTATCATTTATTAGCGCTTCTCGCAAGGCTACCAATTTTGAACCGTTTGTAAAGAATTAGGGATGCACTCTACCGATGGCGAACACTTGTTCAATCGCTGAGCCTTCTCTTTCAACGCGAACAGGAACCACTTTCGCATAATAGCTGCACATCGCCAATCAAAGATGCTTCATTCATCCGAGATTTGATTCACCAGTGCAATCTGGAGGAAGAGAAACTAGTATTTTATTTATTTCAGAATTTTAGCAATTTTCGTAATACAATCGTGGAGGTACTCGTTTCCTTTCCAAATAGTAAATTTAAATTATAATTGATATCACACGCTGTGGCATAATTTATGCCAAAGGGAAATATTGGTAAGCATTATTATGACTATAGTATATTAGTATGTGTGAAAGTCGTATGAACTGTTAGTCGTAATATGGTTACAATTTACGCCATATAAGAATTTTAATGTTTACTACCTTTTGATCGAACATATTTACTATTTGAGTAGCCGATACTACTGGCTGTGTAATGTTTGAATAGTTGCATTAGTCAATTATATCTTTGCTTTCATTTCAAATGGTGTTGATGTTTGGAACATCAAAGCTTGGGCCGGTGTCCTTCATTTTATGCTATTTGGAGTTATATTTCTGCAGCTTAATGCATGCGAATTGAATATTTTTCATATGTTGGTATTGCACGTGTTACAATATTAATTAATGTCCATAAGTATTAATTCAAATAAGCCAAATATTCTGATTGTTCTCCATACAATGTTTTATTGAGTCGTTCTTCTTTTGAAGCAACATTCCAGGTGTTAATAATTCAGGTTCTCAACAACAAAAATAGCAACAGATAGGTTTTATTGCAACGCATCCCGTACGATTCTAGATATTAGGTGTGAAGTACTGAATCGTAGAATTTTTATTTATTTGGGGTTTTGTCAAACCTGGCGCCTAAATTAGACCTTATACATGTTTTGGGATTGGGCTAATGGTTATAAATTGTAGCCACCCACTCACCGATTTTAAACTGAGTTGGCCATTCACTTAGGGATACATTGGTTACTGGGCAATAATTGTCGTGCTGTTGTGCACGCTATATGTTAATCCGCTTCTTTTTATTACCGAGTGTTCAAAATTTACTGTGCATAACAACTGTTGGTGGTTCGTCTAATACTGCCCGCGTGATATCAAGCCATAGTTAAGGGAATCCGTCTGTTCGTCTTTTGCCATGTTGTTTGCCTTGAATTATAGTTTTCTCCAAGTTGTCAGCCTTCTAGCACGTTTAAGAAGGAATTTCTTTCGCTTGGTTTCCCCTAAAGTCGAGGCACTGGTTGTATGCACAAACCATGGGATCCGTAACATTCTACTCTAGCATAACATTTCGAAGGAGTCTATTCTTCTCATAAGCTGTATAAAACATAAACAATATATTATTATGGATGTGGCTATATAAAGCTATACTTTTTATTAAAATCTTGCCCTTTAAATTCAATAATAATTCTTAATAAAAATCTCTTATCTCAGGTGGTTCGCCAAATCAAGGTCTCTATCTATTAATTGAATGTCAGTATTTTAATTAATGACGTTTAATGTCAAACTGATTTCTAAATCTCAACAAACCAGGTAAACTGACAACTGTATCTTACATTAACATTTACTACAATTCAAAATTACCTATGTAAGTACTTACTCAACTTTATGTTGTCACTTTTAAAATTGCCAGTTATTTAAAATGATTTGTCAACTTATCTTAACAAACCTTAATAGCTGCTTACGCTTTCACTGCAAACACCAACCACCACTGGACCTTATCTTCAATAGTCTGCAGCACTCAATGTACCATTCACTAACAGCAACCCCTTTTGATGGTACATGAATCCTTTCAATTTCCTTCGATCTGTCAAACCAACTGCTTAAATCTCCAATTCCAGTCCTATCACCTCCTGGATGTCACCGCCGTACGATCCTAGTTCCTGCAACCTCCCTCTGGTTCTGTTAAGTCACGTTAACTACCCTGGCATCAAAATCCCGTCCTGGCTCCTACTGGAAAGCACTGTTCCTCCCAAATGTTACTGCTCCTTCTAGATGTCCAAGTCACAGCTGTCGTCCCTCTTAGATGTCTCCAACACACGATTCAAATCCTGGTAAGTTTCTTTATTTTGATAAATTCCAATTCTAACTTTGTTCCATTTATTTGGAGATACTTTAATGTCTCAAGCAACATACACCAAATATCCAAATCAAATTATAAATTGTAAAATACTTCTTCTTATTTCTTGTATGTATTAATAAATCCAAATTCCATTAACTAGTATTAAGTCCTTTATTCCATTTTGTTACGGTATTAAAACAACTTTACGACACCCACCCAAGATGAGCATTGCACCACGGAATCAGTCCTGGAAAACTGGCACACTTGCCCTGAGATTTGCTAGAAACAGGCTAAAGGGCCACGGCTGGAACGCTCAGGGAGTCGGGCGTGAGTCACACGATACGTTCTGGGCAAGCGTGTTGAGGCATATATATAGGGTACGTCAAAATAATGAGGGCGCCACCAAGCCTGTCTTAGCTCGAATAACCGGGCCTGGGCGGTTAAACTGGAGCGAAGTATTCAAGAAACTCCGTCGATAAGAATTCTCATGAGCTGCAAGCTCAAATAACAATTTCGTACTGGAATGGTAATATTGGGACTCTCTGGCCGAGACTGCGCAATCACTGGACCTACCTGCACGCTCTGATCTCTCACGTCTCGCCGTACACCAATCTTTACACTGTAAAAGGCGCTATCTGAAACAAAGCATGCACAGGTCGAATAGGAATAATACGTCCCTTAACTAAATATGCGTCTATTGATCGCTAATTACATCTGGGCAGCAAATCGTGCCGCCAAGCTTATGTTACTGCTTACGTTAAGCACCAGCTGATGGACGCGCTATGCTAATGAACAACACGCTATACATATTAGAGTACTGTAAGATTGGAGCCTTTGGGGCGTTATTTCTTACGTAAATGTGTTCATATATAGAGGTTGAAATAAAACGCGTGTTGCTTCATGAACCAATATAATGAACTAAATAAAAATTGTTTGCGATCGTCACCTTAACAACACAAACCAGGTGACTAGATGATCGCAACATTACAGTTTAGAAATCCGGCAAAAAAAAGGGCGCGTTAGTGCGCGATAACAGACGCCGACCTGCGGTTAACACCTAGGAAGCAAAGCACAAAGCCCTCGCAAACATAAACAAAGAAAAACTCGAACAGCTTAGGGCGCGCCAGGCCCAGCACGGCGAGGCGTTAATTCTATTTAGGTATTAATCGGTACAATATAGCGAAGCTCGCGCGCCTAACGTTACTGAATTAAAAATTAGCACAAACGTAACACCAAATCATAAGCGCAGAGTTCTTTAGCTATTTAGGCGATGAAACGCGAAACTCGCGCACATGAACTTACTAGCAGGCTACCAAAGTAGCGTCTTGCAGCATGGTGGCCTCAAACCGGCATTAAAAGCCGCGACAAGCAAGCAAGGGGCATGCATCCGCCCACATAAAGTTGAGCACAAAGCACCAACGCTCGCACAAGTGACAGTTACTATGTTTAAATGGTTGCAATTACAAATACCTTAGTCCGCAGACGGTCCATGAGAGTGGCGTGCAGTCAGTTGGTAGAAGGCGGCAGTCTGTGGCAGCTCAATCGCCAAAACACGGCATTAGGGGTAAACGGGCTGGAATCCGCCAAGATGGCGGCGTTAGGACGCTCTCCTGAGAGCACACTACAGCGGCAAAAAGGCCTACTTCGTCCTGCCTAGAAAGATCCTCGAAACAGCGAGTTGCAAAGGGAAAGCCCCCTTTCTCACCAACGCAGAACTGGCCCCAAGAAGCCCTTCACACACCTACGCCTTGGCGTAAAGACGTGCCACTCACACCACACGCGACCTCTTAAAGGATGGCATATTCGACAACATTCGCTGAAACAGCACGAGACGGGAAAAAAAAACAGGCTGGCGTCCCCGCAAATAGCGGGAACGCCGCGAAACGGCACACTCTGCGACTTCTTCGATCAACGGCCTGACTTGAACTCCTCAAGCAAAAAGCGTTAGGACGCTTGAAGTGGCGTGAGCCAAACGGCGTTGCAACGTGACTCTCGGCAGCCAATGGCGATGCGCTCCACAAAACAAATTAATTCCGGTATCAAAGACAGCCAATGGCGAAGCGCCTCAACGGAGTGATTTCTAGAAGCTTCGGAATTCTTGAGAGCGATAACACCCGGCTGCCAAAGTAGCAGCAAAGGGGTGCTCCAACTGACAAGAAATACTGCGTTTGGGGCCAAATATGTGCAAAATCATTATTGTAGAATTAGGCGATGGAGCCAAATAAGTAACTAAAAGGGTTTAGCATACGGGCACGCTGCCCTAAAGCCTAGGTGGCTACTTAAAATACCAAAATGACCTGAATCAAATGTGCGGAAGATGAGATTGTGCTAGTGCGCAAAAATTGACAATGGTTTTAAAATAGCAGCAAGTTGCCCTAAAGGCGTGAAATGCAATTAAGCATCTACAACAGCAAAATGACTTAACAATTTCCAATTACTTGTATCTGTAGCTCTTCTTATTACACAATATCACAATATTATTTCTAATTTTCAATATTTCATTTGATCTTCACCTCGGAGATTTGTTTTAAGCCTTTTCTTAATTTGTAAGTACAAAAATTACATAAATTAAGGCAGAGATTCGATTTTTTATTCTTCCAAAATTATCATATCTAAAATACGTACATGTTTTTATGAGTGGTTTTATGTAACTAATTTTTAAACAAAAAACTTGTTCTGGTTGGATACTATTCTTACTGCACCCTTACATATTTTAAATTATCCATTATTTACAGTTTAACAATTCACATTATTATTATAACACATTTGTCAATCGTTACCTTGGCTTATATTTTATTAAAATTTTATGTAACTATTAAATTAACATTCAATCAATACCAAACTCTCTTCTCTCATTGTTTCAATTAAATTTATTAATAATGCTTGAAAATTTTTAACCCCAATGAAGATTTAATTATATCATTATTCCAAGCTTATTTGTTTAAAATATTTCTTTAGTTAAATTAATTTCACTGTCTCATGTATCATAACAATATGTAAAATTTATATGTCTCTACTTCAGAGGTTAAGGTGATAGCTTTTAAAGATCAAGTTCTTTTTTGAGCGAAAATCATTTGTTGATGATACGTACACCAATCGAACGAGTCAGTTGTTTCTAGTTATTTAGGATACAAAATTACATATGAAGAATGAAGAGAATACAACAGAAAAGTAGTGAAATTCAAGTACATGTGTGGAATAATAAAAATGTATCTAAAAACACAAAGAGAAAACCCTCCTTAAGATTTATAATGTTATGGCTGTTTCCGTACTCTACGGATGCGAAAATTCAACGATTACTAAAAGCCAAACAGGAAGAATTGAAACAGCTAAAATGAGATTTAGATGGAACACTGCTGGATACACAATATTGAACCATAAACACAATGAGAAAATTAAACAAGAATTCGATATATCCAATCTAGATTAAAAAAATAAAACAATACAGAACCAATTGGCACGAACATTTCATTTTTACATTTCAGAATAGATAGTATCTCATATTCTGCAAAGGTCACATATGAATTTGAGGCTCGGATTGTAAGTACACGTAATACTTTGAAGAATTTTAAACTCCCTTTTTGGGATTTTGGTGGGTCCAAAAAAGTTGAACTTTCATTGTCCATTAATATTTTCTATGAAATGTGATTATTCTAATAATTTAATCGAGTTTAGTAAGTGATTTATCTAATAGGGCATGAAATCAAAACTACGCGCCGACCTGACGACTTTTGTCCTCTCTACAGGTTGTAACTACTTTTTCGCTAAATATGACGAGAAACAAAACATAAGTGAAGAAACACGAAAAAATCTCGACTTCTTCACGCTTTCCTTTCGCGTTCGATATCTCGACTAACATCGCTCGTTCGTGGAAAACTAATCGACTATAAATTGTAGAGCGTAAAAAATTCTAAAATAGGTCCACTTTATTTTTAAGTTGAAGTTAAGCTTTCCTGACCCCCCCCCCCCCCACATACACCCCAAAAAAGGAATTTAAAATTTCGGTTCACTTTCAAGCAAAGTCATAGTGCACATAGTGACTGGACTATTAGCATTTATAATATATGAGCTCAGCACTGTGCCACTGTGGTACCTAAAATTATTATCAAAAAAATAATGAAATTATATAAATACTCCTTTTAAATTTCAAACAATTGTACAACACACGAGGTGAAAATATTCAAATCGATTATAAGTACCCCATAAATACCAGGTTTATTTCTATGCCACTCCAAGGAATCAACAACACCTCGCCCAAGACATTCTAAATTGTTTTTGAAGCACCCATTCCCTGGAATGTAATTTATATAGAAAATTAGTAGTTATTTACAGAAATTTGCTATCAGGGGGAAGCCACTCCTTTAAGTATTTGTAGAAAGGGCGGAAATGTGTTCTAATAATAATTGTGTAATAATAGTATATGTGAATAAAAACTAAATACTACATGTTACATGCTCTTTATTTGGTATAAAAGACTGTATATCTTCATAAACTGACGTACCATCACCGGTGAGATACTGTTCTGGAAGTTACGCAGTTGCTTCCATAGTTTTAGGGTAATTGTTTACTTAATGTTAAGAGGCGTTCCCTGGGCAGAGGAAATAATGCCTAACTGGGCGATTACTCCACAGAACAAGTAGTTTATTATCATTTGGTCGCAAAGCGGTTATTCTCTTGGTTAATTGTTTAGAGGCTGTTAGTCTGCCGAGGAACGCAAATATCAGGAGAATGTTTACTTGAACATTTCTGCTGTGGTAACAACATTAATTTTGCAGTGGATTTTTTTCAGAAAACTGTTTCAATACATTGAAAATATACAATTCATAAAAATATACAAGATAAAAGCTTTTTGTCCACTACGTTGCAACTATTTGATACTGAAATGTTTAGTGATCGTCACTCCTCTGAATGGGTCATCAATATATATCATTTGCAACTCTTGTAGACAAATTTTAGTCAACATATACGGCATCGCTATAAGGTAAGTGGTGTGGCTGCCCTAACGTTTCTTGGAAACTGAAGCTTTTAAAATCAAGAAAGAGTGTTATCATATTCTACTTGACGTAAATTTAATAAACGCCATGTCGATTGTTACAAAGGAATATTATAATTTGACAAAAACCGTACCTATTTTCAGGGCACTAAATAGTTTCGAAAGATTTTTCGCCGTAGTAACTAAAAACCTTAAAATTAAGAACTATTTAGGTACTTGTTTTGCAATGCTGAAACACCAAATACATTCAAAATTTGTAATTCAATATTGTTTTTAAAAAACTCGGGAACCACTGACTTTCAAGAAGACCCATTTAAAAATTTGTTTTTGTTCACTCTTGACTACTACACTATCCGGGGTATAATCCAATGCATATGATGGAACTTATTACCAGGAGTAATTTCATTCTGCTTATTTACGAATTCAACCACACAAACATACTTCTCTTTCCCATGCCTGTTTCAGCACCTTCTGTAGCCGTATACGCGAGCTTTGATGATGGTAGATTATCCTTTCCTAAAAATGTCACACATTCACTTATTACAGTATTATCAAGAGACATTCTCGCTGCCTTCACAGATCTTTGTAAATACCTCTCTTGTTCTGAAATTATAGAAATATGTTTTTAAAGGTATCTCCATTTATATATCAGTATTGATTTTACTCAGAACGATGTATTCCATGTTACAGTTTCAAATTATATTATATTTCCCGTCTTGTGCTTGCTATGCTTCTCTAAAACTGCTTAAATAAAAAGGTAAAGTGACTAATATAGCATTTTGAGCAGAAAACCGGTTAAATTTTAAGTAGTTATTTAAGAGAAGACTACGTTTCAGTGTATTTCTCGCAAAAAGAGTGTTCAGAAAGAAATAACATAGATGTTGGCCATTAAAATAAAATTAATGTCAACAGCAGGCTTTAGAATTTGTTAACTGTTGACGTTGTCATATGTTTATATTGAGAATTCAATGAAGCTACAACTATAATGGTTTTTACAATAGAATACAAAATAGTTATTTACATATCAAGTCATGAAGGTTATCCTTTACTGGACGAAAGAGCATATTGTACGAAGCTGTAAGGCCGAGTACTTTTAAACTCCTGAACCCAGAAGAATAACTTCCATGACATGGTATGTATAAAATTTTACCTGAAATCGCCAATAGAGTCAAACTGATTCGTAATCTTCAGGTTTTGTAATAGTTTAATTAACGAGGGCGAAGTCCGAGTCCGAATAGTTAAAAAAAGTGTACCCTTTTTCACGATTTTGCGTTAAAAAATTGGTACTTTCTTCACAATTTTTCGTTAAAAAAGGCGACTTTCATGATCACTATGCAAAAAATTCATTTTGACAATCGTTTAAAAAACTACTGAGCAGGTATGTTATATAACATTGAGTTTTTAGAAAGTTAACCATTACACGACTAGTAAAGTAATATCAGTCAGGTAAAAATATTACTGTATTAGTCGTGTAATGGTTAACTTTCTAGGCTCACAATAGCCTTGAGAGTTCTAGACGTTTTCAGGTAAAAGTTATGATTGAGTCATATTTTCGGAATGGTATTCGAGTGAACGGTGAATGAATTTACAGTGTGCTGCAATATTTGGCGGAATTTCGGTCAGATTATCCAGACATTGCTTCCCTTGAAGGATATTTTTGCAGCGCACTTAGAAGATATGTTGATTTATTCCGAGATACATGCTCCCATTGCTTATAGAGATAGTACAGGTAGGCCAACAGTTCATTATCAACAAACAGTTGATGATATTCGTCAACATATCAACGAACAACCCACTACATTACTACATAGACTTTCGCAGGAGACTGGTTTATCATTAGAAAGTTGCGTTACTATTTTCAAAAAATATTTAAAGCTATTCTCGTAGTAAATACTTGACTTGCATGAGTTGCTGCCAGCAGATCACAATAAGCGAATTTTCTATTGCCAGTGGCCCCAACAAAATTAAATTATTAATCGGTAACAAAGTTTACGTTTTTTCTGATGAGGCTTGGATCACCGTTTCTGGGTGAATAAATTCACAAAATATGAGGTTACTGAGTGCTGAAAATCCTCATATTTTTTACCACTCCCTCTAACATCAACCAATGAAAAACGGCAAAATGCATAGTTACGCATGTACTACCGTTTGATAATGTACATAGCAACTGATAATCACATACCTTCCTGATTAATAGGTGATAATCACATGCCTTCACAAACATCACGTTATCTGCTATCAGTACAATTGGCATAACAACCACATTAACTGTACTGTTAATATTTAAAATACACTATTCAAACGTTGTTTATTGACTCGTGATATAATCTAGCCGAATGCAACTCGTGTCTTCTTGATAATAAAATCATTTCTGTTTCCACTCGATATATTGTACATTCCTTCGGACTCGCATAATTGCCAAACAATATATCTCGTGTAAACAGAAATCATTATTTGATAATCAAGAACCCACTAGTAGCATTATATATGATAGTACATTCTGTTTTGATAGCTCATGCCAGATATTAGCATTCTACCGTGTGTTCAAAAGGAAATTACATAAGGGTTGGCCATGGAAAAGTATTGTCAAAAGCAAACCTTAAAATTTCTCGTCACGATTTCAGTTTATAATTTTTAGGTTAGATTTGCAGCTAGCATTTAATAACTAATTAAATTAGTTAAATTACTTATATTCTGATTAGTACCTAATTCAATGGGTTAGCTGTGATTGTGCAAGCCGGCTAACGTTTAGACGCAGCCTTTTTGAGAACAAGCACTAGTATCTAACCTACAGTTGTGTTCGTGGAGGTTATTTGCATTGTAAATAAACCAATTTTTGAAGAAATTCACTCTTTTGTTTTAATTTAGATTAGTTACGTTACGTTTAGGTTTAGATGACAGACGCATAAATCAAATAACAAAACCTCAATTCGAAGCTTCGGAAACTATAGATAGTCTGCTAGCAAAATACATAACAAAACAATTTTTTCAAAGCTAGATTTGAAGAACTCATTCTGGTTGATAAATCTTCATGAAGATTCAAGAAAATACCTACACAGGTTTTAGAATAGAAGGCAACGTATTGCAATTTAAAGTGGTGCCATTTGGATTATCAATCTTCAAACAAACAATATAAAAGGAAGGTTTCATATTAGTCAACTATACCCGTATACAAATAATCATGATAATTAACGAAATAGGTATTTAGAAGAAGAATAGTTTAATTTAAATAAATAGGATTAGATTTTTTTTAACAGTTATTGATAGTTAATGTGGGAACACAATAGTTATGATCTAGAAGTAATAAAAAAAAATCTTGAATTTGTATATATTATTAATATTAATAGATATTTTTTATTTAAACTTCAAGGGGGCAAAATGCTATGATATAAAAATGGCAAAAAAGAATATATTCTAAAAAAGGTTGAATCACTTTAAAACTGGCCAAGATTGGTATAACAACTCTAAAATCTGAAAGTGGTTTCAATTGTTAGAAATCAATTATTGTTCATAGGAGATACATTGCAGAATGTTACCAAGTACTGAGGTATAAATTAATTTTGTTAGTGTGATGGTTATTTTCAATTCTGGAAAGTTTTTAAAATGTTTATGAAATGTTAGATAAATATTTATAACCTAAAAATGACCTTTGTCAAGATATTTAACTAATTTGATTTAATTTAATAATTAATAAAATTTACTTCTAAAAAGACTGCTGAGAGAAGTAAAAGGGATTGTTTATGTTTTATGATATGAAAAAGGAGGCGGGTAGAAAAATATTGGAAATTGTGACATGTAAAAATATTTTTGCAGAATTAATTGAAAAACAGATAAACTCTGGGTATAATATAGTTAAAAAGATGTTAAAAGTGATTATCGGTGCGTGATAATACAGTGAAAGAACTATCGATAAATTTGGAAAACGTTGTCACAGCAGTAGCAGCATCAGGTGCAGTGCAGGGGGTATTTCAAGACAGAAAATATTGCAGACACGACACTACAAGAGACAAAGCAAAGTGAGTCAAATTGAAATTCAATTCTCAGAATATGAACGGCGAACAATATAAACAAAAGGAATTTAAAAAGGCCTATAGAAATATTTTAAAAAGCATTGATTTTAGATTGGATATATTAATTGATTAATTTCTAAACCTGAAGTTTAATAATTGTAATTAATTTTGGAAGTGTCAATAACATTTTTTTTTAATTGCTAAAACACCAGTAGCTTCATTGAACATGCAGAATTACTTGTAAATTGACTAAATAAATAATTAAATCAAGAAGCTGTCATTCAAAGGTTATGATTGAACTTTTAATATAACATAAATACTATCTTTCCAAAATAATTCAAAATAGTAAAGATACTTTGAAATAGACTGCAGTGTCTGAGTAAACATTAAGCAACAGTTACCCTGCAGAAAAAGAGAATTAGAGCTAGCCGAGTTAATTATTACATGCAAAAAGATAGGTAGGTTTTATAGTGTTAGCTTTTAAAGAATGAAAAGTACAATTAAAGGTACAAACAGCTTTGTTAGTAGCAATATATTGTAATGATACAACCTTAAGGGTGTTCGAATTAAATTTAGAAAATATTAAGGGATTACAATGGTTAAAAAATTTGGATTTATTAATGTATAAGGTCGGAATATCAATGGAAAATAGTTAATTAAAAAACAGATGGATTTGAAAATAATATAATATTGTATAAATTGCAGTTTTAAACGAATGACAAATACTTAATTTGAAATAAAATAGAAATTTAATAAGTTTAACTCAAATATGTTAAGACTAGAATGTCTAAAATGTGATTTGATATCGTTAGGAAATTTGTTTTAATTATTGATAATAACAAATTTTAAAAATGTAGTAAAATGAATTTGGTGTGATTAAAAATATTTAAAATAACCCTGTTTTTATTGAGAAATGCTATGACTAATAAAAAAGGGTTTTTTTAAAATCTATGTGGTGAATAAAAATGGAATTTTAAAATAACAAGAAGAAGCAAACACTTAACTACTGAAGATTATTGGTATGTTGTAAAAAACTAATGGATAGCAGGATTATTCTACAAAAGTGAATCATTGAAGGAATAGAATGGGCCAATTTTATTGGAAAAGTCCAGTTGACAGATTACATTAACCTTCATAAACCGGTGGTCAAAAACTTACATTAAATACCGAGTGGGGTCCAAATGTACCCCAACATTTTTTTGGCTTATTATTATTTTTTTTAATGTTATAATTAGGGAATATTAAAAGTAAAACACATTCTGCTTATAAACAAATATATTTTTTACATAAAAAAGTTGTCAGCATTGATAAATAGATAAACACATTTTGAAAAAATAATATGAAGTGATTAGAAATAATAAAAACAAAAATAATTAAGAAAAAAGAACAAGCAGTTTAGTGACATTTTAAATAATGATTTAATTATCACACTTGTTACAAACTGTTATATTTTTTGAATGTTCTGCACATACGAACTGATTGCACCGACTACAAAACTTTCGAGATTTCCTGTCTTTACTTCTGTCGCATAAGAAACATCGCAGCTTTCTGCCAATAACGGGAACAGGTTGTTCGTTCCTTATGTTTAATTCTGGCAAAATGGTTAACATGGATTGTTTTATATTGGAATGTAACGACTTGTCATTTTGGTATCTACGAATTATGTTTTTCCTAATTAACTTTTGGCCCAACTCCAACAAAAACATTCTTCTCCTATCCAAGCGATTTTTTTTCCAATCTGGATTTTTCAACATCCAAAGTTTATAGGCGTTGATGCCACCAATGTCCAGCAGATGAAAAAATGTTGCCATCGGCCACCGATTACTTTTTCTTTGTGTCGTGAATTCCTTCGCTAATTTATCTGTTGTGTCCACTGCACCCTTTGTTTTATTGTATTGTAAGATAATGTCTGGTTTGTAATTAGTTTCTTCTCCACTTATTTTGTCATCGTTATATTCTGTCGATAAAAGAATAACTGCCGCATTTTTTTTTGGTACGTAGGAAACTAAGGTTTTATTTTCCATAAAAGCAAACATGCTTGAAAAGTCCTTCTTATATCTTGCTGGGAGTAGTTCTTTTGGAATATAAGGTTTATTTTTACGCAGTGTACCACCCAAGGTAAGGTTTTTATCTAAAAGCTTATTAGCTAACTCAATACTGGTAAAAAAGTTATCAGTAGTTATTCCATATCCTGAAGATAAATGGTTTACCAGGTCCATCACTACCCTTTGTCCTTGGCCTTTCTCCGGTTTGTTTCCTATTTTGCCTAAAATTATTATTCTGTAATAAAAATCTACATTTTTTTCATGAAAAAACTTACCTAAATAAGGTTGCATATTCGCTGTATATGCCGAACTACATTCAGCCAGTGCCCAAATTTTTAAGCCGTACTTGTCCGGCTTACTCTTCATGTAAACCCGAAAAGGAGCCTTGCCTCGGAATGGGACTAACTGCTCATCCACGCACAAGTGTTCAGATGGATTAAAAGATTTCTTGCAATTTGTTACAAAACCATGAAAAACATCTCTGATTGGGGCAAATTTATCAGTGCGTTTTCGTTCTTCTCTTGTTTCAAAATTGTCGAATCTTAGAAAGCACATAATCTGTTGGAATCTGTTGCGAGACAAGACAGATGATACTAGAGGCCGACATAAAGTGGGATCTTGGCTCCATAGTACACATATTGGCTCTTTAGCAGCGTTCCAGGCTCCAAAAATAATAAGCAAACCAATAAATGCTTCCAGTTCTTCTTGCACAAAAGGAGAAAAGGCCTTCTCATTTCTCGCATAATATGATTCGGCTTTTCTATTCGTCTCCGATACAATCACATCCATAATATATTGTGAAAAAAATACTTTAAAAGCTTCTTTTATGGTGAAAAATTGGGAACTATATCTAGTCAAACCTGATGAAACCTTTTGAATATTACATTTTCGTCTCTTGATCTTCGTACTAAAAGGAACCTTTGCCCACACACTACCATCTTTAGACAAATAAGTTGGATGATCGGTATAAAAGTTTACTGACGGGCCTACTTCATCTGCAGAATCTGTCGACTCATTTTCCCTATCACTAACTTGTAAAACGTCATCTTCTTCATCAGTTTCAGTCACTATGTCAGTCTCCTCAATATCACTTGCACCATCCTCTAGTGCTAAATCATTAAAACAAGTGTCGTAATCGTCCGTTTCTAATATCGCCAAT
>OW679197.1:95929682-96065067 GCA_940337035.1 Agriotes lineatus
CCCCTGTAAGGGTTTCAGGCGCTATCATAATAGTACTTTATGTAACTAGTCCTCAAAGCAAGGCTTTAGGGGACGAGTCGTAATGTTTCCGGACGAGGCGGAGCGAAGCGCAGCCGAGTCCGTAATATGAAGATGAGTCCTCTAAAGCCATTTGAGGACGTGTTGCATACAACGTTTTTTTGTATTAGCTCTCCAAACATTATAATATGAAGTTTCGATTACCATTAACGCGGCATTATAATAGGAGGCCGAGCGAAAATGTATTTTTTGCTCCCCAAACTGGTTACTTTGGAAACTGTCTAGGATCCTCAAAATGGCCATTTAGAGGCCTTGTACTTAAAGTCGTCATGGCAACTAATGTTTGAGTCCGCTAAAATGTTGCCATGACGACTTTAAGTACAAGGCCTCTAAATGGCCATTTTGGGGATCCTAGACAGTTTCCAAAGTAACCAGTTTGGGGAGCGAATACAAAAAAATTAAATAATTGACATCATTATTCAAGTAGGGCAATTAATAATTTAAAATACGTAATTAACGTCAATATTTAAAAGTTTGCTTATTTAAAGGCACAACAAAAGGGTAGCCAGTGCAAAATAATATATTATTGGTTTTTATTCTCTAATTGTGTTTCGATTTTTATTGCGGATTTTTTCTTTAAGTATTTCTTATCACCTGCCATTCGTTTCTAGTATTTGGTTTCTTTTTCCTCTTCACTTGTGGCATGACATTTGTTGTAACTGCTCTTGCATGTGCTATACGGTTTTCTTTTGTAATGCAAAAATAAGAAGAAAAGAAATGTAAATATATTTCTACAACAGAAAAAAGATAGCAAAGACAAAAATATGTAAAGGGGTTTACACGGAACTTCCCTCGCTCGAATTACATCAATTTGTAAATTAAAAAATGTAGTCTGCTGGGATTCGACCTCCGCGCTCCCAAGCGAATAAAATTAATATTTCGAATCCAGTTTCCAGTCCTTCGCTCTGGTCCGCCTATTGCGGCCGCTTAAACACCTGAGCCACGATTGTGCTCGAATTGTACGAGCTGCTGCTGCTTTATAAAGACTCCATACTAGCCTATCCAATTTGTCATGTCTCTCCTGTAGCTTTTAGGTCTCATTTTCGCCAGTGATAAAGTCTGAGCTATGTGCAAATTAACACTTTTATTTATTTCTCAGTTATAGCAAAAATAAACAAAAATTTTATAAAACGTGAAGATCTGGAGAGCCCCCGAAAAGTGATTTCTTTGCGATTACAATAGTTCCTTCGTCTTTTAGACGAGGGGATAAAAACAATAATAATAGAAGAAAATTGATCGGTATCGCGATGGATAATAATATAGTAATAAGCATCACAAAACTCTCACACAAGGAAAAGCACGAGAGCACATGGAGAGCACTAAACAATCTCACGACATATCAGGTAGGGCACCCAGTCATCCATAAACTGTTTCCAAAGACTAAGACACATCTAAAGAGTATGACAGGTGTTGAGGCAGACACGGGTCATTCTCTACTTGGTGTAGAATAAAAAGACAGAGAAACTGAAAGTAAAAGACCTATATCTATGTAGAAGACACACAGCAAAGACACAGTAGCTTAAGAAAAACATTACGAAAATAAAAGCTAGATAAACACAAGAAGAAAGAAATAAATCTGTGGGAACGCAAAATACTAAATGGAATCTTTAGAAGAAAAAGAACAGGTGAAAGGGTGGATACGAAAAACCAAACTAATGTAATGAATGGAGAAGAAAGCGCCTCTGCGATGAGATGGTTAAGACTTGTGGCAATAGCGAAACAGAACGGAGTAACAAAAAAAGCGTTACGTTTCAAAATCGCAATTAATTCAGCTTATTCGTCAAGTATCTAAAGCTTGTGATCTTTATAGTGGAATAAGAAAATAATGCGGGGTAAGTATTAAACAGGGATTATATCTTGATTGTATCTAAATGCCAAAAACTCCTGTTACTTATATTGTATCTTTTGAAATGTGGGTGTACGAAAATGAAAGCAAGTGTCGTAGGAGCGTCAATTATAACTTGTTTGTCAAGTTGTGGAGGAAGCTGTATGCATGTATGTAAAAACTGACATTGTTTCTTGCCACATGTTTAATCACTCAATCAAATTTAAATATACACCTCTACTTACTGGAAAAATAAACGCATCATTTTAAAAATTGCCTAAAAAACAGTATTTATCAATAAATGTGCTTAGAAAACAATCTGTGTTAAACTTAAAATACAGTCGTTGTAAATAGCATTTGGTAGAACTTTTATGTACGATTATTATATGTTAATTTGTTGCGCTTGCCGATTTTGTCCGTGCCATTTTATCACGAGATATGCTGGACCATGGTAGAAACTATTCAAATATTTACACACCTGATCGATGGGTAATGTTTTTTTCGGCGTACTTTAATACTCTTAAAGAAACTTGAAAATTTGCTCGTTTGTTGGTCTGAATCACTTATAAGTGGAGTAGAATATATTAGTAAAGAAGTGTCTGCTATTATTAAAGAAAAACTTTTACACTTACTTTCTGTCAGAGTTCATTTATATGCAATATGTACAGTCGCGCTCACATAACTCTAGCACAAACATATTTGTTTTGTGTATTGTATAAAGGGCTGTAATTGACACAAATGATGGAGCAATGAAATATCAGTTGCCTTTAATTATTTTATTTTGTATTTTATGAAAAGTCAGTTGTACAACAAACAATTTTAGATAATTGCGTAGATCTAAATTGCTTGTACTACATTTATGTGAGCATGACTGTACATGTGAATGTCCAAAACACTGCATAGTACGAGAAAGTATGGTTAGTAATTACAAATTGAGCAGTAGTACTCCAAACAGAAACGGAACGGCAATAACAGCGAAATGATTAACTACGCCTCAGGAAACTTAACACTAAAAATGTGCTGGAAAAGCTGTACCATTCCTCGTGACAGAAAAATCGGCATGATAAAATCAATATTTAATAATCTGTAGAGGGCTTTACTCAGAACTTCTCTCGAAAGTGTACGATGCAACACTAAACTATTTTACAATCAAAGCAAGCTAGGGGTAAAAATATCTTAACGTTCGTAATAATATTAAAATAATAAAAAGAAACACCTCGTACTTCAAATTACATCAATTTAAAAAAAACTGTTACTGGCGGTGGGATTCGAACTTATTATAGACCATCTAGTCACCCACAAACGGTTTCCAAAAATTAGAACACATGCAAATAGTCCATTTACTAAAGGAAAAAAGTTCTAACTTCGTTGACTCAAAACCGATTTTCAATATTTTTTTTTATTATTTCGGAAAAAGTCTATAGAAAAATTCCCCATAGGTGAGAAGGTGTGCTTTTTATTTTTTCAATTGTTATTAACAAATAAGTGTTTTTTAATATATTCTAAATTAAAAAAAAATTATAACTTCTTTATTTATTTAAACCATTGCCTGACATTTGATAACATAAGGTTTTTGGGTTCACAGATTACGAATATGGCCTCAAAATTGGTCTAAAAACAAAAATGGCGTCTACAAAATGCCGTCGAAGGTCTCATTTTTTATTTTCTTTTTTTTATTTTTATTAGATGTCTAGGGGTTTTTGGGGTCGCTGATTACGAATTTAACATTAAAACTCAACTAAAATAAGAAATGGCGGATCCAAGATGGCGAAAAGGTTTAATTTTTTTTTATTCGCACTTTAGTTTTTAGCTATACTATAGGGTTTTTTGGGTCGCTGCTTTCAAATTTTATGTTAAAATTTATCAAAAATGAAAAATAACTTCTTTAAAGCGGCAAAATAGCTTCATTTCTGAATTCCGCACGTTGCCTCATATCTAGAGATTTTGGACACAGTAATTATAAATATAGCATTAAAAGGTTAATTTTTATTGTGTACGATTATTATTATTATTATTTAATAAACATTATATACAAATAAAATTCTAAATTGTTAAATTAGCTCAAATTTAAGTAGATTAATTACATTTAAATATAACATACGAATACATATAAATTCCAACGCCTAAAAATGTGTTTTCTACGACCTCTTTGTACAATTTCCAAAAGATATTTCTGAATTAAAAGATTTTTCTGTTTATGACCGACGGAGGAATGTTATTACATAAAAACAAATGGCAACTGTTCAACAGTATGGTGCAATTTTAGATATATTAATTTTATTGTACGTAGTTATGGAAAAAACATGTGTTTTTTTCGATTATCAGAAACATAGAATAAAATCTGCTGAAAGAGACCGACGTCTAAAAACGAAAACTGCACCAGATATTCGATTTGAAAGAGACAGGTTTTTAAAGTTGTATCAAGAAGAAATTCTGGCAAATGTCTTTCATGTCGTTTTATTAATTTTTAAAAGAAACTTTAGCTGCAAATAATATCCTTGCTCTCAAGCTGAAAGTGATGCTGATCGGTTAATAGTTACAACAGCTCTCAATGCATCAAATAAAAACATAGTCGTAGTATCAGAGAATATAGACGTATTACTTATATTAACAGCTTTAGTTTCATGCTGATAAAGATATACATTTTTTAAAACCTGCCAAAAATAAAGAAAATAAAAAAATATTTTCTTCTAAAAGCCTGCAATTTGCGCATCCCAATAAATTGTAGTGAGCATGTTCTTTCTGTACATGATTTAACTGGATGTAACACTTCAGCATGTTTTAACAGAAGAAAGAATCTTCTTCTTCTTCTTCTTGTTCAGGTTATTATCAGATTTCGTATGTTTGCCATTAACACGGCTATCTTCACTTTATTGGTTGCAATGCTAGATAACTCATTGGATGATTTCCCATACCACGCCCTTAGGTTTTGCAACCAAGGTATTCTTCCGCGTCCTGGTCCACGTTTGCCATATATCTTGCCTTGTATAATAGATTGTAGTAGGATGTACTTATTCTCATTCCTCATTATTTGTCCGAAGTATTGGAGTTTGCGTATCTTGGTGTTGTCCATGATCCCTTAACTTTTTTTTTCATTCTCTCTAAGACTTTAATATTTATTACACGGTCTTCCCATAATATCCGCAATATTCTCCGGTATAACCACATTTCAAAGACTTCGATTTTTTTTGTGATTGTTTCGTTAAGTGTCCAGGACTCGACCCCATAGAGCAAGATGGGGAAAATATAGCATCTTAGCATGCGAGTTTTGGTGTCAAGGTGCAGATTATGGCTTTTGAATATAGTTTAATATATTGAAGATGTATAAGGATGAACAAGACGAATAGGACCGGCACCTTATTAAAGATCCACATGGATAAGTCCTAGTAAATGAAGCAATGGCTATGTTCAGGAAAGAATAAATTTGTCAAAATATTTGAAAATAGCAGTGATTTGCAAGAGACTGCAAAAATTTATATAAAAAAAATTTGGTATAAAAATTACCCCTTTCCGCCATTTTGGATCCGCCATTTTTTGTTTTAGTTAAGTTTTAATGTCAAATTCGTAATCAGCAACCCCAAAACCCACCAGACTACTAATAAAAATTTAAAAAAATAAAAAATAAAAAATTAGACCTTCGACGCCATTTTGTTTTTAGTCCCATTTTGAGGCCAGATTCGTAATCTGCGACCCCAAAAACATTATGTTATTAAATATCAGGCAATTGTTTAAATAAATCAAATAGTTATAAATTTTTTAATTAAGAGTATATTAGAAAACACTTATTTGTTAATAACAATTGAAAAAATAAAAAGCACACCTTCTCACCTATGGGGAACTTTTCTATAAACTTTTACCGAAATAATAAAAAAAAATGTTTAAAATCGGTTTTGAGTCAACGAAGTTAGAACTTTGGCGAGTTTTTAGCGTTTAGAAAATGGACTAAAATATTATGAGAGATGCTGGCGCAGACACGGGTCATTTTCTACTTAGGGTTGAAATGATACATAATACAATGGGGGAAAATAGAAAACATAAATAAACTGCAAGTAGAAAATATAATTCTAGAAGTCACACAGCAGAGGTTTAAACAGCTACTTAAGAAAAAACCATTAGGAAAATGAAAGTTACAAACAAGTAGAAAGAAAGGAATGCAAAATATTAAAAGGAACCTTTAGAAGAAAAATAAAAGAGGAGGGGTGGATACGAGGAACCAATCTAATGTACTTAATAAAGGAGAAAGCAGATACTTACTAAGGTGGTTAAAACTTGTGTAAATAGCGGAAGATTTCATCGCCCTACCGTTCGTCGCATGAGACTACGCAGAACCCTTTGAATCTCTGCGATGTAGCTGCATTAAACACAAGAAACTTCTTCGTTGCCCCTTTTTGTTTTTATTACATTTGCCCTGTATTTGTTAGTTCACGTTTTCGTCAAAGGTCATGCTATGCTATATGATTTTTTTCTTCTTCCTTTCCTTCTCCTTAAATTAGGCTTAGAGGACGTTTTCCTAACTTCATGGCGCTTTCATGTAACATTGCTGTCTAGCTGTTTTACCATCGCTTTGAGGGTGTGTCTGGTGACCTGCTGGACCGTGGTTTTTCGTCTTTTGCCATTTTTACAATTTTGGTGTCGGGCATTCTGGAAACGTTGTTTCAGGCTCGTCCTATCTGACTTGTCCACCTGTCGATATTTTGGGTGTAACAGGTACACCTATGTCTGTGTTCGGGGTCACCTTAGAGCGATGGTATTGAGTGTTCTCATCCCTGCAGTTCAGATTATAGCGTTAGTTCTGCATGAATATGCTCTGATTTCCACAGCTAATGTGATTATCATTGGCACGCAGGTTTTATATATTTTGAATTTGGTTTCTCAATTCATCTAATTGTTTCTGCTAGATCTCGTAAGCAACCCGATATTCTTCCAGCTTTGTTGGTTTGATTTTTGACCTCAGTTGGCCTATTTTGGTTAGCGGCTATATCTGTATTTCAACGTTATTACTTGTTCTTCCTGCACAATAACAAATCGTGTCAGTTTGACAGAATAATCCTCCCGCTGACGCGGTCGGATTATTTAACCTGTCAAACGGACACTCTTTTATTATTGTGCAACAAGTTATCGACATATAACCCGATAATATTGAAGTACTTATAGTATTACTTCTGATTATCTTTAAAACCATCAACGTTCATGGGCATACAACTTTATTCTGCTCAAATTTACTTTGTCTACGACAGTGTGTAAAATTAACTTTTAGTTAGCAGTTTTAAGTAGGTAAAACGATTTAATAACATGTTTTCATTAGTTTGCGTCATCAGTAGCAACGTGTTTATAAAATTTCATTAGGCACGTCGTCAGGAACGACGTGTTCTAAGATTTGTAACCACGCAAAAATTACGACCGTTTGCTTGTAATCCTAATTTACATTTAAATATTTTTTTTATATATACCTTGTTTTCTAGATTTTATTGTAGATTAAATATTGTATGATACACATGCGTAAAGCATCTTTAGTCACTCGCGGGGCTTAAAACGCTAGCTAACTCGCGTTTTAACTCTGCCCCGCTCGTGATTAAAGACTAGCTTTACGTTCTCGTATTCTAACCTACTATTACAATGCATAATTTTACGTGTGGAACAATATCAAAACGATATATTTTTAAAAAAATGGGCAGGTTGGCTCTTATTTGAGTAAGTTTGAAGTATATATTTGTAATGCTATGGCAAACCGAGGACGAGTAGGGTGCGAAAAAAAAAAAGAAAAAGGAGAGCCCGATTAATTCAACTGCCGTAGCATTGTTGCATTAATTTCCGTAATCATTACTGGCATATAGGTAAGATGTAACTTATTGCAAACTGAGCTAGCTAATAACAAAAAAAGGCAAATAAACCCATATATTTAAGACACAAGGCTGATTTTTGTTTCACTTCGTTTGCGAGTTCGACAATACCGATTTCTATGACCTTTTTTTTATATTGAAGCTTTCACTCTAGATTAGCCAACACTACTCACATTTATTTCTTTAAAGGGTTTTATTTCATCCCTTATCTCAATATTATCAAGAACGTCTAACGACAATTAGTTAGTTTTAACACAAACTGACGCAACTTGACATAGATTTACAGTATTGCCAATTTCAAGTAAAATTTTAGACATAACTCTATCAGTTATTGCTAATATGAGTAAAAATTACGGCGATGGCGGCATTTTCGCCGATCAAAAGGATGGCGGTACTCTCCTATATACCCTGGCTCTGAGGGTAATCTACTAGCAAAACTCCCATAGTTCACTGCATTTAAAATTTTGGAACTACTCACTGGCGACCTGTCAGCTGCTGTCATTATTAGTGTAGGTATTCTTTAACTAGAATTTAGTGTTTGACGTTCAAGTATGCGGATAGGTAGCCTAATTGTACAAATAGTAGGTTATGTCAATTGCGGATACAGAGTCGCTTATATTTGTAGAAAACCCAGAAACATTAGAGACGTTTGCAAATTACAGCACAAGTTATAGGGACGATTTAAAGACTTCACTATTGGCATTAATGTTATCGTTTTCCCATTAACACTGAATTAGGTTACCAAACCCTTGAACTTTATTTTATAGGTCAATTGTTTACTAATTATAAGTTTGAAGTAGGGAGGATAAGACTAATAATATTAATGATTATTGCACGGAAAATATTGTTTGTAATTACCTTTTTCTGTATGCTGTACATTACAGTCTGTTTTCGAATTTGGATGTAATGGATGATATGTACTGATATTTCTGCAAAACGAAAACGTATGAGGCGAACATTAACTGATCGCAGGGAATCCATTACTAAACGCGAAATAGTATCAAGTCAAAGGAATGCACTTAAAATATATATCTAATATATAAAATGACACACCAATAGATAATCAGAAAATATCAATAAAATTTGCAGACTTAATCCACTAAGACGGGGTTTTCCGAAATTCTAACCTCAAGGCTATAAAAGGGGCAAAAATGAGGTAAACATGGCTTTTATTGACTGCGGTTTAATCCGTTTTACCAACAACCTAGGAAGTTGAAATTCTGAACAACAGCTGCTTTTGCAAATCGGGTGAAATGATGATCAAGGTGTTTTGCAATTCGTCCCAAAGAACTTAAATGGGGTAGATGTGTTTTTTAAAGGTTGTCATTGCGCGTAACTGATGCAGGTACGACGCTGAAGTTCGACATTCCAATTCCTTTTAGAAATCGGGTAAAACGGCTTTCTGATTTTTTTAAATTAACCACCCCTCAAAGGTGCTAAATGGGTGGATGCAATTAACCCTAATAGTGTAAATGTGGATTTGGGTTAAATTTTGGAACGCTTTGTATCTTCTTCGGTTGTTGAGTTAGAATATTTTTTTAGCATGTCGGTGTGATTTCTAAATCTTTATAAAGTTTTTAAAGGGGTATCTAATTTGACCCCTGGTTTGAGTCAAAATAAAAGGGGTAATGGGTCTCCGCAAAAGCTGGAAAGACGAAATTTAGCATAATTTACCCACTTACTACGAAAGAACCACAAAACGAAATTTCAACTCCAAGGGTATAAAAAAAAGTAAAACGCTTATTATTTGTTGCGGTTTTATCTGGTTGATCGGTCGCCTAGGACGCTGACATTTGGTCAATGGGTTCATTTTCAAATTGGGTCAGAACTTTTTTCAGTTTTTTTTCGGGATTCAGGCGCTAAATGGGATAGATGTTTATGCTAACGATCTCTACAAAGCGCGAACTATTGCAGCTAACAAATTGAAATCCAATGATCTGGGATTTTTAGATTTTTAGAAGTCTCGCCTCAAAGGGATTATATAGGGTACGTCTGTTCTTCTCAAGATCGCTATTACACTGTAACTACTGCATATAGGATGTTCAAATTTCGAATTTCTTCTTTTTCCAAATCGGATCAAGCCAGTTTCAGGATTTTTCACAATTTACTCCACAGGGTGTCCCTGGCTTAAATGAGTTTTTCTGCAAGTCACCACAAAGCAGGAACTACTGCAGGTAAGAAGTTGCAATTGGCAAATCATTTCCTTCTGCAAATCGGGTCAAATAATTTTCAGGATTTTTTTGGAATTCAACAACAAAGAGGTTAAATAGGGTAGAGACCTTTTTTTAAGAGCGCATTACGCGGTAATTACTGCAGGTAGCTATTTAATAGCCCGGCTTTCTATCAGTACCTACTGCAAGAAAGAGGTAGGCATCTTTAACGCTTTTAAACCCGTGCAAAGCGAGGATACCCTGCTAGTATTTTATAAAAATACAATTTGGTTTCAAATCGGGGATATCAACTGAAATGCAATTGTTCATTTAACAAACAATATTTATAAAAATCTAGATAAAAATAAACAGATACTATGTGTTTTCATGGATTTGGCCAAGCTTTTGATACCGTAAATCATGCAGAGCTAATAGAGACGGTTGAGGATCTTGGTTTTTCGCGGTGTAGCCTTAAATCTAATCAGAAATTATTTAAATAACAGAGTTCAATATGTCAAAATTGGGAAATGACCTAAGTGACCCGGTTATAGTCGAATGTGGTGTTCCACAAGGTACTGTTCTGGACCCATTCTTTTTAACATTATATTAACAGTTTATTCTCATACAATACAGTAGCCCAAGTTTCGGCTTTTGCGGATGACACTGTGATATTATATACCGCAGATAGTTGAAATGATCTTAAAGCAAAAGCAGTAAATGATTTAGCAAACATTAAAACGTGGTTTGACCAAAAATTACTATCAATAAATTTCAAAAAAACTAAATATATACATTTTACTTGTGCTTCAAATAAGATACAGACGTTTGAAGATTTAATTATTACTAATAATCATAATCAGTCATACAACATACAAGCAACAAAGATATAAGATATTTAGGCATTCATATTGACCAACATCTTAAATGGGATATCCACGTAAATAATTAATAAAAAAATTAAGATCAGTTCTATTCAAATTTAAACAGCTGAGGTCTGTACTGGAACTGAAGCACCTAAAAATTGTTTATCACTCGTTAGTTGAATGTCACTTATGCTATGGAATAGTTGGTTGGGGTGGCATATTGAAGCATCACCTAAAAGGTCTAGAAATTATTCAAAAATGTTTTCTCAAAATTATATTTGGCAAAGGCCGGCTATACCCGAGTGATTTATTATATAAAGAAAGCCAGTTGTTTGACCCAAGACAGCTAATTTTGTTATAGGATGCTTTGCTTGCAATATCAAACTAAAGACGATTTAACAGGATAATAACCCATGATTATCATACCAGGTACAAATGTCATACTGAAACTACAGTAGAAAAAGCAGGATAAAACTATTGGCCAACGATCTCATAGCTATAATTGCACCTCGAATATACTCGGCACTACCGAAAGATATTAAAAAAGTCAAAATATTTACAACTTTAAGAAAAAAATAAAATCTTGGCTCCAGAATACCCCTAGATATAGTATTCATAATTTAATAGACATAAAAAATGCTTGATCAAAACAATTTATTACTGTCTTAGAGAATTGCAAAGTGTTGAGAGATGTGCTTCACTACGTTTTCATATATTTCAATTCGCCCGACGCACAAGTTTTACTTCTGTGGGCTAAGTCCTTTCATCATTTATTTCTGAAAGTTCTAGTCATCTTAGATTATTGTGTATTCTACATATGTATACTCTTCTGAAATAAATTATTATTATTATTATTATTATATACAAATGCGAACGAGAAGTATCACACCCCAATAAAGGGGTAACAGTTAAGCTTTGTTACATTGGGCCACGACATTCCTATCTGAATGATAATGAATAAATTCCAAAACTACTCAAAACAAAACAACCCCTATAAAATATGTTCGACAAAATTATTCTTATGCCTGAATTGCGCATATTATGGAAAAACACTTTTCTCCTGGGGGCTGTATGCTTTTTTGGCATGCAATGTGTTACAATAAAAATGTACCTTTTTTAACAAATTTAGTACTTCAATATAAATGCATGTCTAGTATCCTCACATAAGACATAAGTAAGGAACTAGTCGTGGTTTTCTATAAACTGTAGCAATGTACTTGTCCATTTTTCAACTATACGTTTTGCATAAACTTCTCTTAACTATGTAATCTGTCGGTAAAATAAAACTTATTTCCTTTGACACATATTTTTATAATCATTTGAATTGATAGTTTATATACTTATTATTAAGGGTTTATTTTGGAAACACCTATTTGGTAGAAATTCTAATATATGGTCTGATAAAATTTATCCGTATTTCATAACAAGACACGATTTGACTTTTTAATATTTTAATAATTGCGGCTTTATTTCTGCCTTTCATAAACCTGAAATTTCTATATCCCCGGCGTGAAACCTTTAAAGTATCCAGACTAGAAGGAAAATGTTCAAAATTCATATTATGTACATAAGGGGTTGCTTTAAATTAGGAAGTTCAGTACACATTTTGCACAGCCATTGTATAGGCTGTAAAATATTTTTGCACTTACCTGAAACTGCTTGCAGCTAAACATTTGCTGTAACCACAAAATTTGATGTTTTCCTTCTAAGAATAAACGGCGTTCATTTTAAAAAGGGAAACTTAACGAGTAATATGGGCTAATATACTCCCATAGTATTATGCAGTGAACTGGCGGATAAACTTAGATCTTTCAGCGTAATTAAGAAATACTAAAAAAGTTGGCTGGTACATATTCTGTTAAAATTCCGAAGTATCGCCAAAGTTTTAAAACGGTAAATGGTTTTAGCGAGTACGGGCACCGCTCTCTCATAAACTTTTATTACCAACCTTCAACGAATACTTCTACAATGTAAGCATCATCTGCAGCGTGTAACCTCAAACTAAAACCGTATCATAAAGGATAAATTCAGGCGGGATCGCTGCTCTGAAAGCGAAATTCAGGTGTTCTATCAGGAAACAAAATTTAACGTAATTCTTAACCGTTCTAACACCACACAAATTCACATACAAGTTTAGGTTAAATTCGTTTCAAATATTCATGAATTAGTGTGCCAAAGCTCATGTCGTGCATTCGGTGGCACCTCGTCACATTTGCGCCATTTATTCCCCGGTACGTTTGCCTGTGATGCTGGTTAAGCTTGTATGTTTTGAACATTAATCATGCAATTGTTAATACCTTTAATTTGGCCATCCCCATATATGGACATAATTAGCTCTATTATTATAAATGCAGTAAAGCGCCCAAGTAATATGCATTGATTAAATATAATTTTACGTGGAATTCTGCAGCAGTAAATAATTGAGCCAATTAAACATGTATTAAATAGTTGAGATATATTCTGACGAGCAATTATGGTAGCAATATTATTTCAAATATATTAAGGGAATATTAAAAAAAGTAGAATGTTGATAGGAGAAATAAAAGCAGTCAAAATGTTTTTAACAAAACATCCAAGGTTTTTTAATTTAAATTACGTACGTCTCGTTTGCATAGCCTTTTAGATAACTCACATCAAACTTGTTAATTGTCGTGACCAGGCATAAATAATTTTTGTTTCTGCATAATATGTGCTATTTAAACCAAACTTTTGGGGAGCGTTAATTCCTCCCTTTTACAAATGTTAAGTTCGATGTTTTGTTTAGCTCAATTTTTAACTTTTCCAAGGATGCTGTTTACCTAATTTAATCTTCTTAATATGAATATTTAAATATGAATCTGAAGAAGTTTGCTATGAAACGAAACGTACGTAATTTAAATTAAAAAATCTTGGATGTTTTAAAAATTTTGTGTTAGAAAATGATCAAGACGCAATTGCTATATCAGACACCTGGTTAGACCCAGGATATCCAGATAAATACATTCAAATCCCAACTATAATTTGATTAGAATGGATAGACCTACGCATGGAGGAGGAGTGGCGTGTTCATTAAAAGTTACTACAAGTTTAAAAAGTTAATCGGCTTCATTAGTGAAAATGGAATTGAACAATTATGGTTGCTGGTATGTACAAATAATATTAAAATTGGTTTGGGTGTTATTTATAAACCTCCTAGTGTTAGTGTAAGGTATTTAAGTGGAGTGTTCGATTGTATCGAGCAGGTCTATCTAGAAACTCAATATATAGTCTTAATGAGGGATATTAATGTAAACTTATTACATGATAACACAGATTCTAAATTATTTATAACTGGTATTTTTGATTTTGATTTAAAACAAGTAGTTACTAAACCTACTAGAATAATTTCAACATCTGAATCATTAATAGTTGTAATTTGTATTAGCGAAAATCTAAACTTTCAGCACTGTGATACGATTGATTTAAATAATAATACCGATCATCTGCTGGTATATGTTACACTAATAATAGAATGTGATCAACATTCCTTAAGTTATTTGTGGTAAAGAAACTATAAACACTTTGACTTAAATAATTTTGATTATGATGCAGCTAGAGTTAATTGGGATTCTATAAAAAATATTGAGGATATTAATTTGCGTATTGAATATTTAATTAAAACTATCTTGTATCTATTCGGCATGCATGCTCCTCTATGCATTGTTAAAAAAAACGCAATTATGAGCCATATATAACCTATAATTTAAAGCAAATGATCCGACTCTAGAAAAAAGTGTATAGAAAATATCAGCTCACTAAATCTGTTGCTAATAGACAGTATTATGTAGATTTAAGGAACTATGTAAACGAAGCAGTAAAAAAGAGAAAAAGGCGTATATGCAATACACTGTTGCACAACACAAAAAAAAGTACTGTGGAATAAACTTAAGGACTGGGGAATCTGTGCTAAAACTAAAACGGATGGCTTGCCAGGTCATCTGAGACAACCCGATGAAATAAATAATTATTTCTTAAACGTGGCTGAAGGTCAATAGATCCAAATTTGTTAACTCATTTTAATCAAAACAAACTAAATGATGATAATCAATTTTCAATCAAAACCATTACTGACGAAAGCTTAAAAAGCATTAAATCTCAGGCATACGGTATAGATTGCATCAATGTAAAAATGATTACTTTTGTATTACCTCATTGCATTAATGCACTAAAGAGATATATTTAATCAATCTGTTAACACCGGTGTGTTTCCAAATATTTGGAAAATCGCCGAAGTGATCCTGTACCAAAAGTAAGAAATCCGGTCTCCTTAAACGAATTTAGGCCAATATCGATATTACGTACATGCGTTTTCAAAATATTTGAAAAAATTATAGCAAAACAAGCAGTCCACTACCTAGAAAACTTTCAAATCTTGCCTAAAATGCAAAAATGGTTGATGATTATGCCACCGCTTTTGGAAAAAGCATCTGCTACAATTTTAGTGCTATTGGATCAAAGTAAAGCTTTCGATTTAGTCGATTTCGAGTTGTTAATTGCTAAATTGTCGTATATTGGTTTTGATAATGTGCCAGGGCATGGTTTGAAGACTATTTGCAACAGCGAATGCAAAGAGTTAAAAGAAGTAACGAAGTATGCTCTCAGTTAGATGTAACCAAAAGTGGCCTTCCCCAGGGGCAGCATTTTTGGGCCTATCTTATTCTCCATTTCTTGCTTTGCACATCGACTATTGTAGCATAGTATATTATAATTGTCTACCTAATTATAACAAATAAAAAATACAACGCATTCAAAATGCTTGTATCCGATTTGTCTGCAATATTCCCTACGGTACTCATGTAACCCCATATTTCGAAATTATATCAGAACCAAAAATAATAGATAGAGTAAAATATTTATTTCTAATTTTCCTATATAAACTTTTAATTTATAAGACGCCCGCATATTTATATAACTTTTTGTTATAACGATCAGACATCAAAGATGCCAACATTAAAAATTTTAATGATTTTACATCCTACAGCATGTTACTAGTAAATATGAGGGATCGTTTTCATCTAATGCCCCTTTATTGTTAAATATGGTAGCGAATCAGCTCCGTCAAAATTTTTACGAATTTGTATGCTAAACTAATCAGAAAACATATGATTAAAAGTAGATATGCTACATTTTTTTTTTTACATACATACATACATAATCTGTAACTCCTTATACCGTTACAGTGTCGGGGTGCCGGGCGCACCGAGCCGCTGAGGGTGTGTGTATTTTAAATTCGGCGAAGGTACTTGGGGTAGTGGAGCCTGTCTGTTATTAATCTTAATTTCCTTCTAGTTTTAAGTGAACGTATGTGCAACATATATTATATTATTCGGTAGAACGAAAGAACGGCGTAGCCGAGTTCATACTTTTTGTATAATTTGTGTTTTTTCTTTACACAATAAATATTTATTTATTTATGTTTTATTAAAAACATTTTGGCTGCTGTTATTCTCCCTATCAACATTCTAACCTCAATAACAGCCGTTTATTGATACAATTCTTAAACATTAAAAAACTCTTCTTTTTCGTTATTCACTAAGCTTCGCGAAATATTTTCACCAACCTATTTAGATATTTTAAGGTATCGTGTAGTACTTTATGTTACCATTTTAACTTTCCAATAAAGGTAGTTTTGGTGTGTCCATACGTTCAACTGCAATAACAGATTATTCTGTTTGTGGTGACTACTTGTACTCGTTCGAGGGATTGCCCTATAGAAAACAGTAAGTTACACATTTGCAAATTTATATGTTTTAAAGGTTACGCATTTTGAGGCTGAATAACGTCATTTATAAAAAATATATGTTTACACCTAGCTGTCAGAATATGTCCTTTAAAATGAAGCAGACTATAGACTGAAAGTACTACTGGAAAAACCGCACCATACTATTCGAACTTGTTCGATATATTTATATTTAAGGCTTTAGACATTGCCAGAAAACATAGGTATCTCTAAAATTTTGGTTATATTCTTAGACAAATCGCCCTATAAAAGATAATTGCAGAAGGAAAAGTGAATGAAAAGCGACCACGATACAGATCTTCTACGATATGGATCGATCATATGAAACCCATCTTGGACATGGGGACAGCAAGGGAATTTGGTATAAGATAGGCAGGGAAGAATATTTTCACGTCATCATCCGTGATGGAAGAATCAGGTCTTCCCATAGAGCTGTCTCCATTAATTTCAACCACCCCATACTTAGAACAAGTATTCACAATTCTTTCTTCTCATTTAAAAAGGCAGTAATGAATTATAGGTGTTCGAAGGCAGACGTGTTTAATTATAAGCGGAGACGCGTAAAAAGTGTCGAGTATCGCTGATTCGCTTCCTTAGCAAATTTCGCTAAGGAAGGTTGTTAGTCTAGCGACCTAGTTAAAGTGTGTTAATTCACAATTGTGTGTTAGTTCGCAATAATACGTTCACTCGTATTGGATTGTGCGTTAGTTCACAAAATAACAGTCCAGCCCAATAACAGTACGTTCACTCGTGGAAGTGCAACAG
Source organism: Agriotes lineatus (assembly GCA_940337035.1). Classification (NCBI taxonomy): domain Eukaryota; kingdom Metazoa; phylum Arthropoda; class Insecta; order Coleoptera; family Elateridae; genus Agriotes; species Agriotes lineatus. The sequence goes on from OW679197.1 coordinate 95,946,962, forward strand.
CATGGAAATGTGATTGTACTACGCTCGCAGTGGCACACTTAGCATGACGGATAACTTCAATATGGATCAACGACTTCCAACACCAGCTGAAGGTATTTTAACTCCGCAAAATCCGATTTTCATCCAAGAGAATCAACTAAAAACTCAAAACAAGATCAATTTATGGAATGCATGCAACAAGACCTTGCTACCAATAAGACTCTACAAGATAAAATTAACCAGCTAATAACAAGGGTACAAAGCCTCGAGAACGCAGCGGTCGAAACCAAAGAAAGGCAGGTAATAGAAAACAAAACAGAATATGGCACCGACGAGGAGAAGCTGTAGAGAGAAACAGGCTGGATGGTTCAGAAAACTAGGCAAAATAAAAAAACAAAAAGCAAATACCACACTTGAGACTGCCCCACAACAACAACAGCAACCATTAACATTTAAATAAACAGAAAATAAACCGAATGAGAAAAACACTCCAAACCACCACCAATAAATTTGGTTAATATAGAAAAGTACGGACAAGTACAATATCTTATAACTAAAGCTGATGTTACACACAAAGCAAAGGCCATGAATAATGGTATATTTAAAGTAAATGTTCCGAGACCAGTATCGACGTCTCATTGTTGTTCTACGCGAAGAACAAAAAGGATACTTCACGTATGAAAATAAAAAAGACAGACCTTTGAAAGCCATGGCTAGGGGATTGCACCCAACATTCCCGCCATCAATGATTACAGAGGATCTGCATAGTAAAGGCTTTAATATAACACAAGCTACCAACATTATGAGAAAAGAAAAAAAGGACAACATTGTCACTAACAAACCGTTACCATTATTTGTGCTATCATTCGATTAATCAGAAGACAGTAAGAAAATATTTAAAATCAAATTAATTGCAGGGATGAAAGTGAAAATTGAACCCCTGCGCAAGAAAACAGCCGTTATCCCGCAGTGTAAAGAGTGTCAGGTATTCGGCCATACCCAAGCATATTGTAACAGAGAACCTAGATGAGTGAAATGCGCAGCAAAATATCTTACTACAAATTGCAACGTAACAAGACTTGAAAAAGCCAAATGTGCTAACTGCGGCGAAGCACATCCGGCAAACTACCAAGGATGTATAATCGCTAAAGAGCTACAAAAGCGAAGAGAGAATGCCCTACAAGAAAGAAATAGAAACAACCAAAGAACTACTACTGCGCAACAAGCGGCAGCGTTAGAGAAAAATCTGCAGAATTTTTCTACATTACCAAAAGCTGGACCAGCACCTCAACAAAACACAGTAGGAAACTTGTATGCGCAGAAGACAAAGAACAGGTCGCAACCAGGTATGAAAGAAGAAATAAACTTGGACGCAATTAAGAAAGCACTGCAAGCAATACTTGGAAAACTCGACAAGCAAGGGAACTCCATCACATATATTCTAACCAGAGTTACAAAGTTAGAAACATGCAATAAGGCAGCGCCGAAAAACAAGAAATAAAAATGGCGCCGTCTCTTAGAATATTAGCGTGGAATGTAAATGGACTGCTACAGCATGCCCATGAACTAGAAATACTCCTCTGGGAACAGAAACTAGATGTATGCCTGGTCTCTGAAACCCACTTAACTAAAGAAAGCTTCTTAAAAATAAGAGGCTATAAATTATATCACACAATTTACCCTGGAAGAGGAGGATGAGCGCTAATAATTAAAGAAAATATTAAACACTTTGAGGAAACCAGCTATGGAACCCATGCGATAAAAGCAACAGCTGTCAAAGTTTTTTACAAAAACCGAAAACTTCACAGTGACTGCAATATAGTGCCTACCAAGGTACGCACTGGAAAGGAATCATTATCTCAGGTTTTTTCAACTGCTAGGATATCACTTTATAATTGGAGGAGATTTCAATGCCAAACATACCTACTGGGGATCGAGGATCATCACTACCAAGGGAAAGCATATATATGAAGCTATCAGGCAAACCAAATGCGAGTGTCAATCTACGGGTAAACCGACGTACTGGCCTGCAGATAATAACAAGACTCCTGATCTAATAGACTTCTTGATACTGAAAGGCATATCATCCAACTATAGCAGTATAGAACAAAACTATGACTATCATTAGATCACTCTCAAATCATCCTAACTATAAGCGACACAATTATCACTAAAGAACAACCCCCAAAACTAACCACAAACGGACAGACTGGGTAGGATTTAGAGAAGAGCTTGAAGAAAGATCAAACTAAGTACACCGCTAAAGTAAGCAGACCAACTAGATAATGAAGTGGAGCAGCTCGTTGCTGATTTGCAGCAAGCAGCATGGAATAACATTCCTACACTAGAGAAAAAACGAACTGGCATAAACTGTCTGAAAAAGAAAAAAAATATGATAGAAAAGAAGATCTAGAAAACGATGGCAGCACTCAGGAACTCGAGAGGACACAAGAAGACTAAGTACATTGAGCCAACAACTTAAAAGGGAAATCCAGGAAAAAAAATTGATACATTCAACGACTTCCTCAGAGAGCTATCCGATGACAAAGACACAGACTATTCGTTATGGAGAGCTACAAAAAGCCTACAGAGGCCTGCCAATTACTGAAATCTTACATTTAAAATAGACACTTTAGAGTAAAACAAGAAGACAGCTATTCAGAAATAACAGAAATATCAGCTGGAGTTCCGCAACGGAGCTCACTAGGCCCATTCCTGTATCTCCTCTACACGAACGACATGCCAGATTCGGAAGAAACTACCATTGCAACCTTTGCTGATGACACTTCTATCATAGCGGTGGGTGACAGCATTGAAGAAGCAGCAACCAAATTACAGGATGTCACAGATAAGTTGAACAACTGAACCAAGAATTGGCGAATCAAACCTAAAGAAGCAAAATCAGTGCATGTCAGTTAGACCAACAGAAAAATTAACCATTTACCTATCGTGATTAACCAGAAAACGTTACCCCACAGAAATATTGCAAAATATCTAGGTATGACTCTCGACGCAAAGCTGAGGTGGAAAGAGCACGCCAAAAAGAAAAGACAAGAACTCGACCTAAAGTTTAGAAAAATGTATTGGTTATTGGAAGGCATTTTGAACTATCATTACATAATAAGCTCTTATTATATAAACAAGTACTAAAACCAGTCTGGACATATGGAGTGCAACTATGGGGATGTACCAAGAAAAACAATGTATTAATGAAACAAAGATTCCAGAACAAAGCACTAAGAAGCATTGTTAATGCCCCGTGGTAACGAGTATACGGAATGACAACATCCATAAAGATCTAAAGATAGCTGCAGTTGCTGAAGAAATCCAGCGATTTGCTAGGAAACACGAAGAAAGGCTTCGTCAGCATCAAAACGTTGAGATGCTACAACTTCTCGACAACAGTCAACAAGTGCAGCGGTTGAAAAAAGTGAAACCGTTCGAACTAGTTTAAGTGAAATGTGCTAAAAACAAAAAGCAGAGTAAACATGTAAGTGAAGTGCAACACAACATCCATGGAATGCTCCACTGGGAGCTTATTCATAACGCTGTGAAACCTTGAAAACTATGTTGAAACCGATTTGGACATACGGGATAGAGCTATGGGGCACAGCCAGCAATTCCAACTTGGAAATCCTCCAAAGGTTTCAAAGTAAAATGCTTCGTGTTATAGTCAATGCACCATGGTACGTATCTAATGCAGTAATTCACAGTGACCTAATAGTTCCATTCGTGCGTGATGAAGTTAAAACATTTAGTGTGACTCACAAATCTAAACTCCAAGTGCATCCCAATGATCTGGCAACCACACTGTTACACAACGAAGGCGAAGTTAGACGATTAAAAAGGTTCAAACAATCGGATCTCTCAACCCGTTTTGATTAAAGTACCAATGTCAGCAACCATCATTTTGTTATAAACATCAATCATTATTATATAAGTTAACCTACTTATTTTTTTAATTTTTATTGTACATAGGTAACTATTGGTTAATAAATTCTTATAAAGAATGTTCTTTGGAAACTCTCTGCATGTCATAAGATTAATTAATTTGTACAGACCTAGTCATAACAAATCATTATTATCCTTTACTAAGGAAAGATTGTATAAATGTTTTGGAGTTATGAAAAAAATATTTAGGAATTTTTTAGTATATTGGAAGCAAACGGTGACAAAAACAAAAAACAAAAAAAACCACAACGAAAAGTTATTGCTGGGCGATATTCAAAGAAGCGTTTGTAAGGATTAAAAAACCCATCAAAGCTGCAATAGAATACCCATTTCGTATAGAAAAATTCAGTCAATTCCAGGAACGCCGAAGGGGAATTTTAGCTAATCGGAAACCAAACATTACAAATCATATTATGCCGTCTCCTTAGAATCTTTAATGAATCGCAAATGCTTCATAATAACGGTAATACTATTGCAGACTCTTATCGAGCAACAAGTGATATAATTTTATGGAGCATTTTTCACAAGTCACACGTCACAGAGGATTACATGTGCGATATTAATGTACCGCCAATTGACGTCCTTAATGATCATCTACCAGATTTACCACAACAGTCTCAACACGTGGGGAATAATAGTTGTTACAAAAGTTCTGCATATGATAAGGTCATAGAAAATTATCACGAAAACACAGAAGAAGGTGTACTTGAAGAGAGTGGATATGGAAAAAGAGGTGTCGAAGAACCCGTCACAGCAAATCAACAGTCCAAATAGTAATATTTTCCAAAGTTTTGATAGTTATTATGACGATTGCAGTGTACCCAAAGGGTAGTGAATATGCTACGTGTCAAAACCGCAATTAACTTTAGGTTGTATTTTGTGTATACTTCTTGGCCGTGTAAAAGATCGTTTATTGGAACATGGTCGTTGTGTAAACGCAGCGTTAGTGATTGGGCTGTATATTTTTTACAGGCAGCAGTCAGCAGCTGTTTGAAAACAATTCCTTTGGTCTCGTTTGTATTTCTCTGGCAAAAAGTAGCGTCTTTTCAACAGAAGTTTTAGCTCTTAGCTTCAGGTATTTTGGAATATTATTCGTGAAAGCTTCGCTGGTATGCGGTTTTTGGGCCTTTGGTACTATATGGGACATTTAGTCTACCTCCTAAGGACGTGGCACATGATTACTCGCCATTTTGGCTAGTCACCTGCGAGGTGCAAAACAACAACGATTTTTCTTGTTTGGGAATTTCCCAAAAGCGGTTACACGGTGGTTGTGAAAACTTCTCTTCAACGTCAGAGAGCCTCTCTACCTCAAGGAAGCTTAGCTCGGGTTTCGGCCTCATCAGGTGAGGGCTTTGCTAAAGCCGTTTGCTGGCGGCAACTCTTGCTGTAGTTCGTTTGAGCCCGTTTGGGGGTTATTCGTTTCACCTCCTGCAGCAGCGTGATGCTCTCAGATATGTAGTGCAACTTAATGACTTGTGTTAATAATATTTGCACAGCAATCATAGTGAAAAGAACTGTAGCTATATTAATTACGTAATTGTACATTTAACTGGTTAAATATTAAATTGTGAATTTGTATCGTACTAAGCACTGCTATGATAGAATTAATTTCGGGTACACCCAATGAAAAATTTATAATAGTTTAGTACTGGTTACTATAATCAGCGTTGTTTCATCCATTGCAAAGGTTTATTCCATTCAGTGTCTGATGTCGTTAGTGCTACCTTCTGTATTTGAGATAATCTGAGTTTATAAGTTCTTGACTTATCTGAGTATATTTGTTGTGATTGAAAACTTCTTGGCGCTCATGTTGAACTATATGCCGTCTCCAATGAATATAGCTGGCAGGCACTCAAATATACTCTCATAGAATTTCAATATTTGAATGCATTTTTAGAAATATCTAGTTAACAAAAAAGGACCCTAACAAACATTTAGACAGAGAACACATTAAATATCGTCTCTATTGGTATTACATTCCAACTAAAATTAGTGCATGTAAGGTATGTTGGATGGATGCGAAGCTTCTCCTTGGAGACCTACAGCTCACCATACATGTAAAGTGTTTGGTATACTTGTTAGCCGTCGGAACGATCGCCGCAGAATGTTCGCCTAGGGCTGCACGCTGCATTACCTACAGCGCGATTTTGGATTTAAACATGACATCTGGCGTAGCGTTTGTGTTTAGGATTAATGTATTGTTGCTAAATTTTAACAAGTAACTCTGGGTGAGGTTCTGCTCGAAAGTGAATTGTGTACTACTGGTGCTAGATGGTCGGCGGGGTCACTTTAGACGCTACCTGAAGTACCACGACATGTTTACCTTGTACACTGTTTTAGTGCAAGCGCCAAAAGAACGCTTTACCGGGATTCGCGACGAAACTGCAGATCCTATCTCTGAAAACCTGAGCGCAGCCTGCGATTTTGTCTTACGGTACTCTAGACCTCACCTATAGACAGGAAAGTTACTTTATGCAGATAAGTCCTTAATTAATTCGAGCATTAATTCACCTAGTGAATGCTTTTCACCTTGTGATCGGTGCGTTCGTCGTGATCTGTTCGGAGACATATTGTTGCCGCTTTTAAAGAATGATTTGGAAATTGTATTCTGAAAACCGATTTCTTAACCAAAGATACAGCGCAAAACCATTCCAAGCAAGTGTTTGTTGATACCACATCCAGAGACTAAACACTGAGCGACGGTTCACGGTTGTTCTTTGATACGATAGGCAGCGACCACAACTGCAGGTTCAAGTTCGAGTTTAGGGGGGAATCTTACAGGTCTAGACGGCTTCAGGCATGTTTAGGTATCGTGGCTGCAGGTGGTCTCGGATAGGCCCAAAAAGCCTGGCAGCTCTTCCAGTTAGAGCTGGTAGGGCGGATCGCTGGGTCCAAGTGCCTTCAACCAGCCAAGCATCCTGATTTTACACCCTTCTAGCCTTCGCCATTTGGTTTCTAGGAGGGGAGCTGAAAAGAAACGCTTCTTTCGCTTCAACCTGTGCGCACGGGAGATTCAATAACCTATTATGGAGTTATAAGCAGTGTAGAATTTTCAAATTTATTATTTATGCATACATCCTTCATAATTCGGCCCGCCCAAATTGTAAAAAAAGCACCAATAATTCCGTCACAAAAAAACCAAACGCGAAACTTTAAGTTCGTCAACGATCCCCGCCGATCGCCTTTGCGGCGACCGGCGGTCACAATTCATTCCCTGCTGTCGTACTCGGAAACTGGGTGACAATTACTTCTGAATGCACGGGCTTGATAACGGCCTCCCGCGTCGTAATGAATCCATCTCACTTCCATCATTACCAGCTAAATTTTCTGTCCCATTATTGCACAACTAAAAAAAATCTTGCAAAGAACTCGGGGGAAACCCCGACCAAACGATAAGGATCTCAAGTTGTTGCGTATGTATTTGGTAAAGGAAAAATTCAGAACATTTGACCGTTAATTTAAACGTTTTCAGCGAGCTTGGGGGCCGTAATTTGAGAAGCTAAGAAGGTATTGTTTTGTAATCTAGTTTCGAAGAAAGAAAGTCACTTGGCCTTGTACAAACGATCAGCTATGCAGTATTTTAAAGAATTGCTTACCAAAGGAATATGCACGTCGCGGCATTTTAATGCCTGCCGGAATAAATTTAATTATAATCTCGGGACCACAGGGCCGTACTAAAAAAAAAGATTTATTGCAGCGAAATAAAATTAATATGACATTACACCCCCCTCACTAAAGGTCAATTTCCCAATTTGATCCTCAGGGCGACCGGGAAAGTCGCTAGAAGATTAGCTTAACTAACTATGCGGGTTGAGATAGCCGTCACTACTCGGGATCACAATCACTCACGACGGATAGCGTCAAATAACAGAGTGAGAAGAGAGAAGATGTAAGATAGACAGAGTACGCCGGTGGAAAATACGAAAAACCAACATTGATACTGGCGGTTGGGTGAAGCCTAGAAATCCCCTCCCCGGACCAGGGAAACGGGCGACATGTGAAAAATTAATGTCCCACAGGGGGGCACTCCGCCAGGGGTCCCATTACAACCTCCGACCGAAATTCAAAATAGCTCGTAAGCACTCAAAACGCTCGGCGAGCGGCAAAGTGATGAAAATGCACGCTCAACGGTAAATGTAAACCTTCTGTTGTCAAATGACAGTGAGAAAAATCTACTTTCGATGTCAGTCGTCGAAAAATTTTATTTACGTGTGGGCCGCAGGCAATGCACGTTTAAGCCTAGAAGCGGGACGACGAGGTTTCCTGTATGTGTTTAAACCTGCATTATAGTAGCCACAGCTATCTTGCACGTTGATTACATGATGATTTGAACTTGGCCTCATACGTTTTATTTGCGTTTTCTTTGTATTTGTATATGTTATTTGTGTTTTAAAAGCATTAGATTGGTCGAAACAAATTGTGTTTTCCTGTGCTGTATATTGTTTATAGCCGATTTAGGTTCGACAACACTATAGGGTGACCCAGATTCTTGTTTTAGCAAATAGCGATTTTTCGTAAGCCACTAACTGAGGGCTTAAGAGAGTTTCATGTTTACTGAACCAGCTAATGAAATAAAAAGGGCAAGTAATTATTTAAATATCAAAGGGACGAAATTTCTTGTTGTAATTTATAGGGCTAAACCTCATATACTGTTAAAACATCGTGCTAACGTATAAAGGAAATTTGTGGGGGTTCAATGGTTATTATGAAAGGATATACAAAAATTACTATTAATTTCGTTTTAATATAGTGTTTGGTATCACTAAACTGAACAACATAAATCATATGAGTTATGAAGCCTTACGTTACTAATGGTAAACCTCAGCAGTAAGTACTATATTGCATAAATTTTTCATTCGGTGAACTGTACTTTGTGTTATGATAAACTGCATTTCGACAAATTGTTCTATGGAAGAAAGGTTTTAAGCAAATTGTGTTGGGTTTCGACAACCTCTAGCTTGCTTTGGGATTTTAAATTCATGCTGTGTCCACATCCTGCACTCTATGAAGGTTTGAAAAATAAAGAGTTTGCATTTTCTTTGCACCACAAAATATTACATTTCAATTCAAGACCAACCACAGTTTAAGAAATTCGTTGTTCTGCGGCATCTTTATGTATAATGTATCGACATGTCGTTTTATCAATTAGAAATATTAAGCTTTGACTTTCAAAAACGACATTTGTTTGTAGACGAATGGGATTCTAGAGAGATTCCAATGCGACAAAAAAATATAGCCAATCAAGTAATCAATATAATCAAGTGCGATCATTATGTGCTCCAATGTTAACATGGTCGAATAGACCGTATTTTCAAGAAAAAAGATGTCCCGACTGAATGAGGTGGCTCGGCTGCAAGGACTTGTTTAATCGGCTGTTCTGAATTGACGGCGTGTCAAGGGCGAGGCGATGTTCATGAGAATCCAGGCAGTGAATTTTGTCTGGGTTTTGTAACAATTCTGTAACAATGAGGGCGCTTGATGTCTTTTCGCAACGTTAGCAAAAATTTGCGTAAGAGCTCCATTGTAAGGAATGTTAAAAGGGGGTTGATCGTAATTCTAAAGAATTCTCCAGATTTAAAGAACGTACGTATGTTATTCCCGAGTTGAAAACGTGCGGCATTATCATGTTTGATGTTCTTAAAAACGTGTCAGCAATTCTGGTTTGAAAGCGCTCGGTCTGTGAAGAATATAGATTTATGTATATATGAGCACGCGCTTGAGGTTTACATATCGAAAGCTTTCCGTTCCGGTGATAGAGATTGATGTGGTTTATGCTCAAGAATTTTTTCGCAATTTTGAAAATTATTTCGTAGTAATACTAAGATATCGAGCGATATTTAAATGAAGGAAGAATGTGACTGGCAGATGAGATTAAAGGATGGTAATTTGGGGGAGATTTGGAGCATATCGGAAGCTCATCAAAACCCGCGGAATTGCGATGCGGACGGGAACATCCGTCTCGAGGCTGATTTATTGAGAAAGGTGGTGTGATTGAACGTGAAAGCGAATTTATTCATCGTGTCCCTAAATTAATTAATTTTCAAATCTTTAGCGCATTCCGAATGGAATAAGACGCCGTTTTTCGACCGCGAAGTCCTAAACAATGTTTACCTCCCGTCAGAACCTTGATGGACGAGTAAAAAGTCGGCAGTCGCTAACCGACGTTGACAACTTTTAGCATATCCTGTTCGTTCTTTCTTGTCGCTCGAAACCGTTTATCACTTTCCTATCAAGTCGTTTTAGCCGGAATAATCTTCATCATCGCTCAACCGGCGTCGAGACGATGAGGGATTGGGGCTTCCCCCGTGACCAGCAGTCTAATTTGATATTCCCGCTCGTTACTCATGGACGGCTTGGTTCTACACATTTTCTTGGCCGCAAATTCACTTCAGAGATTTCACTCTATCCTTTCTATTGTATATAAAATATAGGCAGTGATAACACGTTAACGATCTCCTCATTTCTTCCCTATAACCCACATAATGGAGTCTCTGTTGACTTCTTTATTAACTTGCACCGTTCACGGCTAAATAATCCCCCGTCGATTTCCAATGGATTTAACACTCATTATTTGCAGAAACCAAACGAAACAAATTCTTATGGGAGTTTGCTACGTATTGATTTCCAATCATACGAAAAGAATGCGCAGATAATGGTAAATTAAGTGCTTTCAAACATTAGCCATGTAGCTTTTACATAATATATCGCTGAGATACTCTAATGCGTTGTCTACAGCGAGGTTACGTATTACTACAATACTGTGCACAGGTTGTATAAAAAGTCGACCGCGTGGCACCCGTGTTTTTATGAAAAATTACATTGAAAGGTTTCATGACAGTTTTACCTTAAATGTATAGTTTTATAATACTACGAAGTATACTAAGTACACAGTGGATGGATTGAATATTGTTTTTAATCTGCACATAACTAATTAAAAAACAAAATTGATGTAATTTTAATTAATTTAAAAAGCGGACAATTCTGCTTATCCCTATACATTTCTCTCTGAGTTACAACCATTTTTGTATTTACAGAAAGTATCTATTTGTAAATTAAGCGCTTGATAATATATTACTGATTTATTGTAACAACAATTTCATGACAACTGCTCAAAACCGAGCTTGACGTTTGCTACGTAAGGAGCGAATAAATTCACTTAGTGCGACAAAATATCCAAGTTAAAGTGATACTACATTAACCGAAATATCACACAAATTATCGCAAAAAGCAATGAGTAAAGAACAGAAAAGAACGTCATCAGAGACTCCAAGGTGCAAACTACTGGTACAATCTTTAATAAATCCACTCAAATACTAGCATACGCAGACGATTTCGACGTAATAGGAAGATCGCTCGCATATGCCAAGGAATCGTTTATAAAAATTGAGGACGCTGGCAGATCAATCGGCCTCCACGTGAACGAGTGTAAGACGAAACACATGATAGCAACATCAAGCGTCAGGGCGAACTGGATTGGGCAAAACCTAACCATCAGAGAGTACAATATAGAAGTGGTACAGGAATTCACATACTTGGGCTCACTAGTAAATAACCAAAACGACGTGAAGGGGAGTTTAGAAGAAGACTAGTCCTAGGAAACAGATGCTACTACTCCTTGAGGCAACAATTCACATCTAGGATACTCACCCGATCATTTAAAATAACTCTATACAAAACACTCTTTATCCCCGGTTTTGAATGATCAAATGCGTGGGTACTGACAAAGAAGGATGAAAAACGAATTACCGACTTCGAAAGAAAGATCCTACGAAGATTATATGGACCTATAAACGAAAATAACCAATGGAGAAGAAGATATAACGCAGAACTGTACGAATTACCTATATGGAGAGAGCGACATCATAACAAAAATTAAAGTGAGCAGACTGCAACGGGCTGGACATGTTATAAGGGCAGATGAAGATACGATCATTAAAAGAATACTTACAAATAAACCAGAAGGAAGGAGGAAACAGGGTAGACCCAAGATCAGATGGAATGATGGGGTGGACCAAGACGCACGAGCAATCAAAGTACCAAACTGGAGAACAAATGCCAGAGACCGAGATCGGTGGAGAAAAATTCTAGAGGAGGCCAAGACCCAACGTGGGTTGTCGATGATGAAAGAACAGAAAAGACCAAAAGCGATAGAAGGATGAGGAAATGCCTTCAATGCTGCGAAAAAAGAAATTGAAGAAATACGGAAATGATAACGGTCTTACAATCTAAAAAGGTTATCTAGAGCCCGGTGAACTCCTATGAAAAAAAATTGTTTGTGAAAATAAAATAAATTCTAACGACCACAGCAACAAACCACCTCCTTTATATTAAGCAATGTTAAAGAGTCATTTGTTGTGGAAATTATTTAAAGCACTCGACGTAGCCGCCAATATTATAAAAGCGAACGAAAATGGAAAGAACGTAAGAAAAGCAATTTCTATATCCATCTTGACTTTCAGCATTGTGGACACATTTAAAAAATACTATAGAATATCGCACGCATATGAAAGTCAAAATCGAATTATTAAGAAACGGCAAACTAATCACACAATGCAAGAAATGCCTAAGATAGTGGCATAGACAAAGATTTTGTGGGTATGAAGCAAAATATGTTAAATATATCGGGAAGCCCCTTCGATATATACGAAATCACAGAACCGAATGTGCCAATTGTGGGGAAAAACATTCCACATACTATGGGTGGTCCATGGTAGCTAAATAATTGTAGAAAAGAAAACATAATATAACTGAAGCTAGGAATATACAACCAAAACAATTTGTATATATGCGAATAGCAAGTGGGTATTATGTGCACAGCTAGCACAAAGAAATTTAAACCACATAGCTCAACATCAAAACGAACAACAAGCATTGATACGAGTACAAATAGAGCAAAATCTCATATATCTCATAGACATAAGAAAAAACAATAAAATTGTTCTCAGGTAGGTTGACCAGTTTAGAAAGTCGAGGCAACAGGGCAGCTGCTCCTAGATCAAACTAATGCACCAACGAGCATTATGAATAGCCACCTGTAATGCCAAACCGAACCGACAACTGACATACAGTATTATTCTTAGACATTCGGTATGTTGATATATGTCTAATCTTCGAGACACATTTCAAAAACCTGTCATATATCAAAATATAATGATACTAACTGTATGACACTAACCATCCCCGAAATCAGGTCAAAAAATATGTAAAAGGCTTTACCCAGAACTTCCCTCGTGGACATCGTGACACTAAATAATTTTAAAAATCTAATTAAGTTAGGGGTAAAAATATCTTCACGTTTCTAATAAATTAAATAAATTTTCAAAGAAAAAAGCATTGCCGGTGATCGAATTCGAAGGGCAGGCGGATGCGTATGCAATCCCAACGTTTTATGGGATATTGCAAGGAGAATGGGCTATTTCTACCTGCGCTACGAAACACTACTTGAACAAATGCGACGGCTGGGGACACCTCTTACGCTGAAAAGCAGAAAAAGCACTTACGGTGTATCTGTTGGATTCTCGCCAAGAGTAATATCTGAACTATGTGCAAATTGTTACTTTCCTGTATCTCAGTTAAAGCAAAAATAAAACGAAACACTTAGTTATCAAATTACATCAATTATCAAATTTAAGGGATTCGATCAACATAATCTGCGGATGTAATTGTAACCGCATCGATAGGTTATACTGCGCCATGCAGGCTGGCATGTATGTATTCGAAGCGCGACTGTATTTGGGAAAACGGTGTTATTGTTGAAAGGTTTTGAATTTTCTGCGACCTTATCTTGTATCTGTAGAGTCCTATTTTCGTCAACTGTAAAGCCTGACGTATGTGAAAATTATTACTTCCATCTATTTCCTACTTAACGCAAAAATAAACAAAACTTAATTTTTTAAGGTGCTCACTCTGTATATATTTGTCCAAAATTTTCATGCCAGGTAGATATACCGGGTTAGTCATGTTGAAGGCAACCCAACATACAGAAAACGCCTATCACTTGATACAATCCGACAGAATAATTTTCATTGCTTGCTTGCTTGACGCCACTTTGAGAGCGAACCCGTGGGCCGAATTGGCTGAGTTTGGTGTCAATCGACTCAAGGCGACGCAAGTAAGCCAGTAGTAGGGTTTTCAAATTTTTCTAGGTGACTTTTTTTTATTTGGATTATCTAACCTCAGAATTAACTCGACAAACAAAATGGATCACTCTTGTACAAATTGTATTAAATGAATTATTTTGCGCCCAATTTGGGTGCAGAACGCTGGTATTTAATACTCGTATTATTAATAAATTGAATCAAAGTCCCCAATTTTCTGTTTACATGTCATTGGTGGCACTGTAAGTCTATGTCAAATTCAAGGTTAGCAGGTTAGTTTTTGCGTCAGTTTTGACACAAACTGACACAGAACCTTACCTGCTAACCTCGAATTTGACATAGATTTACAGTGCCACCAATGACATGTAAGCAGAAAGTTGGGGACTTTGATTCAATTTATTAATCATATTAAATACTGTATCAAGTAATAGGCGTCTTTTGTATGTTGGGTTGTCTTCAACTTTTGGTCAGAAGTAACCCACTCATGACTAACCCTGTATATATAATCTGCATGCAAAATATCGTCATCCAGCAGAAAATAGTTTTTGAGTTATACCGCCAACAGACAGACAGACAGACAGACAGACGGAATTGAGAAAATCTGTTTTTCGTCATCTAGGGATCCTGAAACCTGAAGATCTGAAAAAATCTCGGAAGGTGATTTTTTGCGATTACAATACTTCCTTCGTCTTTTAGACGAGGGAAGTAAAAAGGAAGTGTAATTCTAATCAAGGATAATATCAATAATTACAAGGAATTACGACCTAAGAACAGGTAACTGGTCTAACGTGAGAGGAGGAAGAAGAAAACCTACAAAAAGAAGTAATTCCGTTAACAGTCTTTGACAATAGAACCACCAAACAAAAGCTACTAGTTAGAGAATTATATTTTCCGCATACGCACAATTTCAAGGAAAATGAATATTAAAACTTCATACAATATTTGGGAGATAGGAATACCATAGGAAGCGATTATAATAGTAAGCACGTGGACTGCGCCTCTAGACTCACTACTGCTTAAGATAAAGAACTAAGAGACGCTATAATAGAACTTAAATGTCACTTCCCCTCGACAACCAGGCCAGCATACTGGCCGACAGGTTCTGGAAATATTCCCAATTCCCCTGACGCCTCCATCTCTAGAAAGGGGTTTCCAAATTGTATGGATATCGAAGGAAATGTTGACGGGACTGCCTACCACTCAGAGGTAAACCTAACCCTAAGTGAGAAAATAATCAAAAAAATAAAGCCCTGACTAACAAGGCAACAGACTGGGAAAGTTTTAGAGTAGGTAGATCTGGGGAATAAGATCAATCTAAATTGAAAACTTCTCTAAAGTTATCAAAAGTGCTGTATGAAACAACACCAAAAAATATACCTGTAGAACAGTAGTCTATAGCTAAACAAGCGAAATCAGAGAACTAGTTAAAGAAAAGAGAAAAGCTAGAAAGAGATTGCAGCCGACTAGAGGCTCATCCCACAAAAACTCTAAAGAACAAAACACAGCGACTGAACAGAGATATTAAGAAAATCAAAGTAGAGACAATAGATAAATAGGTACTTAAAAAATTAACAGCGAACAGCGAAACGGATTTTTCTATATGAAATGAGGCTGAGAGACTTAGAAGATCGGTTATCCAATCTGCACCTATTAGAAAGAAAGACGGGAGTTAGAAAAAGCATAAATAGTAGAAAACAGAAACCTTTGCTAATCACCTAGAAGAGATGTAGAGCAAAACGCAATAAAACAGTGTATTGAACGCATTGGAAAATCCCGAGGAAGAGGAAATTAAACTGATCGCTCCAAAATAAGTTAACGCAAATATTCGACAGTTAATCTGGTACATGGAGTTACTTCCATCACTGAGAAAGTGCTATAAGAAGAGAAGGTCTACTCAACCATTTTCTTGAACGTTGCTAGCAGGAACTTGCTCAAAAATTAAATAAGCTTATATCTAAATAGCATGCTAAACTGTTAAATCCTAGGCATCAGATACTGTAAAAACCTAGAAGATCAATAGCGAGAGCTAAACATGGTTACAACAAGATTTTCTCAAAGCAGTGTGGGGACAGACACTGTATCTCCTTCACACATGCGACGTGTTACAGATTGACAATGACACAATTGCTACATTTGCAGGCGGTAGTGCAATCCTGGCAGTAGGAAATCATACAGTAGAGACAAAATAGCCCGATGGTCAGTTAAATGGAAGATTAAGCTAAACGAGAGGAAATGTGCTAACATTAACTTCACTAAGAAGAAAATTTAATATCAACCACATGTAGCTATTAATTACAGCATTTGCGAATACAGTATCAGGAATAACTCTTGCTACTAAACCACACTGGATAGAACGTTCTGGTGGCACAAGGCTTAACATGTGTGCTCATTGACTGTTAGATTCGACGAAAATACCAGGACCGGTTCGAATTCCTTTACAGTATTTCTTCAAGCGCTGTCGAAGACTGAACATTTTGAATTGGCAAAGAAAAAATTAAAACTTTTAAGTGACCCCGAAGGAAAAAATCAAATGCTTTCGGGGACACTGAACTTGACGGTGATGTGCGACATTTAAATAGAGGCGGGCCATGGTCAAGGTACCATACTATTTAACACATGCATTTTACCAAAGAAACTGAACGACGACCAAAAACTTAGAATGATACAATAGAGAGATACAAAAGCTAAGGAATACATAAGACGCAATTTAAAACTAATTGACAATTGATACAAAGTAGCAACCGTGAAATGAACATAATTTAGCAAACACATGTCTGGAATAGAGCTAACGAACAAATAATGTGCGGGAAACCATATGTATTTAAATGACCCAGATAAATACCACTAGTAAAATGAACTTTACCTAAAAAGTAACACAGAATCAAGAGAAGAAAAAAAACGTACTGACTCATTTAGTAAAAACCACTGATTACTAATAGACTGCTTAATATATGCTTCCAACATGGTGGCTCTTACGAAAATTGGTAATAGTGCCTTGAAAAAATTAGCTTCGACCGCTGAAAGGAGAAACGTTGAACTAAGAATAAACGCGTCGTCGCAAAAAACAAGGAAACGAAAGTCTGTGTATCTGTGACGTGACCCTCGCATTCGGAAATTTCGCTCTGCCAGTAGTTGAGAGCATGCGCCTACTTTTTACACTGCACATCCTCCTCATGAAGCATATTTGGTACAATAATTGGTTATGAACAGCTATGATTTCACTGTTACGTTAGTTCGTAGCTTTCGTGTAAACAATACTCAATTTTCTGGGCTTGCAGAACACACACATGCTCCTTAGCTACGGCCCTTGAATTTTTCAGCTGCGGCCCTAATTTTGTATTGTCAGCAGCAATCTCGATCTCCAATGTACACCAGACCAGTTCCGATAGTAGCTCCACCTTACAGCAAGGGCCCCATCTGCTTCGTTAGTGCACCGCGTGTGTGATTTATGGTGTTCGGACCCGGTTTTACGCACACTTTTACTGTATGCAAGGTATGTTTAGTTTCTTATAACCGCAGTTCAGAGCGAGCACTGTATCGCACAAGCACTTGTCCAAAATACCCAATCTGTGCTCACTAAAGCTATCATATTGCCCTACACGGTTGCTGGCTCTTTGTGTGGCTAAAAATGGGATCTTCAAGCGTACTTTAGTTTTTTTTAGCCGAAACAAATCATTAAATTATTATGGAAAACCATGAAAGGACCCCAAAAGTACTTGGCATTGTTTGAAATGCACCTAGCATATGTGCTTACCTCAAATTATCTAAGAGTCATGTGGCTACTAGTTACAGGAATCTCGTAAAGTTTACTTTTGAAACAAACTTATGCCCTAAATGTGACTATTTCCACACGGTTGAATAAATTCGACGGTAAGGACTTCTGTTTGTGTCGCAAATTTTCCTTTTGTAAATGAAACTTTCTTAGTTACTTATTACATTAACTTCTAAACATTTTCAACGTGCAAGTGAATAGCACAGCAATATATATCCGGTATTATATCACCACACGTGGATTACCGGTTCTGAAACATCAAGCGTTTCTATTAAAGGCATTTTCTTCTTGCAAGCGATAGGAAGTCATTGATTCTCTTATTTCGCCATTCCAAGATCTTCTGGATCGGCGTCTCTTTCGTTTCCTGGGTGGAGTTTAACCAAACATTCTTTTTGGCCATCTCTTATCATTCACTCTTAATAAGTGTCCGAACCATTTGAGGCTTCGTCTGTCGATTTTATCTGTCACGCTGTCTTGGGCATCCATTCTGCGTTGCATTTCCTCATTTTTTATATGTTCTATTTTTTGCTGTGACAGTGGGGTCTGCAGACGTCGTGCGATGGTTGTTGTGTGTTGTGACACTGGCAGATTACGACGTTCATAGGCGTCCGCTTTAGGTTTATTTGAAAGCTGAGACGTCCAATTTGCGTTAACGTGTCATAATGTGAGAGAAAATTTAAAATTCCTATCGGTGAAGCGATGCCGTAGAGAAACTTATTGGTTGTTTTATCAGTGGGTACCAACCTAAGCCAACAACAACTACCAGTCGTTCAAAATAATACCAATAGGAGCCTCAGAGTACAATAATAAGATGTGGATAAATAAGTTAGTATTCATGCCCTCAAAAACGCAAGAGGTGGCACAAGAAAGTGATTTTTCACATTTTTGATATGCTCATGTAAAACGTCTAGTTCCTGTACAACAAAAATGTGAAGAAATTAGCCTACGGTGCCTACAGAGACCAAGTAATGCCATTCTAGAATGGCTTATACGAATGTAATTAAACCACTCTTCTTCAACCAAGGTTGAAACGGACATCAACAAAACTTTGATCTCGATACAAAACTAACAACTATACAAGCTCAAAGGCGCAACGATACAAGCAGAAGGTATAAGCGGGGATAAAAGCTAAATAGGCTAACTGAATTATAATTTTACGTTAGCGATTACTTTAGGCCATTTTAATTCATTAGAGACACGAAGTATTTCAAATTTCACCATGCGGTTGCAAAAGTGTCCATATTTGTCACAAATTAGTTTAATATTGTGAATATTATTTCAAGAATATTTCGCCAGACTATTAATGATTAACGAATTTATTGCACCAACTAAATTTATACAGACAAAAAATAAATGAGGGCTTTAACTTTGAAGAAAATATATGCAAATTTACTGGTATAAATTTATTTAAATACGTAATCATTAAATTCAAGGATTGCCGTAGAGGCAACACAAGTAAGAAAATTATTGTAAATCGTAGATTGAAAATTTTGTAGAGAATAGTTATTGTGGTTAGTTCAGGGCAAAATATTTAATTTCTTACTTTTATTTATTCTATGGTAATCGTATAATAATTAATTGTTCTGTATTGGTTACATAAAATAAAATAAATTAGTTTAATAATCTCAAATGGGCTCTAATAAATTTCTCTCATCTTATATGGGTCGCGTTTCTACATTCTAGCATGTATTACTTTGGTTTATATATGATTATAATAAATGCATTTGCCATCAAATCAATTATACTGGTATTATTTTTTGTAATTGTAAAAGTAAACACTTTGTAAAATGGCAATTTAACTGATGGGATAGCTACTATACAGGATATTATTAACTAAAGGGAAAATGGTATTCCAACCTCACAAATTGTATAAAACGAGTCCGCTATTCTTGACAATTATCTGTGATTACGTAATTAAAACTTTGCCTAGGTGATAACAATTGTCGTAAGTAAACACACGTCACAAACAAAACACACTCAAAGGACATTAGTGCCAGATGTTCTTATAAAACCAACGCTTCTAAGAAATTCGCTAAATTAAGTTTTTTAGGTGAAGTTTTCTGACCTTTTTGCTGCCTTTGGAATGGAATTAGAGCCCACCTTGAGCTCCTTGCGAGTTCCTCGATGGTTGGCCTCCGCTTTGTCTGTTGGCCAGCCTCTGAACGCCGCCGCAGAACGATTCCTGTAGCTCGACCTCTGTGATACCAAAAACTGCTTCCAGCTGTCCCCGTTGCTTGTACTGAGGGCTCCTCCGCTCTCTAAGAGAGCCACTGCCTACCTCCAGCTTACAGGGGCTTACTCTGCTCGGATGTCCAAAACCAGCCACCTAAACACAACCAATGCACCGTTAAAACACTTATACAATCCTCTGCAGAGGTGCTACTAATGAATGCACTCCGCTACAGCAAAACACAAGACATTTAATCAATTATAAAGTTCACTTAATTGGGAAAAGGGTAGTTATTTGGGGAAGCTCAACTTTCAGCTTGGCTTCCTCCCTCAATTGTTTGTCTTTGATACTTCATTTTTTAACATTGTTTTCAAGACTGCTCTGATTACATTTTATATCAAGGCTAACACTATTTTTAATACAGTTTTACGGTTATTATGAAAATCAATGATATTTTTTCTACGATCGTGTCAAAATGATACACCTGTATAAGTGCCATTAAAGCACTAGCGACGTTAAAAGCACTCCGCTTTGCGTCATGCTCCTAAACTCGTCGCACGTGCTTTAAAGGCGTACTTATACAGTAGTATCATAACATTCTATTATACTATTTACAAAAATTAAAGTAGCAAATTTCTGGATGATTTTATAAAATATTATTTGATATACATGAAATATTATTAATTGCTATAATAATCATAGAGGCTTAAAATGTTCATAGCAATATTTACGAATTATAAATAATTTTTTAAGTAACTGTTCGGGTAATATAGAAGTGGGTTACACTTTTGGCTCATTTTATTTAACCGCAAAGTCAATAAAAATCGGGTCTATATTGTTTTTCCTTCACTAACTCGTTCAATATTAGCCCATTAAAAATAAGCTGAAATTGTAGTTACTTCTAAAGTATCCGCAAGTGTGACTTTCTTACTTCTGGTTTTACATAAACAAAAAAACGGCTTTAATATACCGCTGCGTTTCAAACAGAAATCGTGGAAATATAACTGAATGTCGCTTTGAACATTACATACCTTGATTCTTCCCACGAGTAAAGTACCAAGAACGGCGGTTTTCATTGAAATTGTAATATTACGCCGCCAGTGACATGTGGTTAAACTATATTCGTATTGTACAGCTTTACATATATTACAAAATGTTGTTTAATACGAGAATCATTTAGGTGTAATTTGTTTTATCATTGCGAGCGTGCAGTATTCACATCAAAAACATTAAACGTAGTATTACATTTACACCTTCATTGAATAAACCCACATGTAAGCTCAAGGCGGTCTAAAGGCTTCTGCACTAAGATTATATCAAGTAAGTATAGAACAGTAATTAATAATCCAATTATGAGTATTCAAGTGTTTACACCTCTGCACTAAAGTAATTGCACTGGATATATACATAATTAACACTAATGTTCAGAACAGTTCAAACTCCACTTGATTGTTGCATTTAGTGCTAACACTATGCATCTAATGCGATTTCTGCATACTATAATAATGACTGTTTAAAGTGCATTACATTGTCTTCATAGTGTTAGATCCAACATTTAAAACTTGCAATAGGAAATAGCAGCATAATCAAAAGTAGTTTTTAAAATTCATCATCTTTAATTTAACTTTACTTCATTCCACTGCAAGTAATACTGTATTATTATTCACCGAACAAATAACAACTTTAGATGTGCTCAATTATAAGAAATGTTCAAAGGTTTTTTCATAATTAGAAATTTCTTTAGTAATAAATATTATATATTAGGAATACCAACATTGTGACAACAGACTGTGTAGTTTATTTACATTGCATTATACGAAAATATAGTTAATGGTAAATGACTTAATATGTATTCTCTAAATTAACCCTTCTATGTTGGTCCTTAAAAAGTAGTCCATCACCCTCAGCAATGCGAACCGGCTTAAATGTCTTAACTACTGCTGTGTAAGTATTCCCAGTGCCACTTAACCTCCCCTTTATTACGTGTTCTACCTACAATGTAGCTTAAAAATTGTCGATATAGTTGTTGTGTTGCACTCTGTGCAAACTATGTATACTATTTTTTAGGCTTGCACATAATTGACAATTTGAGGCACTACTAACTTAGTTGAGAATTTGAAGCAGATTACTCGTAATTAAAAACTTTTACTATGGCAATTTGGAGGTTGAACTAGCCATGATCTTTACATTTTCTCCACTGTCGATATCGCACAATATTATCATGGTCACCTAATATGAGAGATTAATCATAATTCAAACATTACGATTTTATCTCTTACGTTGCTCTGTTTTTATGTTTTTTTTTCTGTACATGAAATAAAAATTTAAAAATGTCTGTACATTCATGGATATTTGATAAGTATGAAATTAATTACTTAATAAGGTGAATATTTATTATAAAATTATATTGTCTACATACAACGTTGTCTGCACGATATTATTTTCTTTTCCTTTATACATTTAACGGGTTCGTAAAAGTATGAAAGCAAAGTTCCCCTGTTCATGTCATTATGAGAAATTAGTCTACCAATCGCGAATATTGTGACTAATTTACTGTCAGCATAAGAAGACCTATTCCGTCCGCGATTTATGCAACTGTTGCAACATATCTGAACGTATTCTAAGACACTTTCGTTTTTCACTTGCTGAAACCTAGTCATGCCCGTTGTGAGCTTTCTCGTCCTAAACCATTTCTTAAGTCGTCACACTTCTCTATGTAGTTTATGGCACCAAGTACCACTTATATTTATTCATGATGGAGAGATATACTAGGATATTTGAAGAGGTAGACTTCAAAAAAGCCATGTGCTGTTAGACCAGGCAATTTTGGTCGGTAATTGAGAATAGGAAGATCCACCTGCTAAGCTCGGTTTTACTGTGCAATTTCCGAATTCTTTGGGCTTTTCATGTTTGGTGAACTATACAATACTGAATTCGTAAATCTTCCCGGAGACGCTACTGGAGCCCCGTTTTGAAGACAGGTTGGCTGCGTGTCTCAACGTCCTGGATTAGTTTTATCTTACAGGGATCTTTTTGGCCCCGTAAACTTCCATGTGAGGTGTCGGTCCTGCGACAGGATGTTCCGGAGCTGTCATTCTTGCCGTCAGATTTAGGGGTATCCAGTTGGCGCTCCACTCTGTTTTTCAGCTAAGTATAACCAGCGTACATAAATCAAAAGTAGAAACACTCACGGTCGGTTCATTTGATGTCAAAATACCGATGTTGATGACCTTTAACGGCTCCGGGGGGGGGGGGGTACTTCTCGATGGTACTAACAGATGGCGCCACTACTTTATCACATATGATTGGTAGCAGAGCTAGTAACTGGCTCTGATTGGTAAATTTTGTGCTGCCATCTGATAGTCAAGCTTAGAAATACCCCCCGAGTTACTGTCCCAGGCACTCTAGACAGGTTTCAACATTTGGAATGAGTTTCTCTACTTGTTTGATGTATGTAAGCTGGTATAACTGTTATCATGTTCCCCAGTTCGATAACGCCCGGAAGCGGTGCAATCGATCAAATTCATTAACTGAGTTATTTTGGCTTGACCTTGTGTTTTTATGGGTGATATTCTGTATAATGTCTTTCAATAGCACGATTCCGGAATTATATTTTATATAAGTTAATTAAACGATTCTAGAATTGGAACGGCTGACTTAATACGCGTCTTAGCACACCTTTCCGATTTATTATAACCCCAATACTTTATCCGGGGCACTGGTTGACCCTTAAGCATGCAGCTTACATATCTATTGAATAGATCAACTTATTAACATAGTTATGGCCATCTGGATTGCACGACAATATTTGAAACCTGGTCCTATTCTGTGTAAAGTGTTGGACAATTTGCGTACACACCTTTTGAGATCTATTTACTGACTTATATTCCAATGGTTTAATGCCCACAGCAATTCTAGTTGCATAACTAAGACGAAAATAAAATAAAGCTTCAAATAGGCACATAATTGATATTATTTATTGCAACAATAAAGTAATTGTTATGCACTAATAAATGCACAAGATATGATTAGTAGTAACTATTATTTTATTGACAGAGGTTAGCATTAGATTAAAGTAGTATCGAAAGGGTTTCGTTTAACTCAATTTTCATAAAATGTGGTCGTTATGGCAAACGCTCTAATTTATGTGGACTGACAGAGTCAATATTGAAAAGTCAAAATAATAATATGAATTTAATATAATACAGAGATACTTTGAGTCGTACGAAAATTATATAAAGCGTTAAGAGTTACATTTTATAAGGCCAGCAAAACGGTAATGCAGCTGAAAGGTGAAAAACGATGTAAAGGAAGTATAGAATGCAAAGAGCATGATAAGACTAACTAAGTTAGAACAAAGACCAATAGTTCGGTGCTAATCAAAACTCATGAAAACAGTGCAATTAAAACGAATGTGATTAAAAGCAGATATTTAAGTTACAAAGTGCTACGATTGACAGTTATCGAAAACAGTTTGGTTTCTAAGTAAAATAATTGCATGAAATGTTACTTAAAGAACAATTGATATATTAGTTGCTAAGTTACCTGATGTAAATTTTTTATTGTTGTCAAACCAAGCCATGAAAATTGAGCTGTGTGCAAGTTTGTCTCACAGAATATAAAGGTTTTCAACATAAGTTTAATTAAATAAATATTTCCCATATTTGAAAACCTGTTTTCAATGTCCAGTAATAAGTAATAAGGAATGTAACTTATTTAATTAGAAACTAGTTCGAGTTAGTTTTGAATAGTAATCATGAATTTGACCAAACTGTTGAAAATTGCTAAGCAACCGTGGGAAATATGGGGAAATGTAAAGAGACATGTTTTTAGAGAATTAAACGCTTTTTT
The DNA here is from genome assembly GCA_940337035.1 of Agriotes lineatus. Classification (NCBI taxonomy): domain Eukaryota; kingdom Metazoa; phylum Arthropoda; class Insecta; order Coleoptera; family Elateridae; genus Agriotes; species Agriotes lineatus. Next base: position 95,971,782 of record OW679197.1, read on the forward strand.
TAAGAAAAAATTCCGATCTTCCACACGGTGATAGTAAATTTTTAAATTTATTGGCCTCGAAACCCCACATCTCCGCCACTGGTTGATCGAGGGCATTGATATTGTCACGGAATGTAGTAGAATTTATGATAGAGTTGCACACCAAATTTAGTTTAATTATCTCAGCTGGTTGGGATACTGTGAAAAAAATATTTTTTTTCGAAAATTTTAACGCCCTGCATCTTTAAGATAAAGAGTTTCAGGACCTACGTTTATATGACATTTTCGCCTTGATATAAGTTTGTCTGCCTACTATTAAAGCCTTGCTACAAAAAAGTGGACCACCCTGTATGTGAATTTTTCTTCGAACGCCAGTTTTTTCTAATGCAACATTTTTAAAGTTTTGCTTTGGAAATTTATTAGATCTGTATGTAGTGACTTTAGATTTTTGTGATTATATTTTATTAAATTTCCAAGTCGACAGCGTTGCCAATGGCACATACACAAACAAAAATAATTTTTCAATTCCGTCAATTACAAGAAAGATTCAAGAATGCAATATAAAATGGAAATAGTTCATAATAGCGATGAAGAATCTGATTACGCGCATTGTACGCCACCTGATCTTTTGGAAGAGGCAACTTTGGCAACGATGAACTTACTGTGTGATATATTTAAGCAAAAACATTTAAATGAATACGCCTTATTTAAAAGATGGTGTGAAGAAAGTAAGTCAAAACAGTGCTCGCTTATTTTTTTTAGAAAAATCAAAAGTATTAAAATCTCCATTATTATGAGCAACATTTTCAATGTTAAAACCAACCTTGGCAGTTAAAGACGACATTGATATCAAGTAACCAAAGCTAATAGCTTTTCTTAAGCGTCAGTCTGTTGGCTACAAAGCAAAGAGGTCAGAAACGTTCACTAGAAAGGATGAATAAATTTTAACATTGAAAATGTTTAACGAATTGCAGATGTGACGCTAGTACGGTGCTCTTTTAGCGATTTGTTTGACGCTTGGAAAATGCGCAGTTTTCGCGAATTTGTGCGAGTTATACGTATTGCAGGTGAATGTTGCAAAACGATTTTTTGGACACGAAAGCATTCGGTGCTGTTACATCGCATACATACCAATGATAAAAACTTGATTTGGGGCTAGTAGGAAAGAGGATGAACCAACGCTTATCTTACTGACTGCTTTTTGGGGTCTGAGATGCACGGGGGCGAAGTTACATGGGTAGAAAGCTGAGGTGCGTTTGTAGCAAATTGGATGTTCGCATAAACAGGGAGAAAGAAAAAAATGTCGAATTTTGTTTTTGGCAGTAGGTGGATGAACCTGTGGGATTTTAAGAATTTTGCAGTTCAGGTTGATTTAGGGCTTGCAAAATAGGGAAACCGTTATAACTATCAGAAAAATTTTAAAACTCATATTTGTGTGAAATGCGCTATTTGCAGGATTTCTACTGAGCGTTTTTATTATTTAAGGGAACTCGGAATGTGCAAATTTTGCGGCGCAGGTGGATTTGGGGATTGAAAAATGGGGAACACGTTATAATTATCAGAAAAACATTAAAACTAATATTTGTTGAAATTCGATGTTCGGAGACTTTCTACTGTCCGATTGTATTTTTTAAGAAAATTCGGGTTGTGGGAATTTTGCTGCAGCCCAAGTCGATTTGGATGTTACAACATGGGGAAAACCGTTATAATAATCAGAAAAACTTGAAAAATAACATTTGTGTGAAATTCGCAGTTTGAAAACTTTCCATTGGTCAATTGTATACTTTAAGAGAATTCGGGATGTGGGAATTATGCGACCCATGTGGATTAAGGGGTTGCAAAATGGTAAAAATTTTATAATTATCAGAAAAACCTTAAAATTTATATTTGTGTGAAATTCGCTGTTTGATGACTTTCTACTGGTTGATTGTATTTTTTAAGAGAAATCGAGATGTCGGAATTTTTCGGCCTAGGTGGATTTGGGTGTTTCGAAATGGGAAAAACGTAAAATTTATCAGAAAAAGCCTTAACATCAATAATTGTGTGAAATTCGCTGGTAATTTTCTGCTGGTCGATTATATATTTTAAGAGAATTCAGAATGCGGCAATTTTGGGGTCCAATTGGATTTGGGTGGTGCAAAATGGTAAAAACGTTATAATTATCAGAAAAACCTTAAAATCAATAATTGCGTAAAATTTGCTGAAGTTTTTCCGCTGGTCGATTATATATTTTAAGAGAATTTGGAATGCGGGAATTTTGGGGTCCAGGTCGATTTAGGGGTTGCAAAATGGGGAAAAACGTTATAATTATTAAAAAAAACCTTAAAATCAATATTTTTGGGAAATTCCCTGTTTGGAGACTTTCTACTGGTTGATTGTATTTTTTAAGAAAATTCTGGATGAGGGAATTTTGGGGTCTAGTTGAATTTGTAGGTTTGAAAATAGGAAAAACGTTATAATTATCGGAAAAACTTTAAAATCAATAATTGTGTGAATCTCGCTGGAGATTTTCTGCTGGTCGATTATATATTTTAAGAGTATTCGGAATCCGGAAATTTTGGGGTCCAGGTAGATTTAGGGGTTGCAAAATTGGGAAAACGCCATAATTATCAAAAAAGCTTTAAAATCAATATATGTGTGAAATTCCATGTTTGGAGACTTTCTACTGGTCGATTGTATTTTTGAAGAGAATACGGGATGTGGGAATTTTGGGGTCTAGTTGAATTTGGGATTTGGAAAATGGGAGAAACGTTATATAATTATCAGAAAAACCTTAAAATCAATAATATTTATGGCTTCAAATTTATGTCGACATTCCGTACCTTCAATGAAACGCTTGATTCTTGCCAAAGGTGTTCATTAGTTGACGACTATGAATTTTTGAAACATTAGAGGTTTTATGCGATAATGGACGACATTTGCAAAGAATCCTTCAGAAAACTCTTGAAGCGTGCACTGATTGTGGAGAACGTGTTGATTTGAACATACCTTTTCCAGTTGTAGAAACGTTTTTATAAATTTAGACACATCGAAATGACGGTTTTCTATAGGTACATATTTCTACTTTATAGTGTACCTCTCATGTTTACTTCTTAGCGTGTTAACTCTCGGATGCTCAAAATTAAGTCAAGAATTACCCCCAATTTAAATTGTTAGTGATAATTTTGTATTGTGTGATTTAATTTTCGTTGGCCTGCGTGTTTTTGTTCGGTTTGGTATATAACGCGGTAGAGCATAGTTAATTGAATTTTATATCAACCTCGTACGAGAGAAGCTTCTTCGGCCTCCTAAAATACGCTATAGGCAGGTATTTTACAGCCAAGATTTTGGTAGCTTTTTAAAGGCCTTTTTGTGCTTTGAGAATTATGCTCATAAGCCATTCCGCTCATTGTGCGGGTTTTTAATATATTAATTAGTAGATTTGGGGAAGAATGTATACTGACCTTAATTTTAGGGTTTTATGCTTCGCCTAATCGCTTCCGAGGGCCGAGTACTATAATATGTTTTGTAGCATAAAATCTCCACACGCAGTTGGAATATTGAATCCCTTCATTCTCGGATGCCCAAAATATGAGCAAAAATTACCCCAACTCTAATTTTGTGTATTTCGGGATTCAAATTGCGAAAGCGTTCGTCTATGGGTTCCTCTTGGGATATCATGTCATACAGCATAGGTACTGTAGTATAATCGATTTTGTATTATCGAAATCATACAAGATAACTTAACTAAATACAGCGTCATGAATGGTTGATATCTGTACGAAAAATGTAACCTATATAATTAATATTTTTGATATATTTGTTTATACAATAGAACAAATGTATTAAATGTAGTGGATATATTCAGTGTAGTCAATATACTCAGTATGGTTTAAAGATTTTTTTCCGATTTCGCAAATTTCAATACTTTTACGAGCTAAAGGAGATACTTGCGAAGTAGATTTTCTTTTTTTAACACTGTATATCTGGAACTACTATTACTTTATTAGCTAAGATGATTTATTGTTTAAAGGCACCGATTTATTTGGGACAAGGAAATATTTTAAATTGATGCATTTATTATTATTTTTAAATTTACTTCTAATATGAACCCATATACTTAGCCATACTGTAGCGTTAATATGTTTGAACACACAACATAACATTTGTATATTACATCACCATTCCTGAATTAAAGATGCCGCCCCTACAGAATAAAATCCTAACAGAAATAGTTATTTATGTATCAATGTAGTAAACTGACATTTTAATCCGGACCGATCTCGACAGTGTAAGCAATGTCTGATGTCTACGAAAGTAGCCGAGGGAATTTTTAGTCAAGGGATTAACGAATTTTATTTCAGGGATGCACACCAAGTTATCCTTCCAACAGTAAACTTACATTTATTGATTCTGAATTCACCGTCAGTTAATAACTATCTAATATCTAATAGTTAACAGCGGGAGGGAAAAATGTATGTCTATGCCATGAAAAAATAATAACTGTGGCAGGCTATGAGGAAATAAACTATCATATTAATCCCTGTGGAATGAAGTGCTACTTTATTCTCAGGGAGAACAAAAAGCTTGAATATGTAAGAAAAATTACTTTATTCTAGAACATGTTCATTGCGTTACAAAAAATATCGTGTAATGAGTGGTATTTAATGTATTTGTGAGTTTACTTCACATTTAGTTTACTATAATACTGTTCGAAGGATAATGGCAAATGAGGTCGAGGTCATGTTGCTAGAGCTTGACTGTAGTATCATGCGTGAGGGTCGTAATGTATCCACTAGATTTGAAATACCTTAGATCGCATAGCATATAATATCAGGTATCTAGTAGAGTGTAGTGTAGTGACATATGATTATGCTTAATACAATTTTTACTACTTATTTGTTTTTAACGACATCTAGTTTCGTTAGTTTCACTAGCAGTCTTGCTTTTATTGTAATAGCTGTTTTCTGTCAATTATGGCTTTACATTTACGTACTCCTCCGTGTAATTATTCTGTCAAACTGTACCCTAGATGTATCTTGCTAACCTTCTCATTTTCGTAGCTTGTTTATATTTGACTTGAATGCCATTGCGGTAGTTAGGGGTTCTGATTAATGAAAAATCATGTATTGACGCATCACTAATCTCATAACAGCTTTAATCTTTAAGTTGTACATTTTCAAAGAACTACGTATGTAGGTCTATTTTAAATTGTAAATATCGCCAACCTTGGATATATAGAAAAAGCAGTAGTATATTAGCTGTCTCTATATTGCCAGCGTGGCCGAGCGGTTAGGGCGTCAGGCTGCGGTGCCACGGTACGAGGTTCAAGTTCAATCCCCACATTTGGCAACTAGGGGGCTTCCCACCCAGTCGCTTTAAAAATTGGGTACCGAAACCACAGTTGTGGAGGTAGGGAAAGTAAGCCAGTCGTCGAAGACGTGATGCTTACCACATCACCCAGTACGCCGGTAACGGTGTGCCAGATGACTGGGTTTCTGAAAGAGATATTTCGGCGACCCTGACTCACCTTGCATCAAGACATGTTGTTACGTGTCAAAAGCATTTGATATTAATACTAGTGTTGAATGAGGAATCTAGTGAGAGTGACGCGATAAAATTAATACCAGATTGGCTTTGTTCGTTGCTAGAAAAGATATAAAAACAACGTTTGTTTGTTTGAGAGAAAATTTCTATATCAGCTTTTAAAAAAGGCAAGAGTGTTTGTGGGGTGTAAATGACAATCTCGCCATTTAATATGGTTTGGTGATAGTAAAGAATTGGGTTACTGGCCAACCTTTCCTGTAAGGGAGATCATTAAGCGGATGTCATTTTTCCAATGAATATTATATTCAAGCTGTGAAGCGATTTGGGAAACACGAATTCAACGATTGCTAAGTTTATGGCCTGTGAACAGGGTATGTAGTTTAATGTGGCATTTGCCTTTTGTTACCTGGAAATTCGATTTATAGCAACAACTATTAGGCGGAAAATCTTGGAAAGATAATCTACGGAGAATCAACCGCAGTCTTGGAGGTCGATGTGTAGCGAATGACAGCCGAGGTTGGGGCCTGTCAAGCTGACATGTGATAGGAGTAACGGGACGTATTAAATGTCTGCGAGTATATCGGCACAAAGATAAGTGTTTTAGCTAGAATCTGAGGATATTTTTGCATATAAAAACTGTGTAACCATTAAACTTACGAGCGGTTTAAGTTAAGCTATTTGGGGTACCCTGCGTTAGGTTGTAATATTAAAGATGCTAATTGTCTGATCGATGGTAATAATGTTCTAGTAGTAATAAAACTAGCTACAAGTATTGCTTTCTTTCATTTTGATAGGGAGTTCAATAATCGTATTGTTATTAGTTGATAGAAAGTGAAGTTACAAGTTTCTTGGCATATATCAGTATATTTGAGTTTAACTTGTTGGCGCCAATTATCAACATCATAAACTAGAATCCGCGACGTCTTCACTGATGCTAGAGACGGGCCTCAAATATACTCTTATAGTGATCGATTGTTAACTAAGAGATATAGCGATGACCTAAAGGTAGGTAAAGGAAAATATAGATAAATATAGCTAACAAGTTTGGCACCCAACGGGGGCTTTAACAAGATTTTTGATGAGCTAACGAGGGGCTATAGTTTGGAACATATACCTTTAGGTCGTACTATAATAGAAAGGAGCAATACTGACAATAGTTATACATAACTTTCTGTACTCGTTTATGTAAGTGGAAAAATATCGTCAGAACGTGACAAACCAAAGAATTACTTTGAGAATAATACATAAAACGGTATACTTGTGGTAAAAAGGGTTTTACTTTGAGGAATCAGAATGGATGTTGATAGGTTATTGGTAGACGAGATAGATTATGAATTACGAATACGGGGAGTTGTTTGTAAGGGAAATATGCCGGAAAAGCGTAAATTGCTTAGAGCGCGTATTAGGTTAGAGAAGACGGGAAATGCTTCGTTCCCGGAAGTAGAATTGAATAACGTAGAAGAATTGGATATATGCAGTAGGAAGCTTGACATTCTTGTGGAACAGATACTAGCTTCTGAGTCATTTGTTAGGGGTGGTAATGATTATTAACGTATTCAGACCCGCTTGGTACATATTTCAAATCGACTAGAACGGTTAGTTTTTGAGGGGTCTTCAGCAGATGATAAAGATGAGCTATATAATAGGTGTTTAGGGGCTATGGACGATCTCGAGTCCAGATTAACATCTGAAAATGAACCTGTAGTTCCTTCTAGTTCACAAACAGTTAACTTGATGGACCTTGACGATGAGCCATTACAAGCCAATCAATCACAAAATAATTTTAATCATTCAAATGTAATTGATAGTCAACATTTTCAAACGTTACCGACACCTATTGGTTTTAACAGCACTAAAGTCATTGATGCTACTCCACGTTATAACAATTACCTTCCGATGAATAAATGGAACCTTCGTTTTGATGGTCAATCGGGACTTTCTAGTTTTCTAGAACGTGTTGAAGAATTGCGAATGGCGCGTGGGGTTACTAAGGAACAACTTTTTACTTCGGCTGTTAAATTTTTCACCGATTATGCTTTGATTTGGTATCGATCGGTTAAAAATACTTTGTATAATTGGCACCAGTTAGTTAATGCGTTACGTTCAGCTTTTCTTCCATGTGATTATGAAGCTTGTTTATGGGATGAAATACGCAATCGTACTCAGGGGGCCGATGAACCCGTGACCGTATTTGTGTCGATAATGGAAAACTTATTCCCTCGGTTACCATCGATACCTTCTGAAACAAAGCGCCTTAATCTAATACGTAGGAATTTATTACCACATTTCCAAACCCAACTGGCTTTAGAGAACATAGTTTCCTTTTCACAATTACTTCGAGTGTGTAAAGCTGTTGAAGATGCACATGTGCGTGCACAACGGTTCCGTGGACCTCCCACTCAGGGAAATCGAATGTTAGAACCCGATCTAGCCTATCAAAAGTCGAAATGTAATGCTAGGATTCATACAGTGAATGTATCCTCAAATGAGGGTTACGTTCAAACTCGTAGTAATAACCCACCGAAGGTAATCAATTCAACCAAGCCTTCTGATTTGAGATGTTGGAAATGTGATAAACCGAATCATTTTGCGCGTAACTGTTCAGCAAATAGTAAACAATATTGCTATGGTTATGGACGACCTGATTTTACTGTCCGTACATGCCCTTCATGTTCGGGAAATGGGGGTCGACGCCGCTAGACGACCGAATAGAGCGGTGTCAAATAAATTCTTCGGTCAATGTTGTAAATAATTCGGATTTTAGCTCTAAAGCTGTTTTAGATTATATTTTAAGTCAAGCAGGTCCTGATGAGAGACCGTATCTTAAAGTTTCAATTTTTGGTAATGAGATTCTTGGATTGTTAGATTCGGGTGCTTCGCATACTGTTGTTGGTAGAAAGGGATGGGAGCTGTTGAAAGGTCATTGTAGGCTTACACCAAGTAAAGCTAGGACATGTAATGTTGCTGACGGTGCAGAATGTCAAATATTAGGTATAGTTACAGTACCACTTATGCTTCGCGATAGAGTTTGTACTTGTGAGTTATTAGTTGTGCCTTCCGTACCCCATACCTTGATTTTGGGATGCGATTTTTTGCGTAGAATGGGTATTGTAGCCGATCTTAGAATTAACGAATGGACCTTCTCGAAAGATCACTTGATCCCGGAAGTTAATGCAATACAGGCTGTAGAACATTTATCTGAAGTTCAGCGAGAACAATTAGATTGTTTTGTCAAAGAAGTTTTTAGTAAAATGGGAAATAAGTTAGGATGCACTCATCTTGTTGAACATGAGATTAAAACCACATCGTCGCCTATTAAGCAGCGATATTATCCTATTTCTCCTGCTCTGAAAAAACAGGTAGATCTTGAGTTAAAGAAAATGTTGGATGAGGGAGTGGTAGAACCTTCGACTTCTGCTTGGTCATCTCCGATAGTAATGATTAAAAAGAAAGATGGTAGTTATCGGTTCTGTGTTGATTATCGCCAACTTAATAAAGTCAGTCAACCTGATGCTTATCCTATTCCATATGTATCAAGTACTTTGGATAAACTTCGTGACGCACATTATCTTACGACTCTTGATATTAAATCCGCATATTGGCAGATACCTGTGGCTGTTTCTTCACGCCCTTTAACAGCGTTTACTGTACCTAATAGGGGGTTATTTTAATTTCGCCGCCTACCGTTTGGTTTGCATACGGCGCCAGCAACGTGGCAACGCCTAATTGATAGGGTTATTGGTGCTGATTTGGAACCATATGTCTTTACGTATCTTGACGATATTGTAATCTGTACGACAACTTTCGAAAAACATCTTTCTGCTCTTCGTGAGGTTGTGTCTCGGTTATTAGCTGCTGGTCTTACTTTAAGCCAAAATAAATGTCATTTTTGTAAGCCAGAACTTAAGTATCTCGGTTATGTAGTGAATTCACGCGGTTTATTAGTAGACCCAGAAAAAGTAGATGCAATTAATCGTATTCCTACTCCTGTGTCAGTGAAGGAAGTACGTCGTGTAATTGGTATGGCGTCATGGTACCGTCGCTTTGTTCCAAATTTTTCTTCACTTATCGGACCTCTTACATCCTTGCTCCGCAAGAATGCGAAATTTTTCTGGGATAGTAATTGTGAACGAGCCTTCAGTGATATTAAAGAACATTTGATATCTGCTCCGATATTAGCTTGCCCTGATTTTTCTGTACCCTTTGTTATTCAAACGGATGCTTCTGGTTATGGTATTGGTGCCGTACTTACTCAACATCAAGCTAATGGAGAGAAAGTTATATGTTACATTAGTCGGTCGCTTACTAGAAACGAACGAAATTCTAGCACAACAGAGCGTGAATGCCTCGCTGTCCTTTTTGCTATTGAAAAACTTAGACCATATATTGAGGGAACTAAGTTCACGGTAGTAACTGATCATTATAGCTTAAAATGGCTTAATAGTATTAAAGACCCTGTTGGTCGTATCGCTCGATGGGCAGTTCGCCTTCAACAATATGATTTTGACATTATTCATCGAAAAGGTAAAGAACATGTTGTGCCTGACACTTTGTCTCGTGCTGTTCCTGTTATTGATGCTATTAACGTTCAGTTTGGTCCTGCTGGTAATCCATGGTATCATCGTACGTGTCGATTTGTTATTAACAATCCTCGAAAATTTCCCCATTGGAGAGTTAGTGACGGTCAATTGTATAAATATGTTCGAACCGATTATCCAAACTTGGCAGATGATGAAGATCATTGGAAACTGGTTGTTCCAAAGACTCAACGCCAAGAAGTTATCAAGCAAAATCACGATATTCCGACCGCTGGTCATACGGGTGTTAATAAAACTTTTCATCGTATTGCACAAAGATACTACTGGCCTAAACTACGTTATGATGTGGCTGCTTATGTTCGCTGTTGCGAAACGTGTCAACGAATTAAACCAGAACAGAGAGCCCTTGCAGGGTATATGGGTGGACATTCATTAATTTCGAAGCCTTGGGAACTAATCTGTTGTGATACTGTAGGTCCTTTACCTCGTTCAGTACAAGGGTACGCGTATATATTCGTAGTGGCTGATTGTTTTAGTAAGTTTCCATTAGTGTTTCCGCTCTGTACAGCATCAGCTAAGGTTATCTCACGTATTGTTGAGGAAGACGAATTTTTGATGTTTGGGGTTCCCAAGCGAATCATATGTGATAATGGCGTTCAGTTTCGCAGTCATGAGTTTCAAACTTTAAATCAGAAGTATGGCTGTAAGATTTCGTTTACTGCCAATTATCATCCTCAAGCTAATCCTACGGAACGTATAAACAGAGTGCTGAGAGTGACGCGATAAAATTAATATCAGATTGGCTTTGTTCGTTGCTAGAGAAGATATAAAAACAAGGTTTGTTTGTTGGAGAGACAATTTGTATATCAGCTTTTAATAAAGGCAAGAGTTTTCGTGGGGTGTAAATGACAATCTCGCCATTTAATATAGTTTGGTGATAGTAAAGAATTGGGTTACTGGCCAACCGTTCCTGTAAGGGAGATCATTAAGCGGATGTAATTCTTCCAATGAATATTATATTCAAGCTGTGAAGCGATTTGGGAAACACGAATTCAACGATTGCGAAGTTTATTGCCTGTGAACAGGGTATGTAGTTTAATGTGGCATTTGCCTTTTGTTACCTGGAAATTCGATTTATAGCAACAACTATTAGGCGGAAAATCTTGGAAAGATAATCTACGGAGAATCAACCGCAGTCTTGGGGGTCGATGTGTAGCGAATGACAGCCGAGGTTGGGGCCTGTCAAGCTGACATGTGATAGGAGTAACGGGACGTATTAAATATCTGCGAGTATATCGGCACAAAGATAAGTGTTTTAGCTAGAATCTGAGGATATTTTTGCATATAAAAACTGTGTAACCATTAAACTTACGAGCGGTTTAAGTTAAGCTATTTGGGGTACCCTGCGTTAGGTTGTAATATTAAAGATGCTAATTGTCTGATCGATGGTAATAATGTTCTAGTAGTAATAAAACTAGCTACAAGTATTGCTTTCTTTCATTTTGATAGGGAGTTCAATAATCGTGTTGTTATTAGTTGATAGAAAGTGAAGTTACAAGTTTCTTGGCATATATCAGTATATTTGAGTTTAACTTGTTGGCGCCAATTATCAACATCATAAACTAGAATCCGCGACGTCTTCACTGATGCTAGAGACGGGCCTCAAATATACTCTTATAGTGATCGATTGTTAACTAAGAGATATAGCGATGACCTAAAGGTAGGTAAAGAAAAATATAGATTAATATAGCTAACAATGTTCCTACATGGAATGTAGTCCCCGAACCGTACTTTACTTTACTTTTTTATTCTAGAATATTCGTTATAGTTTAACAAAGAAATATTGAACAATTATTATAATAGGTATCTGAAAAGAAGGCGTTGCCACTGCTGGAGCATAAGAAGATGGTACTAAATGGATTTATACCTTTATAACGGGTGTAACCTTTATTCTCATAATCTTTTATTACATTTTACAGCACAACCTGCTGAAGTATTGCATTCGTTCACAACAACTTTTAGAAATTCAAAGTTTTATTTGCAACCGTTCAATCAATTGCCGTCAAAATATGAAAGGTCTCATGACACTGCATAATACTTTTACACTTGCGCAGCCAGAAACCACTTTGTCGTTAAGTAAAGTGGAAAATTAATAAAAAAACGAGTTTATCTCGCCGAATGGAACTAAACATGATAAGTCACAAGTGATATAACCGATACGGTTGATTTCTGCGCTACTCTGAGTGGAATATTAATGCAAAAAACTAAACACCATTTGGGTAAGGTTGGCCGTTTTTCTTTGTTTCTGTTTATCGATTTGCATTTGAATTACCATTAATAGTGGCACACTGCAGGACTGGCGAGCCTGAAGTTGCGAGTTTGAATCTCGGTCCCAGCATAACTTTTTTCAATGTATCTAAAGATACAGATGCAAATTTTTACTCACCCTTAAATCTGAAGTGACACATTATTTTGTAACTATAGCTCCTAGGCAAATTTAATTATTTCAAATTTGCATGTCACCATTTTGGTTCATTTTAGGCCAAAGTTTTATTCCACGATTTGGCTGGATGTCACGTGGTGCACGGCGTAGCGACATGCATCTTCAACGCAGCCGTTTTCTCTCACTATTCTAACTCCACAGCCTGGATACACTATAAGACCATCCCCAAAAGCGGATAAAATTACGCGCTCCGGTCAGAATGAGGAACTCTTCAAGTCCGTCTAACCTGTCCAATAACGTCTCCTAAATCCTAAAACCTACACAGAATTATGCAAAAGGCGCCGATTCAAACGACATGCACAGTCACCCGTTCTTAATACCCCGATTGAACTTCGAGGCTGGTCTGTGACAAGTTCGGTCTCCGCTCTGAAAATGCCATGTCCTAACCTGGGGAATGCTTTGGCGCTGGTTCAAATGACGAGCATTTTTACCAAATACGCGATGGAACACAGACGCTGATTTAAGTGATCTGTCCATCTTCCGATTGCCCTTATAGTATTCGAACCTCCCAGGGGGAAACTACAAATCGGTGGCGTTGGACGCTACACTAATTATCCGACTTCCCGACGACCCCCGCCCCGGTAATCAATTGTAAACACGGATTAAATGGTCGCCGGGCTAAACAAACCAAAAATTACCCGATTCAAAATAATAGATGCACTTTCTGAACAGAGGTTGCACCCACCTTTGAAAGAAAACTTTGGATGTGTTCACCGATCATGGCCTACGCATAAAGCTATCCGAGGGACAAACACAACTAGTGGGCAAAAGGATAATTTCCCCGTTGCGTTACAATCTGCACCCTCTGGTCCACGAGTACTCTCTCCTAATGGTGTTTATAAATCGTTTCGCAATAATTAGTTCCTGACTTCTTTGCAAACTCCCTTTAGCCAACGTCTTACATAAGGACACGATCATGTACATAAAATAATATGATAACTACCATACCAAATTGAAAGCACTGTTCCAACAGACTTCCAAAGTTGCGATAAGGGGCTTGCACCATCTTGTCTTCTAACTAATTAATTCGATTGTGTCTGTTAATGCCAATGTTACTTGAACTACTTGAAAATCTAGCTTTTACCAATATATTCTTTGATATAAGATTAATTTAGCTGCAGTACTAAACAATTTGAAATAGTATTTGAAGATATCTAGGTCTAATAAACAGTAGTTGCCAACAAACACTCATACAAATATATAAAGTGACAGTCCTACTGTTTTATCACATTTCTAAATGTTTTTCTTCAGTGGCATATTTACTAGTATCTATATTAAAGAAAAACCATTATATAACACCATGTGTTGTTTTTCTTGTTTTGTTTAGAATTATCCTTCTAAGAGATGTCACAAGCTATGCTTATATACATAGTGATTGGGGAGGACACTCCCATTGTTCAGTGAATCAAAATAAATATCATATAAACAGAAATTCCATTCTCAACCTTTACAGAGACATTATGTGTTGTTAACTTTAACTAAAGTCGCACCTAAAATTAAAAAATATATATACTATATGCACGCCTTCTATTGCTAGAAAATATCTGTCAATTTTTGTTTTAATATCCTTCCCCAGTTTTCAGTAGAATAAGAACAATTTAATATTCATCCATCTTTAATATCTCCGCAAGGCTTGAGGACATAATACGTTTATATGACTTTTTTATTCGTTTTAATACACTGAACACAAAATATGGAGATGTCCCATTCCAATCACTCTTGTTTTAAAAACAGTCAACCCATTTAGTTATTCTTAAATCGCACATTTCAGTTCGTACGTATATAGTCAACTCTGTCTGACCTACATAACGTATTGGTATTGGCGTAATATTAAGGACTAAGTTAATTCTACAAAGGGGTGTTAGGTTAAGGGTGTTTTGAATTACTAATATAATTGAATTGTTAAACCTAATAACCAACACACGCCTACAATTTCCCCAACGTAGTATCTATAGCTTAAGTCTTACACCCGGCACGTTTTCAAATCACTTTCGTTCGATAAATGTAGCTGACGATTTCCTGCAGCGTAATCCCGCACGACACTCAGTACGTTTCAAAGGCTTAAAACTTAAATGTTGCGATTTCCTCAGCTGTCAGAGTTTGCAATAAAAGGCGAAGGAAAGGAAAGCAAATAAATCATTGGCGGAGCTCTAATAGTTTACTGCATTTCCTGCTCGTCTTGGCGGTGTGCGCTTTCCACTTAACAAATAGCCAGGTTCGTGCTTACCACAACTTTTTGCTACGCCGGGGAAAATTAGGCTCAGGTGCGTTCGGAAAGACTAAACCAATTTAATTTTTTGCTGTCTATGTTTGTACCCCTCAAAACGTATCATTAAGCTGGATTTTCGGCACGTATTTGTTTTGGCCAGCGCAAAAAGCCTGGCGAACTTCTTCCTGGCGATATCCAAACGATCAATACATACCTTAATACGTCGGCATTCAGTTCTGCCCTTTATAAAATACCAGCACCTGTGCCCCATGCACCAGGTCCGTAGCCACAACGTTTATGCAGAAAGGGTACGCGATTATTGCTAGAGGGTATCATATTTTTCAGCAGCGTTAATAATTTTTTTCAGATAGTAATTATACTTGCTTTAAAAATACAGACAAGTAGGTATAACAACATCTTTTAAATTTGTTATTATAACAAACAAGCTCTATACAATGACAATTAATATAGTAGGCTGAGTATTACCGATATTCCATTTTAAAGCTTTCCCAAAATCCATGAATGGTTAAAAAAATTATCTGAAAATATTCGGTACATACACATGGAATTGTCGGCAAGAGTAGTGTTGAGAAAGGAATGACAATTTTCTAAAGTTCTGGCAAGACAAGCCAATGCTGAAATTTTGCACTATGAAAAACTCTCGCTGAAATTGCTTTAGTGCAAATTATTAATGGTAATATAATAAGTGGTACGCTTATAATAAGTAAGTGCCAGTGTGGCCGAGCGGTTAGGAATCTCGGTTAAGGTAACACGATACGGGGTTCAATCCTCGTAACCGACGGGCGGCCCACCCTGTCGTTTTAAAAATTGAGTACCGAGTCGTCGGGGGCGTGATGTTAACCACATCACCCAATACGTCGTTAACGGTGTGCCAGATGACTGGGTTTCGGTAACAGATATTTCGGCGGCCCTAACCCGCGGGGTCTCGGGCCATATTCCTAGTTGTGATGAATCGCTCTGAACTTTTTATAATAAGCAAATACATACGTATTGATACATATCAAAAAGAAATGTGATAGATGTATGCTTAGATTTTACGTAGTTGTAGAAATAAGTGTAAAATATTGCGGTATGATCATATATTGTCAATATGCTGGCTGTTGTGGAATGCGGACGTATCCTTTTTGTTTGGTCGACGCACTTAACGTACGTGAATTTAATCAAATAATTTTGCCCGTTGCGGGCAATATTATTTCCACAATGAGTGGTTATAATAGATTTTAAAAGACGTAAACAGTGTTTGCCCTGTGTTGGGCCTGTAGTAAAGCGTATCACCCAAAATATGTGAACTGCTAGTTTTGCGACTTGTGTGCTGATAAGAAGAATAACTATTTAAGACATGTGCTGGAAAGTAGGACGGCAGTCTTGGATGGCATAAATACCGGATTAAAAAAGCATTCTGACAAATTAGAAGCATTACAAAATCAGATTGAATCTTTTGATGGAAACGTCAAATTACGGTCAAAAACATCATGGAGCAACAGAAAGACATGACGTATGCTGAAAATTAAAGTTAAACAAGCACGAACCCGTTGAAGTTATAAAACCCAAAAATCAATACCAAAAAAGTATTAACACTAAAAAAGGCAATACCTACTGAGTTAAATACATCTGACCTAGGGACTATTAGCAAGGAAGGTGTTGTTATTGGATGCAAAAACAAGGATTATCTAAGTAGAATTAAAGGAAAACCCGAAACTAATCGTGGAGAGAACTATGAAGTTAAAATTCCATAGAAGAAATTGCTTAGAGTAAAAATTGTTGGACTAACCGAGAAATTGGCAATGCAAACAATAGAGGAGAAAATAATATCCCAAAATAGTTTTTTCGGAATCACAAGAACCATCCATATAAGTTGTACATATAAAGGAAACCCTAATCAAAAACAACAGGAAAAATTATACAGTAATTGCTGAAGTAAATGCATGTTCCTATCGCGTAATTATGAAAGAAGAAAAAATTAATGTAGGCTGGGATAGGTGTAGAGTTTATGATGCAGTTGAAGTAACGAGGTGCTTTTCATGTAATAGATTCCATCATACATGTAAATCGAATATAACATGCACAAAATGTGCCGGTTCCCATCTTTTGAAAGAATGTAAGGCTAAAAACGAAGAGAAGAAGTGTGTGGACTGCTGTAATGCTAAATAAAAACTTAAAATTCATCTAGATGTAGGTCATTTTACATGGAGCTTTGACTGTACAGCTTACCAACGTAAACCAAAGCAAAAAATAAGCAAGATAGATTTTTTAGAATAACAATTAAATACTGAAATAATTTATTCAAATGCACAAAATATGCTAAAACATATGGAGAAAATTGAAGTTTTAATTGAAGACAGACGTCCAGCTGCCGTATTTTTAAATGATACAAGATTTACAGAGAATATTGGGGACTATGAAATAAGTTTTCGGGGCTATGTTACCATTTGTTGTAATTCCGAAAATCGATACACTGGAGGAGTAGCAACTGTTGTAGGTAATAATATAAAATTCAAAATTATGTCAAACTTTTACTTTGACAAGGAATTCTGGCTGCTCGCCATTTTTAGTGTGATATGGCAGCCATTTTGTGAGCATTCCAAGGGGCAACCTACAAATTTGAAATTTTGTTTGCGGCTCGTGCCTATACCGGGAGATTTTTTTCGACTTCTGGTCGGATATTTCAATTAATCTCTATCGTCACTGCTTCAATCATTCCACAACCAACTTGTACAGAGATGCTCTTCGCCGACGTTTTTTGAGCTGAAATTGTAAATTTTCTCTGTACCACTTCGAGTCCCAGGTTCCCAACAATTCAAGCCGCTCCAACCTTCTATGGCCGCTCTTCTTTAGTCAGACAACTGTCCCTGTTCTGCGTAATGCATAATTTCATGCATGATATAAGATAATTAAAAATTGGTTGATTTAGGCAAAGACAAATTTTAAGCGTAGACCCTTCCCATTGCAAGTGCAGCAATGTCTTCAGTGAACAGGTTATTAATATTCCTTTTCCTGTGGAAGCAGGCAAACATCTAAAAAAAATTACAGCTTTCTTTGTTGCGGTTATGTCCTTCAGCTGGGGCACATCTAAATGCATTTGATGCGTTTTGCATTAATAAAGTGGATCTCAAATTACAGGCTGCGTAACATATTTGTATCCAAAATGCGGCTAGACGAATTCTTGCAGTAAAATCGTTTTTCAGAAATTACACCACAAGATAAGTCTTGTAGCCGAGAGGAATCTTTGTCGTAAGAGCCCCTATTCCATCCCCGGCGAATAACTTGTACCTTCAAGGTAAAATATATTTTAACCACCGCGAGCCTTTTATTTTAGCCTATAACCCTTCCTTTCCACTACGCTAATTGGAGCACCATTTTGGAATTATTATTTGTCGTAAACGGGTTTTTCCCAGTTACCTACCGTCTGCTGAACAGTGATGTTGTAAAACGCTCCAGTAACCAACTTTATCTTTTTATGGATGCTAAGATTTTTATGTATTTTTTGTAATGCTTTTATTTTACAGCCTTCAGTGAAAAATTGCTTCTTAGTTTTATATGTTTTTAATGTAAGGTCTTTCTGTTGTTTTACTTCCTTCTATTTATATGCGTAAACTTATACATACATCCTTATTTTGGCATTAGTTGTAGAATATCGTTGGTCATATACTCATTTCTTTTCGTAAGTGTTAGGTAGTTTTTACTTGCTCCTAGTGTCGTTGCTTTATATTTTTTGGTATATGTGATTATCTTCTTCATGTACCTACTGTTGTTTTCTGATTAACCTAATCTGGCCTAAAAGAAATAATATTGCTCAATGGTTGACAGACCACAATAAATTACATATTGATACGGTATTTGAGCGTTGTCAGAGAACATGTTATAAGACGGGAACGACGTTACGACATGAAACGACATAAATCGGGAAATTCCTGGGATCTGTTGGCCGGTTCACTCAGTAGAGAAGGGGCGAGGGGTTCTTTACGACCGATCAGGGCTACAATCCAATGAACGGGACAAACACAGGTGGGCTCATCGAGAAAGTGGAAGCAATGGCCCGACCTTTCTCATCCAATCTTGGCATTGCTTGAGCGACGATCCACGAAAATCTGAGTCGGACTTATCTTAACTTACATTTGCTTACAGCTGTCTGAGTCCCTTTACAGAGGAAAATACACAAAATACACACACAAACGTCATAAATCTACTAAAAAAGCACAACTAGATAAAAATTGAATACATTAATGTAGAAAATATATAGGTGAAAAATGAACATTAAATAAGATACTCGATAAAGAGTAATGTTGTTGATTGCCCAACGTTTAATCTAAATGCAGGCGGTAAAATTGACAGCAAACGATGTAACTGAATCAAAAACGGTAACAACTTTAATTTGCACCAATAAGCTACTTTCAAACAATAAATCTTGACGGTAAATACTCAAATTGACTTAAAGGACAATAACAACAGTTGAATCGTTTTCCTTTTAATTCACGACAACGCTGCGTAACATGGCGACACTTCAAAAATCGCTTTTCACTGCGCAAATGCGCTTGTTAAAATTAGTACAAAATAACGCAGTACCTTGAGGGATTCAGCTTGCTACGGTGATGGTGTACAACGGTGCTGCAGGTCGGCCCCAAGCGAATGTCACAAAATACTTGAAGGAGCTACGAGAAACGGCTTAGGGTGTGGTCTGCCAAGTGGGTTTATGCGGTGTTAGACCCCACCAAAGGGTACAACGAAGAACGTAACGATAGGCAAGGGTTGCTTCATCACAAACGATTAGCACAAATGAGGTTCCCATTTATAATCCGCCGCAATGGCGTTAATTGGAGATGCCCACTCCACGGTACGGAATTCCTCAACTAATAACTTGCACCGCCCGTCTCTTAGATGACCAAAGTTTGACCGAAAACACCTATTCAGTTCACTTATTTCAACATTGCGGTGAAGGCCAAGGCCGCCGTAGCGGAACAAAACTTTCACACTTTTTGTCTTGTTGAAGTTAGGCGGTAGACTCCTGAAGCCAAAGAAAAGCGCGCCTGCGTTACTTAATTTGTTCTCTGTCTAGCACATATAGAAACGCAAGAATTGCGTCATTATGGCTCAATATTAAATCAGAATTTCGCATGAAGAACGGGCGAGACCCGACAAACAACGGGCGACGCCGACACTCCGACGCCGAAAAGCGATTAAGATAGTGGAAGCAAAATTACGTCATTCCTACGGCAAGCAAGCACATTTGAATTTAAATATAAAACCTTTCCCAAGATATGAAATGCAATGGGTCGGAAAAGGCCAGTCTTTGAAAGGAACGAAATTAGGTTTTAAAACGTAGCTCTACTATCGGTTTGGAGTTAGATGAAGCGACAAGAGTACTAATATTTGAAATATAAAAGCGGAAAATGGGGAAAGATCTAAATGCAACAAAATGCCCTTACGAACACCTTCGTTGGTATTCTAAAGAAAAATTAACTGATGTATTTCTAGATTGTGCTGAAAATAGCACTACACAGACAACCACCGTATTATAAGCAATTCATGCAACGTTTGCATCCTGTAGACGATGAACAATGTTGTGGTATTTTCGAACTTGGTAATTTTACTAGATTACCGAAAATCTTGTTAGAAGCGTGTCATGGCCTAATAAAACACAATTTTCTAGAGGCGGCCAGTTTTATAACGATTCAGGATTTTCGTATGTTGTGTCCAGCATGTATTTCGAGAAGATCTACAATAATTTATCCATAGGGTGAATGGTATCTAGGACTGGTACCAATCCAATAGACTAAGGAAAAATGCCGCCTACTCGTCGATTCGAACCGAGAATTCACCAGCCCTTTTACCACCACAGCACCCGCTTGTGAATAACTTTAATAGTTCTGACATATGGTTCTTCGAAAATCCACTCACAAATAGGTAACCCCGCATTCAATAAATAATTTCTATAAATATAGGGCTGTAAAAGTTTTAATGAAAGGTTGCTTGTATTGCAAGTAACAGACACAGATAAGATACTTTTCATATGATAGCACATCATCAGCCGATGGGCTGCAACTGAAAGTGGATTTGCGGAGTAATATTTATATTCTCAAGCTTTTTACGAACGAGGACTCGTAAAGCAATTAGTTTACAGAGTGGAAATTAATATACAAGGTCGATTACTTATCAGAATTTTAGATGCATAAAATGATATTCGAAATGAACCTAACCTAATGTACAATGTGTATCCGCCTTGTTGCTCTCAAAGTAATGCAGATAGGGAATATATTCATCTCAACTTTTTTGTTAGAATAACTTCCCGATATCTGTTAAATAATTTATAATCGTTATTAATCATTCTGTATAAGTTAACTTTACTGCCGAGAAGGTGGTGGCATATGTCAGTGCTAGATGGAGCCCTGCTGCCCCTGTCGTCCCCATAACTACGACCATGGCATTCACAAGGCACCTCCACAACTGTGAAGACGATTTTTATTTAGCGGGTCATCTATATTTATTGCTTGCGAAAATGAGCCGTCAAGGCAAGCTTCAATTTATTTCCTCTCCTCGCGCCTGATATCTACTCCGACCAGAATGATAACTTAGTTGGATTTAAAGTTTAATTCCGTCACGTTGGAGCGAGGAAATGGATAACGTAATGCCCTTAAAGGCAGGTGATCGACGGCAATTATGCGCGCCCACGCTAACGCAACTACCTTGCTAAATCCCCGTTCGCGGCGACATAATGGAGACGGCGAACGGTCACGCACTGCAATAGCGACGGAAGTGGACCCCTGTCACAATGACACCTTCAATTTCCAACTCGACACTGCACAACTCTCGAAAATGTCACCGAATCTGATGTAGGATTTCTAAAAAATTAATATATTATCCCAAAAATCTGCTCGCAGCGCTGTGCCTCCAGCCATCGTTAGCATATCAATAATGTAGAATTTTTCTGCCTCACTGTCAGTTTATTTTACTCTATATTAAGATAATCATGAAAATATCATATTAATATGTTTAACCAGGCGTCAATAAAACGTATATAGCAGTTATATTCCTAAATCTGCGTCAAAGAGCAATAACTTTTTGGAATGCATTTAAATAAGCATCAGAGGCAAGTACATAATCCTGAAAATAATACATACTACTCCATATAAATGTTACACACCACGTGTAGGAAGTTAGCATAGCACTGGTTCCAATTGCAGCTAACGTCTATCCGACAAACGTTAGTTTCAATTTCGATTCTTCGATGTAATGACTTTCATTAGTTAATACAATTTTTTTTAATCTTGGAGTCGTAGAAACAATTTTACATATATGCAGCACGAGTAAACAAGTTGTTCATTTACCTACTCGCAGATACTAAGATCGACATTAAAAGCAACAATTTACAACGAGTATATACTCCCAGTGGTTATATTTGGTTCTGAGACATGGGCCCCGACTAAAAAACTAAACAAATTAAGGACACAGCAGAGAACCATAGAGAGAAAATTATTGAACATATCGCTAAAAGGCCATAAAAGTAACAAGTGGATAAGGCAAAAAACACGGATAATCGACATTATAGAAAGAATCAGCTCATTGAAAATGAGATGGTCAGGTCATGTGGCCACATATAAAATTGGAGCGGACACATTACTCGATGGACACCAGCGGGCAAAAAAGGAGTATGGTTAGATCCCAGCGGAGATGTTATGATGAACTTAAGAAATTTAATGGAAAAACTGGTACCACATCACACAACACAGAAACAGATGATTTAATATGAGAGAGGCCTATATCCAATGGATAGATAACGGCTGAAAACGAACAGATACTCAGATCGACATGGCTTAAATGGATGTCAGGTTGATTTCCCAGTAATTTTTTGGTAATGCATAGTTGCTACATACACTAATAACGACAAGTTGAAAGAAAGTCGCACCTAGTGTAGGTTTCGGAATTCAATAAACAATAGCGACTGAAGAAGAAGATAAACGCATTTTCTTGTTTAAGGGTATTAACACAAGTTAGTCCTTAAGAATTCAGTTTTTTCAACTGGTATTCAAGTTAACCATAGAAATTATTTTACCTACGTATTTATTAGTCCATTTATCGCATTCCTTTTCGGTAGCGAAATCTTCTCACAACACGAACCGACCGTTTATCTCGCAAACGACAACACCGCAAACCTCCATATATCAACTTACATTTAGCTCGTGGCCTGAAAACTGCTGGGCAGCGGATTGGGCTGGCACACGTCACCAAGTACTAGTACGCCATCAACCTAGAATAAGTCGACGTGAAGAAATTTCCTACAAAAGCGGTTACTCCAGGAAAGTACTTAACTTCATGCTCGATCGGCTCTCTGAACGATGGAGTCACGAACCAGTGTGAATGCCCCGAGATACCTTTAGTGGAGTACTTGTTAAATACACTATTAATGGGTACTTACTTGAAGTGCAAACACTGGCTTGCTGCACGCAAACACTTAGACAGTGAATTCTGTCTACTTCAGGGTTTCAGGTCGCTTTATTTAGCTCACAGTGGATGATTTTACATTTTCAGTAACTGCTAACGTGAGCCTTTAGGCTAGGCACACTTCGACTAACTTTCACCTCCTCCTCAAGTTAGATATACGGTAATAATTCAAAAAGTTATTAAACAGATTAGAAGGGGAGTTTGGATGATGAACAAAGTTCCAAAACAGCATAAACCCGGAAATGCATTATCAGACAGCTACACCACTGTAAAGGGTAGTAAAAAAACATGAATTCTATTTAACATAAAATAGTAAAGAAAAGGCAAATTTGGAGGAATTTGATTTATGAAAGTTACCAATAGCAAAATTACGACATTGACAAAAAAATTTATCTACTTTAAAACGAACTAACAAGTTAAATTTAATGACTGAATAGTTTACGTTAAAAATGTATGCAGCGGCATGCTTGCTGCTAGAAGTATGGTTGAGTGTTTGCAGAAATTATATCAACCACAGCACATGGAGTTGATGTCCAAGGCTTTAAGATGTCCAGAGAAGAAGCGAGTAAGATGCAACGGAAATATTTTATCAATGCTACAATTCTAGAATGTTAGTTCGTTTGACAACACCGCCAAAACCTACCAAACACCGATAAATTGGTCTCGCTTTTTATTAAATATCACTTTATAAAAAATACTGACGCTATAGCTTAAAATGGTGAAAAATAACATTTGAGTCTTCATACAAATTAGTCTTCTTCCAATACAAGAACCTTTTAGATACAGTGATAACACCGGGACATGTAGTAGTAGTAGTTGTGGGGATACCGAAGTCTAGCAAGTAGGCTACTATAGGCTCTTTTTGCCAACTCCGTGCCATCGCCTCAACCACCCTCATTATTATCCTCTTCGATTGGCTCTTCTCCATGCTTAAACCTTCCTGATTTTCTAATATAGATCAGAATATCGGCCCAGAGTAGGAATTTCAACTCTTCCATTCGAAGCGTAGGTGCTCCAAAGGTTCTATACCTCAGTCGCTGACACGCCTAGCATTCTCCCAAGCAGTGAAAGGACGTTTCCTCATCCCTGCCACATCATTGGAAAATGCAATCTTTCTCTAAAACCGGAACATAGTATAGACCGGTACTTTACCCAACGATGCTTTCATGGTCCTTAGAAGTATAGTCCCTGATTTATTTTTGGGCTAGGTGTCCCTCTCATAGCACTGTCTACAAAATCGCAAGTATCTAGAAATCAAAATATGATTTTAAAACTTTTATGATTAATTGTACGTGTCATAGTTCCTAAACAACGGTTGCAGATAGAAGTACGTCGCAAATTCTTTACAAGCAATTACCACTCTTGATTAACCTACTGAATAAACTGCAATTATGCTGAAATTGCTGACGTTTATATTACCGTTTGTTATGAAATGTACACGTTAGGTAAACTTCAAATATAAGCTGGAACACTGCGCTCAATATTTGAAATTTACCTCATACTATTCAGTAGATAAATAGGATGCTCCCTAGTCAATAAAGTAATGGAGATATATGTCTGTATTCACGAACCTCTACCTAACGGGTCCAACCCTACTTATTTGAGACTACATAAGACAGTTTTGGCACACCATCCTCTACCAACGGGACCAAATATTTACTACCTTCCTTATAACAAGAGATCAATAAAAAAACCAATTGGGGTAGGCTGTGATATGTGTTATACGCTTGGCAGTACTGAAGTGTATTGTCAGTCTATGTCAAATTCGCGATTAGCAGGTTAGGTTTTGTTTGTTGTTTGACACAGTCTGACGTAAAACTTAACCTCCAAATCTTGAATTTGATATAGACTGACAATACACTTCAGTACTGCCAAACGTATAACACATATCACAGCCTAACCTAATTGGTTTTTTTATTGATCTCTTGTTATAAGACTGCATAAAGTCGTTGGCACTGCGTCTTTTTACATTCCTGCACCCCTACGAATTACCCGGGAAATGTCTAAGCCACCCTAAATTACCTACAGTCCACTACAAGCTCCACCTTGAACAACAGTACATCAAAGCAACTCTTGTGTTGGTGATTAAGCTCGATTATCAACATATTTTATTTGTATACTGCAGGGAAACATTTTAGATAAGATGATTGCTGTTGGTAGAAGAAGGATGTCCTGATTACGAAACCTAAGAAGGTGATTTAACTGTAATTGCACTTAACTATTGATATATTCTGTAAAAAAAAACGTAAAAACCTCGCAGCGCAGATGTCACATGAAAAAAGAAGAAGGTGTCAAAGTGTCCGAAGTCATCCAATTATGGCACTTTAGGAAATAATTCAGACAACGTAGTTTTTTGATTGAGAGGAGCAGGTTAATAAGTTTGGTGATGACTGAAGGGTTGTAATTTTAAAGTGGTTGGGATTGGAATAAGGTGTGTGATCAAGAAGGCCAGGCATAACTATCTTGTAATAGCAATTGTAACCTACGCTAACCGACACATTGAAGTGCGCACAGTGGATGTTAACAACTGTAAAATTAGTGGCATTCAATGCCTTCCTGTATGTATGTATGCATGTACGTATTATCGATAACATCATTTTACCTTGCCGTGTAGAGGCTGATGCTTTAAGAGCTTGCATCTGGAGGTACAATGCTCAACTTGTCCCGGATTCGGGATACAAAATTGTAGCGCGCCTTTTGCGCTATCGCAGCAAACATTGTGTTATGGTGATATGTTGACCTTGTTATCCTATCTCTTAGGTCTGTGGTTCTGAGTAGAGCACAGTTAATTTGGTGCCCAACTGTGAATGGTCTCACCAATCCCGATTCCAATCGGCAAGGCTGCGGAAAAATCCCGGCCCCCGTAGGATTCGAACAGGAAACTTGCTTAATGCAAGCCTAGCACCTACCCAACTGCGCTATGCTGCTTCAATGTCTTTATTTATGCGTTATATTTGAAGTCTAAACGCTATTTTGCTGCTTTTACTAAATCAACGTTACACACTAAACCCATATGTAAGCGCTGCGTATACATAAACCTATATTTATAGTTAGCAATTGAGTCTAGATATTTCAGCTCGACCTAAAAGCATGGATAGATAAACGTGACGTTTTAATTAAAGTTCGTTACCTAATTATTTGCGAATAAATGATATGAACCAAACAATTGAAAACTCGTGTTCTACGCCTCAATTGTAAAAGTTCGGGTATAATATTATTCAGAAAAGAATACACAAGAAAGTCTTGTATTAGAAATATAATAAAGCAGCAGCGTGAATTCTTCAGGTATTCCTAACGTATTAGCAAGTTTTACAAATGTGGTTTTTACGTTCGTGATTGCTAAATGCGTTTAGATTTACCTGTGCATATTTTTTGAGCGTAAATATTCTGGTAAGCATTCTCGAACTATATTATGAAGAGTCACATCTTCCACATTATCTTAAGGTTACTTAAAGCCACCACTTTTTCCATATTAATTATGAACTGAAATCCTATTTGCCGCTGTTTTTACTTCTGTTTATAGAAAACTTAATGGTACCGTTAGTGATTTCTTAACGTATGCTGTTTTTCAGGCTTAGGTCGGTTGGCAACGGGTTGTGAAAATTAGGGTCGCTTTCTCTCGGCGGAGAAGCTGCAGTGCAGCTTATACATAAATATGTGCGGGCAACAATTCCGCCGTACGTGCTAAAAGCTTGGAGGCCACAGTTGACTGAAAAAGGCAATAAATCAACGCGCGTATTTATCAGCCCCAGAGACAAAAAATATATAAATGCGGCTTTAAAGGTAAACTTGCCCTTGCATGCGCCTAACTCATCTTCCTGAGGGCCAACGAGTTGCTGCGGCGAATGTTGACAGCGTGCTTAAAAGGCAATAATTCAAAACAAACTCATTTAAGTGTTCGACAGAAGAACTGCGGAGCACAAGCTGAATCGGGGCTTGTAAATTTTCCTCTTGAGGTAACTGGCTGCTTAACATCTTATTATACAAATATATTCAGGTAGCATCTTCTATACAGTCTGTAAATTTCCGTAACAAAGTTGGCTGAACAAGGCTATAGATCAGCGAGAACGTTTTTGGCCTTTGATTGAAAAGCGCAAAGGCATTATGATGCTTAAAAGCTTTATTAAATTCTATTTAATAAAATCAATGCAGGTCAGATATTTATTAAATTAGGTAACTCGTTAGTGAACGTGGTGAATTTCTATTTTTATGAACTGCTTTTGAACTTCGCAGATCAGTGGTGGTTATTCCATGGGAGCTGCGGGCTGCAGATTCAGCAATTATTTACTTACATTAAATTATATTTGGATTTACAATGTCCATAGAAAAATCAACCACCACAAATCAAAATAAAACGTTTGTTTCAAGGGATCTGTTATAGTTTCAATAACGTAGTTTCACATGCAATGTAAGTATGCAAGTGTGAAAACCACAACAACAAAACAAAACGTTAGGTGTAGGTGGGCTTTCAATATTAATTTTTTAATTCATGAAATTGTGATGGAAGAAAATACAAAGTACCTCAATCTGAGCATGAACTATAAAGGTAATTTGGTTTTCGAGATCAAAATTACAGTGGAAATGATAAAGATGAGGGAGCGAAAGCTTACGTAGAAGTGGGAAAACGAGTCTGGCTATTAAATAACGAGACAGCGCGCGTAGATGGCGTCTTAGAGGGAAAGGGGGGGGGGGGGACGAATGCAGCGTTGGATAGCTGGAGGTGTCTACTATTCCGGTACGGAAACACGTTTTTGTCGCTGTAGCAGTATCTTTTCTAAAGACGTTAGAAACGAACGTGTTTTTTTCTCGTGCCGATAACAATGTGTGACGAAAAACACGTGCAACAGATCAATGTGAAATTTCTCGTTAAATTAAAAAAAACTTCGACTGAGTGCTATAATTTGTAGAAAGAGGCATATGGTGAGAATTCTCTATCTCGTGCGCGTGTTTTCCAATGGTATAAACGGTTTTCTGAAGGCCGAGAGAGCACCAAAGATGACCAACGCCAACGTCCAGGTCGACCTGCCTTTGTTTCAACTACGCAAACAGTGACCAAAATCAATGAAATTGTGCGCGGAGATCGTCGTATGAGCATTCGGATGATTGCTGAGACTGTAAATGCCGATAAAGAAACTGTCAGAAAAATTTTACATGACGAATTGAACATGAAGAAAGTCTGTGCGAAGTTGGTCCCAAAAAAATTGACCCCTGACCAAAAGCCCGTCCGTTAACAGATCTTCTCAGATTTCCTTGAGAGGTTAGATGAAGAGCCTGAATTGATGGCAAACATCATCACATGCAAGGAAACCTGGATATTCCAATACGATGATGAAACTAAGCGACAATCCATGCGCTGGAGAACTCGCCAATAATGAAAAAAGCAAGGATGTCGAAATCAAAATTTTTGACATCAACGGCATCGTGATGACTGAATGGGTTCCAGAGGGTCAAACTGTAAACAAAACTTACTATTTGAAAGTTTGGCAACACAAGTCGTGGATTTTGCACCAGGACAACGCACCTGCCCATAACGCGCTGTCTGCGAAGCGTTATTTAGCCGCTAGAGGCACTCCAGTGCTCGAACACGCACCGTACTTGCATGATTTAGCACCCTGTGACTTTTTTCTGTTTCCGAAGATCAAGTCTGCCTTAAAAGGAACCCGGTGCGAGTCGATGCAAGAGATGAAGCGAAAATCGGCGGAACTCCTAAATGCTCTTACAAAAGATGACTTCCAGCATTTCTTGCCAATGGAAAAACGAATGCAACGGTGTGTGGCGAAGGGAGGCGAGTACATTGAAGGGGAGCACTCGATTACGGAATAATTTTTAAAATAAAACTTTTTTTCATAAGCAGTCTCGTTATTTAATAGCCAGACCTCGTATAGTACAGTAAAATTGTCCGAAAAACCCCGCCACCTTAAAAAAGTTGAGCGCGGCCATTCCTTTTGCCCAGTGGGTTAGGGTCATTAGGCAAGTGTAAAACCAAAAAGCCGTGCCCCCACCCCCTGCCACACAGCCGCCATCTTAAAAACAATTGAAATTTTTTCTTCTCACGATCCATTGGTTACACAGAAAAGTTATTGAACAAAAAATGTTGGAAATAAAATTCTACACATTTTTTATCCGTTTATATTGCAAACGGTAGAGGGCGACAAAGTTACCAAAAATCGGGTTCCGCCATTCTAGCTCTGTGGGGGTGATTTTTTCCGAAAATTGCGAATGTGAAAGTTGTAGTGCTTGAAAAAACGTGCACCAATCTCTTGTAATAACGTGATTGATTTAAATAGTCTCCGAGTGACAACCCTTTAAAGTTCGCGCGGCGTGGGAAATGTATATTCTGGCGCAGTAACGTAACCATCTCTCTTTTGCGAGGTAAAATCGTCAAGTCACTCAAGTAGTTTCAATGTGAATAGGTGTTCAGAATCTACACAAATTCTACACATTTTTGGTCATTGCCGCGATACTGAGAAATTGGTATAGGCAAAAAAATGAAAATTATGGGAAAGGAATATAATCATATATTGAAAGTAATGAATTTTTGCATTAACCCTAAGATTAATTGTGGTTTATTCAGACAAGTTTTCTGTTTTTTTAAGCCGTTCCTTCGTCTTGGTTCGGAGCCTCGGACATACGAGTCATTATCGACCATGGTAGGAGTGTCGGTGTCATAATTTTCATCCTCGCTGTCTGATTCAGTATTGGTTGAGTTGTAGCAGGTTTGTCCGACGTAAATTTTGCACACTGCGGAACAATTCAGGCCAGCTTTTCTGCAACCACAAGCTGGCCCACAATTTTTCGTACACCCACACGATACGAGGTTCAAGAGGCTGCGCGATCTTTGAGAGTTTTCACAGGCTCTAATCTGTGGGAAAATCTTTTCCATCCCTAATTCGTCGGTTCGAGGATGCAACTCATCCATTGCCGGACATCATTTGGCCCAGTTATGATTTTTCAGGTATCTTTATTTTGTACCGACAAAAATAAATCTTTTGGGTCAATATTCTTACATCATAATTCTAGGAGTTTTTAGCAATATTATAACAGCTTCGGCAATAACAAATTACAAAATATAGCCGGGAAGCACTAACTTAAAAATAAATTACCGATTCATTTCATTTGGCTCATATGATCAAAATATCATTTCGATCTCCTTAGCATGTTTTGGTTGAAGTGAAACAAGCTGTTTAATAACATATAGACAGTTGGGTGCCTGCATTATTCTTGAAAAAATGGTACGTGGTAAAGCTATGTCAATTTGTTGAATTTTGACCATTCATGTGGCAACATTTACAAACAATTGCAATTATCGTATTGTAGGTTATGGAATATTTCGAAACTATAAAACAACAGAATCCATAGCAAAAAAGCCAAATTTGGTACAAACTCCAAATATTACACCAGCAAATTTAAGAGCTTTACTGATCTGGTCAAATCATATGATTCTGAGCTCGTATATTCCTATCCCATATTTTTTTTAACTATATAAATTTTCCGGTATCACGGCAATAACCAAAAATGTGTAGAATTTCTGTAGGCTCTGATAACCTATTCATATTGAAACTACTTGAATGACATGAGGATTTTACCTCGCAAAAGAGAAATGGTTACTTTCCTGCGCTGGAATATACATTTCCCACGCCGCGCGGACTTTGACGGGATGTCACTCGGAGACTATTTAAATCAATCACATTATTCAAAGAGATTCGTGTCCATTTTTTCAAGCACTACAACGTTCACATTTGCAATTTTCGGGGAAAACCACTGCCACAGAGCTAGAATGGCACAAACCGATTCTTGGTACCTTTTTCGCCCTCTACCGTTCGTACCGTTTGGTACGTACTAAAAAATGCGTAGAATTTTATTTCAAACATTTTTTGTTCAATAACTTTTACTGTGCGACCAATGGATCGCGAGAAAAAACAATATTTGATTGTTTTCAAGATGGCGGCGGTTTGGCAGGGGGTGGTGCCACGGATTTTTGGTTTTACATTTGTCTAGTGACCTTAAACCACTGGGCAAGAGGAATAGCCGTGGCCAATTTTTTAAAGGTAAAACGACAATTTTACTGTACTAATATGTAAGAGATTGCATAAATGATATATTGCTGGTAGTAAAACCAAAGCTTAACAATACCACCAACAATTTTTTAAGTTGATGTGCACCAGACATATTCAAACCTCAGCAAACCTCAAGGAAAAGGATACTGGCAAATAAATTAGATGGCAGATGTTCTTGGCAAGATACCTGCCATCGACGTTTTTTTATTATACCTGGAGTCATGCGGTAGCTCAGTGAAAGGATATTAAGTAATAATGAAGAACTTCTAATTAGAACGTATGCCTAAAACGAATTTAGAATGAAGAACACCTACTTTACACACAAATTGCTCTACAAACACGTGGTCAATTTTAGAGGATAGGAATTCATCTTGGACTAAATAATAACGAACCGACGCTTTATGTTTATATAAAGACGATTAATTATGTTCTTTAAAATGTATTTATTTAAATACTATGACATATATCACCTAATATAGAAACTAGGATAAGTTAACCAACGTGTTAGAAGAGAACTTACAATGGCATCTTACTCATAAGGTAAGTTTTATCTCGAATTAATCTAAAGCCCCAATAGGAGCCGACTTGCGTTACCACGAAGGTTATCTAGGAACATCTTTCATTCGTACAGCAAGCTTATCTATAAGCTGTAAAGCAGTTCTAAATACGCAAGTCGCCTACATTTTAGGCAGATACTGGAGGTTAGATCATTAACTTCAGCAAATGTAGAATTAGGTCATAATTTCGTATCGTGTAGGTTTTAATTAAATATTATATGTACACAAAAAGCAAACTAGCTGAAATTGTGGCTTAACTCACCAATGAAACCTTCACAGACATTGCAACCAAAAACATATACGGATGGGGCCATAATTGTATATAACAGCAATGAGATAACATGAACAACAAAATAGAATGCTTGAGTAAGAAAGAGATGACCATACGACGAAATTATTTTAGTAGGCATGTTTGGTTGACATCTGTCATAATTAAAATGACGTCAAGCCTACTCGCATATTTGCTACTATGTTTATCTGACTCTTACTCAAGCAATACGGGTTATTTTCTTGTTCATGTTATCTCATTGCTGTTATATATAATTGTGGCCCCATCGGTATAACAGAAGACTAGAGAATAAAGTTAATTTAAACTCAACATCCGAAGATGACATTGTAAAACAAGCTTAACATCCTAAAAATGTACTGAAAAAGCAGTAGAGACAAGAAAAGTAAATATAACGCAAACAGGACTATGAAACTTTGGATTATCGCAGAGATTTAGATCTTAGAACACGAAAAAATGGAAGTATATTTTCATCGCAGAAATAAGAAATAGAGTTAGTAACGAAGCTGTAGCATTAAAGAAGAAATATTGGAGTACATTTTTTAGTGATATGGCACATGACGCTTGTGGTAGTCAGAAAACAGTATTGGGATACATAGCAGGAAAGAATCCATAAACGAACATATAGAAACTAAGCCAATCTCGAAAGAGGAGTGGGCGAGGAACTTCAGACAATTATAAGAGGCAATCACATTCACAGAAAACCTAGTCTCTAGTATCTTCAAGAAATATGATTAGATGAAAATCAGCAGTAGACAACTATCGACACGACCAAGTTAGGAATTATTCAAATATCAAGCACAAAATGATCGCTTGAAAGACCACAAAAGAGATGGCATGCAAGCTGGACACCAAGATCACAATGCAACAAGCAAAATGCAAAACAAAACAAATTCAGAAGAAGAGATCAAATTAGTACTATTATAGTAAAGTAATGCATTCTGTTCTGGAAAATAGTTTTAACCAGCTGATTAATGATTTAGCTTCAACCTGTTTGGGTCCCAATAAATAAATAAATTTATGACTAATCTTTACTAATTTTTATATTTCTACTCTACGTATTATTACGGGTTTAGGTAGGTACTTGCTTAAGTAGATACCTGAGTGTTTTAAAATCTGCTCTGAAATATTTTTGTAATCTATGTACACCGGAGCTAATCTATGATATAGGTACATCTCTCTCTCTCTCTCTCTCTCTCTCTCTCTCTCTCTCTCTCTCTCTCTAGGTTATCAGTCTTGCAACTGGTTTGTCGCAGCTTTCCATATTAGGTACATCATAAAATTTAAATATTCGCAATATCTGTACAGTATAGCGTAGCTGTTATCATATAGTGCTTAATGTAGTCATTGGTCGAACATTAATGATGATCTCAATGTTAAATATTAACGACGACCCGCAGGCTCCCGAAAATTTTGAAAATCTGTAGCACAATGAAAATTTTTACAGCTATTTGTCTAGTTAGAAATTCGTTTCTCACATCTTAACGTTAGCCTATATCCTGTTTCACCTAAGTTGCTTTACACGCACTTAATTATTATAATACGAAGATAAAAAAATTTCATTTAAGAATTCCGATATGGCCATCCTGGAATAACAGTTTTGCTTATGATCGGTATTACCAACTGCGTTTCCTGAACGAGTTAAGAGTGATGTTTCTAAAAGTGATGATTTTCTGAAAGAAACAAGTCGTTTAAAGATTTACATTAAAATGAATACTTATTTGTAAACTTTGACTTTTGCAAGTTAGGTATTTGACAGCTGATTCGAAGTGATTTTCAACTTCGATCGGGGATTCTAGTGCCATTGCATCATATTGTGTTGGTATTAATCTGTTTTTGTTTTGGTTGCTGAGGGTAAAGAAAAACAATATGGGATACAGAAGCAAAGAATCTGTCGAGGTGTTTGTCGAATCATTTTCCCTTCCACAATGTGGGAATATCTGGCTTCGCTGAGTTCCTGCTGTAGTCGCGTTTTATTTTTAACTGGGGACTTTTTACAGATTTACGGCGCTCTCAGTAAAAGAAGTTCGTTATTTATCCACTACGTCAACTTCAAGTTTTGATTTATTATAAATAAACAAGTTTGTTTTCTCAAGGTTCCCGATTTTTAACGATTTCTCCTTAATTTAAATACTTTAGAAATTTAGAGCATTAAAATGATACATGTGTGAATAGTGCGAATAGCGAATAACCTACAGATTTTTATTTGTGTAGATAGTATAATAGCATTCATATAGCTACATATAAATAGCAGATTATAATATATTATCACATCTACAATATTCCTGAAGTAGCAAAACCGTCGTCTTTTGTTAGCAGGATGTAATTAATGAATAGGCGAAAAATCGTTATACTTTGGCGGGCGACAAGTTCAGATTAATTATTCTACTTCGACAAAAATTATAGAGTAACCAAAAGAATGTCAATGTTTGCGGCACTAATTAGCATATCATTTTATGCTTGAGCATTTCCACTTAGTTTAAATTTTTTGACATCCAATACCTAATTTTCCGATATAGTAGCACAATTTGGCAAACCTAGAATGTGTGTCGGACATAAAACTAAAAACTGATTAAGCTGAACCTGCAAAGACAAAAGGATCTAGTTGATCTTTGAGGATACGCATGTATTTTGTTTGTTAAGAAAATTACCTGTCACATGTCCTTAGTCTTATATTTACCCTCTTAAATTTGTAAATTTAAATATAGATGCTGTATACTGCTCTTGTACTATGTACTGTTTTTTAACAAATTGTATGAATGAAATAACTTTGGAACGACTCTTTCCGTTCAAACTAAAATTGTCCGTTAAAGTAGATGTTTTAACATAAATTGTAAGTTAACAGTTATTTACCCTCTGAATTTGATAGCAATTTTGGATACAAAATTATCAGTTTTTCTCGAATAACTCATTATTATTAATTAGATGAGTTGATTTATATTGAATTAATGTTGCCGTTCAGATGACTTTTAATCCGGTCTCCAACATACAATACTGTTCAAATATTTTATGAACATCTCGACTACCTTGAAGGACTCATAACAGTAGTCCTATTAGTTATCTGCACCAAATTGAGGGTGCCGACACTCCCGAACAGGTGAATTCTAGATAACAACATTTTACCTATCATTTTTTTCTAGATAACCAGCATAGTTACCACGATTTTCCTAGCAAGTGCATAAAATTGGCGTTTCAAAATCTAAAGTTGACATTTCAAAAATCTAAATTATTATATTACATACCACAAACATACATTAGAATTTTAACATGGAGTTCTAAAGGACTCTATCTGTCAATTTATGTTTGACACAAAGCACTTCATAAAACATTTTAAGTTCATTCTTCCACATTGGAACTTCAAATGAGAACTTTATGTCCATCTCTGTTTTTCATTCGTTCATCCAAATCTTACAGTTAAACTATCTAAATTATACTCTAAGCGCCACAATTTGAAATTCCTGTAATTTTTGAACTGTCAACTCAAACATGTTCTGCTAACAGTTATTATAGTTGCCATCTGATCTAATTGAGCTGATATCTAGCATAATCAGCTGTTTCAATTTTTCCTGGTGCTTATATTCATCTATTTACATGTCAACTTTGTATTTACTTTAGTCATAATCTCTCTCTTTCTCTCTCCCTCTCTTTCTCTCTCTCTCTTTCTCTCTCTCTCTCTCTCTCTCTCTCTCTCTCACTCTCTCTCTCACTCTCTCTCTCTCTCTCTCTCAAATGCAGTATTCTTTATTCATGTTTCTATTTCAGATCATACAGCTTTGTGTACATGTCTTTGCTGCTCCGTCGGACAACCTATCATGTTATGCGAACGA
Organism: Agriotes lineatus; assembly: GCA_940337035.1. Lineage (NCBI taxonomy): Eukaryota > Metazoa > Arthropoda > Insecta > Coleoptera > Elateridae > Agriotes > Agriotes lineatus. Next base: position 96,007,721 of record OW679197.1, read on the forward strand.
ACAGGAAACAAAATTGCTCCATCGTCACTTTGTAATGCAAAGAAATTGTGTAGATGTAGTGTCATTCTGGATCATTCCTAGTATTAGCTTTAATTATTAATTATAAGCTTTTACATCGATAAAGATAGCTGCCCCATCTTTCAATACAAATATAAAATTCAATATTGGTAGCCTAAGTGCAATATATTGAATATCGTCCTACATACAGTGTGTGTGACATTGCGCTAGATGAGAGTACTGATTTTAAAACAAGTTTTTGCTAATTCTCATTTTGTTTAACTGCTGTGAAAAATCTTGAGTAATTCAATTACGTTAACAATCTCGAGTTGCATGTACCTTTAATTTGTGGATTCAATACAGGTCCATCCATGAAGAAATTTAATTTTATAATAAATCTAAGTGGTGTAGTACAATTCCGATAGCTGGAATATTGTTAAACAGTACAAATGGAATTCGGAGGTAATTGCTGGACTTGCGCCTGTTCTGCACTAATAACGAATTTATGAATCCGGATACCAGCTACGCATTTGCTTATGTAAAACAATGACGATGCATAAACAGAAAGCTGAATTATGTAAATATTTATCAGAAGTCTAAACTCACACTGTTACGCTTATATTGCAGTACTCCCAGCGTGTGCATGTGCTGAAATCTTTACTCCTTTGTGGAATATTTTCCGTAAAATTTAACATATTGAGAAACTGCAAATGCAGACAATTTTGCATTTCTAGCTTGCACACCAAAACTAGATATTTGTAGCAATATGCTTTTTGGGTCATTTATTCTTGCCAATGATGGGCTTCTGTTATGTAAGATATTTTTAAGGAAAATATGCTAATTATATAAGTTTAATGCAGAGTGTAAGTTTAATAAGGATTTAACTCGTTCAGATATCTAAAAAAATAATATAAATCTGATAAACAGAGGCCAAAGTTGCAATAGCTAAAATAATAGGGATTAAAAACATAAAGCAAAAACCGAGGTGTTTGTTAGGACGTTTGGTAGTACAACACACGTCCACCTTTTTTTTCTGATGCATTTAAGTAGAATTACAATAAAAACTTTTACTTCGTAGTGCCTGTGAGTTAGCTTGTTTGCAATAACATATATAGACATTTAAATATGATTCCAGTCCTCGGATTAGTGCGGTTATCGGAATGACTGTCAGGATTAAGAATTAGTAGTTAGCCAGCGGTCCTACAACACATTACGCATTCGAACGTAATTTTATTTCTAATTTTTCCTAGTTTTACTCGAATCTGAGTACTATATATAATAAAAAGTTAGTTATACTTTGCGCCGTGCTCAAAGCACACGATCTATTGCCGGCAACCGTACGTTTCCCTTCTCATCGTAGTACGACCACAGAGACGACAGAGATAAAAGATACAAGGTTTGTGCTCCTTAACATAGGCGCCAATCGGAGGACAGGAATCCCAGTTGAAGATGTCTATATCTATAAGAACATCAATTTGCCGCACTTCAGAAAAATTGACGCAGTAACTAAAATATTTGTGATTGTAGCTTGTAGATCAAGTATTATAAAAATAAAATTATATAAGAAACTTAGTTCAATGACTACTTGAAAAATATTTAGGAACGGCTTACTGCAAGGTACAAGAGATTAGCTACAAAACTGATTTTTTTATATAAAATGAAACATTTGTTGGAGGAGGTATTACAAACAAAATACAATTTTAGGTACTTTTCTATTTTACCGTTTGATTATGGACGGCGAACTTGACGGATATTAATTAATCATTTTCTGTTTACTTTCCCTTCTACCACTCCCATTCCTTCAAAGGCCCCAACAGCTCGTTCCTTAAAACTGGAAAAACTCCCCTATCTCGGCTACAGCCACTTAAGATGCATTGAGGCTCACTACATGTAGCAATAGCTAACTAATGACATGAGTCCCTTCCAGTGTGGGGTGGAATTCTAGAGGGGATTTTTTAAGAAACCGTCTCCAGTCATTAATACCACCTATATCAATAGAGATTACTGTTTGAATTATAGAAGAAATTGTGAGACAACTCAAGGTTGCTGTACTACCTAATTAAAAATTTTGTATGGTGATATAGACCGTCTTCGTCAAAACTGTGATCCCCACAATGCAATATAAATCTTGAAATGTACTTTTAGAAGGAAATGTTAACAAAGTTAGGTAATCATTTAAAAGTGACCTATTGTAATTTATACTGTAATATCTTCTGAACACCATGGACTCACTATAAATAATTTTCAGCAAAAACGTGTATTTATCGAAACCACCCAATTGATTTAATTTTGGTAAAACGTAGGCCCTATCTTTACAACGAAAATAATGAAAATATTTTACCATGATTTATATAATTGGATACATATGTAGTAAAACTTTCATTATTTCCAATGTTCTAAAACAGAGAAATTTATTACCATAAAATTTTCAGAGCATACAGTTTACTATGTAATTTAACCGTGCTATAAGTGTTCAAATATGTATAGTTGTATTAAGTGATCCAAAAAAAAAAAACTGATCCTCAGAGGGCTGTGTAAATTCAAACTATGAATAATAGATTAGTGGCACTGTAAGTCTATATCAAATTCGAGGTTAGCAGGTTAGGTTTGCGTCAGTCTGACGAAAGATCAGTTTCTTTTGGATCTCTCGATAGTTAGACCGAGCACTATTTGATATCACGCTGAACATAATCATGATATAACATCACGAAATATGTAAATGTCTGTATATATAATCTCGTAGACCCAAATAGAAGTATAATAATAAAATAAAAATAGACGATAAATAAGGGAGAGGATGCTACAGATGGTCTAAAATAGGGATAAAAAGCTTTATGTTGCAATCATGTCGGTAAAAACCGAGTTTGATGATCTTTATGCACTAAAAAAACTATCTATCTATCCAGTGGTTCCACAGTCGATTACAGAACCTTGACCTCCTTTAACAGACGCCCCTATTAATTTCTATCAAGTGCTACAACGGCTAACCAATTCCTTGTATGCATTAGTTGTTCAGTATCTTTTTGAATATTATCACGCCACCGTACCCTTGGCCTTCCTCTAGCTCTATTGCCTGCCAGCTAGCCCTTCCCAACTTTTTTGGGTATACGGTTTTCGTTTATCCTTTCAACATCTCAACCCACTAGTCTCTGCAACTTAATAATCTTAACCAGATTTGGCTCTTTATTCAGTTGGTATAATTTCGTGTTATACCTAATCCTCCACAGATTGTTTTCTATTATGGGTCCATATATTCTTCGTAATATTTTTCTTTCAAACACCAGCAGCATTTATTAGTATAGCAAATGCGGCTAACAGGGTATTTAGAAAGTCATGCAGGTCAGGCAGCAAGTAGTCAAGGACCATTAGGTATCACGTATACCTCTTCTTGAAGAAAGCAAAGCACCATCATTTCTGTTTCTGTGTGGATACTAAACCATTTAGTGCTAGTGTTACAATGGTGTCGCTCAATATCGCCGTTCCTTCAGCTTGCGCTATTCCTTTTTCCTCTAAAATTATTTACAAAAGTAATGAAGCAAAAGTGCAACCAGTTACCTATAGTGGGGTAGAGGCTCGGTTCTATACGAAAAGCGTAGGAGTTTCTGTCCAAATAAATTCGGCAGGGATGTCTAAAGTAGGTGATTATTATTTTTCGGGCGCCATTGGATTACTAGTTCGCGCCCAAAAGATGTTTGGTATTCGCCAACACCCTGTGAAATCGATGTAGCTGCCAACTTAACTTGTTTGCACCTACTGCTATTTAATTCGCCCGTAGAATCACCTGCATGCAGTTGTAAATAATTATTACACGTTGTAAATATAATAATAGTAGGTTATGCAATGAGGGAGAAAAATGCGTTATTTTGCTGGGGTGCAATTTGTGACTCGAGGCCGAAGCCCGAGAGTCACATAGCACTCAAGGAAAATAGCATTTTCTCAGAAATTATATATACTATTTTTTTCACGTTGCAGGAAGCTTTAAAGCTACAAACCTGGTTTTATTACAACGTAATTTATTGACATTTTAGTTACAATTATTTTAAAATTAGTAGCCTATGGTAAATTTTAAAGTTGGTGGCACTGTAAGTCTATGTCAAATTTGAGGTTACCAGGTTAGGTTTTGAACAAAAACGCAAAACCTAACCTGCTAACCCCGAATTTGACGTAATTGTGAGCTCTTGTTGCTCAGTCATAATGAAAACTCCCTAGGTAAATTTCTCTCCTCTAGGGAATAATTAATTATTTCTGTCACGATTTTGGTATCGTAGAAACCGTGTTTTGCTCCCAGACGTGAAAAAACTATATTGAGTACAGTAGACTGCAGGGGCGCTTTTTTCGTTATTGTTATTTTAGAACTTGGCCTTATCGTGTCAACTCGGTTACAAACTGTAATTTACCTACTTTGCATTCGTACTGAGGCTATTACGATACTCGTTTCCTTATCGTAATAGACAAAAAGCTATGATATAATAAAAATACTAACAATAGAGTAGTTAATTCGTTTAACGTTGACAACCGTAGGTACTTCGCTCCGTGTACATATTGAACTATCAATAGCCGCCTTTATTGGACGGCACAAATGTTGCCAACTGCTGCGAAATTCCCTAGATTTTGAAATTTAATTTTTTTTTGTTTAAAAAATTGGCAAAGTTGATAACGTGCTGTATACCTCGTTTATAAAGCATTTTGTCGCACTTATTCCCCTAGGGCACTTCTTGCTTCGCTCGTCGTACCCTAAACACGTGCGTGTAAAAATGATTCTTATAAAACTCATATCATAATATACTATTATTAAACCTATTAGGCTGGTCACAATCCAATTTGTCTATTGGAAATGTTTAATGCCCTTCCTGAAATGAAGGCGTTCAAAGCTGTGAAATGAACAGTCGAATAACAAACGCATATAACACTAACATTCCATTTACGTCTAGTTATAAAGGTAAGTGAATGTATAATAGTGAAGGAACTGGTAGCTCTATATACATTATATAAAAAAGACAATAATATCTAACTTAATAAAAGCAAAGAAAGTATGTAGCTTGAAGTGATTGAAGTTCATAGGGTTCCAGTTCGCTGAAAATTCATCCGGTGTGATGGGAAACCTTTTTTCAAATCTGGGGCACACTTGGGCCACATGGCTGATCGCCGGACGACAGAGATGAGAACATTTTGACAATGCATTTTGACCCATAGAGATATTTAGTTACGTGTATTTACGCAGCAGAGACGGGAATCCGCAAGCGCCATGTATGTAGTTGTGCGTTCACAGTTGGTTGTTGGGGGTGACGGCGCTTAACTTACGATATCAGAACTGACCAATATATATATATATATATATATATATATATATATACAGGGTGAGTCATTAGTAGGGGAAAGCTCGATTGCACTTAAGCCGTTAAAGATATCAAAATGAGCCAACTGCCACTATATACAAGAAGTTATGGTGAAGTTTGTAAAATTATTTTTTGTTATACAGGGTGTTTCATTTTTTCAGGACAGTATTTAACTTAATATTTTCAAATGGAACACCCCGTATATTTTTAAAAATATGGATTTATCTTTTTCTGGGACTTATAATAAAGTTTACTTTTTGAAATTTACTTTAGCCGTTTTGAAGTTATTCGATTTTTTCTGTAAAAACGTACGCTTACGGACACTTATTCAAAAAATCACAGGGTACTTGATCGTAGAGATATCTAATTGAGATTATGCTTATGCCTAAACAACTTTTTGGAGTATCATTTGGCAATAAGAACGCTTATCTGCGTTATGGAATTACTTAGTTGTGGCACGTTAACTTTTCGAAACTTTGAAGGGCCATAACTTTATTTTTTCAAATTACACCTTCTGTATTTTATTGCTTAGTGGCCTTCAACCTCTAATTTTATATCTTTTTTCTATGATATGTCCTATACCAAAAATTGATAGTTTAGGAGATATTAGAATTTCTTTAAAAATGCACACATTTCTCATCTATACCTACCGAGTTGTCAGGTCATTTTGGTATTTTAATTAGCCACCTAGGCTTTAGGGCAGCGTGCCCGTATGTTAAACCCTTTTAGTTACTTATTTGGCTTCATCGCCTAATTCCATAATAATGATTTTGCACATATTTGGCCCCAAACGCAGTATTTCTCGTCAGTTGGAGCACCCCTTTGCTGGTACTTTGGCAGCCGGGTGTTATCGCTCGCAAGAATTCCGAACCTTTTAGAAATCACGCCGTTGTCTTCGTCTTCGTCTTCGTCACCGGCACTTATTTGTTTCATCTTATCGCCTCACGATTGGCTGCCGAGATAGTCACGTGGGGACGCGACCGATGTGTCATGTTGCAGCGCTTCCCTCTGGGCAGTTGATCGCAGCCTGTTGCAGAAAGCGGACGTTTGGTGGTTGTGTTACCCAGGCGGCGTCCTTCCGCCCTTTAGGTGCCCGAGGACGCCTGCCGCTGTCCTTTTAGTATTGTTGCCGTGGAGGCCCTCTTTTCCGTTGCCCGTCTCGAGCTGTGGCAGCGAGCGCTGCGAGAATGGTTCACCTTCGAGAGGTGTTGTGTTTGTGCGTGCTCCGAATTATTTCGGCGTAGCGTGGGTGCATCTTGAGTCCAGTTTCTGCTCCCGTAAGTAAGGGGTCGTCCCCTTCATCTCGACATTCGAGGATCTGTCCGCAGAACGTAAGTGGCCCATTTTCGTCGCCAAGTTGTACGCGTCCTGACGCCTCGCACGTCGCCATTATGGCGGATACCCACTCATCACCATCACCGTCGAATATCGAATGTACCTACCGCCTTAGACTACAGCCTGTCGCAACTCAACTGTACAAGGCTTCCCGACCGCCTACGTATTAAGGTATGTGAAACTAAACATCTTTGAACTGATTACTGTTGTGAACGCGAATGTTTGCGACCCGCGGGGAGCATTAACGTCCCGTGTGCGAATTGTTTTAGATCGCCGCGAACGAGCCAGTCAAAACTCTTGTGCCTACAGGCATTGTCGTCATATTTGCCCTCATTTCCAAATTACCGATTGTCTATTTTACAAGTGCTTGCATTACTGTATGTTGCATAAGGCTTCGCGCCCGCTTGCTGTCCGTTCATTCCAAATTACAGACTGTCTATGTTACAAGTGCTACTTTGTTCATTACTGTACGTTGCATAAGGCTTCGCGCCCACATGCTGCGCATTCATTTCGACTTTTACGTTGTATCTTTGCACGAGCTTGCGCCTAGTGCTACCTTGTTTATTCTGTACATCTGTCGCTAGGTTTAGAGCGTGCGACAGCTGGTGTTTCCTTAGATATAGTACATATATATATAGGGCGACGCACTCCGCTGCCCCATTGTAACCCGTGATCCAATATATGACTTGTTAATTAAGGGAACTATTGTTTTGTTTCGACTTGTGCATGTTCTGTTTCAGATAAGCGCCCCTTCAGTGTAATGATTATTGTGCGACGGGACGAGGGAGCCTTGAGCGTACAGGTGGGTGAGACAGCTGTGTAGTCGCGGTCGGATTGGCACCTAATTACAATCTTCGCATAAGGCGATCCCGAAATTGTTATTTGAACTTGCAACTCTTGAGTAATCCTATCGACGGAGTGTCTTGGATACTTCGCCCCCGTCTAACCGCCCAGGTCCGGTTAGTCGGGTTAAGACAGGCTTGGTGGCGCCCTCATTATTTTACCGTTAGTTACCGACCTTCTGGCCGTTACCCTCAGATAATCTCGTTAAAGGACCCGACCATCTCCACTGAAAGTCTAGCTCGGCCTAACTTGTTGCGGCGTGGGTGGCGGCCTAGGAGATATTTCGTCTCGATTTCGTCCATTACGGCACGCGCCGGCCGTTTCGTTTTTATATGAGCCGGCGCGGTGTCGTAAAGTCAGTTTAAGACCGTAACAAGCTTTTTAGCTCCCTAACGTGGGGATTTTGGAGGCTTTTCAGGCCTTTCAGGCTTTTGTTGGCTGTTGTCATTTATATTGATGTCACAAATGTTTTTTTAAGTCTTTTCGAAGGCTTAGTTGGGAGTGTCGATTTCCTGTCGCTTACATTGTTTAGCCTTGGGCTAAGTTGACGTTTTTGTTGTACCGAACTGACGTTTATCGATTTTGACGTTCACGTTAGCGAGGTTTATCGATTTTGACGTTGATGATTACCGATTTTGACAATTTTTTTTCTCTATCGTTTGGTGTTGTACCGAGATGATTTTTGGTAAACAGGTTGGAATTCTTTTTCACCTTCATTACAGTGTTTGTTTGTTGATAAGGTATGGTGTGTTGTTGGTGTGCTTGGGGAGATTCGCTCGTGCGGTTATTATGTCCCTCAGGCCATCTTCTTAGTTGGTTTGGCGTAGTTATTTTCGTTTGGCCTTTATCTCACTCTCATTATTATCATGTATCGCCCAACTTAGTTTACCGACTTCTTCGTGGACACCCCTAACAGTTATAGTAGTGTTTTGTACACTTCTCGTTTGCATTTAACGAGCTTTTACCGCTGGTCGGAATGTTTCGTACTTGTTGACGAGTTGTTGTCATTTACCGTACCCTCTTTGTCTGATGACGTCATGTTGTCACGTATCGTGTTCTTTGTGAACAGTTTCGTTGAAGCTTTTGAGCTTTGTGTGACACCAGGGCCCGGTTGTTCGCATAAGGTTTCTTAAGTGTATAATGTTTGAGTGTTCAACAGATTTTTGAGTTTTTCTATGTAGTGATGCCCTGTTGTTTTCGTGGCCTAGCGCTCTTTTACCGTACCGTTGGCCGTCGCCATTTTCAACCACCTATGTGGGATTACATAAAGAGAGCGTGTTTCTGGTCATTTTGTTTCGTGCGGACCCTGTCGTAGTAAGGTAGTCCCTTTGGGCCGCATGGAGTTCTGAAAAGGATTTATTGGGCATGCGTCATCGAACGCCTACACCCTTGGAGACTCGGCTCTTCCGGATTTTCTTTTGGTGTTCGGTGTTGGAGTCACTTTCGAGCTCGCGCTTTGCGGTTTAATAGTCGACTTGGCTCGGGCATCGGCATCCATTGAGGATTTCGGTGGACTTAGTTTTTCCTATTACTGATTATGACTATTTTGACAGTTTCTGTCACAGCCATTTTCCCTTGTTGGTTGTTCATCCTTTTCTCTTGGGTACTCACACCAGTTGTGGGATTCACACAATGCGCCGATCCCGTGACGCGCAGCGTGCCCTCTTCAGATAACCCTTGGGTGGGATTTTGGACTTCCATTTCTATACCCCCCCCCCTCCCTGTGTTCTTTTGGAACGGTTGGTCGGAAGTGTCCACAGGTGTAAGACCCATTTTACCCGATTTAGACCCAATTTACATATTTTCTACTGGCGTATCCAGTCTTTCTTCTTCCTCTTCTCTCTTCCCACCTTTGCACCCTACCTGGTAGCCAGTGTGCGTAATCCCTTTGGGGGTGCACTCTATCGTATCGAATTTTTTTTTTGTTTTGTTTGTTTTTCGTTGTTGCGTTTTCGTTTGAGTTCTCGTTACGTTGTCGCAAAATGCCCCGTTGATTTTAAGAGACTTCGGGGAACTCTCTTTCAAGTATGGGGAGTGTCAGGTCATTTTGGTATTTTAATTAGCCACCTAGGCTTTAGGGCAGCGTGCCCGTATGCTAAACCCTTTTAGTTACTTATTTGGCTTCATCGCCTAATTCCATAATAATGATTTTGCACATATTTGGCCCCAAACGCAGTATTTCTCGTCAGTTGGAGCACCCCTTTGCTGGTACTTTGGCAGCCGGGTGTTATCGCTCGCAAGAATTCCGAACCTTCTAGAAATCACGCCGTTGAGGCGTGCTGTCTTCGTCACCGGCACTTATTTGTTTCATCTTATCGCCTCACGATTGGCTGCCGAGATAGTCACGTGGGGACGCGACCGATGTGTCATGTTGCAGCGCTTCCCTCTGGGCAGTTGATCGCAGCCCGTTGCAGAAAGCGGACGTTTGGTGGTTGTGTTACCCAGGCGGCGTCCTTCGGCCCTTTAGGTGCCCGAGGACGCCTGCCGCTGTCCTTTTAGTATTGTTGCCGTGGAGGCCCTCTTTTCCGTTGCCCGTCTCGAGCTGTGGCAGCGAGCGCTGCGAAAATGGTTTCACCTTCGAGAGGTGTTGTGTTTGTGCGTGCTCCGAATTATTTCGGCGTAGCATGGGTGCATCTTGAGTCCAGTTTCTGCTCCCGTAAGTAAGGGGTCGTCCCCTTCATCTCGACATTCGAGGATCTGTCCCGCAGAACGCAAGTGGCCCATTTTCGTCGCCAAGTTGTACGCGTCCTGACGCTTCGCACGTCGCCATTATGGCGGATACCCACTCATCACCATCACCGTCGAATATCGAATGTACCTACCGCCTTAGACTACAGCCTGTCGCAACTCAACTGTACAAGGCTTCCCGACCGCCTACGTATTAAGGTATGTGAAACTAAACATCTTTGAACTGATTACTGTTGTGAACGCGAGTGTTTACGACCCGCGGGGAGCATTAACGTCCCGTGTGCGAATTGTTTTAGATCGCCGCGAGCGAGCCAGTCAAAACTCTTGTGCCTACAGGCATTGTCGTCATATTTGCCCTCATTTCCAAATTACCGATTGTCTATTTTACAAGGCCTTGCATTACTGTATGTTGCATAAGGCTTCGCGCCCGCTTGCTGTGCGTTCATTCCAAATTACAGACTGTCTATGTTACAAGTGCTACTTTGTTCATTACTGTACGTTGCATAAGGCTTCGCGCCCACATGCTGCGCATTCATTTCGACTTTTAGGTTGTATCTTTGCACCAGCTTGCGCCTAGTGCTACCTTGTTTATTCTGTACATCTGTCGCTAGGTTTAGAGCGTGCGCCAGCTGGTGTTTCCTTAGATTTTTTTTTTTTAATAATTACAACCAGATCAACAAATTCCTTGCTACACATGGTTTTGTTACTATAATAAATAATCACGATAAATGTCTTAATGAGGTCGGCTGTCAGCTCCTCGGTGACGTAATTGTAATGATGCAATAGTTAACTTGGATCACTTTCGTCGGATGACGAATATAAGTCCTGGGGTAATTTTCGCTTTAGTCTTTTGTGAATGTTTTTTCGTCCTGAATTGTATAATACCGCACTATCACACTGTTGAATGTTTGTAAAGAAATGTTTAGTCACTTTTTTTATGTGCTGTTCAATAGTAGGTATGTTTAGTTCTTCATGAATTTGGTAGTTTCTGACATACCACGGGGCATTTACACATATTCGGAGCACTTTATTTTGCATGATTTGCAGTTTATTGATTTGGGTTTTAGGAGGATTGCTCCAAACTGCACAACAGTACGTTAAAATAGGCCTCAAAATAGATTTATATATAAGCAGGGAACAGTCAATTTTTAGTGAGGATTTTCTGTTCATTATTGGGTATAACAGCGCCAATCGCGCATGGCACTGATTTAGTTTTTTGTTAATATGGAACCCCCATTTCAGGCGTGTGTCCAGATATACTCCTAGGTATTTTACTGCTGAGTCTTGTGGATTCCAGTCTATTATATTTTGATTTATTATCAAGTTTGGTGGGTTAATTATTCTTCTAAGAGAAAAGATCTTGCATTCACAGTTGGCTGCGTTTATTGTAATTCGCCATTTGTTGAACCATTGCACTAGTTCGTTGATTGTTTTTTGCAGAAGTGAGATGGCTATTTCTAGATTGTGATTTTGTGTCAACAAAACTGTGTCGTCTGCGAACAATGCTAATTGTACTTCTGCAGTTTCTGGGATGTCATAAATATATATATTAAATAACAGTGGACCCAAGATGCTCTCCTGTGGTACACCAGCGGTTACGTTTCTTGTTTCTGAGAGAGTGGTATTTAATCGTACTGCGAAGGTTCTATATTGAAGAAATGATGTTAAGATGCTAATCAAATAGGAGGGAGCGTCTATCTGAATTAATTTATACAGTAGCCCGTGAATCCAAACTTTGTCGAATGCCTGTTGTAGATCTAAGAATGCGGCTACTGTATATTTTTTGTCTTCGTATCCCTTTTCAATTTCTTCTGTTATGCGCAGCAGTTGATGAACGGTGGAATGTTTTTTACGAAATCCGTATTGACAAGGAGGCACTATGTTGCGACTAACGACGTAGTCTTGCAATCGTGTGTGGATTATCTTTTCTAGTAGTTTAGAGATTGCCGAGAGGAGGCTTATAGGTCGGTAGTGTTCTGGGTTAGTTTTATCTTTTCCTGGTTTGTGAAACGGCAGGATATGAGCATGTTTCCATGCTTTAGGAAAATAGCCTAGTCTTAGACACGTATTGAAAGTGGTTGATAAAAAGGCTAAGGATTTGCTGGTCAGGTTTTTGAGAATAATGTTGGGGATCATGTCCGGCCCAGGTGATTTTTTAATTTGCAAGGTTCTTATTATTTTTTCCAATTCTCGTGGAGATGTTGGTTTAATTTGCCCAGCACTTTGATTTATGTGGTTTGTCACATAATTACTTACTTCCTCAATGTCATTTATGTTTTCTTGATTTACGTCTGCCGGGGTGCAATTTTTTTCGATTTGCTTGGCGAGTATGTTGCTTTTGTCCTGATCTGAGAAATATACTATATTATCTTTAGTAAGTGATGGAATTAAAGTAGGTTGTTTTAGTATTTTTTTCGTGACTTGCCACAAGGATGGATCGCGGGCTTCAAATTGTTGAATGTACCTTTGATAGGAATTTATCCTGTAATTATCTAGCTCCCATTTAACTTGCCTTGTCATTTGATTTAGTCGAGTTTTTAAAACTGGATCTCTTGATACTTGCCATGCGCGTCGAGTTTGGTTTTTGATTTTAATTAGATTAAGAACTTCTGTGGGTGGTTGTAGGTAGTTGGGGTTATGTGCTCTCCTTTTTTTATTATTGCTGTATCTATGCTGCGTTTGATAGCGTTTGTGTAGTTGTTTATGGATTCATCTACTGTTTCCGTATTATCGATTCTTCCGGGTGCTTTAATATTTTTATTTAAGTTGAGCTGAAACACTTCCCAATCTATTGTGCCGTTTATTAGATGTGATATTGGGTGGTTATATTGTGGTGTCTGGAAAAATGATATTAATACAGGTAAGTGGTCCGAATCGAGTTCAGTTAGGACTGTTTGAAAGATAGATTTGGTAAAGTTTTTGTATAGTACTATGTCTAACTTATCCGGCTGATAGTCCCTCCGGTAGGGGTAGTATGTATATTCCAATGGGGCGGATACTTGTACAGCTAGAGTAGATGTAATGTTATTTAGTTTGATTCCATCTGGGTTATTAACTCTGCAGCCCCATATTGTGTTTTTGCAGTTTATGTCTCCTACTAGCAATGTGCTATCGTTGTTTGTAAATATATTAGTAAGATCTTGAGCAACCAATCTCTTATTGGGTTGTTTATATACAGCTACTATTTTTACTTGGCTCCCATCGTTGAGTTGTAAATTAATTCCGACTGTTTCTAGACTTCTTACAGCTAGCTTGGGTAATGATGAGTGTGTCAGTTTGCATTTAATTAGGATCGCTACCCCACCAGAGGCAATAGGCGCTGTGCGATCATTTCTATAGACAATGTAGCCCGGGACTCGAAATGTTTCGTTTTCAATCAGATGCGTCTCCGAAATGCATGCAACGTCAACGTTGTGTCTTGCTAAAAAGTTGATGAATGCAGATCTCTGAGCTTTAATGCCATTGGCGTTCCAATTAATTATTGTTATGTTATGTATGGTAAGATTTTTATTTTGATGCATGTTGTATTAATGTTGGTAAAAGTGTTAGAAGAATAGGTTTGATTTTGTCTATGTGTGGTATGATTAGGTCTATTATGGCTTTAATTACCGTAGTTATGATATCAGTGCTAGTTTCGTGTTGGTTTGTAGTAGCATTAGTTAATCCTATGGTGGCATCTCTATAGGTGCTATTTGTTATTATTCGGGTCTGTTGCGGTCTTCTTTGTGGGCGATCACCATTGTAACTAGTTGTTGGCGTGTTATTGTATTCGCGAGTTTGGTTCATGTGTGCTGGTTTATTAATTTTTGTAAAATAACTACACCCTTTGTAGATCGCGGGGTGTTCTTCGCCGCAATTAACACATTGCGGTTTGTCGTTTGGACGTTTTGGGCATTCGCTGTATATATGGTTGCCAGTGCATTTTACGCAACGTGCTTCAAGTGTGCAATAATTGCGGGTATGCCCATAACGTTGGCATCTTTTACATTGCGGTATGTTATCTGATTTCCTTCGAGGTTCTACCGACACCATACAATAATTAAATTTTGTAAGATTAAAAATTTCTGCCGCTTTTTGGTTTTTCGTTAAATCTACCGCACATAGAGGCATCGGGGATTTATTTTTATTATATAGTCGTACCACCTTGGTAACCGGATATCCTAGCTTTATAAGTTCTGACATTATTTCGGAGTCAGGTAGAGAGATAGGAACGTTACCCAACATTACAGAAAGAATAAGTTGACTCATGTCTGGGTCTCTAAATGTATGAAATTTTAAACGGTTCTCTGTGTAAAATTTAGTGAGACTACGGTAATCATCACTACAGCTTAGATTAATTCTTAAGAACTGACCTTTGGTAACGGTGGAAAACTCATTTTTTGCAATTTGTTGTATATCTTTCAAAACTTCTTGGTAGTTGGTCGCGTTGTGTAGATAAATTGGTGGTACCTTGGGCTTGCTCGAAGTTGATTGCACTTTATCAGTCTGGTCTGTGCACATGTTTTCAGCTTGCGAGTTTTCACCTTGCTGATTGTTTTGACTTCCACTGCTATCTTTGCATAAAACATAGTACTTGTTTGTAGTAATTAAAGTTGCAGGTTCAAATAGATACCTTTTGTTAGGTTCTATTATTGCGGGTGGCGTAAGGTTTGAGCTATCACGTTTGTTATTATTTTCGTGACTGTTCATGTTAATAATCGAGCTTTGGGCCCTCCGACGGGGCCCGTTTGTTATTTGCCTGATGTAACGAGTTATTTGTTATAGAATTATGAACACTTATTACTACTGAAACATTGCTGTTAGCGCGATATCACTCATGCACATACGGTCGCTGCGGTATTTCTCACATCCGCTCACGATGGCTGTTAACACGAGACTTCCTTAGATATAGTACATATATATATAGGGCGACGCAATCCGCTGCGCCATTGTAACCCGTGATCCAATATATGACTTGTTAATTAAGGGAACTATTGTTTTGTTTCGACTTGTGCATGTTCTGTTTCAGATAAGCGCCCCTTCAGTGTAATGATTATTGTGCGACGGGACGAGGGAGCCTTGAACGTACAGGTGGGCGAGACAGCTGCGTAGTCGCGGTCGGATTAGCACCTAATTACAATCTTCGCATAAGGCGATCCCGAAATTGTTATTTGAACTTGCAACTCTTGAGTAATCCTATCGACGGAGTGTCTTGGATACTTCGCCCCCGTCTAACCGCCCAGGTCCGGTTAGTCGGGTTAAGACAGGCTTGGTGGCGCCCTCATTATTTTACCGTTAGTTACCGACCTTCTGGCCGTTACCCTCAGATAATTTCGTTAAAGGACCCGCCCATCTCCACTGAAAGTCTAGCTCGGCCTAACTTGTTGCGGCGTGGGTGGCGGCCTAGGAGATATTTTGTCCAGATTTCGTCCATTACGGCACGCACCGGCCGTTTCGTTTTTATATGAGCCGGCGCGGTGTCGTAAAGTCAGTTTAAGACCGTAACAGAGTATGCCATGGAAAACAAATGAATTATAGCTTGACGCACGTTATAATTGCACTTGTTGTACATCACTTTTTTAATTTGTCGAGAAAATAAAATTAACAAAAGATGTATTTACGGAAAGTAATAGATGCCCCCATAGAAGACACACAAAAGTTAGACCTCTGAAAAGTGCTAAACATGTTTTTATGATATCCAGAAGTATACACATGTACCCAAAAATAAACAATAATTAGAAACTTGGAGTTATTCATTTATAACAGATAGCACTAAGAATTACATAACATGTTCAAAATGACGACCCCCTTGGGTTATACACTCGTCCATCCTTTTTAAAAACGACGTATTCACGGCTTCAAGTGTGGCAGCGTCAATGTTATGAAAAGCTTCTGTAATTCTTTGCTGCATATTTTCCTTAGTAGTGACTTCAGCTTCATACTCCCGATCGTGGACAAAGCCCCGTAAGAAAAAGTCTGGTTTCGTTAGATCAGGCGACCTCGGAGGCCATGGTACTGGATCTCCTCTGCCAATCCAGCGGCCCTCAAATTCGCCGTCCAAATAGTCCCTTATAATACGACTATTATGTGATGCGGCACCGTCATGTTGGAACCACATTTGTCTTCTCACATCTAAAAGCAAATCATCCAGATACAATTGAAAATCGTTTTGGAGAAAGTGCAAATACGATTCTCCATTCAGTGGGCCATCGAAGAAATACGGCCCAAGAACCCTACTACCAACCATACCACCCCAAACATTAAGTTACCATCGATGTTGGTGGTCGAGTGTTCGAATGGAATGGGGGTTTTGAGTGTCGTAGTAATAAAAGTTGTGAATATTAACTTTTGCATCTTTTTTAAATGTCGCCTTATCCGTAAATAGAACGTTATTGAAAAAATTATTTTCCAGCTGTTCCTTATTTCGGGCCCATAAACAAAAATTTTGCCTGGCTACATAGTCGTCTTCATTTAGGTGCTGTACTAACTGGACATGGTACGGATGGAATTTATTTTTACGGATAATCCTAGAAACACTGGTTTGGGAAATTTGCAGTTGTTGACTTTCGGCACGGGAACTTGTGTTCGGGTTTTCTACAACACTTTGCACAACCAGATCTTTATTTTCACCCTCGGTTTCTCATACTGACACTGCTCGTTTCTTCAAATCTTGCTTGCGCATTTCCGAAGTCTCTTGCTCTTGGATGCCTCCTACCGGTATATCTTTGTGCATAAATTCTAGACGCCAGTAACGTGTTTCGCTCACTTTCACCTAATACATAAATCATATCCACCATTTCATCTTTCGTTAATTTCATTTTCCCGACAAATTAAAAACATGAGATTAAACGAGTGCAATTTTGACATGTCTCAAACAATAACTCGTGAACACTTGTTTCCATGGCACACTAGGTCGGTATAGATGAGATATTTGTGCATTTTTCAAAAAATCCGAATTATCTCCTCAACTATTAATTTTTGGCATAAGACATGTAGGACATCAAAATTGTAAAATAAGATGATGAATACGACTAAGTAATAACATACAGGGAGTGCCATTTAAAAAAATAACGTTATGGCCCTTCAAAGTTTCGAAGAGTTAACGTGTCACAATTAAGTAATCTCACAACGCAGGTAAGCTTTCTTATTTCCAAATGATACTCCAGAAAGTTGTTTAGGCATAACCAAAACCTCAATTAGATATCTCTACGATCAAGTGCCCTGTGATTTTTTGAATAAGTGTCCGTAAGCGTACGTTTTTACAGAAAAAATCGAATAACTTCAAAACGGCTGAAGTAAATTTCAAAAAGTAAACTTTATTATAAGTTCTAAAAAAGATAAATCCACATTTTTAAAAATATACAGGATGTTCCATTTAAAAAAATTAAGTTAAATACTGCCCTGAAAAAAATAAACACCCTGTGTAACGAAAAATACTTTTACAAACTTCACCATAACTTCTTGTATATAGTGGCAGTTGGCTCATTCTAATATCTTTAACGGTTTAAGTTCAATCGAGCTTTCCCGTACTAATGACTCACCCTGTATAAGCAGTTCGAAGTTTAATACACGGTTAAATGCCGACGACGAGCTTTTGGAAGAACTCTCCAATCTTAAGTTAAAACGATCATCAAGGTAGCCTGCCCCATTTCTCTTCCCCAGCAGCCCCTATATAGCAAAAAAGCGAAAATCACCCACTCAAGTATTCCAAAGGCGAAAGCCGGAGAGGAACGCTCTTTCTGCTCAGCAACCGGTCTCCTCTAGATGGCATGGAAGACTGACAAGTAAGAGCTGTCATCGATCAGTATGCGCAGATTAGGCCATCATTTAAAATATAAGAAGAACCCAAGATGTGTTATTGCCACTAACTGCTTTATAAAAAAAGCTACAAATATAATTAAGTAGATCTTTTATCCACTGTAGTTCAGTTAGTTGTGATCCACCATGGAGAAACTTTCTGTTAGTGGCAGCTTTCTCCGTTTTCCTCATTTTGTATTCAAAAGAACTCGTAACAACATTAAACTATTGCAAATACTTCAATAAAGCCTTCTAATTGTTATATATGGATGTATAGGGGCCATTACACTTCCTCCTTCAATATGCAGTAATAAAGGTGATATCGCCAACCTACGCTAGTTGCTTGCAGACCTTCTGTTGTCAATGCATTTTAACTCTTTTCCGCTTTTACATATGCTTTGTCATTCCACTGTTTTCAATAGGTAACAGTATAGTTTTCGGAACCGTTTCATGTCGTCGATCCGACCCATTGGTGGACAATCACTTGATATTTCTCCTGCATCGGGTCTCCACTGTAATACACCGTTAGAACATCTTTTAACTATGCTCAAGCATCGTTGCCGGGAAAATTCCGCTTCAGTTCTGTTTGTGCTTTAGCGATGCCATTAATTTTTAATACCCCTAAATCAATCAATTCGTTTGCGATTTCCAAAGATTTGTTAAACACTAGACGTTTTATGAATCTTTGCGTTACCCTTAGTTTCTGTATTGATAGTTTAGATATCGCCTATTCCTGAGGACCATATGTCAGCACAGATAAAACACATTGGTCAAAGCAGCAAGCGAGCTCGGTGGTGCATAGGAAATACCCATTTGTCAAGGTGGTACCTAATTTTTCAGATGTAGCCTTTGTTAACTTCTTTTTCTGTCTATCTCTATGGTTTAATTTGCTCTGCTAAGAGTTATTTGCATGGTCTAAATAGATGTAGATGGTCCAATTTTCAATGCTTTCATCTTTAATCTGGATCTGTAGGCCGGGTTCAGCAACACATATTACCTTCGTCTTCTGTAAAAACCAATAACAGAAAATATTTTAATGCGTTTTGGTTCAGCCAAATAAGGCAAACGTTTTCAGGTGTCCGATCCCACAGCACTGGCTTAAGGTGCAAGTAAAACACAGCTGCCATAGAAATCGCCGTTTGCGATATGCAACAAAATTAAAGGGTATCCAGTGCCTCCGAGGGAGGGGTAGGTTTACTGAAATAAGCGGGAGCTCGCCCGTAACAGTGAAAACAATAGCAAATACACCGAAAAAACCTTGCTATTGTTATGGGTGGTGCCATGTGGTGTTTATTAACTTGTGGTGTAAGGAGAGATTTGATCACAGAAACATCTCTATTCCCCTTGAGGAAGGACGCCTCTCGCTTCAGTGAAAACGCGTAGTGCATTTTGCTTCACAAAACGACTAAGCAATGTGATGCAGGGTACAGGATGATTATAAAATGGCTAAATGAGTACCAGTGACGATGTTGGTCATAAAATTATGAGTCAAAAATCGTAATACTAAAATGTTGGGTAGGTCTTCCTGAGCCCTCACCAGCGATAGAAAAAAATATGTTTTTTTCAGGTAAAATACATTTTCTGTTTCAAGTACTTCAAAGTATCATCAAAAAAGTGTTTACTATATGAAGTACTTTTGTGTACCCAGCTTACAGTGCTCGATGAACTTCTGATGGTCTAATGTTAAGGTTAGAATTATTTTCTTCTAAGTTTCCTAGGTCACGTATATATTCGTTAAGCAATTCTTCAGCAAATAGGTACAATCCACTCATGTTCCAGTTCGTCTTCACTTGGTATCAGCCGATTAATTATTTTTAGATGCATTACTGTTTCCTACATTTACCTTTCTGTCTAACTTTCTGGATCCCACTTTTAATTATACTGCTCGTATTCTTATTTTTTTTTAAATCAAATACCAAACAAAAACGATAGCAGGTGTGTAACCAATGTGAGAGCAGTGATAAACGATGCAGAACCAAAGGTTGCGTAGAAAAGCACAAAGTGTAAGATTCAAGTATGGGTCGTTAGTTTTGCATCTTTTTTATTGTTAAGAAGCAAATAAATAACTTATTAACTGTAATCCTTGTCTGTTGTCCTATTTTATTGTAGGCTGAACACAAGTAAAACAAGTTGTAGTACTAATTTTGAATGTAACTATCCAGAAAAGTTACTCTTACAACAACTACTTGGTATTACAGCACGGTTGCTTTAAAGTATTGATTATTCACAATCTTATTTAAAATTGCAGAAAATTCATGCAATCTCAAAGTCCTTAGCAAATATTGGCCTAAGGTGTGTTCCGAACTAAGCAAATATTTTATCCTGCATATACGCTTGTCTTGATCGCAAAACTTCCGCATTCCGTTTTTATTCTGTTTGTGTAAATCCTAAATTCAGTCGGAGCCTTAACTGTTTCAAACGAACCCGTTGCGACAAACTCGGCAAATATTTAACAATTTTTCTAAAGTAATCGATCGCCCTTTCGGATGTCTCCAAGTTGCATAGGGAAACTTTAAAAATTTAAATTGCCCCAACTTTCCAAGTTTCGCGAGCAGGAAGAGCTTTTTGTCCTTTTATAAATAAAGCAGCCAATTTTCGCGTCGATAGCGCGCAAAACAAATCATATACAATAAGAAATGGCTGCTTAGACCCTGATTTTGCTTTATACTCCGAGTTACCACAGAAAGTGGACTTTTTATACGGAACAGCCTTGGTAATTTATACGCTACGGCGTTGGCTCCCATTTCTAGCTTTGACCTCCCGGATCATTTGTACTGGATAGAGGCTTTCAGTCTGAAATACTACCGTTTTACGTGAACTTGAAACGGCTATCAGGCTCTTGCCTTATTGATTTCGCATTCTGCCAGTGATTGTTTCTAAGTTTTATTCCTAAAGTTTCGCTAGCCCTCCAAACAACACTCAAAATTAACGGTTCTTCGGGAATCGAAATTAGGCATTTAGTCCTGGCTACTCCACATCATTTTTGGGAAGAAATTTATTTCGGAAGTGAAACGGGTAAGGGCAGAATTCGAAATCGCGAAAGCAAAAAGTAGGTAAATATTGCTTTAGAAGCGTTTTAGAAGGACTCGGAATATTCGTGTCGGAATAAATTTGAGCTCTAGTGAACACAATATGCAGTTTGAAAATAAGATATGGTAATGTAATGGTGCATACAAAAATTTTACAGCGGTGAGAGTCTGGAAGGGAGTGTTTTATTTTACACAGAGCTGCGATTCTTCCACACAACAACATTCTCTTATCAAGCAGTGCGCATTCATAGAAGCGTAATTTAATGACTGACGCTTAAATTTATTCGGCCATAAAAATTTGCGAAAGCTCGGCTTCTAAGTGCTTAGAGAGCGTCAGGCTGCAATAAAAACAAACCCCAAGTAGAGAGGCGATATTCTAGTTAAGAGGTGCTAATATGATATGATCAATACTGTCACTGCTTTCGATAAATCATCCCAACGCTTGTAATACACTGATAGATGGCTCCACTGTCAACACCAAAACCAAATAGTTATTGATATAACTGCTGCACATATGCTACCGCCGTCATAAGTGACACATCATGTGAAATCGTGCCGTTGCTTTGTTTCCGAAGACGAACACTTCCAATCAGGAAGCACAGGAGACCCTGAGCAAAGTAAATGCAAAATCAATCTTCCATAAATACTTCCAGACTCCCGGCTAAGTAGTTGAATATTTGCAATTTACTTAATATCGTCGAAACTGAATTGTAAGTAATTGCTTGTCTTCGTACAGTCGCCTGCTGCCCCATTTTTCTTCGGATGGAATTTAAGTTTATCTATGCGTTGTGTCGACCGTTGCAATCGTTAATTATGCAAAATGTAATTTGGCATTCGCTATATTTTATACTCTTTCGGTGCAACATGCAATGTTAAATGCGGCATATGTATGATTCAGCCAATAATAATCTGATGAAGCATCTTTTATTCATGGCCATGCTGTATGGATTGCTTTAAGTACATGCAGTTTACGTCCTAGAAATTTAGAAATAAAATGCCCTACGTACATTTTAGAAGTTTCAACAACTTCGAAGGATATAACATTCTTACGGTAGATGTGCATCGTGAACTAGAACTAAAGATTAACGTGTCTTACTTGGGTATCTGCTGAGTTAGCTCACCTTTGCTTTGAAAAATCTTTTCTCTCATGCTGTGATAAGTTGCATGTAAATGATCCAGTTGAGTTCTTAGTTTCGGAAGAATTATAGTGGAGATTTGTTTACCACCTAGAAATAACACTTTTCTGAGAATTTTTACACAATAATTGCATAAAGCCGCCAGAACATGCCGTTTCGATGGCGGCTATAGTACAGCAAAAGTTGTATGTAAGTAGAAGGAATTTCTTACTCATAATAATATATAATAAGTTTAATGGGACTGCAGTAATTCGACTTGGGAGCTACTCTTGGCCTGTAATAAAAAAAAAACTCGCTTGGTATAGCCAAGACAAGTTCATGTTGTGCAAGATTGCCACCTATGATATATGCCAGTAATGTAAAAAGTAAATTCCGCCAAGTTTTTTTTTTTTCGCCGATGGTACATATGTACGTTCCAGATACAGATATTTGGACTAACCTTGTTTCGTTGTTTCTGAAATAGCTCACCTGACACTACGCTTTACAAATGAAAATCATACAGTAGATTTAAGAACTCCACACATTCAAGCTAGTCTGTCTTGCAGCTGAGACCGCAATGAAGAAGGGCAATCAAAGTAACTCCTTTACATGATACTCGTTAAGTCACACTGCGTGTAATTAAAACTAATATGTGTTGGCTTAAGTTAGTGCCTTACTAACTTATTAAGCTACATACATAATTTCGGACAATTTACTCTTGCAAAAATTGATCGAAGGTTGGCGGCTTGGATGAAACCAAAATGGGTAGCTTGCTGACGGGCGAAAGCTGACGTATTTCACACGCTATATGACGGGAACACCTGCTCATAGAATAAGGGATGGACAGCGGCATTTCAAAAAGTGGCTACTAGAAACGGCACGGCGTCGATCTACATGCTGACTACGAGATGTTGTCAGCGGAGATCGATATGAAATTTCGTGATATGCAAACGAGATGAAATCGAAGTTTCAGATGGGTAAGATGCGCTTTAAAAGGTGTATGGGATTTTCAACACCGCTATATTCACGGAACTATAACGCTCACATCACACACACAAACTCCTTGCATGACGGTCTCTCGCCAACTCAAGATTTGCGTCCCCGGCCTCGAAATTGGCGTAAGAACTACGCGGTTTCCTCTGAAACCAACAATAAAAACACAATGACGGCATAAACCTCAACCTGGTCCAGCAAAGCTACTGCATAGTGTTACGATCACAGTGCGCCTCTGTAACTTGATACGATATGGTTTACTTCATTTTCCGCGTGTCCTTCCTTTTATGCTATGATGTGCAGCAGCTGGCGTTTCTTGTATTGTTCAGTGGTTCTGGGGGCATGTCTATTACTTTCGGTGGAATTTTCCCTCGCTGATGGTGGCGGCTTATGACAACCCTAGCAGTTTACTGAGAAATTTATTCTTATGTCTGGCAGACCTTCTTTAAGCGCACTGTTGACGCTTTTACACGTTGCCCAAATTGATCTTGCAAGTCAAATAAAGCTTCTAACGGACCGCGGCAAGACATTCTTGACTATATTTTGTTTATTTCCTTATAGCCAGAGGCTTGGAGCCACAGTTTAACCCCTAATCATTGTAGTAAGGAAGTCTTTACAGTCCACCTTTAGAGCAGTGACCTTTGATCTATATTGGCTCTGAAAGCATCTGCCGAATCCAGCTTTCTATGTGCTATTAAGAGCATAACCTTCGACGCTCTGTACCGGCTTCAAGTATGCCAAAGGGGGTTCGACAAATGGAATTGTAGTAACATATTTTATTTTTTCCGTGCTTGAAAATCAAATGAAGACTTTATCCAGTAATCCGGTGCGTTGAGTACTTCATTTGTTTGGCTACAGTACCTACTTCTATTTCCTCAGGATCCCGTAGATTTTACTTTGGACTTCGCTGTCAATTTTCCGTTCGCTTCACGAACCGAGTAAATTTAATACACTTAACGAATTTCATCCTTAGAGCATAAAGTAATATTATAATAATGGTGAGGCACTAACACCCCATGAAGGAGCTTGGCCTGCAAGACGGAAGGTCAGAGCTTCCGTATCCTCGCTATCACACCCGGCTGTCGCGTGTCAAATTCATGACACGTGGTGATGTGGTCCGCATCACGCATTAGACAACCGCATTATTACCCTTTGTTCTTTCGAACGCAGGTTCCCAATTATTTAAAGCGACTGGGTAGGCCCCCGCCAGGTATCGATCTGGGATCTGAACCCCAGACTTCCGCGCCGCAGTCCAATGCTCTAACCATTGAGCTACGTTGTCGCTGAGCATAAAGTAAGCTCCGTTAATCTTTTAAACTATTGAGGAAGTGTTTAATGTAATTTATAGTTGTACTTTTACCTACTGTTGTATATGTTGCGTATTCGCAATAGATTTATGTATTTTGGGGTGCATTTTGATTCTGCCTATGAATATGAGACGACTTAATTTTGCTTGTATGATCACTTTATTTATGGCCTTATTGTCGCATACATTTATTGACTCTATTTTGATAATCTCCTGTACCATGTACTAACTGCTAGTAATATGTGATCATTGCACTGTGATATGAGTACTCCGCCTTGTTCTTTGTTACTGTTACCTGGATTCGTGTGCTTTCTTTCACGTTATTGTGCTACTTTGAGTTTAAGAATTCTCTGTGATGTCTGGATACATTAATTTGTCGTTAATTAAAAGATCCGTTGGCGCCATTTTTAGCTTTTTGATCAACGTTAGTAATTAAAGAACCGCAGGTCGTCTCAATTAAGTTAGTTCGGCCGGTAGTTGTATGCATGTCGTTACTTGATTTGAAAAGTTTGAGCAGACGAATCAATGTAAGCTAACTGGCTAGATTTGATGGCAAATTTTCTTTTTACATTTAGCGTCTTCTAGTCTAAGTGTAACAATTTTAAGCATTACGCACAAATTGCGCTTACATCTTCCTGGTACTGGGTAAACGCTTTAGTAGGAAAGTCGATCGCAAAAAATAACACTTAACGAGCATCGATTAGAGGCTTATATTAAATGAAAGTTCACAATATTCCGTTAACCATTACACTTTCGTCATTGTTTTGTTCTCAAGTATAGGATAATAAATAGTATTAGCCAACAACTTTCTAACGATAAGCTTATGACAAATCTGCGCGATTATAAGGAGATGGCGTACCTAGCTAGTCAGAGCTTCAGTTAAACAGTAGTTTTTGAAAGTCATGTCGTAACATAGTTTATGGCTTGCGTATACACAGAGTTTCAATTTTTACTTAAAACATAAAGCCATTTTACGGCAACTAAGTTGCAGTTCAGTTCTGAAAATAACATTTTTGCACAGAATAATGTACAGGCCAACAAAATAACTGAAGCATCTAAAAGGTAAACCTTATTTGACATTCGACAACTGACAACTCAAATAACCAACCGCGCGGCATTGAAATCATCGACATGCAGTCGTAAGACAAAATCCAGTTGAAATCCCTCTCGATAACGTTTTTTTTAAAGCACATTACTTAAACGAAGGCTTTATTTTTTTAGGTTATGTTGCGCGTTTTAATGATAAAATTCAACAAAAAGTGCGCTGGGGACAAACATTGATCATTGATATTAAATTAATAAGGAAGAACTCCGGTATATATTTTAAATTATTATATTCTCCTTCTCAATATAATTAATAGTACACGTAATAATCTATATTTTATTAATGAGTATCATTTCATTATATCGGGATGCAAGAAAACACAACTCTTCCTACAGTCTCATTGTATTTTCAGGTTTGGGACTCAGAATATTCATTTTAAAAAAAATCGGTAATAAGGGTACTACTTACTATATTGCCCCTGCGAATATTCCCCGGCAATATTCCGTTATTGCCTTTAAGCAATTTAGATAAGTCCAACAAAATGGCTACGTGAAAACAATTGAGAATGATCCTTATATTACCCAAAGACGGTACCCTGTGGTCAAGTTTTGCACTATGGGAAAACTAGTATCGGAAAACCATTGCTTTCAGTTTTTAACCCTTCTTGACTAAATATTATTGTCAGCAAACCCAGACATAATACTAAAAAATTATTTGACGAATTGAGTGCTGCAGTCCCAATCATGAACCAACAAATACACAACAGAAAATAGAAGAAGAGTAGAGTGTATGCTTCAATACTATACAATTTCAGTAAGGTTTTACAATTACTGGTATTATTGAAAAAATTGTTGACCGTCCGTTAGTAAACATTCGGACCAACGTTCTCATCTCTCATCAAACGGCAAAAATTCTTTATCAATTTGTCCGAAATTTATTGCAGTTGCGGTAAGTTACATTGATGCTTCTGCTGCTGGTTTACTTTGCTGCCGAAGATAGTCCCTGTATAATACTGTTAGGTTTGAAGCATTTCTTTGTATTATGTAGCTAAAGCAAGTGTTGCGATAACCAACCAACCTAAACAGGTCTTTTAATTGAGCTGCTACTTCTGACAAGTTAGGTTGTTACAGCTCAAAACGACTTTCATGACCTTAAATCACTTTGAGAATGGTCTATATGAGTCTTTAAGATACATTAGTCTTCAAAAAAGCAAAGCTCACTCTAATCATGCTTCAACTTGCTGTTACAGACGGTTGAGCGGCTATTTTCTCAAAGAGAAAGAGGGGTTCGAATCAACACCACGTATTTTAAAGCAAGATGCTGTCACAACAGCGGTGGGTTGTAATCAAAATAAGGGGAAAAATGAGCGCCACGAATTAGTTGATAAAATGGGGGAGACACTCTTCGGGCGGCCCTCGTAGAAATTCGAAATCATAGCCGACGCTTCACTTCGACAGTCTTGCGCGACGTTCCGGCTGCTCGGAAACCTACCTTGGTGGGCCTGCTGGCTTTGTCGGCCACCTTACGATTGATACATCCAAGAAAAATGTCACATGTACATAAACACATACACCAATATGTATCATGAATAAAAGTCCAGGAAGTTGTAAAGAAATTATAAAACACGCCCCAAAAGATGGAAAAAGTATTAGAGCAGATTAACGAGACGTTAAATAAGCTAAATAATCTAGAGGAGGCAACGGGAGATATAAACCAGAAATTGGATAATATCGGTACAGAGTTTGATACGATGAAAGCTGAAATTTGGCGCGTAAAAGATGAAAACGTAAAGCTAAAAATACAGATAACAGGTCAGGAGGAGAGAATTGTATTACTGAAAAAGGAGATAAGAAAGAAAAAAATAATAGTACCTACACGGATTACCAGAAACACCAAAAGAATCTGAATTAGAGTTGAAGGAAAAAATTAGGGCACTGCTAAGGGATATTGGAATAATAATAGACATAGAAAACGAAACGCAGGAGGTAAGGAGCTAGGCAAGAT
The DNA here is from genome assembly GCA_940337035.1 of Agriotes lineatus. Lineage (NCBI taxonomy): Eukaryota > Metazoa > Arthropoda > Insecta > Coleoptera > Elateridae > Agriotes > Agriotes lineatus. Next base: position 96,035,188 of record OW679197.1, read on the forward strand.
ACAGTCAATAAAGTCGGCCAATAATGATGGAAATGACAACATTTAACAAAAAAGTAGAAATTATTAAGGCAGCTAAAAATTTAAAGGGCCTGAAAATATCAAATACCGAAGACTTCCCGAAGGAAATCCAGATGCATAGAAAAACCCTAATACAGCATATGAAAGACGCAAGGGAAAATGGACACAAAGCAAGTGTTGTCTATAACAAATTGATAATAGATGGGAGGATTTATACAATCGAGCAGATTAATGATTGTAAGGGCGACAAGACAGTGAGGCAAGAAAATGAAAATCAGGAGGGAGAAATAGAAGACAAAAATAAATACGAAAACCGGAATGGATTGGAAAAGGCCCAGAAGGCAAGGACAGCGAGCGAGAGGTCACCCGGAGATACAGAAAACGAGGAACTGCGGAAGCAAATGAGGATAATTACGAATACAAACCGAAGCTCAAAAAACTTATAAAATAAAAATATAGGACGGAAACAAAGAAGAAGGAATTCAATGAAAAAGGACACGATAATGGAAAAAGAAATAACATAAATAAAAATAAAAAGTCAAAAAAGGTTAAAAAGATAGGAAATAAAGGAATCATCTGGTTAACAACATGGAATGTCAGAAGTTTAGCAAAAGCGGGGTCAGTTCAAAATTTAATGGATGAAATTAAACGGTATAAACTCGATATTGTGGCATTGCAAGAAATGGGATGGAAAACGGGCGGAATCACAGATTTAGAAGGTTACACTGTTTTTGCAGCGCTGCGAAAGATGGGCAGTTTGGAATGGGGTTTATTATAAGCAAAAAATACAATTCGGCGATTATGTCATTCAAACCGGTAAGTGAAAAAAATGTGACGATAAGATTAAGAGAAATATTTTGCAATATGAGCTTATGTAGTGTACACGCACCTACAGATGAACAAGAGGGCGAAGACAAAGATATGTTTTACGCATAGATGCAGGAAGCGATAGACATTATGCCGGAACATGATGTAAAAATCTTAATAGGAGATATGAATTCTAAGGTAGGAAGAGAGAAACGTTTTTTGACGATCGCGGGACAACACAGCCTACACAAAGAAAGCAACAATAATGGGAGGAGAATTATCGACCTAACGGTTAGCAACAACATGGTAAGAAGAAGTACAAGATTTAGGCACAAGCAAATACATAAAAAAAACGTGGGTGTCCCCTGACATAATTCATTCAAGACGCATGTCCAATATACAAGACGTACGTAGCCTTAGGGACGCGGACTGCGACTCACATCATTTCTTAGTGCGCGCTAAATTCAAGCAAAGAATAGCGGTAGGGAATGAAGGAAATGGAACAAAAAATATAACATTCAATATAGGAAGTGTGAAGCAAAGTGAACAAATCGCAGCAAAGTACAGGGAGTCAATTTCAGAAAAAGTGAGAGCTAATGATAATAAGCAAAAGACAGTTGAGGAACAGTGGTAAGAGATAAGAAAGATATTAATAACAACCTCAGAAGAAGTACTAGGAACCAAAAAAAATATAGCAAAAACAGAGGGTGGTATGATGCCGAATGTAAAAAAGCCACAATAGATAGGAATGACGCAAGACTGATAATGCTAAATGGGGCAAATGAAGAAAAAACAGATATACGGTGAGAAAAGGAAAGCAGCCAAAAAACTCTTCAGGCAAAAGAAGTGAGAATACAAAAGGAAAAAACTGGGAGTAATAGAGGAGATGACGAAAACTCATCAGACCAGAAAATTTTACAGGGAGGTGGGGTTTAGAAAGAAAGGATTTCAAGCAAGAGTAACATTTTGTAGAGATGTAGAAGGAAATCCTATAGGAAGCAGGCAAGAAAGTGTGAATAGTAGATGGAAAAAATACTTTGAAAAACTATTAAATACAGGAGAACAGAATAGAGCAGATGAAAGGCAAGAACAAGAAATTTCATACCAAGAGGAGAGAGACATAGAGCCACCGACAGAAGAAGAAGTTGTGGATATTGTAAGAAACCTCAAAAATAATAAAGCACCGGGGGAGGACCAAGTTGCCTCGGAAATGGTAAAATACGGGGGCGATGATATCTGCAGAGCAATGTACCAGTTAATCAAGGGTATATGGGAAAAGGAAAAAATGCCAGAAAAGTGGAAGGTTGCTATGATCTGTCCCCTCCATAAGTCAGGAGATAAAACGGTGTGTGGAAATTACAGGAGGATAACCCTACTTAGCATAGGTTATAAGATCCTAAACGCAACAATAATCACCAATAATGGAAAGAGAGGTGAGAGATGAGCAGTGTGGCTTCAGGAAGGGTAGATCAACGATAGATCATATTTTCACATTAAGACAGGTACTGGAGAAAAGTTATGAAAAAAACGTCACTCTGTTCTGCCTCTATATCGACTTTAGTCAAGCCTACGACACTGTAAATCGTGCGCAACTGTTCAGGATACTAAAGGTACTAAACGTGCCACCAAAACTGATAATTCTTATAAAAGTGTGCCTAAAAGATACGATGGCAAAGGTGAGGATACAAAGTATTGCCTCGCAGGGGTTTAAAATTAAATAAGGACTGCGGCAAGGCGACCCGCTATCAACAACCCTGTTCAATATGGTTTAAGAATGCGCAATCAGGCAATTAACGTTGAATAAAACGGGCTCTATTTTAAACAGGTCAATACAAATTCTCGCTTATGCCGACGATCTGGTGTTCACAGCTAGGAAAAAGACAGATCTACAAACAACGTACAGTAAACTGGAGGAAGCGATAAAGACGGCAGGTCTAAAGATAAACCATAAAGAGTCGAAATTTATGATAACGTCGAGGGAGCAATCTCAGGAACAAAACCTTACAGTAAATCAGCAGGTATTCGAGAAATTAAAAACATTTAATTACTTAGGTGCAACGATAACCCAACAGAATCAAACAGATGAGGACATAAAAGCAAGGTTAACGGCGGGGAATAAATGTTATTATGCACTGCAACAGGTTTTTAAAGACAAAGATATATCAATTAACTCAAAAATTACGGAATATAAAACAATAGTAAGACCGGTAGTTATGTACGGATCAGAAACATGGACGTTTAATAAAAAAGACCAGAATGCGCTTAATATTTGGGAAAGGAAAATCCTGCGTACAATCTATGGTCCCATATTGAAAAACAGGGAATGGAGAGCTAGGTATAATTTCGAATTGAGGAATCTCCACGACCAGCCAACGATTGTGAATGAAATAAAAAGTAGGAGAGTGGGGTGGTTGGGGCATGTGAGTAGGATGAATGCAACAAGAAGGTGTAAGACTATCTGTGAAGGGAATTTTGTAGGGACAAGGACAAGGGGGCGTCCGCGATCACGGTGGATAAATAATGTTGAAAACGGCTTGAAAGTGGCGGGTGTGAGAAACTGGAAAAGAATATCAAGTGATAGAAAAATATGGAGCGAAGTGCGAGAAAAAGTAAGGGAAGCCAAAGACCAGGCATAGGAGTCACTAACCTATCCTGAGCGGAAATAAACATAATCTGGAAGCTCATTATGAGAGGCCATGGCCCTTAACGGTCTGGCAAGTACCAAGGAGTAAGTAGTTGTAACGAATGAATCCATTAAAATTTAAGTATGTAGGTAAATGTTTGACATAAATAGTTGTAAAAGGTGTTAGTAATTCTATAATTACTTAATAACGATAGGTATGCCACAAAAAGTACATTGGTTACATTGCAACAACAGTAATAAACAAGCGGCACAAAAATTCTGTATGAGGTTGCGCGTTGCCATTTATACATTACGTCACATTAGTGTCAACACAGGCGCATTGCTCAAACGTTCTAAAGTACACAGACAATAAAAAAAGTAGTTCACAGTATTTGACTGATGTCCGTCGGTGTTGTTGATTGATGGAGCCGAAAGGCCTCACCGTCTCATCGAAGTCTCTGCAGATGGTTAAATGAGAGTTCAGATTGATGGGCGTCGAAGCGACGTTATTAAACGAATTCCCGAAAGGCCGGGTTGCGTGTGAACATCCTTGTAGGCATTGGGAAGAGGGCAAAACGACACCACAGTTCTCTAGATTTGGCAGGTCTCGTATAAATCCGCCAAAGTGTTAATTGCACACCCAGTGCTACAATACAACGGAGAAGATCGGTTCTGTCGTAACACGCACTAGTCAAGGGAAGCTCAACTACACACAACCGTACGCTACTGCCTTCAGACTAAGATTGTCGAGACGCTCCCTGAAGAAAGAGGGGTATGGGGCAGTTTTGCTTGCTTTCCCCGTCCCACTTATCCAACCGATTCGCATTATTCATCACATTATTACAACAGCTTCTTCGAGCCAAACCAAAAACGGTACGCCGTCATAAACATGTGTCAACAGGTTTGTTGAAGGGGGCTTACATCACCAGGCTCGGTTTTACGACGTGACTTCAGGAGCCATCTGGGCCGAGTCACACACGTGTGAGCGATCAAAAATTAACTATACTAGAACGAGCGGGAAGTTTCGGTATTTGAATTTGAAAAGGATGCGCGGGATTGCTAATATTTGAAATAAAAGATACCGGAAAGCGCGGATATTTGAAATGCAGGTGCGGGATTTTAAACTGGTCTTAACAAGGTATGAAACCTAAAATTTGTGGCAGTGTTTTTTTATTTTTAGGTACAGCTAGCTCTAATAGCCTTGCATTTATTTTGGTCATGTCGTATACCATTTTTAACAAGTATATGACCAAGAGATTTGACTTGCTCTCATTCCCTGGGTTCATGTGTCGTACCACACCTGGGGCAATTGCATTTTGAGCTGATTTTTCCTTGGTTATTCTTATTTCCTTTAAAATGGATTTGCTTTTCTCGTACAGACGTCTGCATTTTCCTTTTTGTCAGTTTTTACCTTGTGCTCTTTCTCATACCTTAACTGGCAACTTCGTTAGCTCTGCATATATCTGTAGCTTTTTGGAGGTCTAGGTTGTCAATGTGTGGAAGTTTTTTCTTGTAATTGCCTGCATCGCACACCTAGAAGTACTCGATCTTTTATCATGGAGTACGTTTGAGTATCAAACTCACAGATTTTTGATAGTTTTTTTGACAAATGGTCGAAAGGTACTATTTCCTCCTGTTTTCGCATGTAAAATAAAAATCTCTTATAGAGCACATTCTTCTTTGGTGTTACATAGGTTTCTAGCTGCTTCATAACCGTGTAATGGTGAGTTTTCTTATCATCTGGTAGTCTTAAATTGTTGTAGAGTTCAATATCCTCTTCGCCAATTATATTAAATAGAAGAACACATTTTCCCTGGGCGTCTTTCTCATTTTTCCCCGTCGCCCACAAGTAGATTTTAAAACTCTGTTTGAATCTCCTGAAGTTTTCAGCTCCATTTCCCTGGAACGAAAGCGGTGCTGGAGTTCTCGCCTCCATTATGCCAAGTTTCTGCTACGCGGTCTACAGAGAAAGGGCCATTACTTCTTGCACATAGGGCATAAGGCATAAGTCGCGATAGATACCTTTTGTTAGCTCTCAATCAACTTATTGCAATTTTACAGCCGTTTTTATTTGTTGTTTAACTTCTCCACTGCTCCATGTTGTATTCTTTATTAGACTTTATTAGACTTGTGAAATGGACATACAACCTACAGAGACGTGCTTCGACTAATGATTATCTATACTACAACAGAGAGGATATATGGTAGAATTTCAGGTTTAGGGCATGGTTTCTCCCAAGAAGGGGGCTGAGTGGCCGTATGTATGCGTGTGGTAGGGTTGCCACACCCTGAGGAAGATCTATGTCCACTCGGATCATGGCGAGTACCTACCCGGTACAGGTGTCAGGTCATTTTGGGCAGCTTACAGCAATATAACTAACCACTCAAGCCTTTAGGGCAGCTTATTTATATTTCAAACATTTTAACGTTGCAGCACGTATCCTAGCAATTTTAAATTCGAACATCCTGTAGTTAGCGCAGTTACCTCGATTTGGCCAACCCTTTATGTCTTCCTGGTTACACCGGCCTTAATTTGCCTTCCGATTGGCCGCCAAAGCGCTTTTGACGCTTTCGCTTTGGGCCGGGATTATTTTGTTTTGCCTGCAAGCAGTTAGTTACAACAGAGTCGTTCGTTGAGACGCAAGGAGCGTGTAGCACGCCGTGTTGTGTACCGTCGGTAAATGGGTGTTTGGGCCTTCCGATGGCCGAGTTCTGTTTCACTGAGAGAGGGTTGACCCTTTGATCCCGATAAAACGGGGATTACATCTGTAGGACGTTTGGATTTCTTGGCCTCACGTCGTTTTGGTCTCATGAGGGACGCATTCCAGTTAACGCCTTTACAAGAAGGATTCCTGCCCGCACTTACACGTGCCGCCCAACCTGTCGCACCTTCGTCGCCTTCGCAAGCGCGTCGCTAGGCAACCTCGCGCCCTGACGCTCGAGGAATCGTCGAGAATACAGGTATCTGTGTAACCAATTTATAACGTATTATCTGTCATTTATGTAGATTGAGCTTATATTGTGTGTGTGCTAGTTTTACTGTGCATCAATCACTGCCAATAGAACTTATTAGCTGTCATTTATGCGGCCTCAACCCAGGTTAATGTATTGCGCTAACTAAATTAGTGCTTTTTGATCGCAGTTCTTTATGTGACTAAACCTTGCATACAGTGCTTGCTAATTCATTGTATTTTGGCCACACTCATTTGCCGCTAATTACTCGTTATTTATGTGACTAAACCTTGCACACAGTGTTTGCTAATTCATTGTACCTTGGCCGTATTCATTTGCCGTTAATTACTCGATATTTAGGTGACCAAATCTAGCACCCGTTGCCTGCTAATTTTATCTGTAATCGATCAGACATCGTCTGCAAGGCTTAAAATAGTCAGCAATTATTCCGGCCATTGAAATTGCAACCATTTTTGTGTGACCACTCGCTGCATGTTATATTAGAAATAACGCGCCTCTCCAGCTGGGGCAATAATATTAGGCTTAGTGTAGTCTTGGTAGCCTTGTAAATTACCCCTTTGTTAACGTCAGACCAATAGACGAATATTTGAACTAGGGCCTTATTATTGTGGCTAAGGATAAGTTTTCTGTGTAACGATTGATGTACGACGAGGTTTGAGCGTTGAAGCTACACAGGTAGGTCTGGCGACGCCGCCGCAGTGGCGACGAGTCCCAAAATAGTTATTCAAGTATTTTTTTTTGAAATTGTCATACGAGTTCTACAGCTTCTCGAGTACCTTCCTGACGTAGTACCCTGTGTACTTCTCGTCCCGTCTAACCGTCCAGGTCCGGTTGCACGAGTATACCCCGAGACAGACCTGGTGGCGCCCTTTTCTTTTGACTCACCCTATATATGTCACGCCCCGCTTGCCCAGTGACGTATCGTTTGAACCACGCCCATCTCCCTGAGCGTATCAGCCGAGGCCTTTAGCCTGTTTTGACGAATCTCAGGGCGAGCGTGCCACCTTTTTCCCGGACTTAACCAGTCGTGCGATACTCACCCCGCGTGGGTGTCGTTAAGTCATTTTGATACCGTAACACAGGATATGAGTTTGAGCAGAAGAAAACAATTTAAGCCGTTTAATATGTTTATTTAAAGGGATAACGAACAAATGCCGTTAAAATGTTAGTTTAAAATAATTTTTATTCAGGTATTTTTTGTTCTGAATACGTTACGGTATCATCAAAAAATGTTTTTAAAATGTAAAATTATGGGCCCTTTGCAAGTTAATTATCAACTTCGTTTTATGAAACCGTGTTTACAACAAAAGTACTGCATCTAACCCTCAACTGGTATCTTGGTTTATTATTATAAAAATCATGTATTTATAATTTAATTACAACTGTTTTTTCTGAAATATTTTACTAACTTAGGAAAGTCCACATACCAGTGTAATAAGTTCTTTGATAGAAGATACGTTATTGTCAAAGTGCCCTGGGGTGTCCAACCACCCAGCATATTAGTAACGTTGTGTTTTTCTGTAGTCTTTGGTTATCAGTATGCCTCTTTATTAAACTAACTTGAGTGGTCTGCTACCAACGCTGATAATTGCTGAAGAAATACCTGAGACTTCGGAAAAGGGCGGTTTTATTGTAAAAGATGATGTATTAACGGCAATGTTAGTATTATTATTATTTCAATGTTGTTCTCTTTTTCACATAGCTTGACAGCTGATTCTACAGTCAAAAGCATGTAATAGTTACTTACTTACTTACTCCTTGGCGCTACGGTCCAGGTGGGGCCATGGCCTCCCATCGGGGTTCCTAGACTCTTATTTTACAAGGTGCGTTCGTCGCTCGCACCTCAACCTTTGGCATATATGCCAGAGTGGGGGATTGTTCTACGCTCCTCCTTTTTTAACTTCGGACACGATTTTTCTCCATTCTTTTCTATTAGCTGCCTTCCGCTTCCACTGGGTGACTCCGGCTGTTCTTAGGTCCTTGTCTACTTCATCCTTCCATTTTAACCTCGGTCAACCCCTGCTTCTCCTTCCTTCCGGTTTATTTTGTAGAATTCTCTTTGGTCCTCTTGTTTGTTGCATTCGCTCTACGTGACCCAACCACCTTACCCGCATACTTTTAATCTCGTTGGATATACTAGCTTCTCCATACCGTGCCTTAATTTCGCTATTCGTTAGAGCCCGCAACAACCCGTTCTCATTCACTGGCCCGTATATCCTTTTAAGTATTTTACATTCCCATGTGTCCAGCTGTTTACGCCCATCCTGTGTGATGCACCAAGTTTCTGCCCCGTAAGTCACAACCGGTTTTATTACTGTCTTGTACACTTCGATTTTATTCGTTATTGAGAGCGTTTTTGAGGTAATTATGTCTTTTAACCCAAAATAGCACCTATTCCCTGCCGAGATTCTCGATTTCAGTTCCTCCTCGATATCATTTCTTTGGCTGATTATGGAGCCTAGGTATTTAAAATTTCTACTCGTTCATATCGTTTTTTATTTACTGTAATTTTCTTGACATTTTTGTATCTATCTGCATCCTTTGAGGTGATCATATCTTTTGTTTTGGATACATTTATCTTTAATCCCTGGGTATCAGCTGCATCTTCCAAATATTTAACTACCTCCTTCAGCACCTCTATTGTTCTGCTTACTATGTCAATGTCGTCGGCATATGCCAGTAGCTGACACTGTCTGTTATAAATTGTGCCCCAAGGGTTAATGGGTACCTTTCTTATTACCCTTTCCAAAGCGAAATTAAACAGTGTCGTTGACATTGCATATCCTTGTCTCAGTCCATTCCTTATCATAAAACTCTCCGTCAGTTGTCCTTGTATTCTTACCTTTGCTTTCGTGTCCAATAGGCACATTTTTAGTAATCTTATTATTTTTCTGGGTATCCCAAACTCGTTCAGTCCTTGTAGTAGTTCCGATCTTATTATTGTGTCGTAAGCCTGTCTAAAATCTACGAATAGGTGGTGTGTTTCAATATTATATTTCCAAAATTTTTCAAGGATTTGTCTAATTATAAAGATTTGATCCTTGGTTGCTCTGCCTGCTCTAAATCCACATTGGTAATCACCCACTATAGTTTCCATCCAAGTACTTAGTTTTCTTTCTATTAGCTTACTTATCACTTTGAATCCTATATTAAGTAGGGCTACACCTCTGTAGTTGTCGCATACTGTCTTATCTCCCTTTTTAAATATGGGACATATGACTGCCGTCATCCATTCCTCTGGGATAATTTCGTATTTCCAAATATTTACTATTAAGTAATAGTTATTGCAGTTAATTAGTCAAATTTTTACAATGATTGTTGTTGATACTATAATAATTACTATTATGTTAGTTTTTTCCACATTTTGTGACCTGTCGATCATCATCATCAAATTACCTGTTCTTCTATTACTGATGTAGAGATTTCTTGACTATTTTGCTGTTTTTAGTAGCATAGATATTATTACTATGTTGATTTAAATTTAAGTTATGGGTCTTAGACTGGTAAATCCTAATAGCTGGAGAAGATTTATTATTATTACTATTATCCCCTTTCATTCAAAATACTGTAGTAGTGGTAATATAACGATAGTTGTAGTGCATAGTAGATAATAATATTATTTCACAAACACTCCGATATGCCAATCCTCATTAAAATAGATGAACTTTTCGTAAGACCAAGTTTACTGGAAAGGATGCTTGCAGGTTTTTTCTGTTGATAAATAAGTTGCTTATTTTGTTACAAACATTGGGAGTGGATCTTCCAGAACAAGATTTCAGTGCATATCTACGTTTTGCCCCAGAAAAATATGTGTTTTCCAATTTGAATATATAATTTTATGCTTAAAACAGGCTATAAATAAATAAATATAAACAAATATAGCTTGTGACTATTAATAGTATATTAAAGTATGAGTGGATAACAAGGTCTTTAAAACACGCGCGAGTTTTCGAGCACGACGGCGTAGCCGGAGTGCTCGAAATAGAGCAAGTGTTTTAAAGACCAGTTATCCACGAATACCTTACGCTATTTTTTATTATACCTCCAGTACTGGAAATAAATTACGCACTAAAAACTTAGAAATAATTTTTGTCGTGATAAATCGAGAGGGCATAATAATATTGCTACTATAGTTACGAGAATTATTTACGTTTTTGTCGCGTCCATGTCCGTTGTTGCATTCAGTCGTTTCCTTGACAACCTTTAAAGCTCGGCGAGCTTTAATCGCCTGTATTAGCACGCTCAGGCGTGCTTTAAATGGCGATTCTGATGCAGGTATAATAAAAAAATTATTATTGAATTATGAGTACAATAACACTCGACGAACGACGGTTTCGTGTACTCTTTTCAGAATTAACCCAGAAGCAACCTAAAATGGAATAGGCAACTAGGTTCTTCTTATACTCACCTTAATAACGAAAAAATCACTTCCGAGATTTCTTCAGATCATCAAGTTGCAGGGACCCTAGATGACGAAAAACAAGTGCTCCCAATTTCATCTGCCTGTCTGCCTGTTGACGGCATAATTCAAAAACTATTTCTTGGAGAAAGACGATAACTTGCATGCACATTGTATGTTTACCTGGTATGAAACCGAGAAAATTTTGGACAAATATATGTACATAAAGAGCAGCTTAAAAACTACAACTTTGTTTATTTTTGCGTTAACTGAGAAATAGATAAAAGTAATACTCGTAATTTGCTAAGTGCAGTCAGAATTTACACTTGATGAAAATGGGGCTCAACAGATATAGGGTAATGTAATAAAAGAGTCAAAAAGTTTCAACAAGTCCGTTCTGTTAGATACAGCCTCGCATCGCCAAGCCGTCGCGTTCTTTTTATTTGAAGTTGATATAATTTGCATTGCCAAGTGTTTTCTTTAATTTTTTTAGTATTATTACGAACGTGAATATATTTTACGGCTATTTTTCTTTGATTTTAAAAATTGATTAGTGTCACAACGTCCACTTGCGAGGGAAGTTCTGAGTAAAGCCCTTTAGAGATTTTTTATTTTTTCTGTACATAGATGCCTTTAACTAATAAATATACCAAAATGTGGGCTTGGCATTCTACGCCTTTTTAGTTCTAGGATTAATAATACTCAATAGAATTATATAAACCGTTACTTTAGAAATGCCTTTAAAAAATAATGCATTAAAATTTTGGAATGCTCTTATAGCAATTTAGACAAACATTCTTAATTTATACGGTTTAATAACATTACTAACTTTAAGCGGAAATGTAGTGGCTTATGCAAATGATGTTAGCAACGGCAAAGCGTGCCAGAGATTTTACCAAGCAAACAGCAGCCAAAAATCTTCATAACACAAAATATATACGAAGTCTTCAATATTTTAATTTTAAGCTAAAGTTAGTTACTATGTTTAATTCATTTTTTTTAAATTAACAATAACAATATAAGTGCTAAGAATATGTACAAATGACGTGAGGGAAAACATCCTGCTGCTAGATCCTTTATTTATTAATATAGGTTTTTTGGTAATTTTCCCTTTAGTCTTCTTTCTGTAGGTTAGAGTCGACTGTTTTAAATTGACGTGCAGTGTCTGGTTTGATACAAACATAAGCCGTAAGGCGTAGGGGTCGGATATGTTTCCCATGATTTTGGACTGGAAATGTATTATACTTATGGTCAACCTACCTGCGCAGCCCCAAAGTTCGCAGCTTTACTACAATATTCGACGGATTATGGTCTTATACAATAGCATTCTGTTTACTATTGTCAGTAGCGATTTTGCAATAATCCAATTTTCCTACATATTTTGAAGTTTCAAATCCATTTGCATTATTCCATAATGCTGAACATCTTTATATTTTTACTCTATATTGTTAGTTCTGCAACAGATTGATACTACTGTGCAATATGAATAATGAATAATGAAACAGAGTGATAAATTTTAGAATAAAGGTTAAGCAACACGTCATTTACATTTTTAAATACATGCCCGCATTTGTTCATAAAATCTATATATTACAGGAAGGGTGTCTTTCTAAGTTTGCACTGATAGCTTTTACTATTATTATTCACTGAAAAAGGGCAAAGGGGGCCCTATTATGCCCAAAAGAAAGAAAACACCCCCTCTGAGCTTTCATTTACCGTGTTACACTAAGTCGCAATAGTTGTATGTGTTAAATGAGAGTAAACCATCGCTCTAAATAACATTGAATCTAACAGCTGAGAAAAAGGATTAAGTGGATTTAGTGCGTTGGTGGCAGAAGTTCCACCTTGGATGTCTTCTGTTCAGACGATATAGCACGGGACCAGATAACAATAGCAACATTAAGTATGCAGATTGAGAGTGCAGATTTCCACCATAAATTATAGAAACATAATGGGGGTTTCAGAATATTGGTTATAAAATGCAAATTACAAAGCAGAGATCATAAAATGTAATTACAGATTAAATAATGCAACCATCGGAATGCAGATTACGTAATGCTCATAGGAGATCAGGAAAAATCTGTGGCACATGCTCCCAAAAAATGCAATTTACCTGTGTAATTGCAGAACGCGGATTAAATTAGTAAAACCCCGGGAGTTTCATTAATGGAGAGTTGTTTTGAAGTCAAACGGTTTAATGGCGTACGTATGTACTCGACTCCGTGCGTATTTGGTTTAAAAATTGCAGTTATCAAGCAAACAAAACATTGACCTGCGGCATTTAACACTATTGTTTTGCTATTGCAAAGCAACTATACCAAATTAATATAAAAGGTAACCAATCAGCATTAATACTACTTTGGTGCAGCGATTCCTCTCTGCACCACTAAAAAGTCATTTTATAACTTTCGGTTAACCTCAACGACTGCTGAAATTGAACGCAAATAACCTTTAACAATCACTTAACTGTAGTTGCTATAACACTTTAGTTAACTAAACTTATATGACACTGGTTGTATTATGAGAAGTTAAGTTAGTGAGCTATCAAGATTGCTCTTAATAGCACTAATAATAAAATAAAACCCACTTAAATATACAATTCTTAAGAGCGTTGCCGTGAAGCTTTTACCTACGTTTCTTGGTCAACGTAACATCCTGAAAGCATTACAGCTGTATACTTCCAGGGGAGGTGACTTAAATATTTAATATCTAAATTATATCGTTAAAAAGCCGCATTCAGCAGTGGCGTTAGTTTGAAAATTGGCTTTTAGCTAATGTCGGATAATTTAGAATGTGCAGCCTATAAAACTACAATATTAAGATAAGGATTTTCAGCGTAACGCACATTCGGACTTAAATGGGCCTTCTCATTTTGCCGCCATCAGTAAAATTACCTATCCGAGCTGAATTCAAACTAGGATTTTAGTTTTGTTGATATGGAAACCGTTTCCTGATCCTTTTGTGCTCTTCGGTACTCTCTGCTTTCCTACTGCGTGATTGACGTTTAATACTGCATATAAAGACTTGTAGTCTAGGTAGTTATTGTCTTTGGTGCGTATCAGTTCCATAGCTTACAATTTGAAAATTGTATTGCAATATACGAGTCGCAAGCTGTGATTTATTTTCTATACTGGAATTTCCGCTAGGAAATTAAAAAACAGTACATTGCCGTTGTAACGCCCTTAAACGAATGGGTTGACAAGGCATCGGCTAGCACTTTTAACTCTCCGCCGAAAATTGCGTGGTGTAAGGATCAGGCTAATAAATGCTTCGGGATTTTAAATTGAACAGAAGGATAAATAAAAATTGGGCGCCTTGTCGTTACAAACAACCTATAACAACAAAACTAGCTACTTAAAAATACGTCACCTGCTTTTGGTGTTCCACCGCATGCCTAGATTACTCGTTTAGCTAGAGGGGTTGCAGAAGGAAACACAAACAAGTAATAGCAATAGGGGCATTTATTTGAACCGAAGTATCGCAGTAACACATGAATTACTTGTATTAACCCTTAGGCCATGTGACAACAAACAAAGTGGTAGGACTACTGCATATCAACTGAAATAATAAATCATAATTGAGAAATTACTTCCAAATATTCAATCCGCAAAATGATAATTATAGCTTAATTTGCACTTCAGGACAACACCTGTGCTGTCGCAATTGCATAACAAACAACGCATAAAGAGCGGTACATGAGTTACAATGCACATGTTTATATCAGCAATTTTAAATTATTACATTCTCGCTCATTGACGTTATTAAGGTTTGAGCCAAAAAGGTTGATTAAACTCGTTCAGTTTGATTTGCTAAGATCTTAGTAAGAACTAAGGTAATTAAGGCAAATGCCTTTGTCGGAAAAGCGGGCTGATATGGCATGTAATTACAGTTTAACCCAATCGCAAGTAGAATTATCTTGTTGGGTTGCATCCATCCATGAAGACGTTAAGATAGATTTGGCTGCTAAATTCTGAGACTCCCAAAACGAAAACGCCATTGTTAGAAGTCAGCAAACCACGAAACGTAGCGGCACATGTCGGGAATTCCTAACCCATGCGGAAGCAGGATTGGGGAACTGAATTAGCTGAATTTCTAGCATTTGTTTGATTCCAATTAGCCCACGCAAGACCGTAACCCACACTAAACGATATTAGGTTCTTCTAACCCGTAACTGCGTGATTTTAGCCCGTAACCGCCAGCTGAACGGTGTTCTCGGCTTAATTATAACAGAGGACGCTTCGCAACGATTTCAATCAAAAGCCTACACAGAATGCGCATTATGAAAACAACTAAAACGGCTTCAGCTTCTCCCAGAAATTCAAATCCGCGAGACTCGCGAGAGCATGCTTCTTGAAAAAATCAATACTCTGTCAGCTCTTCGGCTGTTTGAGCGCCAACTCGAATCGAAATTCTAGACCAGTTGCAACACGAGGTGCTAATCACGTCGCACCGCCTGCTGTGTAGATCTTAAATTCTTTTGCTACAGCCATTATAAGGTAATCCGAAATAAGGTGACAAATACATTAACGCGCTACAGATATGAAATTGAAACTGGGCGTTACACCGTCATAGCAGAGGGTATACTTAGCTCTAGTTGGTTTTCCTTATGCGATTATTATTAGTTGTATTTTAGTAGTAGTAGCTGGTTTCACGCAGTGTTTGAGATATAAATTCATTAAAAATGGCTTTCATCGAAAAAAATCAGGGCCAATTAATGATCATCGTCTATACTCAAATCCTCAATCCTCAAGTCTGGAGAACAAACACATGTTGAAAATTACCGTCCTATTTGTATAATGCCTGTTTTTGCGAAAGTGTATGAATCAGTAGTGTATAATAATATTTATAATCAAGTAAAATAATTAATCGACATAAACCAACATGGTTTTTTGAAATGCAGATCTACAGCAACCAATCTTTGCTATTTCACCCAAACTGCATCGGAAACGCTGCAAAGACGAAATCAGTTAGATGTAGTGCACACGGATTTATGCAA
This sequence comes from Agriotes lineatus, assembly GCA_940337035.1. Classification (NCBI taxonomy): domain Eukaryota; kingdom Metazoa; phylum Arthropoda; class Insecta; order Coleoptera; family Elateridae; genus Agriotes; species Agriotes lineatus. Next base: position 96,051,004 of record OW679197.1, read on the forward strand.
AGCATTTGATAAAGTGGATTATTGCTGTCTGCTTATCATTTTATCGCAATTGGGCTTCACCATTAAAGTTTTAAATCTTCTTAAATCGTATCTGTGTGAACGGAAACAGTTTGTTGAGTGTATGGTGTAAAAATCAATTTTCTAGCTATATCAGGGGTACCACAAGGGTCAAACTTGGGACCTTTAATATTTATACTATGCATAAACGGCATGACCAAAAGTGTTAAATATTCTCACTGTTTATTATATGCCGATGATTTTAAATTATTTAAAGAGGTTAGCACAGTTGAACATTGTCAAGGGTTACAATTAGATTTGGATACAGGGTATCAGTGGATCCAAAAGAACAACCTACAATTTAATATTAACAAATGGAAAATCAATAGCATTAACTGGTACTACGATATCAATAAATTCTGTAACATTAGTTGGACAAACTGAAATAAAAGATTTAGGTATTTCATTTGACAATAAATTAAATTTCACTAAACACATAGAATTATTAATTAATCAATCCTATAAGACACTGGGTTTCCTATTACACACATTTAAGCAATTCACAAACGTAGATACTCTCATAGCATTGTTCAACTGTATAATAAGGTTTAAACTACAATATTTAGCCATAATCTGGAACCCTCTATACACTTACCAAATTGTTGCTCTTGAAAGAATTCTGTATATATATTTTTGCCGTACTGCTATTATAAAAGCACAAATTGTAAATGGGAAGGCAATTATAAAGATATAATAGATCGGTTTAACATTCATACACTTGAAAAAAGAAGAAAAAATTCCGATATAATTTTCTTATATAAAATCATTCATAGTATTTTGGAAGCTCCACATTTATTGAACTATTCCACATTTAAGCACTAGACACGCTGTTTCTTCTTGATACAGCTGTTCAAGAACTAATTATCAAATGAATTCGCCACTCATACGCATATGTAAATATTATAATAACATTGTAGTGGTATTAGATATATTTGAAGTGAACATGCAGATATTGAAAAAAAACATTGAACACAATTGATTTTTGAGATGACACGTATTTCGTTCTGTTTGATTTTTATAGTATTTAGTTATTTTTTCTATTTTAAATTAATTTCATTATATTATATGTATACTCTTCCTCTAATTAGGTTTAACCTGTTGGAAGGTGCTGATAATAAATAAATAAATAACTCCTTGCACAATAATAAAAGAGTGTCAGTTTGATAGTTTAAATAATCCGATCGCAAAGCGGGAGAATTATTTTGTCAAACTGGCCCAATTAATATTGTGCAGGAAGTTTGAGATGTATAACATGTTCGAAGTATGCATTGTATTCGATGTGATTATTTTTTGAGTACATTCTAAAGTAAGAACAAAGAAATATTTTATTACCAGCTCGATTTGTTTGCATTGACCTAACTGAATGTCGTTTCCGTGGAAACAACATATGAATTTACAAAAATTGTTTTTCTACTCATGACATTGAAATCAGTCATTTTGACATTGATTCCAGTGGTTGAAATTGCATTTCAACCACTACAGATTGAAATGCTCGGACTACCGGGATTTCAAACTGTTTGACATTCAATTGATGACAAGAGAAATGAATGGATTATCTGCTGAGCACAGTTACATATTTTGTGAGTTCACATACCCGAAGAGTGAAAGCATGAGTAGACTGGAAGGAAAGTTCTAACTAAAATGTCTGCTTCCAGAATATTTGTAAAATTGCTCTAACCAGCTGGTAGTGTCTCAAGAAACCTTAGCTCTCACAGGAACTACTCTTTACAATTAAACAGAAGTGGCAGCTCTGGGAAAAATTTCTAAGAACTAGGCTTGGCACAGACTTCGAACTACAGAAATGCTTGTAAGATGCTTTGAATTCAGATATCAAAAAACCCAGAAGAAACTTCGAAAGCAATTTCCTACAAAAATCAAAAGCATTTTACTATTACATAATAAATTGCAACTCTTCCAAGGTTTTGTGTCTCTGATATAAAACCAACATTTCGGAAACGCGTTTAAAATAATTTTTAATCCGCCGAAGTTACCGGAGACTTTTTTTAAAACAGTATATACTATCGAACCCAGGACTGTTTTACCCTCTTGTCATCTACCGAGAAACTTATGGGGATTATCTGAAATTGATATTACCCAAAATGTGGTAGAAAAAGAACTCCTCGCCATATCTGTATGGTATAACAGCGCAAGTATTGAAAAACTGTTTAACTACCCTAGGTCAATCGACCCACCAACTGTTAAGAACGTTATTCCGGACACACATTCATCCGAATATCTGGCGACAAGCATTGGCGATCCCCATCTTAAAATAAAGGTAATAAATTGGGGTCCAAACTATCGTACAATAAGGTTGTACAGCATATGCAAGATATTAAGAGTGTATGATCGTAAAACAAACGATGCCATTCCTTCTGAAGCATACGATTATCCCTTCCACGCAGCACGGATTTGTACCCGACTGCTCTGTGACTACTAACCTCTTATCATCCATCAACGGTCGTCTTCTCTCGATAAAAATGTCCCACTAATACTACACAGCCGTATTTTTCGAAGGGTTTCGATAAAGTTCTTCATCAACGACTCCTATACAAACTCGAAAATTCGGTATTCGTGGCCAGTTACATGAGTCGATTTGTGGTTTTCTTCATGACAGAACATTTTACGTCAGATCATCCTAGGCCAGTCATAAGTGGTGTCCCACAAGGATTTGCACTTGGACCAATTCCTTTCCTCATTTATACTTCTGATATGGTGACGAACAACACATGCTTAAACTCAACCTATGCCGATGACACAAAACGTGGTGCTTCCTCTACCGAGCACACTGATTTACAACAAGGTTTTGATGAAATCACATTTCGGTGTGACGTGCCGCAGCTTTCACTCAGCGTTGGTAAATGCGCCGTATTATGCTTCAGGCGAGGTAATCTAAAACATGCGTATCAACTGAGTGGTCATCCTCTAAATAGTGATGCCAAATCATGAAATTGTTTAGGAATCAGCGTAACGACTACCATTTCATGGTCCTAGTAAACAGCTAAAGTTGTTAAGAAAGCGATAGCAAATCTCTTTCTTTTCAATACAGTATTTTAAATCCTTAATTTATATGTAACATGCATTCGGCCACCGCTTGAATCTGAAATTCCGGAATTGGCGCCTATCTTAACCCTAGAACGCGTACGTCTAAGAAAATTACATTAATGTATACATGCTGTCCTATACGGAACCACACTATTTCTGTTTAATGATGAACTATACGGTCTGGTGGAATTTCTAAAAGATAATTTTGACTGCATAGATGCATAGCTACTAAAGCATACAAAGGAAGTTGTAGTTTCTAAAATATTTATTTATGAGTACGAATACAAACTTACATTGGAAATAAATTTTTAATTCTAAGGAACCGATCAGGTATTTTTTATGCTAATACATACATTGTACTGTAGTTTACAAATTACTAGCCTCTGTTCAGCACCTAAATTACACTTGCACTTCTCACAGTTGTTTCTTCACTTCTTATTCCTGCTGCGTTGACAAATGCTGCAACCTCCACCATTGTCTATATATTGGGACATGAAAGGTTCGATGCAGCCTTGACCAAGAATATCTCGTAGAGTAGTTATGAGAATAACTTGCATCTTTTTTAATACAAAATTATAAATCAGGTGAAGTTGATGATACATCAAATTATAGACCCTTTGCACTTCTCCCCATTTTGGCTAAAATTATAGAAAACATTATTGCAGTTCGAATTCTAAATTTCTTTTAAACCAACATTGTTTTACGGACAGACAGTTTGGGTTCAGAAAAGGAAGGGACACATCGGGAGCCGTGCTGAATCTCATTGATTATATAACAGAATCATTGAAAAAAAATCTTCCTTTGCACTATGTCTTAATTTAAGCAAGGCGTTGACTGTGTCTCAAAAAGCATTTTACTCAATAAACTGTAATATTGCGGTTGCAGGGAAGTAACTCTAAAACTAATGTCGTCCTACTTATCTGACAGATTTCAATGTGTGGCAAAGGCCGGTATAGCCAGATGTCTTCAATTCAACATGGTGTCCCAAAAGGAAGTGTATTGGACCGTTAGTTTTAATCTATGTTAACGACTTGCCTAATGCCATCTCAGTTTTCACAACTTTATTTGCAGACGATACGACCCTTGCAAACCACATAGAAGATGAAACTCTAGTCAATTACAAACCAACATTATTAACCAAGCCTCCGATTGGTTCAAGGCAAATAAGATTTGTTTAAACTAAAATAAATCTACCACTTCACTTTTTTCAAATAAACAAGATATCTGTGAAACCGTAAAATTTTTAGACCTTACCTTGGATAACAGACTAACTTGGCATACACATGTTTGACAATCTTTCAATTAAGTTTTCAAGAACGATCTATGTAATTAGACAAATGAAAATTCGATTTAGCTTCGATGCTGACATTATTGCATACCGCGAATTATTTCATAGTGTAATTACGTACGGTTTGATAAACTGAAGCACCTCTACACATATTAAAAAAAATCATTGTACAAAAAAGAGCCTTTAGAGCGTTGACGGGGGGGAGTCAGTTAGACAATTGTAAACCATTGTTCCAAAAATATAACATATTAACGCTATTGTCAGCAATACTATATTGTAATCTATTGCACATAAAAGAACATTATGGTGATTACAGAAAAAAAACGGCTATGCCCATGGTTACGACACGCGCAGTCGAGGCGATATACAGGTTTCGCAGCAGAGATTAACGTCCACTAAACGAAATAATTTCGGAATAGGATCCTTTAAGCTCCCTAGTACTCTCAAAAATTCCCCAACAAAACTCTTCAAAGTTAAGTTTAAAAAACATCTTCTGGGCAATATCTACTGTGAACTCTCGGATTTCAGATTTGTTAAGACTGTCTTGTTTTATTGACTATAGTATTTTGTTGTTACTGTATTTCATTTCTATAAATGCATTGTTTTTTTATATTTTAACAAGAATTGTGACATAGCTAAGCACCACGGTGTATATTACGATGAATAAAAATACTACTACTTGTATTTATATGTAATTAAGAGCTGCGTACCTATTTTTTTTCGGGAATTACTGTTCTTGCAGAATTCTTTGTTCAGCGCTATTCGAGCCCTCAGCATTCTGTTGTCGCTTATATTTACAATTCAAAGCTGCCACGTCCCATACAATGCTACCGCGATTTACATGAATGACAATTTTGATTTTAAAATTGCCGTCTAAGATCCCCATATCCATTTTCATTACCTATATTAGCGTATTATAGGATTTCGACGTATCGACTTAGAATTTCGGCGTCCGAATGCATGGATGAGGAGGCATACACTTGGATTATTTTGAGGGAGTTATATATAAGACTCTTGATGCTATTCTTACGAGGGATATAACTCCACATCAGCATCAACATTCCGACGCCGCGCCGTTCTTGTGAATCTCATCCACGTATTTGTAATAGAAAAAAATGCTGATTTCAGGGGCACTGCAATTTCTCTAACTTCACACAGTTCTATTATTTTCCATTGACCTTGACTTAATTCTTCTTCAGCTATAAAAGCCCATCTTTTCAGTCGACATTTTTTAAAGATATTAATTCTGTTATAGAAACTTAGATTGCATACTTACATTTTAAACAAAAAAGAAAAATAATAAAAAAGTGACATCATAGTTTATTACTATCTGGGCATCCTGAATATGCAATTACATTACAACTCCCCTCATTAAAAAGATCACGCATCTTGTGTTCTCCAGCCTACATTGTTTGTAGCTTTTGTTATGTGCTATATTTCTTAGGTAAATAACACTGAACAACATGCCGACCATTACAAATATTTACCTTCCAAAATACCTCTTCATAAAAATTACGTTACTCTGTTTACTTACCTTTGATAATATTGGTGAACTACGAAACGCGCATCAGTTAACGAGCAAACAATATAAAAAGCAACTGGAAAAAATAAAATCCGAGACTAAAATAAAACAAATTTAATCACGTAGCATTTAGTATCTAAAGAGCGGCAGATTGGCACTAAAAGCATTGAATAATTGAGCACTCAATGTAAATACAAAACTTTACAAAAAAACACCTGCATATATTGATCATAGTATAGCATTAAACTGAGTGTTGTAGCGGCTCTAAAATATTTTTTCCCATTTCTATCCACTCTTACAGTATTTTCGGCTACTTTAACATTACTCAATACCTTAGGTGGCACACGCTACAGCTCTGCTTTTAGAAGTAAGCGTGGGAGTTACCTATATAGTTGATAATGTTTGATTTACACAATTGGCACTCCTTTTAAAATTTGCAAATATACAATTTCAAAGTATAGCTACTTTCCGACTACCGATTTGAAAATATATTTACTTTAGTTAGATACCGCAAAGTGCTTTTTTGGGGCTTCCTATAATGAACATTGAGCAAGCGAACTTATTTCTAAAACTGTCAACAAATGCTGCGCAGTTTCTGATTTGATCAGAATTTTCTTACAGTATCAAGCTGTTTTAACGACACTGACAAGTGAGTGGGTGCCAAATACTTGGACATGTCCGAGAAACGTCGACACTTACCCTGGAAATCGTACGAAACAGGCTAAAGGCCACGGCTCGAATACGCTCAGAGAGATGGGCGTGGTCCTAGAAACGGTACACCACAGAGTAAGCGTGACAGTATGTACAGAGTGTTACAAAATAAATGGGCGCCACAAGATTTAATCGGACAAAAACCCACATTTAACCGAACCTTGAAAGCCAAACGGGGTAGCAATACTCAAACACTAACTCTGGGAACAACAATGTAGCGATAGCACGTCGAACTACCTGAAACACTCGTGCACCGCTTCCAGGCCTCATCTTATGTCGATCTTGACATAGAAGCGGATCCATTCTGTAAATGAGCATGCACACATACCAGGGATACTAACAAGTCAAATGCAGTAAAACAATCTATTGGGCCAAACCCATGGCCGAATGTTACAAGAGAGGCGAAATGGTCGGCGCATACAATAATACACTCACAGTGGTAAACAAGGCCTACCCTAAAACGAATAAATTTAGGCTCAGCTGGGAGTGCCTTATCTAACATCAACACTTACATAAGTACAAGAGAATTCAAGAATGAACGCCCAGTGCTTTGAGAAGGCTACCAGCAATTATATTTAATTGAGTACACAAAAGTGAAATGCTGCAATGGACGTGCCGTGCTTTGGTTAAATGCTATTAGCAAATATATATTTAATATAGTACATTAAGTGAAATATAGCACTGATCGCACACAGCTTTGGTCAAATGCTGTTAGCCAGTAGATATTTAATTAAGTACTTAAGAGTGAAACACAGCACTGAACGCATCATGCTCGAGTTAAATTCCCTTAGCAAAGGTATTTAATTATGCGCACCAAAATGAAACGCAACAATGCACGCCCAATACTTTAAGAAAATTACACTGGCAATTATGTTTAATTAGTTACACACGCGCTGGAATTCAGACTGGAACGCGTAGCGCTTTGATTGAAAGTTATTAGCAAGCGTGAGTAATTTAGATACACAAGCTAGAATGCAGACATGGACGCACACAGCTTCGATTGGACAGTTATTAGCAAGCGTAATTAATTTAGTTACACCTGCTAGTCAATTTGACGGCAACACATTACAATTAGCGTATAAATTAAGGAACACTAAATACCTTGATTCCAACCGGTTCGGCCTTTAAGCGGGGACGTTGACTGCACCGAGCGGGCGACGTCTATCGCACAACAGTCAATTGACCTGGGGTTGGCGGAACTCGATGATTTTAGAAAAAGCTCGTTAATATATTCGAGAATGGTTGCGTAACGCACTCCTGGCCACCAAAAACCTGGGGAGCCGATAATTAGCCAGCCCGAGAGAATGATCCCATGCCAGATGACGAAAATATTGGCTAAACAGAGACGCGCTATCAACACCGGCTCGAGGCTGACTCCCCAAAAAATCAGACGCTCAGCGGAGCTTCGCGCGCGACGCTTTGTCACGCCAGCAGATGTAACCAATAAGAACGCAGCCCGCGCCAGACGCGACAAGACGCGTTATCGGGAGAATGTGACAGAAGTTGAAGTTGTCCTGCTTGCTCTCATTAACTGTGTTTTTGAATATATTGAAACCAAGTGTTCTTACACGCGACGGGGTAAACAGCTGCACTAAAGTGGCATTGAGCTTCGAGCGGTACGCCAGACTTTTAAATAAATTCATGATGTTCGCTCGTAGCGTGCAGACGTGAAATTGTACGACGCTGTTGTGCTAGTTTATAATTATAAGGTGTAATCTGCAAAAACAACAAAAATGGTGTTGACACAAAGCCAAAAAGAAGATGTGTGTGAAGTCGTTACCACTACAATAAATAGATTACTGCAAGACAAAAACTTTATATCTCAAATAGCTACAGCTGTGTCGGAGATAGTAACTAATAAGTTACAGTCTTCCATTGAAAACCTTAATGCTTCGCTACAACAATTGCAACAACAAATAGATGGAGTAAAGGCAGAAAATGGGAAATTAATTGAAAAAAACAACGAGCTTGTGGTAGAAGTTGATAACTTGCAACAATACTCAAGGCGTAACTGTTTGCGTGTTTTTGGAGTTAATGAAACTACTGGCGAGAATACCACAGACGTCATCATAAATTTGTTTAAAAAGAATTTGGGAATTGATATGGATGTAAGAAGTATAGACAGAAGCCATCGTTTAGGAAAACCCGCAACTGAGAAGCATAGACAAATAATAGTGAAATTCGTAAGTTATCAAGACCGACAACTGGTATTGAAAAATAAAAGGCTCCTTAAAAACACCAACGTTTTTATAACTGAAGATCTTACCAAAGCGAAATATAATTTGTTCAAAAAAGCGCAACAGAAATTTGGAAAAGGTAATGTGTGGACGCATGATGGTTCCATCTGGGTCAACGATAAAAATAAGAAATACGTGTTAAGGGCAGATAATTTTAACTAATCTAATATTGCCTAGCCAGCAGCGTTGGTATGGAAACTCTGTTTAATTTAATTTCAGCAAACTTAAAATCATTTCATTTCTGTTTGTATATACTTTTTTTGAATTTTTAAGCGTATACTGATTTTTGTGTTACTACTAGTTATATAACTAAATATTTGTTTTTGTTATGATAATTAATATGTATTATCAGAATGTGAGGGGGTTAAGAACTAAATTACAACAATGTTATATTAATATTTTATCCGAATCATACGACATAATTGTATTAACTGAAACGTGGTTACATGGGCACATATATAATAATGAACTGTTTGATAGCAGATATAACATTTACAGGAATGATAGGGATGCTAACATTACTGGTAAAGAACGTGGTGGGGGGCACACTGATTGCGATAAAGAAAAATTTTAATTCTACATTATTACCATTTTCTTCTGCCAATGGATTTTTGTGGGTGCAGGTGCAGCTTGCAGGTAATAAAAATCTTTTTATTAATACAGTTTATTTTGAGCCTCAGTCAAAGACTGAATGTTACACGTCATATTTAGATGTATTTGATAGAAATTATGATTTACTGATGAGCGGTGATATTGTTGTTACGGGAGATTTCAATTTACCTGAAATAAATGGAAAAGATTATAACTTTCAGAATGGCAGTAACGTTTGCCGCAGAATTTGGGAATGTTTTAATTCTCTAAATCTTGCTTCTTATAATAGTGTTTTGAATTCTAACAATCGGACGCTTGATTTGGTTTTCTCTAATTCTGAATTGGTGGTGGAGAATGAAAATAATTCTGTTGTTCCTACCGATATAAATCATCCATCGTTATCATTTAATTATAATACAAACACTGTCAATAGAAAGTGTGAAGGATGGCGAGACTACCCATGTAAATATAATTTCAAAAGGGCTAACTTTTTGGAACTATATAATTTATTCAAAAATTGTGATCGGCGGGAATTATTACAATGCTCCGATGTAAACGAAGCAGTTGAAATCTTTTATCAACGTGTAAATAATATTTTCGATTTATGTGTTCCGAAAATGAAAAGTCACAAAAAGAGGTTTCCGCCATGGTTCACACACGATATTATTCAAAAAATTAAATTAAAAGAGTACTATCGAAAAAGAAAAGATAGAAGCGAGTGCTTCTTGTTAGAATTTAAAAGGCTGAGGTCCGAATTAAAGAAAGATATTGATAATTGCTATAAAAAGTATGTAACTAATATTGAAAATTCTATTGTTGAAAATAATGAACCAAATATATTTTGGAATTATATAAAACATAAAAGAAAAAATAGTGATGATTTTATTCAAAGGTATACACTAAATGGTAAACTATTTTCAGGAAATGCTAACATTTCTGACGGGTTTGCACAATATTTTTCTAGTACTTAGGACGAAAGAGCGCCTGATAATAATAGTAACAACAACTCTCAGTCAGGTCACTATGTACAGAACATGTTGAATATAGATTCGATAAATTTGACAGACATTATAAAAGCCATAAAAAAATTGAAAAATACTAGGAGTTGCGGAGTTGATGGTATACCGAGCTTTATTTTCAAAGGATGTGCTGAGAGTGTCTTGTCCATTATTAATAATTTTTAATTTATCATTGAAACTCTCTATCTTTCCAAGAGCGTGGAAGAGGTCCAAAATAGTACCAATATTCAAGTCAGGCGATAAGAGCAACATTAAAAATTATCGGCCGGTTGCAGTTAGGGGTCGCAAACCGGGATCCCGATTTTCAAAAATACCGGTATCCCGTCCAAAAATGCATGCTTCAAAATACCGGGATTGGATTTATGGAAACCGGGATTTTCGACATTTTCGGTATTTTTTTTTAAATATAAATCGCATGGGAATCCCTCACACCACGTGTTTCAACTGCGTCAGCTGTTGAATCGATCGATCTACGGAGGACAAACTAAAATTGTTGTGTCTGTGATTCATTTGTAAAGAAACATTCGTTGTGATTAGTCTTGTTTTTATTTTATATCGTGCGTGTGTAACTGGAGCCGTGAGTCGCGACCACGAGACGTGAACAATTGAACATAGAGGATTGGTAAGTAAATGTTTTAATATTATCGACAAATAAAATTAATTGGTATAGTCGAATGAAGATCAAATTTTGATTTTGACGTACATTAAGACGAAGGTGTTAGCAATGTTAGCACTATCAGTTTGTCAAAGGTTGTCATTTCTACGTTCTTATTACTTAAATTTGGCCAAACATTAATAAAAACACAAATTATTTTATTATTTAATTATAAAACTATTTAAGTTAAGTTAAGAATATTCTTTTTGTTTATTTGATTAAAGTCTGAAGACATTTGTGTTATTGTTAAAAGCGTATTAAAAATTAAAATGTGATTTTTGTGATGGTTTTTATTTCATTAATAAATCGTCACCTCTAAATTAGAGGCTTTAATCTCGAATCTCGGCGAAAACTTATCTAACTATCGAAAATATCGAAAATACCGGGATTCCGGTATTCGTAAAACTTCAATATCGAGAATACCGGTTTTCGTAAAAGGAACCGGTATTGCGACCCCTAGTTGCAGTGCTGCCTGCTCCTGCAAAGATATTTGAAAATTTATTCTCATGTAAGTAGCGTGTTATCAAGCACACAGCATGGTTTCTTAAAAAAAAGATCAACAACTACAAACTTAACGGTGTTCGTAGATGAAGTCAGCTCTGAAATTGATAAGGGCCGCCAAGTAGATGTTATCTATACTGACTTTCAGAAAGCATTTGATAAAGTTGATCACAATATTTTAATAAACAAATTACAGTTGTTTGGGTTTTCAATGAAATTGTTAGACTTTATCAATTCTTATCTCAGACACCGTGAGTGTTTTATCAAAGTGCTTTCTCATCTATGTTTTATGCTACGTCTGGTGTGCCTCAGGGCTCAAATTTAGGACCCTTGTTTTTCTTATTGTTTATTAATGATTTACCAAGTGTGGTTAAACATTCAAAATGCCTTCTTTATGCTGATGACTTAAAACTATACAAAAGTATTTATAACGAACAACAGGCACTACAGCTACAAGATGACATAAATAGCATTTTTAAATGGAGTTGTGAAAACAAGTTGAATTTTAATTTTTCTAAGTGTTTTATAATGAGCTACACATTAAAAAAAACTTCATAGACTCTCATTACGTAATTAACTGTAACGAATTGCAAAGAATTAGCAACTTTAAAGATCTTGGGGTTTATTTTGCAACTGATCTTAACTTTAAACATGACACTGAAAAACGGTCAATATTTGTAATGAGAATCTAGGGTTTATAATTAGAAATACATATCTATTCCGTCAAACTGAACCTATGATCGTACTGTTTAATTCCTTAGTAAGATCTCATCTTGAATACGCTTGTACTGTCTGGTCTCCTTATACACAAAGTCTACAGCAATATATTGAAAAGGTACAAAATAAATTTATTAGATTTTTATATTATAAAAAATTTGGCGTTGGTCCTGAATTTGAGTCTTATCAACCAATACGTGAGCTATTTAACATCCAAACATTGCAGCATAGACGAACGTCATTAATAATCATTTTTGCATACAAAATTTTGAATCATCACATACACTGCTCTTATTTACTTTCAGAAATTGGATTTCGGGTACCCCCTCATGGAATTCGACCTACTTTTTTTTTATATTCCGCTGGTGAGAACTAATATTCGGTTGTTTTCACCTGTTATTAATATGTGTACCATTATTAATAAATATTACCAATACTTTGATTTATTTGGAGCATCAATAAACCGCTTCAGAACGATATTGGATTCCACGAATTTAAGATCTTAATTATGGGATTTTTTAAATTATTCTTTCCCCCCTTGCATCTTGCATCTTGATTTGATTTTAATTTGAAATCTGTTATCTGTTTATAAATATATCACTAGTTATTAGTATATTATTTTTAATTTTATATTTTATAAGTTACGAGCTAAGTTTACGTTTAAAATTTATATGTATAAGAAACATGTAATTAGGCTTATTTGCCTGTTTGTTTCTATTAATAAATAATAATAATAATAAAACCAAAAGCCAGGCGCGTGCATGACTTTTTGTTTGATGCGAAAAGCTGAAGTATTATATGATAAACTATGACCGGAACGGACCCGATATACAGGCAGACTTGCCAGCTTTGTACCAAAACTGCTCCGAATGGTCACGGTACATGCAGTTTATGGGGTCTCACAAGGGCTGCGGTGACTTATAAGAAATTCATATTAGTTTCTGTGATATATCAAGCAATTCACCTGCGTTCATTCCTAACCCGAATGAATAAGTTAATACTCCCGCAGGCGGTAACGTAGCCGCAACCCAACTTGACAGATGGGTAAATTGCAAAACGAAATTCAGGTTAGAATACTACTACGATGTTACGTACAGGTAAAGTGATTACGGCCGAGCAGTAAATTAATGCAATCTAAAATGGCTGCCGAAACAACCGGTAAGTACTCTAATTAATTAAAACCATTGCTACGCAGATAAGCACAAAACATAAAGCAAAAGCTATCATACCAAAGCTATAGGTCACACACAAAGATACATAATTATAACACTACCAAAACTTTCCAGGTACGGGTGTACGTAGCAACCATGCAGTTTTCCGAGCAGCAAGGCCAGGTGCCAGCCATGCCGAAGCCTCGCAACGAGCGGCGGAAGATCTTAGTTCCAGGGGCATCGATAGCCGGGGGAGCAAACAGCCAAAACAGGGTTAGCACATCTCGCACGTGCACAGCATGGGCCCCAAATGTCAGGAATGGTCCCACACAGTAAAAGTACTCCACAAAGTAATGTCAACCCAGGTGGTAAAATAGGAAGGTTCCAGGTGGTACGTAAAAAAGGGCTAAAAATACAAATATCCAGGTAGATTACGGAGCTAAGGGGAGGAAACTATAGACAACCAACCTTGAGTTAAAGAGTAGCCAAACGTGCAGTCCAGAACGCAGAGCGGGGCCTCCAATCTAATCCGCAAATGCGTAGCGAATGCAGGCGGCATCACACACTAGCCAC
>OW679197.1:96065167-96185979 GCA_940337035.1 Agriotes lineatus
AGTGACATTTCAGTTTGTGTGTGACATAACAAGTGGTGTTGATTGTGAAATTCCAATTGCCGGTCGACATTAGATAATAGATCTCACACGAATTTTCTTTGTTTTTTCGAAGTGAATTTGTAGTAGTCGTCACAAAGCATTACTTTCGCAGTCAAATCAATTACGCCACCCAAACGACAAGCGATTGGTCAATCTACACCTCAAGCACGAAAGAAAAGGGCATCACGAGCTTCAGAAACAGACAAGCAACGGGAAGCAAGACTGGAAACCGCTCGAGTACGCAATGCTCAAGTCTATTCATGTGAAACAGTCGAGCAACAGGAAGCAAGACTGAAAGCCGTTCGAATACGCACTGCTCGATCCAGACGAACACCGGACGCTGATTTAAATCTTGGTGTATTCCATTACGATGCTAATTATAATTACAGTCTTCATGCAAGTGGTTGCGGTAAGCTCGTTCCCGGAATATTTCGTCTCCCGACATCTCGTACCCAAAAACTTCTCGAGCGAGCTCAATTAATTTCCTAGATTACAGGGTGATGAAGAACGAGTGCCGCGATCGGAATGCAGTAAGAAAAATAAAAGACATTTTAATTATTTAATTTATTATAATAAACTTATAAGAAGTATATATACATGCAAAACTTAGGGAGAAAGCTAATGAACACAGTAATCAGGTAAAATGTATTTCTTGCAAATACAGCACAACTTAAGTAACTCATAAGAACATCATCTAATTATATCTACTAATAGGAATCTTTCTAATCCCTTCTAATGACTTGATTAGTATTGGAATTTCGTCATTTCAAATATTTAACCGGCTCGGGAACGAAGTTTTCGGGTACCAGATTTGGGGTGATGAAATATCCCGGGAACGAAACGTGAGGTAGGAAATGTGAGGAACGAACTTTCCGTATACCCATCCAAGTATGGTTATTGAAATCTATACATACCGTATGTCCCAAAAGTCTCGAATAAATTCAGTATTTCCTAACAGGTACGTTTCCGGCTAAAATCTTCGGACCCGGCGATTTTTATTTTTATTTGAAAATTTTTTGAAATAAAATGCATACATACAGGGTGTCCTGTGTATGAGGTATGGCGTTATCGATGTTTTTTTTTAATGGAAATCCCCTTTTTCTATTACGGAATCTGAAAGAACGCATCTTTTTACTTACGTTAAGCTGATTTTCGAGTATAGATCAGATGATCAAAAATTAAGAAAAAAATGTAAAATTGCAAAATACTAAGTTTAGTAATTTGTAAAACAATTAAATTAAATGTACAAATTGTGCATCGTTGTCTACCTGACAGTAACTAAGACGACCGATATGTTTTTTGTTGATTGCTGTCATTGATGAAAGCGTAAAATCACAATTTCTTAAAATCAAAACACCCTGTATGTATGCATTTTATTTCAGAAAATGATCAAATAAAAATCGACGGGTCCGAGGATTTTAGCCGGAAACGTACATGTTAGGAAATACTGAATTTATTCCAGACTTTTGGGACACACTTATAGAGAAATGAATGTTTCCTTGTTTGTTCCGTATACGTTTCTATACCATTCACCCGATTGCGGTGAAACTTTGTTGAGTTGTGCGCACGCCCGCGAAGGTTTCTGTAGAACCATTTTACAATAGGTGGCGCTGGGGTCGAGATATTTTGGTAAATTTTATTTATGGTCCCATTTTGCTCATATTCAAAATATCGAGATGGATTGCTTTGAAAGCTTCGCTTTGAGTTTGCTATCTAACTGATATGGTCTTTAAAATTTAATTTAAGACTTAAACTGATTAAAATAATCTTGCTGATTTGTATTATTACCTTTACTTGACCCAAATAAATAGTATTATGCGCTTTTTCGTATTTTACTTATCTGCAATTTATTATTGTAACACTAGCTCGGTAAAACGATCAACTCTATTCCCAGGGGTGAATTCCTAATAATTTGTGAATTTTTATTTAAACTGGTGCGCCACTGTGCACCCGAATTTGTTCCCAATACGCAGTCGCAAATGTATGTCGTCACAACTCTAAAATGGTTCGCTTAATATGCGGCAAGCGTTGTTGACATTAAAAACCAAATTTGTGAACATTCGAAGAGGTATTTATTTAAATCGTAGTGCTTTGGCGGCTATTATTTTCATTTATTTCAGGAATTAATTTGTCTTATGACGTTAGAAGCGACGCCGATTGAATTTCTGCAATTGTTTAATCTCCACCTAACCTCACAACTGGACTCTGGTTAATAATTTGAAAAGGACTTTTGTTGGAGACCTGAAGATGCTTGAATCTTGTTCAGTACGGTATTGTCTCGCATGCACACAAATTTCTGGATGGTCACACTGATATTTAGCTTCTTACAGTACCTTAAACTTTGAGGTGTCTTCGTTCGGTGATCGAAAAGGGGCCCCGCTAGAATCTTCTTTTGCAACGGTTTCCCCCGGTGTTTGTACTGCTGGTCGGTGTCCTTCACTCCTGCCTGATGCGTCGCAGTGGAAAAACCTGGTTCTGGACCCTATTTTTGGCTGCAATTCTGGTTCGTAATCTTGAAGCGGCTCACTACCGCAGCCCTCGGAAATGCTCTTGGTGAAATAAAATTTTGTTGTTGCGGAAATTGCCACAAACATACACATATGAACTAGACCACTTGCTTAACACAATGATATAATTATTGTAAATGAAAATGATTATTTATTATGTAAAAACTTCAATTAAATATGGAGCACAAATCTACCTGTAAATCTTATAATTTATTCAATTGTTATCAGATGAAGTCCGCTATAAACAAATGCTAATCTAATACTATACAAACGGAAATTAGCCATGTTCAAATCAATTACATTTTGATACAAACTTACTTACAAATTCTTGAATTTAAAAATTTCTTATATCTAAAATATTGTCAACATTTTTAATTGTTAAAATGTCTCTTTGCGCCACCCCACGTTTTATTATTTGCTTTGCTCTGTTCACCCGCGTAATTGCACTGTCCATCTGTCTTCTTTTCACTTGCTTTTTCTCTTGTCTTGCGGTCTACTTTTCCCTTGCTTTATCCTGTCTTGTCTGCTTCTCACAATTGCTATTTTGTGTCTTTATGCCTGCCTTCCTAATTGCTCGTTGCAACATTATTATTTTTATAGCTTCTTATACTTTTTTAGATTGTTCAAAACTTGACGTACTTAGCTATATATATATCTACGCTTCATTAACCTGCAGATAGCAAAAATTTTTGTGATTATTTATTGCTTTTGGTTTGGCTATGCATTCTGCCCAAACCTAATACTTAATTAATTTGAACTTCGACTTCAACCCTGTGAAAAACAAGCTTTACCCTTTGCGTTCCTTACTCAATTCATTTATTAATACTGGCATCTCTTTTATAATGTATTTACTGAAGGAAATTTAAGCTTAGTATTGCAGCTACATAAAACACCCCAACTCTGTGCTTATTGACTTGTTTTCTAAACTGTACTGCAAGCGGAGTAGAGCCTCGCGCATAAGACCATTACAATATATGTGAGTTACGTAGAAAGAAATATTTTTACAAATTATTTTTGGACTGAACAACGTTCCGAGTCAGCTAGTCAATTATATAAAACACTACAATCCTTTCTTAGCGATAAACAATTAGCATATTACTATGTAAAACGTCAAGATGCGCGTTCAAACTTTTATAATACAACCAACTTTATCAACAATTAATATCTTGCGTGACATATATTATGGGAAATAATATAAATCTGTTCTAAAAGACCCCAATGGAATTTTGTCAGGCGATCTATTTTCAGAATATCTTCTTTAAAACTAAAGCTTTCATGAAAACACTTAAAGTCTACACATTACTCTTTTTCTGTGACGTCAGAAATAACAAAACATAGCGTTTAAAATGTATGTCTTACATTACATTAAAATTCAAAAAAATCTATTAGATCGCAGGTAGTAGACTTTAGAAAGAATTTGACATATACCTAACCTTTAATGTAAAGGATGCTCCAAATAGCACATTATTCAAACCAAGACATTCTTGACTTATGTAGTCCGACGTTTCTCCTATTCGAAGAAGTTCCTAACGCTTAAAATAAGATTTTAGGCTTGCTCGTTTGCTTGTTGTAGCGCGTTATTTTACTGTCATTTTGGACAAATGTCACATTAACAGTATTATAAAACAAGCCATACTTAAAGCGGACCTTACCAAAAACTGCAGATTTTTTGTTTCGTCCAGTTTCTTATAGTTAAATAAAGAGAGAAAATTGTTACGTCACAGCAAAAGGGTAATGTGTAGCATCTTTCATAAGTAGATCAAAAATGTCATCAATTTGCTTTGTGCTTTGTGAAGAAAAATACTGAATTTCATATTAGTGATATAATTTAGTTCTGCTATTCTTCGCATTTGTCTTGACTTAAAGTAATGGCGTAAAATATAATTAAGAAATAAGTTGAAAACATTTAAGTAACTATTCCATAGAGTTGTACAGTGATTAAATAACAAATATAACCTCAACAGGCAACTAAACAATACTACATACCTTCATTTGCAATGATCGGGAAAAGAAACAGCTTTATCGAAACACGCCGATGGCAGAATTTTTTCTATAAGTACATGTATAAATATACTAAAACATTGAAACGCTAATTAAAATGATCGATATAGGTGTTGGTTCTGGACAGATGTGCCCTGATGAACGATAAACTAAGTTAAGTTAAACTTAATCTGTATACGTTGCTCAGTGCTGAACATGTAAAATACCCACGCAGCTATTCCATCCATTAAACAATCTAAGTTCAGGTAAAGTAATTCTATGGAAGTTCCAAACGTTGTTAAACTACCATAAGCTGGAATTACTCAATATAGTTACCTCTTTGTAGAACAAGTGCCTTTCGACTATAAATATTACTCCACCCACAAATAATGCCTTAATTTAAATAATCTAAAGGGCAGTATGTAAAAACTGACCTAACTTGCTTGACAAAGGTGTTCTTAACATTTTATTTAAATTACTTGCACTGAACTTTCGACATGTTTGCTCTTTGACTGCTGCACACCAGCTATCGTTCTGAAAGGTGTCCTCTATACAACAATTTATTGAAACCTTAGTTAAGCGCTTAGTTCGCAAAGCGTTTGAAAGGTAATGATTTGGTCCAGAGTGTTTACAATGGAAACTAGTTTAGCTATTCTCCGTTTATTGGATAAAGGGAATTGTTTGTGATTTGAATTTCCGATTTAGCGACATACAATTTGTAAATTGAATGTGTTATCTTAAAATTAGTATTTGATCTTTGAGATCCATTTTAGTGTCGATTAATTAAAAACGAACAACTAATGTCCGTTATATATTGATTTATTTCCTATACACGTTTCACTTTTTACTACAAACTACTACAGGTTGCTATGCAGTGAAACCTAGTAGACTATTAATCAGATACTAATAGGCTTCCATTGGTTTCACCATAAGGAAAAACAAAGAAGTACTTTGCCTGTTCGAGCCAAAACCAATTTGAACGGTGTGATGCACGGAATTTTACCAAGGAAATACTCTCGCTGCTAGCTTTAGTGGCGCGATGAAGACTGACGTCATGGCTTCAACAAAGAACGCCACGCAACTACATGTCATCTGATGGACACGCAAACGCTATTCGCTGCACGCAAACTTTAAACATTGTAATGCCTGCTTAGCTACTTTTACTTAACTCGCCTTATGCGGGTTTGCACTGTGCACTAGAAGCTCTTCACAAGCGTGCAGTTCAAGTCAAGGGCGGTTAGCTACTGAATTTATATTCTCAGCACTAGACACACACATAGGATCGTACTTACTCACAATGAACTATGCTAAGTTACAATGTTAAGCCTACTTAACAATAAAAAAGCCTACACATAAACGATGGATATTTACATTAACATGAACATAAGCGCACCAGGCGAGGGGGAAACCCGATTTCCATTTAATTAATAACGGCAAAGTATTTGTTAAGAATTTTTTTAAATTGAACATCTTTTTTATGATAAAATTAAAAAGCAAGGTTGACGTTGCGGGCAAACGACTCCGCAATTTGAACCACAGAAGAAATGTGAACATGTGAACCACAACTTTTTTCCAACGTTGACAGCCATTCGTGTTATACTTTTGACAGTACTGACTCGTATTATTGGTGGCACTGTTTTCTACGTCTAATTTCAGTTGAGCAGGTTAGGTTTTGCGACAATCTGTGTCAAATAACAAACCTAACCTTCTAACCACAAATTGGGCGTAGAATGACAGGGCCACCAATAATACGCTTCAGTACTGCCAAACATATTACACGAATCACAGGCAACACTAAACAGAAGCTGTGATTCACATGTTATCATTTACAATTTGGGAGCTTTAAGATCTTGAGAATCGGAGTAGGTCCTTAAGTATGAGAAAACATCCATCTTGTGTTTGGATAGCCATAAGTAAAACAAAACATGTTTTATAGCTGTAGTAATTTTAAAAGGATGCATTCTTGTTAAAAAGTATCTAGACAAAAATCATTTCTAATCGTGAAGAGGAAAAATGCTCTGGTACACGTCACTGCTAGATCATAATTGATGTTACTGAAGATACAACAGAGAATTTTGTTTAAACTATAGGGTATCCAATATGTCTTGTGTTTATAGCTATTAGCAAAAAGCGCAATCTAGTATGTCAAAATCAACAAAATATATTTTGGTGACGTTCTACCGGTTTGATGCCTATAGTAGACCTCAATAGAATGCAAACCATCTAGTTACAGACTATTCCTTTCATGATACAAGGTTTCGTTTTTGGTTCTATAATACCTTTATCATGGCTAAACTTGATATCTCCAAATTTATGGTTTGAATGAGCCAGCAATTTTATTTTTTTTTATTTCGGTACTCAGCCAACAGCCGTTAGGCCAAATATAGGCGTCGCTGTACATTTTATAGGGACTTCCAACCCCACTAACGACTGTCATAATGTTATTTTGACATTCGGGACCTACTATTTCCGTGACAGCCGTATCACGAGGCGCCGAGAGAAGCAGCCATAGAACTCCCATCCTAGCTCTGATCAGAAAGAGCGTTGCTTGACTCTGCTGATCGAACGTAGACGCTGGTTCAAGCTACATCACCCGGGACCTAATCTATACATATATAAAGGAAAGTCACAACCCTGACTAATCAACGCAGAGCCGTAACTGCTGGTACTACGAACTTGAAATTTGGGTGGAAGGTTCAATTAGTTACGTAAGGTAGTGGTAAGAAGGGATTTTTTGAAATTCGACCCCTAAGGGGGTGAAAAGGGGTAAAATTCCTCACAAATTCCTAAATATGTCTTACACCCGATGAGATATCGACTTGGTGTTTACTTGCAAAGATTTTCAATGCAAATGCCTAGAAACGTATTTCAGGATTTTGTCCTAATCAACCCCTAAAGGTGCAAATATGGATTCGGGGTGAATTAAAGAAGCCTTCGTATCTCCTATATTTATTGAGTTAGAACATTCTTTTTTGGCATATAGATGTAGTTTTAAAATATTTAAAAAGTGGTTTAAGGGATTTTGTAAAATTTACCCCCAAGGGGTTCAAAAGGGCTACACTGTGTTTCCACGAATTCCTCAATATCTCTTAGAACTGATAAGATATCAACTTGGTGTTTGCTTGCATAGGCATCCAAGGCAAATGTCTAAAAACATATTTCAGGATTTTGCCCTAATCAACCCTAAAGGTGTCAATTTGCATTCGGGGTGAATTATAGAGCCCCTTGTATCTCCTTTATTTGTTGAGTTAGAGCATTTTTTTTGTGGCATATAGATGTGTTTTTTCAAATCTTTAGAGAGAGGTTTTAGGGTTTTTTTTTAATTTTACCTCTAAAGCGGTAAAAAGGGAAAACTGAAAAGGGGTAGGGGTAAAATTATTATTTTTTCCTTCTGGGTTCATTTCAGGATAAAACGATCTGAAACAATATTTCCCTAAGGGATGAAAAGGGGTAAACTGTGTTTTCACGAATTTCTTAGAATAAAATAGGAGAATTTCTGAAATTCCATCCCTTTGTGATGGAAACTGGTATCCTGCTATAATTTATGAATACAACTTCTAATAAGTACATGTATTTTTGATTTTATCTCATTGTTATACTAAAACTATAGTTTTATCAATCTATACAAGGGTAACGACAATTACATACACATTTTCAGGGGGTACGAGAACAAAAAAAGAGTTAAGAACTTTTTTCGGAAGAATATTGTTTCACTTTACCTACAATATTGTTTTGCAGCTTTTGTTAATTTAGCATATTGCATATTGAGTGAGGGGGAGGAGAGCTCCATAATTCATTTAAGA
The DNA here is from genome assembly GCA_940337035.1 of Agriotes lineatus. Classification (NCBI taxonomy): domain Eukaryota; kingdom Metazoa; phylum Arthropoda; class Insecta; order Coleoptera; family Elateridae; genus Agriotes; species Agriotes lineatus. Next base: position 96,073,497 of record OW679197.1, read on the forward strand.
TTTAGAAGAAGAAACAAACATTTGTAGTCCGTACGAAGAACGGGCATCTTGCTAGTGAGTAATAAAAACTATTTTACGAATTTACTGTAAAAAGAATTGATTGCATACTAACGCAAGGATCATTGCTTTTCGCTTGGATTTTATCTCGCCAATCTTCCCAATAACGATACTTTTGTCATACAGGTATTCAATAATGCACGTAGATAGGGCGGAACTTCAATGAAGTGGACTTGCAAGGATTCTACCTACGGAAAGTAAACTATTTATTTCTAACGTTATGTGCCGATATTATGAACACGAAATTACCTCTCTCCCCCTCCCCCCGCCCTTCCAAACAAATCGGGTTTATATTTAGTTCGCTTAAACAAATCTATGGAAACGGCATAGCTTGTATATACAGAGTGCAATATAATTATTTTTCTACTCACTGTATAGAAAGTCGGCTTTTGCGCCCTAGTTTTAGGAAACAAAACTGTCAATTTCCAACCAGCGGGAGCCAATTTTTATTTGCTCCCGGCGGGAGCCAATATTTATTTGCGCCCGAATTTGTGTTTATGTCACCATGGATATCACACCAAAGCTTTACAACGTTATGCTGATTTGGAATTTAGACAAAATGTCACTACAGATATCTAGACTCACTGTAATGATTTACTAAAGCAAAATTTTTGAAATTTCGCGCAATACAACATGCGTTCGAAGAAAAAATCATCTATATATATATCACTGGAGCAAAGGTTCATTTCCTCCCTTGTGTGCTTAATGCCCTCCGCTAACGCGTCTGGCATTAAATTCACAGGTGGGAGGAAATGAATACCTTTGCTCCCTAGATATATAAATAGCTATTTTCAACGTAACACGCATTTTATTTGCTCTCACATATTACCTCAAATAGTTAATACTTATAGTATTTACATTATATTGGTAGGATGATGTAGGGTAGAATAAGAAACAGCTGGATGGACCAGCAGAAGTTTGCGCTAGACTATCAAAAGCTTGTAGTCCCAATTAAAGAGAGAGATCACTTGAATATCACATCGTGGTCACTATTATTATATTGGTATAATTTAGTATTAGCATTAATATTAAACACTATGAGTATTAATCATTTGAGTTAATATACTTATTTCGACATTATGACCACGTCATTTCCACTCTTCTTCGCAAAACAAAAAACTGCCGGGCATGAAAGCCAATATAGGCTAAGTCTGAAAATTATCAACAGTTATATTTGGTTGCCTTCGACAACGAAAATTACATACATTTATGGACAGGGTGTTTCAAAAATTGCATTAGCTCGATGATACTTTCTGAGAATGAAAACAATAACTCAAAAATACTTTTATTTTGTAGGATTTAGTGAAGTCTCATTTACGTCAATGTTTCATCAATCAGCCTAGTTGCGTCCACTGCTGGACATAGGCCTCCCGTAAACTTTGCCACTCATTTCTATTTTGTGCCGCTTGAATCCAATTTGTTCGTATGCGTCTAATGTCATCGGTCCATCTCGTTGGGGGTCGTCCTCTGCTTCTATATGCCTCCTGTCTTGGCCTCCATTCGACTATTTTCTTGGTCCACCGTTCATCTGTGGTTCTGGCAATGTGACCCGCCCAGTTCCATTTCAATGATGTTATTCTCTTTACTGCATCGATAACACCCGTTCTTCTTCGTATCTCTACATTTGGGATCCTGTCTCGGAGAGATATTCCCAACATTGACCTTTCCATCGCCCGCTGGGTGACACGTAACTTATTTATAGATTTTTTGGTCAAGGTAATTGTTTCAGCTCCATATGTCATCACGGGCAAGACGCATTGGTTATAAACTTTGCGCTTCAAACATATAGGGAGGTCTGACTTAAGTATCTCTTTCAGGTTTCCAAAAGCTGCCCAGGTTAAACCTACTCTTCTGAAGATCTCACATGTTTGATTGTCTCGGCCCACTCGGATTTCGTGGCCTAGATATTTGTAAGATGTTACTTGGTGGATTTCGTTAGTTCCCACTGTGATGCGCTCGCTTGCTACAAGGTTGGTCATATATTGGGTTTTTGAGACATTGATAATGAGCCCGACTCGTGCTGATTCTTGGTGAAGTCGTTCCAGCATCTTTTTTGCTTTGTCTATACAATCTGAAATGAGGACGATATCGTCGGCGAACCTCAGATGATTTAGGTACTCTCCATTTATGTTAACACCCATGTTGTCCCAGTTTATTTGTTTGCACATATATTCGAGTAGTGCCGTGAATAGCTTCGGCGAGATAGTATCCCCTTGGCGGACGCCCCGCTGTATTTTAAATTTGTTTGTATCGGCATGCAGTCTTACGCATGCTGTGGCGGTGTCATATATGTTCTTTATTATAGTGATATAGCGGTGGTCGATTCGACATTCTGCTAGAGCTTGTATCATTTTTTGCTGGTCTACAGTGTCGAACGCCTTTTCATAGTCAACGAAAATTAGCACGAGGGGTTTGTTGTATTCCACACATTTTTCTATTAAAGTTTTTATGACTTGCAAATGGTCGTTCGTTCCATATCCTTTGCGGAATCCAGCTTGCTCACAGGGTTGATAGTTGTCTAATTTCTGTGTTAGCCGTTTTGCTATGATTTTCATGAACAGCTTGTAGACATGGGACAGCAGGCTGATAGGTCGATAATTCATCAAATCCGCAATATCTCCCTTTTTGTGCATTATAACGATGACAGCATTGTTCCATTGAGAGGGGGTTGTAAGTTTCAGAAGACATGCATTGAAGAGCTTTTGTATTATACGTACTAATGGCGCACCTCCCTCTTTGATGTACTCGCTTACTACATCGTCATCACCCGGTGACTTGTTGTTCTTCATTTCTGAGAGGGCCGCCGTGATTTCATCAATCGTTATGTCTGGGATGTCTTCTGATCCTTCATTCTGGATTTTTGGTATTTGGTGATTTCCGGTAGGTTCTAGGTTCTGTCTATATAGCTCTGCGTAGAAATCTTCTGTGATTTTAAGAATGTCATCTTTGCTTGTTTTGGTAATTCCTTCTTTGTCAGTTAATTTGCAGATGTGTCTTTTGCCTATGGATCATTTTCTTCGCAATACTTTTAAGCTCTTGTTCTCTTCTATCACCCTAGATTTTTGTTCTGTATTATATTTTCTAATGTCTTTCTTGATGGCTTTGGAGATGTCTTTATTCAATTGTCTTGATACTGCAGAATTTATCGTATGTTTATCCATCATTTCTCTTCTTCTTTTCATTAGGCTGATTGTGTTTTGGCTGAGTTTCTTGTCTTTGTCTCTTTTATTAGTTTTAATTCTGCACTCCTTTCCAGCTTCTTTAATTGCGTCATTTATTCGGGTATTCAGGTCTTCTATGTTCACTTGCTGTTCATCCAAATTTTCCAGTTCCTTTAACTTCGACGTTATCAGTTCTTTATAAGCGGTGGTGTCTTCGATAGGGATCAATTTCATATTAGCCCTCTCGTTATTTGTATTAATAGTAATTTTGGCTCTGACCATTCTATGATCACTACCTACCGAGAATTTATTTAGTACGGTGACATCATGGACTATGTTCTTTTTGCTAGAAATTATGAAGTCGATTTCATTTCTTGTAGATCCGCCAGGACTTGCCCAGGTCCATTTACGCTGGTCACTCTTTTTGAAGAAAGAGTTCATTGCATGTAGTCTATGATGCATCAAGAAGTCTAAGAGCATACTCCCTCTGTTGTTTCTCTCTCCGTACCCATAAGGACCAATGGCGTTCTCCACCTCGTCAAGTTTATGGCCGAGTTTGGCGTTGAAATCACCTATTAGAAAGGTATAGTGTGTTGGATCCTGTTGCATAGCTCTCTGAACGTCTTCGTAGAAGCTTTCAATTTCTTCGTCGCTGTGGTCTGTTGTCGGTGCGTATACTTGAATGATTTTGACGCTGTATCTTTTATTCATCTTAAGTATCATATAGATGACTCTAGAGCAAATACTTTCAATTTTATTTATTTGTTGTTTGTGTCTTTTATGTATGATGAAACCTACTCCTCCCTCTAGTCTGTCTTCCTCTCCTCTATAGTGTAACAGGTGGCCTGATTTAAGGTCTATTTGGTTTTCTCCTTTCCTCCTAACTTCACCGATCCCAAGATGTCCCATTTAATTTGACCGAGCTCTTCTTCTAATTCCAATAGTTTTTGATCCGATGACATTGTTCTAATGTTATAAGTGGCGATATGCAAGTTTCGTCTTCTGTGGTAGCCTGGTCGATCCCGGTAATTCTTCGCACCCTCCGCTCGTAATCTTGTCTGGCTGCTACCGTAGCCAGAGATCGCTGAGCCGCCGGGGACTAAGGGCCGTTGTGTGCTTTGTATCATATCATATTGATTTACGGGCTTTTAGCCAATTTCCCTACCACGCTGGCCATTGCGGGTTGGTAGAGTGTATATAGGAAGGATAAAAGGATAAAATAAGATTTGGATAGGATTTGGGTCAGGACATGATTTCCTCCCGGTAAAAGAAGGTGGAAGGCAACCAAGGCTCGCGTGGGCAGGGTCGCTTCCCTGAAGTAGATCTAACCTCCGCCGGGATCGCAGAGGGGTGTCTACCCGCTACCTCAATGTTTAACTTTCTCGGAATAACTTGGCCAAACATTTCTCGGTGCACAAAACAGTCATTTCGCGAGCTACGTTTAGAAATAACTAATTTGTGCAAACGTGCCGCAAGATTGATTTTCAAGGACGTAATTGTGGCTGTGAAATTTTTTTTTTTTTTTGCAGCCGTCAACTTGTCTGCAGGGTTGCATAAAGAATTACTAGTGTGTTCTTGATTATAATATGAATTGCTGTTACACAAAAGATTTTATGTATAGTACGCCCACGAAATGTCTGGATTCCTAGTAATAATTTGGTGGCCTCGACATTTTCTGGCCCCCCCAACATTCGATGGTACGCCAAATAGCATTTGGCGGACTAAGAATACAAATCACTTTTATCCAACTTATTAAAAGCAATGTCAAACCATTTTTTGGTATTTTATACATTTTAAAAAAATTTTGCATTTTAATGGTTCTTGAGCTGCGCTTCGTTAATTAACAGTATTATTTATCAGTATTTACATTCCTATTATAGGCATTAAGCGTGACATGCTTTTTATTCTAATAGAGAATGTTAAAGAAATTAATAATCAAATCTTGTACTGCTATATCATAAAACTCATAACACAAGGAATTTTTAAATTAATTTTTCCTACTCAAGAAGTACTCTTTAATAGCATAATCTCGAATAAATACCACTTTTTGCTGCGCATTGTATAGACAATACTATATAATTCTATTGGAACATAACACGCATTTCATTTACTCTTCTTCTTCTTCCTCTTAATACAGGTTGAAAGCCTGTTTCTTCCACACAATGAGTTAGGCTTTATAAGCCATCTTAAGCCATGGTCGGGGTAGGTGACTAGCCTAACCCTTGAATTAAGGAAGAATGCCCTCACAGGGGTCACGACCACCAAAGGTATTCGTATGATGGCCGGAGAGCGTTCGATATTACCAATGTCCGGGTGTGGGGCTCGAACCCCCTCCCTCATTTAGTCTCGTATATTAACTCAAATAGGTAATATTTGGAGACCCTACAATTCAGAGACTGGCCATTGGCCGGAGCTAACCTGATTGGTTGAGGCGAATGTTTTCCACAAAATGGCCGCGCCTATGGTGTGTCCGTAAATATAGCGCATATTTCAAATTCAGATGTTAGATGTTTAAAATAAATAACTTTCGTAAAAACTCAGTTCATTAGTAATTCTTATTTTGTTATATTTACAACTTGTATAACGCACATCAGAGTCCCGTACTGATAAGAAAATGTCAGTCTGCTCCACGCATTCTGGGGGAGCAAGCAATCGACTAGAAATAAATGCTTTAAGAGAAAACTATACGTTGCAACATTCAACATAAGAACCATGAGAACACCCGAACGATTAATAGAACTAAAAGCAGAACTGAGTCATATAAAATGGGACATACTGCATATATGCGAAACTCGATTACCAGATGAAAAATATGGCACCCTAGACTCAGGAAACCTGCTCTTTCAAAAAAATTTCTGCGAAGACTCCTATATTGGCGAAGTCGCCATATTAATCAATAAAAGGCTAAAGCATCTGGTAACCAACGTGCATGCCGTTTCAAATCGTATTATCTACATAGTTGTACTAATATCCAAAGAATATAAAATGCAGATTATTCAAACATACGCTCCAACGAGTACGTTAGATGACAAAGTCATGGAGCAGTTCTACGATGACATCTCAACAGCGAGATAAGAAAAGGTCCAATGTTTGTATAACAGTAGGAGACTTAAATGCAAAAATAGCAAACAACGTCGAAGACTCGAAAAATATTAGCCAATTTGGTATCGATAAGAAAAACTAACGAAAAACTTCTAAAATACCTAGAACCGGAAAAAACTCTACTGTATGAACACCTTTCTCAAAAAACACCTCAAACGAAAGTAGACATAGAGGAGTCCGGATAGAAAGACCGAAAACGAAATCGATCTTATAATATCGAATAATAAGAACATAGTAACGCACCTGTCGGTCTTAAACAGATGTCATACGGGAAGTGATCAGAGATTAGTTAGAGTCCAAGTCAAATAACCATTAAAACTAACAGTAAAAAAAGTAATTACGAAAAACCAAAAAAAAATTATAAGATAATAAGCAGTATTGAAACTTAAAAACTGATGGAGCAGAGAAGAAATCTAAAAAGAGGCAAAAAAGAACATACTGACATTAATAACCTTATCAAAAACGAGATTCCTAAACATATCAGAGCATACAACGCAAAACTAATCTATGATACAATCGAATAAAATAAAAACATGAGAGTGTTAAGGAAGAAAATCGCTTCTAGCTAACAACGGATCCATCAAATAAGATATAAAAACAACATCCTAATAAATGATAAACATCCGATCATCAACGAAATCGAACAATTCTACAAAGACCCATACTGGTCAGAGAAGACAAATAAATAAAAAATTAACAAGAAAAAATTATTAAGAACGCAAACACCGAAGAAATACAAGATATTAGAACAAGGGACATAAGTCTTCTATCCCATTTATATAAATTGCCAACCAAAATAATTACAAACCGAATAACAAGAAAACTGGATTTCTATCAACAGGTGGAACAAGCAGGATTCCGCAAAGGTTTTAGCACAATCGACCGCATACAAACAATGATGACTGATTGAAAAATACCAAGAATATAATATCTAATTACACCTAGGATTCGTAGACTTCCAAAAGCCATTTGATACACTTGAACAATGGGCAGTACGCATTAAAAGAGAAGGAGACGCCTATACCGAGAAAGCACCCATCTTCAGAGACGTACGACAAGGTGACACTATGTTGCTTAAGCTGTTCACCCTAGCATTGGAAAATATTTTTAAAGAATTAGAATGGGACAAAAAAGGGATCAACATTCATGGAAAATTCTTAAATCACCCCCATTTTGCCGACGACACAGTCTTAATAAGCACAGACTTCGATAAACTACAACAAATGTTAGAAGAACTTCACATAACCGCGGAGAAAGTGGGTTTCATAGCGACCCAGAACAAAAGGAAGATAATGTCCAACAATAACGACAAACAGTTTACCGTACATCAGCAACCAACAGAAGCAGCGAAAGGATAAATACACTTAGGAAACGCAATAAAATTAGGAAAACAGAACCAAACCACAGAAGTGAATAGAAAAATTAGACAAGGATGGGTAGCATTTGGCAGAGTGGGATATGTCCTTAAAAACAAAGACATACCGATATGTCTACAGAGAAAAGTGCTAGACATGGGTGTGCTGCCAGTGCTAATCTACGCAATAGAAACAATGACACTAACAAAGCAAAGTGCAGAGAAATTAAGAACGACGCAAAGAGCAACGTAGAGATCCATGCTGGGAATTAGCCTAAGAGAAAGGAAAAGAAACACCGAAGTAAGAGAACGCACTAAAGTAACAGATGTAATGGAGAAAGCAGCAAAACTGAAGTGGAGCTGGGTAAGTCACGTCGCAAGAAAATCTCCAGATGAGTGATCTAACAGAAGCATCTCGTGGCGTCCCCGACTTACTAAGTGTAGCATTGGCAAACTATAGAAAAAATGGTTGGATGACGTAAAGGCAATTGCAGGAAAATACTGGCATCATAAAGCACAGAATAGGACAAAAGGAGTAGTTTAACTAACCAAAATTTTCAAAAATTTATTGAAAAAAACAGAAAAATTATTTTTTTTATACAAAAAATCTGTTTTTATGCACAATACCGATACTATAATATAGACACAAAAGAATAATACAGATTTATATATTTAATGGAATCATAAACATAACATGACAACCATTATTAATTCGAAACACTATCATATGAATTCTTTTAATAGGCATCAAGTTTGTTCTTAAAATTATTAACAGAAGAGGGACTAACAACACCCTGAAGTAGACTATTTCTTTTATGCATAATTCTAGTAGACATAAAATATTTTCTAATATTGATTTTAAAGCTGTCTTTACTTACATGCATTCCATAGGTACTAGGGTAGTCTTCATTGATATAGAATTTAATTTTTTTCTTTAATTCTGTATAAAACCAATCTGATAACCGTAAGACGTGCCTTAATACTCGTATTTTGAAGACCGGAAGAGGAAAACATAGAAAATAATTATGTATTATCACACGTTCATAAATTTATTAAAATATACAGGAAAAATAAGGAATACATTGGTAACAGGGCAACAATACAAAAAAATAAAATCTAAACGTTAGATAAAAGTCTCTTTTTGCTACTCTCTGGAAACTTTCTACGGTAATCCTTTACTACGAGTAGGTTCAAATATGAATTATAATTTGAATTGCGCACCAAAAGAGAGATACATGCATAGAAGCTGTACGCATTAATTAATGCTCTAAAACAAGTTCTAACTTGATTCAGTTGTTGAGTCGACACAATTCATTGTTGTTCGTTTGGCTAGCATGAGTGAAGTGGAAGTGCATTCCAAGCGTCGAACAACGCATTATTAGTAAATTTCTTACTAAAGAAAGTATCAAACCATCAGAAATTTGTACAAGAGTTAAAAGAAAGTTTGGTGCCTAAGAACTGTCAGATATAAGCGTTTATAAAAAGAGTAAATCGTGAGATGGCCGCGAACGTGTCGATAATGAACGGCATTCTCTGAGTTCAGAAATATCAACAACAGAAGAGAATGCTGACAGAGCCAAATGCACTTATTTGAAATGCTAATCAAATTACAGTGAAGGATATTCCTTCTGCATTAAATATCAGTAAGGGTAATGTAGAAAAAACGGGAGTTCTCTGTCTGCTTCTTCCAAGATAATGCTCGACCCCATTTCGCTGCTCACACGCTGACTACAATTCAGAAAATGAAATAGACTGTGCTGCCCCATCTACCATGCAGGTCGGACCTTGCTCCATTAGATTTTGATTTGTTTGTCCACTTAAAAAAGTTTATAAGAGGCAAAACATTTTTCGAAACTGTTCGGGAATGGGTATGTCAGCAGCCAAAACAATTGTTTTCTTGTAGAATACAGAAACGACCAGAAAGACAGCACCAGTTTCTTCAAAGGAAAGAAGACTATGTGGATAAATGACATGATATACATTAGAGTGTTTCAGTTTGTTTCGGAATAGATATTAAATTATAATTTATATTTGAACGTTTCTCGTACTTGTAACAAACTGATTTTGACCCTCTTTCATAGTTAAAACGCTGGTAAACTCTTTTATGAGTTGTAGCTTCTACTTCAGCCGTGTCCTTAACAACTTGAAGATTTTGAACGGTCAGCAATCCATTTTGAAAATCTTCGAGAGAGTTCCAGGCAAAAATATCACCTTGCAAAGATTCCTACAAAATTTTTAATCACTTGAAAGATGCTGCAAATTGAAGATTTGTTGATCACCATATCAGCAACACGGTGACTGACTGCAACATTTTCTTCATCATAAACGTCAAACGGTTTTGACTCACTAACAAGTTTTTGTTCATGCCATGTAACTTTCTGGCGCTCCTCCTTAACCTTATATTTGATTGTTCAGTTCTATGTCCCAATTTTTTGCCAATTTCAACTGCTCTTCACTTTTTTTCTTTGCCAAAGTCACTTTTCTTTCTACTCTTCCAACATCCTGTAGCGTAGCGGTGATGAATGGCCTGCAAACGCCTGGCGTGCAAGAGAATGCCATAAACTGAAATCTCACACTAAGTGCAGTGCTAAATCAGCTAAAAAGTGAAATTCGCGATGTGACAAGTCTGGTGAAAAAGTGAATAGATCTGTAATGTCAAATGTGATTTATGCCGTTAAGTTGAACAATCAAAACTAACTCGTTTAAACGTTCACGATGCAAATTCCGGCACAGCCGGGGTTATGTCGTAAACCAGGAATATTGGCCAACAAACCCTCTTCGTCCCAAATAACAATAAACGAGACGAAAAGGGAATGTCAGCCCGGTCAACAATACAGTTGTAAACGTTCGAAAAAGAAAAGTCCTTTTGACGGAGGATTTCAACCTCTTGTGCTACAATAGAGCAAAGGAAGCTTAGGTGGACAATCCTATTGTACGCAAAATAATAGAAAATGTCTCTTACATTCAGGTGCAGCATATATAAAGGCAGTAGCTTAGTTTTCGAGATCATTTTTACTTTGACTTTTACTTTCACGGAACATCAGTTCACTTCATTCACTTCGCGTAATATCACTTGACTTAATACCACGTTTTCGGCATATTTCAACTTGTACGCATTTTGCTGAGTCGAGGACCAAGGTCAGTTTTCAAGGTCTTTATTTAATAAATAATTCAGTATCGCACACCAGACTACTCACAATTCGTGTTTGTTTTGAAAAGTAATATTAACTAATTTGTGTATGGTGTATTTTGTTCGTGTGTTCTAAAGAAATATTGTTTTCCTCAAACGGTTAATTTACTTAACTTAATTCCAATAAGTAATAAACAACATAATGGTTCCAGCGGAAACCACAAAAACGGTAACCCGCGACTAAGAAACCAAAATCCTTTTCAGCATTTCAATTTCATATTCTTCGGTAGGTATATTATTTACAGTTGGTGAAAATACAAATTATCAGTATTTAGTCGTTATATAGCACTGACATATTCACATTCATTGAAATTCTCAAATCCAATGACAGACTCGCCATTTTTTGGAAACCCTTGCCAACATTTCGCCAGGGAAATCTAGTTACTTCCACTAAATGGCCAGTCTGTCAATTGTAGGGTCCCTAGTAATATTGATGGAGTTTGATAGTAATACTAGTACTAAACACTACGTAGGTGTGGTGATGTAAGGTAGAACAAGAAGCAGCTGACTGTACTATCAGAGGTTGCGTTGGACTATCAGAAGGTTTCTAATTCTAATTAAAGGAAGAGGTCGCTTGAATATCACGTCGGAATCAACAGTATGATGTTGAAGATTAGTAATATTAAACACTATGAATGATAAATACTTGAGTTAATGTATGAAAGCAAATGAAATGAATGCTATGTTAAAATAGAATTATTATATTGAACTGTTTATATGTGTACAAAGTTATGTCATTCCATAGAGTAGTTTGAGCCGATAGTACCAGCCATGTCTGATGGACAAAACTTAGGAAAATTAGACAAATATGCTGTAGACAAGTAATACCAAAAGTGATACAACTAGGTGGAGCAGAAATTGCCAGGGAAGTCTATGTTTAACACTCTACTGATATTGTAGGTGATAATGATGTGTTGTTGAACTCATCGTAAATAAGTTAGTAAGTTAATTATTTACCAAAGTATCGTAGGTGTCTATTTTAGTTTTAAAGTCACCCAGATCAGCTCTGTGTAACGAAATACCCTATTGAAAAAGTATCATTGTGAACAAATTTGCCGAAAGATATTTTATTGATACTCGACGTGAATCCTTGCGGGGGTTACTTTACGACCACCTTATTGTGCTCTAATTTTAGTAGTATCATAGGGAAGGAGTGCATTTTTATTAATACTTAGAACGGCAGGAGCTATCTCATGCAAACCATTCGGCTGGGTTTATGTGGGGTAGGTGACGAGGACCTATAAAGATTCTTTTGGTTTTAATAAATCGGAAAGTAAGCCGTAAATTGAAAATATTTATTGAAAGCCCCAAGGTAATAGGGATAAATATCAGTAAACGCTTTTATGGTTGTAGTATACTGATACGTAACGACATAATAAACCCTAACAATTCCATAAATATCTAAGTCTTGGTCATTTATCAGCGAGGATTACGGAGGTCGCAACTGTCAGTCGCGTTGAGTTTACTGCGAACTTAATGTCATCTCCAGCACCGCGGCCACTAATAAAAATGTTATTATAGAAACGTGCCGCTGCAGATCGCCGCCGTATCCATCCAACACGTACGCGGGCGACCTGAGAAAGCCCGAAATAAAGCGCTTCTCTTGTCTTCAAATCTCAAAATTATTGCCAGACGCCATTTGGCTGAATCTTCCGCTGCGGCGGACCCATTACTCTTAAACGCGCCTTTCGAAATTTTTACTTTAATGCGCAAATTTCCACAAAACCCTCTTAGAAAGCTGAAATACACACCTAACTCGACACTTGAGACGTCTTTTTATGAACTTGTATAGTCAGTGCCTTCTCTTACTTAATACTACATGAAATGTGCATTCACCTAGATATCAGACACGTCGTAATTGTTAAAAGCGTAGGAACTTAATTAAAAATTCCTCGCTGCCCCGCCAGTTGCTGCAGTCTCCCAGAGGGAGTTGCTGAATGCTTTAAAACTTGTGTTGTGCAGTTGCTAGCCGTTGCTATTATAATTCTCCGAGTACATGCACGTTCATTAAATATAAATTTTCCATAGAAGAAACAGAAGCATAAAAGACTGATGCATTTCCCGAAGCTAGGTAACAAAAAGCATGCACCTATTTCACTACACTATTAGTCGTTGCTGAACATCTCTTTCAACCAAATCCCATTACATCTAACGTCCAGCTTCTCGTTCACCAGAACTGAGCTCGAAGCTGAAAATTTCAGCGACTCTGCTTGATTCCATGCCGAGATTTCCGCTTTATTTGGTTATGCTTGGAGTTTCAGCCTTTTACACGTTCTGATTTAGGTTAAAAGCACTGCCCGGTTCACTACATATGACTCCTTTGATGATTTCTTTCGTGGCACTTAAAAACAGAGAGAGCGTCGTTTAAAATTATCTCAGCGCTGTGCTAAACCCTCAAAGGACACCAGCTAATTAGATGTACATTTTATACATACTGAGTGAAATAAGCAGTATGCACTATACTGTGCAATTGTTTTACAATTGAAAAATGTGCCTTTCAGTTCCAAAATCATATTAGTTGAAAAAGAGAGGTTATTCCAAACAAACTATCCAAAAGCTAAAAAATTACCCCATAAACACTTAGATACCAGTGCCTAAGTAAGAAAGACCTCCCATAGTTTTTTCATACAAACTACGGCTTTTAAGCTTATACCTAAAGTAAACTCTATAGTTTGCCTAGAAGCGTTGTGCGAAAAAATCAAAATGTTGAAATCCCAAACGTCTCAGTGCTTAACCTTCCGTATACCATGTGGGGCGCAAGCGCACTCCAATTCTTGAAATTTTGCTGTAGCTATTACATTTATGCAATTACGCTTATGATCTTTCATTTTTGTGTCTACATTTGTCTTTAGTATTCATATCTAAGATATAGTTTTGTTTTGCCAGAAAAAAAGCATTATTTAACTAATACACTAATATTACAAACAATCGAGATGAAACTCAACATCACCAGGGACGATGTTATCGTTGCCAAAGGAAAAATTACAGGAAGAGTAAAACAAAATATAATACATATAATACAAAAATTGTTTGTAACCACCCTAGCAAAGTCATTACTAAAAAATGTGTAATGCATGCGTATCCAAAGAACTGATAAGTTCCTTGCACCCCACATGGCAATTCGTGCCAATTTTTGTACATCTCATACCGAAGGTTAACGATTGTGGTTGGTGGTTACTATCCCACAATTTTTATTTGAATCGGTTAATATCCTCGGTCTGCGCTTTAGCTTAAATATTTCGAAGTTTCACTAAAATTTCGTAAATTATCACCTGTAACACGCTTTTTACTTAGCGCTATTTTCTACTGTACTATTACCTTACAATGTCCTGGGTCACTATCTTATTCAGTCGGTGAGGTATGAGGCTCTATTAGCATTGTCCGTGCGGTTAATGGTAACCTAATACTGTTTGAGGTCTGCTCGTTGTCACCTAGAACATTGTACTTACACATGCAAACACTGTAAGTAAGAAAAACCCAACAGTTTACAGGAATACATATAATCTGTATGAAAACACGCACAAGAAAATACAAACAAGCACATAAAACGGTTGTGCGCTGCACATGGAAAAATGTCTTAACTAGATCCTTAAGAGTTCAGTTATTTATGCAAAGCCAAAGTTCACGAGCGCGAGGTATAATGTAGTTCCGCGCACACGGATAACCTGAACGCGAAGTTGTCGGTTCTTTAGAATGCGCCAATGCTTGTAATCCCCTTGACGTCGAGTCAACAAATGACGTGATGACTGCGTAATGGCTGCCGGTACTTCCCTGCTATCTGGACCGTTAACACATTGCTCACAGTTGCGCAATTATTCATGAAAACAATTACTAATAGTATTGTAGCTGCTTCCTTAATTCGTAGAGAAGTTTCAAGCAGTAACTAACCTGGTTTTAATCCTGCCACGAAAGAGCCGGGAACCGCCCTGAATACCTTCTTGAGGTAAAAATCGCAGCTTCGAGAGATGTCGAGTCGGAACACCGCAAAATTACTTTTAAGGTGATGTTCTACGTAGATAAACGGCACCTGGTTTTACAGATGTACACGCAAACCTTCAAAAACACTTTTAAAAGGCCGATCCGCACCCTTTACGAGCTTGGGGGCGAATGAATTTCCCGCGGCCGCGGCCCACAGCGTTGTTGCGATTTTGGCTGTTCTTTGTTCTCAGGATTAGAATGCAAGGTCCGCATATTCCCGGACGTTTACACTAGAGTCCGCATTCGAAACCTTATAGTACGCGGTCGCCTACACAATTTTTTTTACTTATACTGCGCTGCTACTTGAATAATACATAATAACACATACTGTTAAGCTTTATTACTAATCGTGTATATAATAAAAGGTCTGAGATATGTAAATACAGGTGGCACGAATTGGCCCGTTTCACATCATAAGGAGTCGCGTTTTACTTATGCATGATAAAGATTGAGTTGCTGGTGCTGGTTCAAGAGCCTTACTCCACATACGTGGAACACGTCGCGATCATTTTCGAAACAGCAGAAGATGAAGTGCAGACTGTTTGAGCTTATTTGGCGGAATAAAGAGACATTGATATGAGTAAAGGTACCTGCTTGGGGTGTAATGGTGTGCTTACAATGAAAAATGTAACAGCGGCATGTGCTGTTTAGAAGGAAAATTAGAAAGACCGTTCTATCAAGTTCTGTGTCAGTTATATTTTAATACCTCTACGTCATCTGTTGAAGACCATTGATGGAGCAAACTTCAAGGGTCTCATCGGCAAAAGAGCGAAAAGACTGTGGAAATCTTTCTGTCGCCAAGTTCAGAGCAACGCGATTCCAGAAGTCGATGTTGAAGTAGTATTATCTGAAAAATTCCATGTAAAAATAGCGGCAAAGCCCAGGAATACTGTACCATGCACAATGGGCCACGACCGCTGACTCAGAAACTCAATGTCTTGGCCAACTGCGCCATGAAAATGTACATTCCAGTATGTTTGAGAATTAAGTGCAATCACACAAGGGGCCTTTTGTAATGCCATCACATACTTTCCAGCAAAACACGTTGCTATTGTACAAAATGTTATAAAGGGTAACAGTTATTTTGCTCATTCTGAAAGTTTACTCACATCTCTGCTCCGAGATCCTTGTCGCTAGATGTCACAAGCCTGAGGGAATTACGAGTAGAATATGTGGGTCCCCTGCCAGAGACTTTACGGCGGAAGACTACGTTGGCTTAATAGACTGAAACTTTGACCTGATTACTGAGCCACTACTGATCATTGCTATAGCATAAAAGGACTTTCAAAACGTGAACGCAAGCCCAGCATTCTTCATTTCCTAGTCTTCAGGCTTTAACCATCCACCTTGCTTTGTGCAGGTAGTGGAAAAAATAGTAAAGGAGATTAGAATGCAATTGCATGCAGTTTCCTGCTGGGTATATTAGAGCTAAACTGGAGGAGAGAACCAAAGTGCCCAAATCTGCAACAAAAGAGCAGTTTAGGCCGTAAAATAGTTAAATAATGCCTAAGGTTAAAATGCGGAAAATCTCCTATGCCCTGTAACGTTCGCTTGGTTGGGAGGGCATGGAATAAACAGAAGTGCTACTGCTACCAGTTGGCGAGTCCTGGGTAAAAACACAATACATTGTTAGGATAGAGGCGTGGGCCGACTTCGGTGTGTTTCTAAAAATACCGTTAAAAGACAGTTGTTGCGCCAAAATGAACGTTTTTCTTTATATCTTTTAAGTATTTTTTCCATAAAATACACGAATTTATCAACTTGTATGAGGCAAATCAATTTATATCTTTTATAACTAAAACGCATGTGTTTAAGGCCATAATTTCCGAAATTTTGGAAAAATTTCGAAGCTTTGAAGCAAGAGCGTAGGCGGAAGGTATTAATCGATTTTTAAAAAAATTAACTGTATCATACGACCATCAACCACAACTTTTAATCACTAAAGCATTCGCAGTTTTAAATTTTTTTCGCTCCGTCTTATTTTTAGTCCTGAATCTCAGTTGGAGTCGAAGTGTGAAAAATAAACGTTGATGTCTTTGATGGGATCAGTTGAATATATAATAGCAAGAAGATCACTAGAACATGCAATTAGTACTATTTATACTCCAGATTCAGCGGATAAAATTCTGTTGGTTTATACTTGCTGTAGAGCTATTAGATCTAAAACGTTGCTTCAATCTACTTTATCCGAAATTGTTTTTAAAAATGTAACACTAAATGACAATAGAAATTAATTTCTGGAGATTTACCTACCGGATTGCGACAGAAGGTCGAAGAAGTTGAAGAAGAGACTGAAAATTGTGATCAAAACATTTTTGAAAAATATTAATAAATGGGGACAATTGGGATGGACCACTGAGAAGCATAATTAGCGGCAGTGAAAAAAACCTTGAATACTTTCATTCAAGAGGACGCTTTCTTTGGCACACAAATCGGTACATTTATATTGTTCGTTGTCATGAAAAAATTGAAAACTCTAAAGGGGAAATTAATTCTTTAAAAAGTTCACTAACTACCTGGCTTTTAAACGTAGATATAAGTATTTCTATGGAACTTGAAGAGATGATAAGCGCACAGCTAATAAAATCCTCCAAACCAAGAAAATGCATCATACGTGAAGGAAGTTATCATTGAAAGTGTTTTAACTAAATACATTTTTGACTATTATCTACTAAGCACATTTCTGAAGGCCTTGGCGGTTTTTAATTATCTTGAGGAGAAAAGTGGAAATAAGAGATTCTGATGGAGATAGAGACAATAAAGATACACAGAAGCAATTAAAGTGGTCTAAACCTCGTAATACTTTCCCAGATATTCAACAAATTATATCACTTATACCGGGCAAAAATATTAATGAGAAAAAACTGTCACAGTGCTCAATATATTGCTACTGTCGCAAATAATAATAATTTTTGTCAAATTTTAAAGACTAAGTTTTCAAAGGCGGATAAAGTTAACAGTTAATAGCAGTATCAAAGTACACAATACGGCAGCATCCTTTGATCCATTGTTGTTGTTTAAAAAGATCAGTGTCATGGAGGTATAGTTAAAGAACTGTGTGACTATTCACAATATCAGTTACTTATATCCATATCCAGCGGAAAATAAAAAAAAGATTTCTTCTCTAGCTGTTTTAGATCATCAGCTCACCTTCATTTTGAAAATTTTATTTATGTTGTCTATTCTAGATATTGCAGCTGCATGGTTCGCTTGTGTAGCACATATTACTAATTATGTGCAAAAACGTTTCGGTCCGAACACTGTTCTAGTTTTCGTTGAGTATGATAACGGCAGCGCAAGCGTAAAGGCTATGGAACAATTTCATCGATTTTCAAAGTCATTACCTGCTGAGGTTGTTTTTAAAGAGACGATAAATGTAACGATAAACCAAGATACATTCATGTCTAGCAGCAACAATGAAACCAAATTGATATGAATTTTATCAGAGAAATTCAAAGCTGATATTTCTCACCTTAAATATGCTCCAGATGACGCTGACGTGTTGGTTTTCGGAACATTTTTCGAATAGTCATATACCTATCAATAGAAATTTTAATTTTGTAGTTCTAATAGTATCACATGTTAATAAAGAATTATCTGTTTTTAACCAGGTAAAAGTAAGATCGAAAGAATAATGGCGGCTCTCGAATGACCAAATATGATATAAAACTATCTACCTATAGTAATGACGAAGGAACATCAGTTGAGAACTACCTGGGTCTGGTTCTCCGAGATGTCCACGGCGTTGTCTTCATAATTTCGTTGCAATTACGTAAACGTTTCACCACCATGATGCCGATAGAACCTGGAAACCCTCTGTGAAGCGTACCGGACAATATTTAAAACCCATTTATGATCTAAAAGTTTCCCTGGAATTGCAAGAACGGTCGGCTTGGCGAAGGGTCGCACTTTAAAAAATTAGCACAACCGGCAGCACCGACACTGCAACGCAGCATGCGTATATGCATATTGGTACAGTATCCACAAACACATTGGGGCGCGTCTAAAAGTAATTGAATCTAAATAGGTACTTATACATATACCAAACACAGTCGAGAACACACAAGCACGTGCAAAACCTCTGTATCTTGAAATACTATTCTAAGCATATTCAGGCGGGTAAGGTCAAGCCCCTTACAGTAATAATTTGTCTTACGTGTAAAGACATAGACTATCATGTTTGTATGTAAATATGGCTTAACTGGAATTTTCCATTCTGTACAATTAATTGCTCTGTTACAGTCCATCCTTTCCAAGTGCCCTAACCATTGCGAGTTACTAATACGAGATTCTTTATACAGATCCTAAATTTCGTTGCTACTCCGCTTTTAACACAAACCGTCCTCGGTTTTCTCCCCCTAGAGATTCAGCGTAATATCCTCCTCTCGTAAGCTTCCAACTTCATTTGATTCTTCTCACACGTAACCCAAGTTGTGCATCCATAGGTTGGCGTGGGTCTTAGGATGGTTCTGTAAACTTTTAACTTTGTGTTCCTTGATAAATCTTTTGCTTTTAGCATTTGGAGTAACCCTCCAGCTCACTTATTACTGTTGGATATTCTGAAATCTATTTCCGGTTCTTCTTTAAATATGTTATTTATTGGCACACTTAAGTATATAACACTTTCAACTTCCTCAAACTCCTACATTTTACCATTTCCCATTTGATCTTGTAACGTTCTGAAATTATGACACCTCTCCCTTTAGTTTTTATTTCCATGAATATAGTTTTTTCTTTGTTAATTTGTAGCCTCATTTTTCCTAATACCACAATCAATTTTTCCATCATTTTATTCAATTTCTTCTGGCTTCTAGCTACTTATTAAAGCAACATCTTCTGCATCTGCTACGCATTCTCTGTTTATGTGGCATTCTCTTATTATCTTTACCAGAACAATATTAAGCAGCACTTTATGTAGCGTCATTGGTACTAGTCTTGTTATTTTGCCAAGAATTTTTAGTCTCTTCAGTGCATCGTGCAATTTTTCTCTGTGAACTGTCATACGCTGCTTTAAAGTCGATCACGTTAACGCTATAATAGGGAGTTTTTGCATAACGTTCCGATAAAATGACGTACCGTTAAAACTTGTTACCTAGCGACGTCAACGTTACAGCCAATCCAAATTAAATTTTTCGAGTTTAACGTAACGTTATTTTAACGTGACGTGGTGCAAAATCTCCCTAATATACCCAAGTATACCATGTTTGTAGTAGGTGATAGAGGCAATTTCACATTTGATGGCAAAAAAAAACTGTTGAATGTTACAAAACCAACTTGTCAGTGAAAACAATTAACAATTTTCTCATAAACGTTGCAAGTGGGAATAATGCTTGTGACATGCAATTTTTTGGAAAAATTAACACTGACAAGTTAGTTTTTTGACATTCAACAGTGTTTTATTTTCTCCATTAAATATGAAAGTTTCTCTAGTTATATGTTTTAAATGAAGATTTGATCCGTTGTCGACCTGCCGGAAACCCCTTCGATATTCACCAATGTTACTCTCTGCGTAAATTTCGAGTCTGAGTTTTATTGTGTTTGACAGAACAGTGATTTTTTTAAAACTCAATTGCAGCAAGCTCTAGATAGCCTGAATCAGTTGGCAATACTGAAATGTATTGTTGGTGTTAGCAGGTTAGGTTTTGTGCCAGTCTTTATCAATACTGACGCAAAACCTAACCTGCTAACCTCGAATTTAACACAGATTTACAATGTCACCAACAATACAATTCAGTATTGCCAATTGATTCAGGCTATCCAGCGCCGGCTGCAATTAAGTTTTTAAAAAATGACACTGTATAATTGCTCTGATCCAAGAATTAGGTACAATTCTTGCTTGCCATATTTCTTGTACCAACACATAGATTTTTTTTTCAAGAAGTCCCGTTCATATTTTAAATGTTCTACTATAATTTCACTTTCACCTGAACCATTATTATTTTTCCTTCTTTGCAGAATTTCTGCTATTTCCTCTTGAATTGGGTTCGACATCTCGTTATTAGGATTTATCGACTTCCTTAGCTCGACATTCAGTACGTCTTGAGTATTTTGGGGTTTAACTGTGCGAATTTAAGTTGCACTGTATTTTGGTTTCAATTTATATAGCTAATTAGTGTGTGGCTTCACCGTTCAGATATAATTATAATGTATGTTTAACACTGCAAATAATGTTCTCTCGCTAGTTGTTACTGAGGGGGGTTTTCAGAAGTAAACTAATACCTTATTTATGGATTTTGAAAGCTGAGTGTTCCCAAGTTTAGTTTTATACTTTATAAATTCCCAAGTTTGGATACTATTCCAGCCTTCGTGTTTGTGTGATTTTTATGCGAAAATACAGGTGCCTCAATGCTAAGAAACTCTTCTTACATTACGATATTATTTGGGAAGGTGCATTAGGATTATATTCATTCAGCAAGATTTATTTTCCAGATTAAGGGACTTTCAATATTGGCCTAGCACTTCTAATATATAGTGCATTTCGAGCATAACTCAACAGTGAAGCTAGTGTCTCAGGATTTGTTGAAGGCAAGACCTCTCATACATAATTGCCGATTTATGATAAACAAGCTATTCCTGTATGACCTGTAATATGTTTTCTTAGGATGTATTGTAATGATTTCCTTAACTATAAAGGGTTTATAGTAAAAATATAAATAAATCGGTAGGGCAAATCACCACAATTTACAAATTAAATAGATTTAATAATAGAATTCAATATTGTGTCAATCTCAGGGCTTATTAAAATGATGTTGTAATTAATATTTGCAAAATAAATGTTTTATTGCTCTTTCTATTCTATTCATTTGCAATCGCTAAATTAAAGCGCCGGTCTAGCATGAGAAAAACAGTTTTTCAAAGGAGGAAGGTTCAACACTCAGTATTACAATTACGTTCGAGTAGGGCTTATTAACATTCCTAGCAAATGCTTGAATTTGTATCTGACAGCATTAACCTTAAAATTAACTGTACACAAAGATGGTCTGTTGCTACAAGAAAATAGCGTAATTGAATTCAAACACCAATAATTGAGAAAAAAGCCTTAGGCAAATGCAATGCAAATAATATGACGTAATTTCCGGCTAACCTGGTTTTATTTCAGTGACCTAGGGCACGCCAATTCTCCAAATCTCTGGTTCAAATCGCAAAATCAAATGACGCTACCTTGATTATAAAACCCTGGATGAATCTATGCAGCTGGGACCACGTTCTCGAGCTCGTAGGATGTTTTATGTTGATGAAACCCAAAGCTGGTAGACATTCTCCAAAGTCTTGCCTGTGAAATTTACCTTGCAAGAGCAGCTCCGATGTCGGCTTGTAGAATGAAGGAATGCCACGGCAATTACAAACTGGGTGATGCCCCCCCCTCCAAATTTCTGCACCTAGGTACTCACTAGGGTCTGCTCTAAACGTAGCACATAAAATTCTAGCTGGCCGATGTCTCAACGATTCGAAAATTGGCCTCGATGTTAACCGCTCTTGGGCGAATCTTCGCAGAGCTGACCCCTTTTCACTGGGATGTGTCACTACGACCAAAATTACAGACACAGGTGCTCTGATGATTAGTGAATATAAAAAAACCACTTTCTGGCGCACACAAATAACTTTTTAATATGAAAATTTTCATCAAACTGGGAGCACCTCTTCCATTCAGCACAAATTTTACAAGGCTTGTTATGCTATTAGTAACAGTTGAATGTCTCGTATCCTAGTAACCAAGATTTACAATTGTTTTATGAGATAAGTTTTGATATAATGTTTTTACTTAAGAACTATCCGTCTTATTCTTGGAAATTAACATTTACTATTGTCTGTGTCATACAATAGGTTGCCTCATCATTACTCTTTGCAATCTATGGTTCCTTGCACTGCTTTGCACCGTTTCTTTGCCCGCCAGCCATCTTGCCGTTTGTTGGCTTCATAATTTTTAATAGTAACGCTCATATAATTTGTGTAATTTCACAATCCATCTCTGTAGTATGTTAAATTCACATTATTGTATTAACGTAATCAAATCAAATCTGCCAGCACAAATTAAGGTGTGCTTGCCATTCCGAACATTAATTATGAATAAAATGCCATTTTATCTTTCTTTGTAATACTTATACAATTGAAGGTATACAAGAGATTGTAATTCAAAACCTTTTCGAATCCTCTTGATCAGCCATCCCTTGTAAAAAATGACGACGGCAACTTATCTTTTGTAGAACTTTATCCAATGTTGTTCTGGTTGCTAGTATGAATAGAATTTTTTCAATAATTTTTATTAAAAAAAAATAGGTCATCTAAAACTATTCTTATTGCTGTAAAAATGTAAAGTATAAGTGCGTAAAAAGTCAAATGGAAATGTAATTTCACAAAATTTAACGGAACCGTTTTGAGACTTAGCATATTCATAATGTGCTTGGAACCACACGAACGTCTGCTAATTTTGGAGTGCTCTCATTTATGCCGCAACTGCTGCTTTACGTTGACATCGTACCCCACATGAAACAAGTTTAGAGTACTACAGAGTGTTCCCGCATTTGTCTCCGATTGAAATTACCTTCCTCGTTCCACTGTTAATTACTGGTGAATTATAGGGACTAAAATTATTTAGGCAATTACGCAATTTGCATTCAGCAATAAGTAAAATGTCCGTATTTAATTTAAATCCAAACTTTCAGTAACGGGTAGCGTCTTTCATTACGTTCTTGATTTTTCCTGTTGATATTCTCACAGTGTTGACGTCGAGTTATGTTTACTTTCTCCCAATTAAAATTGCTTCTCGATCTTTTCGCGTAAATCGAAATCGAAAATTGCGATGCGGAAAATTAAGGAATTCGCGAATTCCTGTGAAATTAATTAAAATATCTGTAGATTATTTCAGAGTTATTGAAATGGTCCCTTTCACTAATTAACCCAAATCATTGAACGCTGGCGGTCGGCGAAGGTGGAAACCGAAGCCGTTCTAGTGTTATTGATCTTAATCCCCTTTACAATTTACATTAAAATAGTTGGAATAGCATTTGGAAATTCACGAATAGCTATTAAATACCGCGCCGAAACCTTCGTCTCCTCTATTACTTTAATAATTTCCGCACCAAAAATGCCTGAAATGGCATTCGTATATGTAGTTAACATCCAAGGCGCAGTTTTTCGTTATATAAAATCGATACAGAATAAAGCTCAACTGAAGGGCAGCGAAAAAGACCATTGACTTGTTTATAGAAATCCAGATTTATTAAATGAAGATATGTTTTTTCGTATTACTTTCAGACTATGTTAATATTTGAGTTTAGTACTTATCTTACTGTAAAGCGAACTTTGTGTCTGGCGCTACACAAAAAGATATGAGGTTTTTGACCCATTGTTCAGAGGACAGGGCTGGACTTCCAAACTACAACACAGTTTAAAATACCAGTTCTTTATGAATATTTTAAGAGCAGACGCGTACTTGCTTTTCTATAAAAACAACTAGCCGATAATAGACAAACTATAAACATAAGAACTTTCCTTGCATCATATGCAAATACAGTGTAGTAATATAAAGCGTTTAGAAGCGAACATAATGTGGTGCAAAACTAGTTAAATATCAATTCTATCTCGACTTTCTTACAACATATTATTAGCACCCTAAAGTAGTTCACTATTTAGTTTCCCTAATTATATTCAAATATTGTACCGCTAAGGGAGTATATTTGGGGACTCGCCAGGTAGCTGCAGAGGAGACGGCGTGCGGTTCTTTAAATGATGTAGTATCCGAATAACATGAGCGCCAACAAGTTTTTTTTAATTACAACAAATATACTCAGATAGTTTAAGAACTTATAAACTGTGAATTGCAACATTCAATTACACAACATCTGAAATACAGAAGGTAGCAATAACGAACGTAGACTGTGAAAAATCTAAGTGTCTGCATTAAATTTATTAAACAAAATTGCATATCATAACGAGTACAGCAAGATTAGAAGTTGTTATCATACATTCCCTACAAAAAAGGGGGCACATTAATTTAAGGTTGCCATTGTTGTAATTGCAGGCCTAGCTCCTTCATGGCGTGTTAATGCCTCACCTTTATTATTATTATTGTTGTAATTAGTAGGCTACATTTACACCGGTAAACGAAGGACCAGTAGCAAGTGCCGTTCCATATTAGATACAATTACAGCTTATTTTATCGAGTTTGTGGTAAGAAAATAATTAAACACCATTTGTAAAATAGCGGTACTCATCTGTGAGGTGATGATCCAAACGCACTAGAAGACGCGATGTTCAGAGGTAAACCGAAGAACCCCGAACAGCTTATCTCAGCGGATGCAGGCAGCCAACGTCATTTACGAAGACCTCTGATGATGATTCTTCAAACGCAAACTAGGCTTTCCTGCTGTTTTGATTGAAATTACGTTATTATAATTTGAATATGAGAAATTACACTCACCGTGTATAGTTACAGTCGAATACTCCAATAGACAAGCAAATTCTGTGTTCTTAAATTCGTCCTAAGACGTGGACGAAAGTCCCAGAAATGTGCCCAGTTCTCTAACCTGCATACAAGAAAAGCTTCCTCACTCAATAATTTAGAAAATCGGAAGCTATCAGGTAAACTTGGAGCATAAATACACAGAATCCTGCCGCAAAAACGACGCTACATTTTTCAGCCAAACAAGGGAAAGCAAAATCCTTATTATCGAACAGTTGTTTAGATAGCCGGTAAAACAGATTCCATCTCTCCCAAACGCTAATACTGCGTTTACACAACGACCGTGTTCGAATGAAGGAGCTTTTACACTGCAATGTATTATACACCAATTAGTTATCAAGTTTATTATGCTTTTGTCGTGTAACAGTTCAAGAGTATTTAATCTAATATAGATTTGTAAATTGGAAGTAAAATAACATTATGCAAAAGAATCATGTGCAATCAACAGTGTTTAGGAATAATTATCATTACATTGATATAGTTTATATACCTGCCGACTACACTATGTAAGTAGTGAGAAGATCAAACTTCAGTCATCATCTAAAGGTGTCTGTATTATAACTACAAAAAAATAGATCAAAAATATCAAATATTTGGAGAATTATGGACCACCGCATCTTTCAGTGTTACCGTGTTACCATGCGTGTGTACCTGGGTAGTAAATTTTGCGAAGGGGACGTCCATCTGAGCTGGGGCTGAGTAAAGAAGCTGGCTTACGTTGGCCGAGTAAAGGTGCTTTGTTTGCGGGTAGAACGGAACTCCGTATGACATAATCTTCAAGCTGAATATAGCGCAAGGCCAATGCTGAGTTTCTATGCTTACTGGTAAGGGCCGGTTAGCTCTGAAAAGGTGCTCCAACGTGAACAGGATACGTCAAGGTTTGGTGTCTAAGTAGCCAATAAGGGAAACGGCCACGTCCTTGAGTGGTGCAGTATTGGAGGAATCGCCGGGCCGAGCTGCGGAGCCCAATGTATAAGTATTACAAGCGACATTTGGCAGTCGTTACATAAGGTAGGTGCTTCAGACCAAATTCGGTTGTTTGCGAGCAGCCATGTAGGAACAACCATCCGTATCGTGGTTTATTATTTAAGGCAGTACCTCTATTTCTTAATTGCGGTGTGCTTTATAATGTTATAAATTTCAAGTCGTATGGCTGCTTGTGCATACCTTTGCTACTTTGTCAAACTATCTGCCGTATTATGAGAACGAATAGAAGACACAGTTGCTCATGGTCACTTTCCAATGAAAAGAAATTGTGTAAATTTGGTCCCAATCTGAATTCAGGTCCTTAGTGTTAGTTTGATTACTTAGTTACTAACCAAATAGCATAACGTTAATGTAAATGTAGCATCACGGGGCTACCAAGTATCTATAAAGGTGGCTGTTCCTCAATGCAATTCCCGTGGTCACACAGTCGTTTTCATAACAATAGATTTTAATTTAGTAACTCATTTTTGAGTAACATGTTATTAAAAAAACTATATAGGTATCTTTGCAAAAATTAATAATTTTGTGTTATTTGTACGTTACTTTTTAAATAGACCGTTATTTTGTTTACGTTTTAATGTACATTTTGATGAGCGCCTTCTTGTTCGAAAACATTTTCCTCCTTTCAAGAGCAAAAACCTAGTGTGATTACTGCTACCGTGACTGTCTCTAGCAATTTTCTCTTCTGTTGGCCACTTCAGTTTTGTTCTTTGCAAGTATTTGTTTCTTGTTCGCTTTTAATTTAATTTTGTTATATACTGCTCAGTTTGGCATTTCACTACATTTATGTTCATATCATCTGGAGTTTCTGGAATTTATTTGGTGTTGTAAGTTCTTCTTCTGATTTGCTCTCTGATGAGTCTCATGTGTACCAGATTCTGTATTTGTATTGACTTGAATGTCTTTGGGCTAATTTAAAATTATTTCAATTAATTTATTGTAGTTTTTAAACTGAAAATTAAACATTGTTAATAATTTCTTCTTGCGATAAGTTTATATTAAAATTTTCTTATTCATATAATAAAGCAAACGCAAATGAAATCAAGTTTGGCTTTGAAATATTTATTTGTGTTGGTGGCATTGTAAGTCTATGTCAAATTCGAGGTTAACAGGTTAGGTTTTACGTCAGTTTTGACATAGACTGGTGCAAAACCTAACCTGTTAACTTCGAATTTGACATAAACTTACAGTGCCACCAACACAAACAAATATTTAAAAGCCAAGCTTGATTTAATTTTCGTTTGCTCACATATTACATATGCAATATTTTTTTTAAATGTTATTTTGAAATGTAGTTCTTGCCTGCTTAACTGGTCACATTTTCGTATTGTAGTTTCTTTTGTATTAAATTGTTTCTTTGAAACTTAGAGTCGCTTATCAGTATAGCTTTAATCAGTATCTGATCGATACCAGTGTAAAAACTGTTTAAAATCGGGACATCTATGCATATTTATTATTATCTACACAAGATAAACAGGATTTTAATTTGAAATAAAGAACTTATTCCAATTGCCGGATAGTGATTCTGATAATAAAATTTTAAAAACAACTAACAATTAAAAGACATATAGACATATAAAAGCTTGATTCGAAACAAATTCTGTTTCTACATCAAATATTTCACACAGGCTGGTATATATTAAATGTTTGTGATAGAATAATTATATTTCAAATTTAACGCATTTTCATGATTTCTTTAATATGCAGTTTATTTACAGGAATGCACATTAAAATTGTATATTATAGAGGAATCCTAAATCAGTTGCAATTGACACGTTGTTTGAACGCAGTTAGTTCTGTCAATTAATCCTAACAAGGTAATTGCGATACAGTGTTTGTGGAAAGTGTAGCAAAGTACACTTTATTGAAGTTACCACTGAATATAATATCCCGATTGCAGTTGCATGGAAAGGGTAAATTTAATATAGGCTAAATGAGAAACTTTCTTTCTGGAATACGGCCCTACTCTCCAGCTAAGGAAATGTTAATGACAACTTAGGACTTGGTAAGTTTTCAATTTCCTCCGGAATTATGCGGGTTTTTGATTGGATTGGGTTTCGACAGCAGTTTTGGCTAACTTCGACCCTACACGCATGGCTTCAAATCTAGGATATACGAGTGCATGCAGGTACATACAGCAGTAAAACTAAAGTCTCTCTATTTGTCTGACCATGTAGTTAACCCTTTTGGGCTTGACGTTTAGATGCAGTAACGAAATTTTGTATTAATAATTATTATCGTTTTGTGCAGTCTTAGAAGTTCTGTTATGAATACAGGAAACTGTTTTCATAAGTGGACACTTGATTTTAGGAATCAACGTATAGATTTTATTATCCCTAGCTCTTCTATATAATTAATTATATCTGGTAAATAACAAAATTTTACGTCTAGAGTACTGTGGCCTCATTTAAATTATATGGAACCTCTAGACATGCAATTTTTTTGATTATCCTGTACATAAGTTATGTACCGTACCGGGTATTTTTCGTGTTATATTTGTCTGGATCAGACACATCAACAGAACATATTTAGCAAACAGTGAATAATATTGCACACGTCCTCCTCCCAACACTTAGATCATCGTCTCCATTTACTGATAGCTTTATTATACCTAAACGAAAGCTTTTAAATGCAAGGGCGTCCTGTTTTGCTTACACTGCTTGCTTTCCATATTATTTTGATTATACAACTCAGTATAAATTTGGCCAATAGTAATTGAGAATTTTACTTAGTTACAAGGTATAGATAAACGAATATACCCTTGACGACGTGGTATAATCACTTCGGTGTTTCGGTGGGTCAAACAAAGCAAAAATAATGGATAATAATAATCTAGAGCCATGATGTAGTAACTGTCTATTGCAAATTCGAGGTTAGCAGGTTAGGTTTTGCGTCAGTTTTGACACAAACTGACGCAAAACCTAACCTGATAACGTCGAATTTGACATAGACTTACAGTGCTACCAACATAAACAGTGCCACTAACACAAACAATGCCAACCTAAGAAATAAAATAATTTATTATTATCGGTCTATTCATTATATAATCGTAACGAATACCACTCGAGCAATCGAAAATAATGATTATTTTTCACTCGTAACTCGACGTAATTCTTAAAATACCACTCGAGCTGCGCTCTCGTGGTTTTTCGCAGATTACGTCTCGTTACTCGGAAAATAATCGATTATTTTCGATGCTCTTGTGATATTATAACTGATTATACCACTCCCTCTAACATCAACCAATGAAAAACGGCAAAATGCATAGTTACACATGTACTAACTTCTGATAATGTAAATAGCAACTGACAATCACATACCTTCCTGATTAATAGGTGATAATCATACGCCTACACAAACATCACGTTACCTGCTGTCAGTACAATTGTCATAACAACCACATTAACTGTACGTTTAATATTTAAAACACACTATTAAAACGATGTTTATTGACTCGTGATATAATCTAGCCGAATGCAACTCGTGTCTTCTTGATTATCAAATCCTTTCTGTTTCCACTCGTCCAAAGAACGAGCGTGATTGCCAAACAATATATCTCATGTAAACAGAAATGATTATTTGATAATCAAGAACCCACTAGTTGCATTATATATGATTATACCACTCCCTCTAACATCAACCAATGCAAAATGGCAAAATGCATAGTTACGCATGTACTAACTCTTGATAATGTACAGTCGTGTGCAAATAAATCTGGGACAGAGTTTTTTTCACATGCAGATTCAGTTAAGAATTGAAGAATATCTCCATGGATTTCCTGCTATCAGAAAGGGTTACATTAAACTTTAATAGGTACTAAAACCCGTAACTCTCTCTGATAAGAGGAAATCCATGGAAATATTCTTCAAATTCTTAATTGAATCTGCATGTGAAAAAAATACTGTCCCAGATTTATTTGCACACGACTGTACATAGCAACTGAGAATCATATACCTTCCTGACTAATAGGTGATAGTCGCACGCCTTCACAAGCATCACGTTACCTGCTGCCAGTACAATTGTCATAACAACGACATTAACTGTACCTTTAATATTTAAAATACACTATTCAAACGTTGTTTATTGACTCTTGATATTATCTAGCCGAATGCAACTTGTGTCTTCTTGATTATCAAATCATTTCTGTTTCCAGTCGATATATTGTTTTAGGAAATCAAACAATATATCTCGTGTAAACAGAAATGATTAAATCAAGAACCCACTAGTTGCATTATGTATGATTATTGTCCCTTCTAAAGTTTTGTTTAATGTCCAAAACATAAAGGTGAACATCCTGATTAATGAAAAATAATGGAGGATGGCAAAATCTGTTCGGTTTTCTCATCGCAACTGAATACTTCCTGAAACGACTGATCTTAGTAAGATTTCCATCATTTATTCTTCTTCTTGTCGACGCGATACCGAAAATAGTCAGCTTGGTCACACTACAAAAATTTTGAGTTAATTTAAATCGAAAAAGGGAGTACAGAAGCGTTTTCTTCAACAGAGAAAAGAACTGGTACCGGTAATATCAGAAGACAATACAGCCGAATTAGAGTAGCGTGTTTACAGAATAAAGTTAAAAGACACGCCTGATGACAAAACTAACACAACAAAGAGAAACATCATAGTGTAACCCAAATCACATTAGATTAGAATTGATGGAAAAGATAAACAGGCAAACGATAAGAAAAAACCGTTATTATTTGTGTTTGCGCTCAATTCAGCAGTTGATAGCTTATTTCGTCAATTTTAATAAAAACCTTTTTTATTGAAAGCAGCAACCAATTTGTTTATTTATTTTATAATAACAACTAATTTTTTTTACTACGGTAACAAAAAGAAAACTACTTTCCTTTTATTATCGCTCGCAACACTAATGACAATAAAATGTCAAAGCCACACAAACCATCACTTTCCTATACGAGGCGCAACTCCCTCGGTGTAATTTCCAACTCCACCCTACCCCGCGTCGCTTTTGACATTCAGTTTAGCCAATTTAACAACAGGTCTTCGTTAGGTTCCTGTTGACATCTTAAGGCTGGTGTTTGAAATAAGAAACCATTCACAATTGTTCCTCTCTTTTTCTGGTACTGCGATGTGCTGCTATCTAGATTAATATAGACAAACTCGAATTTATTAATGAAAAAAATTCCATCTCAGCTATTCAATTTATGCAAGGGTTTGTTTCTCTGCTGAGCAGGTGTGCTCTAAGCAGTGGTGGGTCAAAAACAGAGACAGATGTTTTTGCCGGTGTGGATAATTATAAGTAAAATAAGCTTCTAGTCACTATAATTAAACAGAAAATCTGTGAAAGTTCAAGCATATGTAGAATAAACAGAAACCAAATTATGTTTAACTGATTCTAGCCAAATGCTAAATCTGTAATAAATTAAGCAAGAAAGTACATATTACGTAAGTTTCCGGTAGCGGGAATTGAACACAGGCCTCCTGAGCGAGAGTCTGTATACTACGCAAATCGATTTAAACCACAATGCACCTATTTTAATGGCTGAATTTTTATTGGTACAAATGTATTAAAGGGCAAATAATTTAGCCGGTATGTAATAGTAATTTACGATGCAAGTAACCTTATCAAGCCTTTTACATCACGAGAGAATAGTTTTAATGAACAAGCCACGTTAGGAGCGAGATCGTTAAAATTCTGGAGTAATGTAGAAAGCAGATAACGTTACGTATATTGTAACACGGTTGATTTTATCTTAAAATACTAAGCTTTTAAAAAAAATAGGATTTTTTTAATTAATGACAACAGCGAGACATATATCTGTTATGGCTGTGGTGGTATCACTCAATACTGTATTTTTGGTAGCACTGTCAGGGTATGTTAAATTCGAGATTAGTAAGTTTTGCGTCAGGGAGTATCAAATAACAAACAAAATCTAACCTACTGACATGGAATTTGACATAGACTGACATTGCCACTAACAATACACGTCAGTACTGCCAACATGTGATTAAATGCTAATAAAGTATCGGTATGTTATTTTTCTTAACAACAATAGTGCTGTTAAATGCATTTTCACGCAACTCATTTTTACGGAGCTATTATCAGCTATAATTTACCAAGGGCAGTGATAATCACCCGCAATAATTTTGACAAATAACAACCCGAAAGTGCTTGCCTAGAAATAACCCGAGGCGAAGCCGAGGGTTATTTCTTAAAGGCAACGCACTTGAGGGATATTATTTGTCAAAATTATAAGGATTTATCACTGGCCGCGGTGAATTCGGAAAGATAAGTTCTTAAATAAATTAGCCATTTTCTGACAAATCAATTTGACACTTCATTATAATAATATTATGTTGGTGGCACTGTAAGTCTATGTCAAATTTGAGGTTATCAGGTTAGCTTTTGCGTCAGTTTTGACACAGACTGACGGAAAAGCTAACCTGCTAACTTCGAATTTGACTTAGATTTACAGTGCCACCAACTTGTGATAGGATACTACTGAAATTTAATTAGGTAGTTTCCATAGTGATTGAAAATCACCCTAGGGTCGTTTTCCCTTCAAGTGTGGTCTGATTTGTCAAACTGAGTCACGTGATTAAAAATAATCAAATTGGATTGGTCTGCAATATATGTAAGAACTTATCATAGTAACAAAATAGGATTAAATAAAAATGTGTTACGAAAGTTGCTTGTTTTGACAATTCCACAAGATAAACTAAATTGATCAAATTCTCGAGCCGAAAGCGAGGGAATTTGTCAAAGTTAATTTGTCGAGCGCATTGCCAAAAAACAACAATTCTTGAGAAAATACATTTTGTGGACTATTTCCCAAATGTGGGTTAATGTTGTATCAGTATACAATGAATATGTCATTTATACTGATTTACAATGACAGCTTAATGACATTTTTTGAAATGTCACATTGCTTAAAACAACAGATTTGGTGGTTTCCATGGATGCAAGTTGTAGAAGAAACTGATAAAATCCCAAGGAAAAATTTATATTTTTACCATTATAAAAACAGGTGATTGGTTGAATGCTGGAAAATCATGGCGTTTGATTGTAACTATAATAGCAGATGCGGGAAATAGTCACTAACATTGGTTCAACTATAAATTATTATTCAAATATTAACACATTGGAATTCATATGGCCACTTTTTAATTGATTATTTAATCATTATAAGTGCTGAAAGATACTATAATTTTAAAAAAAATATTGTATAGTTTGTCTTACTTATACATTATCAATCTACATTCAACAGCTGTGTGTTGAACGCGATAATTAAACTATTTAGGTAATTCTTATAAGACATCTATAAAATAATGCTTCTTAGTAGCGCGAGGCCAGTGACAGGGCCGTATCAAAGAAAGTTAGAAGCAAATAGTAATTTTTATTAAATTTAATATTATAAAATATTTTATTTATTTAAAAAATAAAATATATTATAAAATATTTTATTTATTTAAAAAAATACGATTTTGTAACTAAACAATCAAAAGTTACGATTAAACACATATAGCAGCTGAACAAGTCAGGCTAAAAATTATTTTTTTTCAAGTTTAATAATCTTTATTATGGTTTCCATAATGCTGCATATTGTACGACACTGCTTTCGTAAAGTAGTGAATAAATTCGTTAAAAGTTCAAGGAACTTTTGGCTGCAGATTCCGTAATAAAAAAAGGGGGTTTCCATTAAAAAAAACATCGATAACGCCACACCTCATACAGGGGACACCCTGTACGTATGCATTTTATGTCAAAAAATGTTCAAATAAAAGTAACAATCGACTGGTCCAAGCGTTTTTTCGAAAAGTTATTCCTTGAACTTTTAACGAATTTATTCACTACTTTACGAAAGCACTGTATAGAATTTTTATAAGAGACTGTGTGAGTCTGTGACAACCTAAAGAAAATTGATTCCCAACAACTTTATAATATAACTGTTATAAAAATAAGAGAAACGTCTACTACAATGACAGATTTTGGCACTAATAACTTTTTAAGCGGTTGCCGAAAACCATGATTAAAAATCAATATTCTTAAACAATTGTTTTCTTCATAATTCGTATTTCTTTCTAAACGTTTCTGTTAAGCTATTAATTATTACTTATAGCAAAAGAGTTAGAAATTCGCACTCTAATAATAACCATCCACTCTCCCTCGTATTCTTGATTTACCTTACTGTAAATTTCGAATTTGCGACTGCTCTGCAAAGTTTAAATTTACCGCAATTCGTGCATGTTCACAATCTTGGTTTTTATTATAGCCCCTCTATTTACAAATAGTAGCGACATCGTGGAGCAAACCTGATGCAAACATGAAAATACAAAAAGTTACTACACGGTACAAGCAACTGCGCGATATTTAAAATTTCAGTGTAAACAGTGAAAAAATAACAGATCTGAATAGCTGAAATCCTTTTCTGCCACTATTTTTACACTTGTCGACACAATACCCTGGCATTTCCACGTCCTCGTCTTCGAATTAGCCGCCGAAGGGAAAGAAGAATAAAAACACGACAAATGTCAATGTGACAGGTTAATTAATTATGCAACTTTTTTAGGGACTTTAGGGATACCAACGTGATTTTGCTCCAGCGGCAACATCAAAAGTTATAGTTTTTATAACGCCAACACGACGTCTGTTTTACAATACCTAAACTATTTATACGCTATTTGTGTAGAAATGTATCAGGTGTCTGCAAGTACAGCATCGATACCGACATTTGGTGTGTAATAGTAGGTCTGCGCGCTGAAGCCATCGTGTTCTTCTGGTCAAGGTGGGCAAATATTCAGCAAGCCAACGCTTCCAAAAGTTGTGTGCCAGTCTTTGGGAATAGCGCCACATCTTCCTCAGTGTCATGTCGTCTTTAGTGAAGACTCCAACAGGCTGTACATTACTTGACCTCCCAATAAGAAGATGGTTTGGAGTTATGGCTTCTGGATTTCCAGGCTCTACTGCTACGTAGGTTAAAGGGCGGCTTTTAACCGTATGTTCTGCTTCAGCTAACAAGGTAAGAATCGCTTCTTCTTTTGAGGCCAATTCGCCTAATGTCGCATACAGTGCCTTCTTGATAACTTTTACTTGAGCTTCCCAGCTACTAGCCATATGAGGTGATGATGGGGGAAGGAGTTTCCATGTTATTCCTTTCTGAGCCATTTTATCTTTTACTTTGTTTAGGTTAATTTCTAGAAGAGACTTCTTCAACTCCACATCAGCTCCACGAAAGTTGGTTACATTATCTGAGCGTATTGTAATTGGATATCCCCTCCTGGATATGAAGCGACAGATCACCATAATGGACGAATCCGTAGTTATGAGTTTTCAAGCTCAACATGCACAGCTGTTGTTGTCAGATAGGAAAAAAGGGCTCCGTACCGCTTTTCCCTCCGGCGACCAACAGTTACATCTACTTCGGCACATTGAAGTAATCAATTCCTGTCTCGGTGAAAGGGGCTGTATATTGCTGCAGTCTGCTTATAGAAAATCTTCCCATTTGTGGCGCAATTGGTTGGCACGTGCATTTTTACAGAACTGACACTGTGACCATGAACTTCGCACATCAGCTCGCAAGTGAGGTACGTAATATTTCTGTCGTATTTCATTAACCACACGTTTCTGTGCTATGTCATTGGCTCAGTAATAAGTAATTTTTCTAGTGATAGCATGACCAGGGTCCAATATTACCGGGAATTTTTTGCTCGAGGAACTTCCTCATCGTGTATCCTTCCTTTTACCTTTAATAAAACATCATTATCAACAAATGGACATAGCTGTCGAAGTTTACTGGTTTTATTTCAACTTCTATTTGACGACAACGCCGCTACTTAGTATGTGAAAGATTCCCGTTGGGCCATCTTCAACCAGTACACTTCTACGCCTTGAAGTTCAACCACATCAAGTGGTTCAAAGATCTTCACCTGTAGCTTGAGACATCTAACAAACTGCTTGATACAGCCACCGATGCAAACCATCTTTATCCATAGAGAATAGTTTTCTGCATAAAGCAGCCGTTCCTCTTCATGAATAACCATCAAATACCCGGCAGTCATCTTTGATTCATCATTTGGTAATTGGTTAAAAGTTTCTTTTGGCCCTTCTGACTCTTGTTTTTTCATAAATTCCAATTTGATGGCATCCCATTACGAGTAGCTTCATCTGCGACATTCTCATTGGTGCAAATCCAAAGCCAACCTTGGATATAAGTGAGCTCCTGAATCTCACCCTCACGATGAGGTACTAATTGTAGGTGACGACATCCATTCCAGTGCAACTACTGAATTAACCTGTCACTCCAAAACCATGTTTTGCTGACAGCTCTTTCATGTTCGTCTTTGATGGTTTTTGCCAACCTACTGCTCATCAAGGCTGCTTGTAACTCCATCCTTGGAATGGACAGTGGTATCAAAGGTGCCACGCGCGTATTCGATGATATGAAAGATACTTCCTATCCATCTTCTGACTTTAATCGAAAGTAAGCAATGGCAGCGAAAGCAGACTCCTTTGCATCGCAGACGACATGAAGCTCAATACAGGGGGACTTCAAAAAAGCGGTGGAGTAGCATCTGGGTAAGTGAAATTTATTTATTTCCTTCAGGGCTTGCAACCAACTGAACCAACTATCGTGTGTTGTTGCAGGCAATGGATCATCCCACCCAATATTGCTACGCCACGCATCCTGTAGTAATATCTTCGTCTCTACTGTGTTGTTTCCAATAAAGCCAACAGGGTCAAACAAGTTCATCACCAAAGCGAGTGTTTCTCGTTTTGTGGAAACTCTTAATCCTGATACAACATCCGCACTGACCCGATGAAAATTGTACTTGAAGCAAAATGAATCGTCAGCAGCGTTCGAATGAAGGCCGACAACGCTCTCCACAGGATCTTCACTAGAACGCATACTCTCGGACTTTAAATCTTCTTCCAAGTTCTCCATACTAATCGAAAATTTGAGGTCTAACTGCAAATTAAATGGAGCCCTCCTTTTCTTAATATTTCAAATACTTGCATCACCCAATCGTTTGGTAAGAACCTTCATCATATCTTCAGTTTTTTTATCTTCTCTTGATGGTACCTTCATGCAGGTAACCTTCACGCCAAGGTACTCTGCCGAAAAGCTGCCCTTCACCAACTGCTGAAGATCGCCGTCACGGAAATCCCCAAGGAACAACAGCGGTTCAGATCGCGGAAGTTTAATAGTTTCTGGTAAATTACCACAAACCACACATCCCAGAGGCATCTCGGCAGCAACAGACGATCCTCGAGGTTCATCTACTCGACGAAATGGGACTACCAGGTTATCATGAGGTTGTCCAATAATCATCATGGTGTTGATATTCTTGTAAGTTGGCAGCGGAAGCCTTCGGAGATGACACCGTTTCTTCAGCAAAGACTTTCTCAATGTACGACATGATAAGGTTTCTGAGAAATCTTTGTAAGTTTGAGCCCCATTTAGCAGAAACTCATTCCCATTTTCCATTGATTTTATTTGCAAAGCAACGACTTCCGAGTTGTAGACATTGACACTGCTCCCCACACCCGTAAAGTGACTTAGTCGCTTTACAGAACGAAGTCCAAGTTCCTCCCCAAAGTCCATCATCGTGAATCCTGAGTCGGAATCCAGAGTGACGTGAAATACCTCCAGTACTTGATAGAGAATTTGGGACTTCGGTGGAACGTCAACACAAACATTGACCACTGCTTCTTTTACTTCAGTCTATGGCATACTGTGCAGCAGCTGCTGGTGGTTAGGGAGCAAGCAAGAGAAGCAGCATCTCTTCTCACGAAGTACTTCATATTTGTTATCTACTCATAACTTCTTAAACTTGAAACAATTAACGATGGTGTGATTCTTCACATCACAGTTGCTCAATGACTTTTCTTTTACTTTTTTTCAGATTTTGCTGCAAGGCAGAGAGGTTTCGGTTTCTTATTCTGATGATCACGAACGACAGCTTTCTTCACATCTTTCTCCATTCCAAAAGAAGATGGTTGACACAACAAACAGGCAGCTTCCATCTGCTCCTCAAGCCAGACGGAAAATCCATGTAGGTTGCACTTCCGCTTTGGATCAGCGCTACACCACAGTCGCCAGGGAAGCTACATTGGTCTAGGCAATTTTGTTTGTAATTCTCCTAACAGGAGAGGACTTTGTAGCTACATGGTGTCCTTCAAAGATTACAGTGTCGTGGTTAACGCATCCACGGCTGTACCAAAACTAATAAGACTGTCAAGGCGGCCCTTGACACATGGATTGTCACGAATGTTTTGAATTGACGATTCGATGACCAAGCGCGGTTGTCCAAATCGTTGAAGGTTAACGACGTTATTATAGTCGCAAGATTTCGTCGTAAGTTGGTAAATAGGCATAAAAGGTACAAACTCTTCGCATTTCCCGGTGAAAATTAGTAAATCTTTCGCGTGTGTCTGTGTTGCTAAGTACTTATCATTTATTGCTGACTTTGTGCATCCAACGACTAACTTTATATTTTGTACGGCCCCATCACAACAGGATTTCGCAGAGAAAGCTCTTGAAATTACAGACTGAGACAAGACGATCATTCCCACTGTCAGAGGTATGTAACTCAACATCGTTATATAGATTATCATCGCTCTCAGATAATTCTGCTTACCCCTGTTTTGCTAATATCAGT
Source organism: Agriotes lineatus (assembly GCA_940337035.1). Taxonomy (NCBI): domain Eukaryota; kingdom Metazoa; phylum Arthropoda; class Insecta; order Coleoptera; family Elateridae; genus Agriotes; species Agriotes lineatus. The sequence continues at coordinate 96,112,418 of OW679197.1, forward strand.
TCTTGCTCTCGTTGCATGATTCTTAACTCCAGGACGCGCTGTTGGTCCCTTCATTCTTTCTTATGACGTCGTTGCTCCTAATCGAGTCGCTGCAATTCCTCCTGAACTAATATTTCGGCTTCATGTCTCTGGCGTAAAGACCTCTTCGAGGATGTACTATGACTTTACACACAAACTCCTTCACCACTAGGAACGGCACTACCCACCTCCTAATTACCGTATCTCTCAGATGGAATGCCAGCATTGGCACGCCTAGAACGTGGACTCTGGTCACCGTTATTGGATGGCACCATTCACTATTATGTATGGCGAAAGTTTTATCAACAAAATTGATGTTTCTGCTGCTTATTTCAAGTCAAAGAAATGTATTCTGCACAGTTTACAACCAAACACAGATGAATTGACTGTACAGGAATACAGGAACAATACTTGACTACTACAAGGACTGTTTGAGCTCAACCCAGCATTTGATAGCTTATTCCATCAATTTTAATAAAAACATTTCTTCTTAAAAACAAAAACCAATTTGTTTATTTATTTTATAATAACAGCTCATTTTTCTTCTCACTACGGTAACCAAAAGAAAACTACTTTCCTTTTATTGACGCTGTCAACACTAATGACAATAAAATGGCAAAGCGACACAAACCGTCACTTTACTATGCGACGCGCAACCAATTAGGATAGTGTAGAATCATCCACGAAAGATGGAAGTCGAAAAAGATTCATGCGGAACAAAATATTTTCCAGTATCAAGCAAACCACGAGATCTACAAACAATCGTACAAAGAATTAAATGAATCTGAAGCAAGAAAATAAGCAGTGGAAAGATATAATATAGGTATAGACAAGAAAGAGAGAAAACTAAATATTTAAAGTACAAGATAGATCAGTTTAGTAAGGACAAAATATGAGAAGAGGCAAAAATAAGTTTTCTAGGAAAATTTAACATTTGAGAAAGGAGAACGCACTCAGCGATTGCCAGATCAAAAACCTACAATGATGTAGGGTATTCTCAAGCCGGTATGATTATCTTGATTACTACTTTGTGAATATGTATCATTTATTTTCGATGCTTAGATGGAGATTGTCCTATCAACCAGTTCACCACCTTTATTTTTTAGTGGGAGTCCATTGGGCGATTCTTAGAAGTGTAGTTTATTTTGTTGATTAACATTGTTACAACGTTGAGTTCTGTGCTGTTTCGTTTTAGTAGTTGATTATAGAAAGCTTTTAGATCGTCTGAAATTGTGGTTAATGCGGTAATTTCTATATTGTCTTCCTGCTTTGCGTTCTGTCTGCTTATATCTGCATAACTGTCTTGTTGAGAGAAGGTGGTAGATTATTTGTTCTTTGTGAATGAATATATATTATTCGTGGCTCTACTGTGCTATATATCGCTTATATGTTTATTATTTCATTTGCCTTTGTGATAATACTCGTAGCCTTTATAACTGTCAAAATGACTTCCTCAGCATAAAGCCAATTTTACTGGAGCTTCTTTAGGTATTCTGCAAGCTGTATTATGAGATTTTCAGAAATTAAAACAAATGAAGGGTTTTTTCCAGTACGATTTCCGTTGGCCGTATTGTTGACATATTATGAACTGTATTACAGTATTGTTTCAGTTTGATCTGAGAGGTTCTATTTTATTTAGCAATTCTGTTATGTTAAGGCGCGCTCTAACTCTGTATCCCGAGTCCGGGGCAAGTTGAGCATTGTACCACCAGATGCCAGCGCATAAAGTACTAGCCTCTACAATGCAACGTAAATGAGGTTACAGATAAAACATACTGCGATGAAATGGGTCTATAAGCTCCACGTTGCGGGCCAATAAATGTTATGATTGCTCGCTTGTGAATTTTCAATAAAATTCTATAAGTTGAATTGTGGCTGGTGAAAAGCGAAATGTAATAAATGATCACAGAAATAAATGGTTGTATGCCTCTTTTATATTTTATCTAGCCTGCAAAACTGATTTGCCTAACTACAAAGCAAGCATGAAGCTCAAATCTCATTTGGTTGGGATCATAAACGGACTTTATTTTATTCGTGAACTCAGTACTTCGAATGCGCGGTTCTTGGTAGATCAAAAAATCCTTGATTTGACAAATGACACAAAACGTCGTTAGTGGTGACAGCGTATTTGAATGTTTTAAAAATGAAATTACTGTGTGAAACGCGTCAGGTAATTATTCAAATTTTCGCGGTTGCAACAATTAGTACTGTTTTGTTTCAGTGATGACGTAGGAACACCTCGCCTTGCTTGTTTCGTGACGTCCAAGGGACGCCAAAACATACATTTGTTTATGTTCGCTTGGGTTCTCAGCCGAATTCGCACAATCGACCGACGCTACTCGATTTTTGGAAAAACCGAAGCCAGTAGAGCCTCGGGAAAATGCTAATCCACTTCGGAAAGGTTTGACCTCAGATTTTAATGCGTTTCCGACACTCCACACTTAAATTGTCAGGCTTTATCGTACCCCGTTTGCAGACTTCTAAGCTGCCCGTTGTGAATGCTGCTCGGATATGCTGCTGGAGACGGTCCCCTAGCTGCAAATTCTGTCTGTGACGTTCTTGCAGTCCTCCCCGACGTAATGGCTTTGGATTCTTACTTTTGCCGTGAACGATTATCGGAAACCCCAGCTGAACGGCAGCCGATGTCCTCGGAGAAGCGATTGGAGAACTATATATTTTAGTGCTGCGGAAACCTTCACAAATACTGTCACATGTACTCCAAGATGGGCATAATAAAAGGCAATTATTTTTTACTCGTAATATGCTCGTTTAGTAATATAAATATGTGTTTAACGGTGGAGCACAAATCCAACCAACTTCAAGTAAAATTTAATTCAATTGTTATCCTTGTTTTTTTTTCAAGAAAACAGCACCAGGTTGCTAGGTTACTATGATTCTCTTATGTTAAAGGAAATAAATTTTGGTAAAGAAAAGTTACAAATGGAAGTAAATTTGAGTACTTAAATTATATTTATAATTTTCTTAAAATAAAATTATTGTCTTTAATCTTATAACTAAATCGTTCGGTAGCGTTGCGCACACAAACGTTTTTATTTTTGTCATTGCTCTGCTTTGCACTATTACACTTTATTAGTTTTTTTAATGCACTGATTTTTTTGAGTTCACCTGAAGCAATTTTTTGGTTCCGCTTAATTTTTTCGCCATTTACCAAATTATTTCAGGCTTAACCTGTATATTTTTATTTGAATTATAATCCCTTGCATTTCGAATTCTTAAATTTTCCAATTCAGCGAATTTTGTACCTGCATTGAGTTGCTATCGTTAGCACGCTTCACTTTTGACCCGCTCTATCTGTTATCGCTGGCCGTAGGAACGCGAACTTTCTTTTTGAAGCGAACGTTTCGGGCCCGGCACTTGTCTTCTAGCCCCGGCCGACGCGTTTCGTGCGGTCGAGGTTTGATTTTTAAATAAGTCAAAAGTACCTGCGCTCAACCAATTTTTACAAGCATTTTGTTTCCAAGACCTGAAAATTGGATTCAGGTAAGATGGGTTTTTCTTTCTGTTATCCTCATATTAACTGCATTTCTTTAGCTTTTAACAGGAATTATTTTCACCTGGAATTCACAAATTGCACTTGGAATTGGTAATTTTCACCGGATGATTCTGGACTTGGAGTCCGGTTTCCTGTCCTAATTCGAAACGTACACCTGCTATTTTCTGCATCGCTTCTGCACCCAGGGTAAACATACCAATGTTGCGCAAGGCTGATTCCTTGCTGTATGCGGGTTACCAGTTATAGCAGCTCCCAGCTAGCGTCTATACCCTAAACTTGTGGGCCTAGAAGGTCAGTTGGTTCGTTTTTTATTATAACGCCGATCGAGGACGGGTTATGTACCTACCAAGTTAATCTTGTGTTATTGATACCTGATACTAAATTTATTACTAACATGATAGTTCATTCATTCAGCAAATTTAATTAAAGATAGTATTTAAAATTATTGAATTTTTATGTGTACTCTATACCTTTTTTTGTAAAAGGAGCACCCAGGTTTTTTTCTCTCATCAACCTAGAAAGAAAGGTTTTTATGAATGACAGCGATATGCATATCTCTAGATTTATTTTGCAATTTCAAGTAATTTAACGACCCTAAAATGGGTTATTTGTGGTAATGCGTGTGGCCACCTTCAATTAGTTTTGGCTGCATAGTGTAGCAAAATTTTGAAATATTTTATGAATCACATAAATTACATTTGGTGATTACCAGACTATTATGCGTTTAATAAACCCTATTAAACAGTAGCTGGTTTGATTATTTTCGGAATCATCTTATAATTCCTGGCGCCCATTTTTTAAAAGTATTTCCAGGGTGGTACAGTTGATAAGAATCTACAATCCAAGGCCGCCGAAATTGAGCTAGTTCGGCCTACGCGGTAAGTGTCGTAAAATTCTTGTATTTGCCGTGTAGCAAGCGCAGCAAGCAGGTTGATCTGCGGTCTTTTGCTATCACCGTTAATTATTTTAATTAATTAACCGCAGGTCAGCTTCTTTGTTGTGTCACACCATGTTCGCGTCATTATCTTTTCTCTTCTGATGCCTTCTAGAATTGTTCTTTCGCAATATTTCTATTATATTATCTTGCTTAATTTACCTTTCTGCTTTGTTTACTAATTTCACTATCTTTTGCTTTTGACTTAACAAACTACACTACTTTTATAATGCAGCCAACAACCTTTTGTGTCAAATACATTTTGTAAATTGATCTGGCTTTACATGTACAGAAACCTTATTCGAATTATCTTAATTTAGTCACAAGCCAATCTAAATCCTTTGAAATTTGCTTTGCCGTTGCGTACCTTTCTCCAACTAATTTAATCTTTCTCGCATCTCATTGTCAATGCATTTACTGCTTTACTTTAGTTTTAAAATTTGCAATCAGATAAAACATCCCAACTCTGTGCTTATTGAATCGGTCAATTATCTTGCACTGCAATCAGAGCCAAGTCGTGGGCCTCATACCATCTCAATACATACATACAATTCTGTTATTTTATACGTGCCTTTGTTGTCTGCTGTTTCTAAATTTAAAAAAAAAACACATTTAGTAGACCCTTAGCGATTTTGCGCTGTGTGGATCGTATTTTGCATTACAATGGAATTAGTAATTCTTTTTTATATTTTCAATTGTCATGGAGGTATTTTATGACTATCCGGTATGCTCGTTCCTCCCTCAGTATTGTTCATATTCAACTATGTGCGTCACTTATTTTGTTATTTAATTGTAATTTACTACACTATTCAAAATACTGGAGTCGATCTCTTTTTTTGTTGTTGTAGTAGGATTTACGTCATTGAAAGCTCCTGCTTGGTTGGTTATCAGGTTCTATATATTGTTATGATACGATTACATTATGCTCGTGGTTTAAATAAAAATTTGTAAAAGAAATTTGGATATTATTACAACCCATATCAACCCATTGTAACAGTTGATGATGTTTAAATAGTTCCTTGAATAAATCCTAGATAAGGCAGATCATTATTTTTTGAAAGATAGCTATTGGTAGGTTACAGGTGGATTAAAAATAAATAAAATATTAGAAATACTGTTTAGGAATCAATGACAAGTGTAAAAGAGTAGAACTAAGTAGGTGAATATCAAATATGAATATACCATTAAAAATATAGATAACCCTGTTTATTTCTTATATTTATAGTTGAGATAGGCAGATGGAGGTCCAGGTTTGCTGATAGCTGACGGGAGTTTGAGATTTCTTGGTGTTGGGCAGTAGGAACTAGCTGTCTGTTGGAAAGAGGTACATTGCAGCAGAAAGGCTGAAGGGATCGAGCTGCAGATACCACACAGGTTGCTGTCTTGGAGCTTGTGTAAGAACGATATAATGTTGGTGATTTCTTAGAGCATACTAACTAAAAAGTAAATAAAGACATTAATAAGTTGAAATTGATTAACAAATAAGAACTTACTGTGTTGTTAAATGTTATAATGTACCATTCTAAGGAATGGGCACCTGTCATTTAAATTTGAAAATTATTTTTGACGTTTAGTTGACATTCAGATGTGACTTACGATTTGAATGGGGCTTTAAAATATTGGAAGATCAATTCTTCAGTATCAAGTAACTAGATAACAGATCCCACCCCTGTAATAGTTTCAGGCGCTATCATAAAAATAAATAATTGACATCATTATTCAATTAATAATTTTAAATGCGTAATTAACGTCAATATTTAAGTTTGCTTATTTAAAGGCACAAAAAAAGGGTAGCCAGTGCATAATAATATACTTGTTTGAGCACTAATCAGGATCGAAGTTCCAATGTTTTGTAGCCTTCTCAGTTTTTCGTTATTTGGAACATTCCTGATTGCCTGCTCGCCTTGGAATTTGTGGACTGTATGATTGTAGGTTTCACTGAATTATACACACGTTGAAAAGCAAAAGTAGTAATTTATTGCCATAAATTAACACTAACAGTTTAACATTTACAAAGAATTAGTTTTCGTAGTGCGTGACCGGTTTGCATGCTGCCACTTTGACAGATGAAACGTAAGTGTTTTTGGAATCGGATGCCGGCACGGGAGTCCACTGCGCACAGCATGAACTCAGCATGTAAGAGAGGCGGCAAAAGTTTATAAAGTCCTTAACATACCGCCCGCCTTGGAAAGGGTAACCTTTCAAATAAAACAGTACAGAGTTGACATGTAAAAGCTAGAGTAAAACATGTAACATGAACACACATATATACAAAGCCTAATAGTACATGGATCTTAATCTAGTACAAGAAAACCCGAACAATGGGGAGCCAAAAGGCTTTACGAAAACTGCGCTGAACGCTAACGCACTAGTTCACAACACTAGGTAGCGGGCACAATTTGGCGAAGGATCGCTTCACGATCCCTGACACAGTGTTCACTGACGCCACACGCGTAACGCCGTCAAGGCCAGGGTGCAGCTCGGTGACCCGGCCTAACCTCCACTTCAGAGGGGGTAGATTGTCATCCTTGATGAGGACCATGGAACCAGGCAGGAGGTCCGAAAGATGCGTGCGCCATTTGGTGCGCTGTTGGAGTTCCGAGATGTACTCCTTGCTCCATCTTTTCCACACATTCTGGTGTAGTTGTTGTATTCTCTGGTATTTAGACAGCCGAGACTCGACTATCTCAGTTACGTTGGGATCAGGCAGTGACACCAACGGACGACCAATCAGGAAATGAGCAGGAGTCAAAGGCTGAAGGTCGTTTGGATCAGAGGACAAAGGGGACAGGGGTCGGGAGTTTAAGGTCGCTTCCACCTGTGCTAACAAAGTGCTAAATTCATCATAATTTAGACTAGCGTTACCTATAACGCGACGTATGTGATGTTTGGAGGACTTGATTCCGGCCTCCCACAATCCGCCAAAGTGGGGACTGTGCGCGGGTATAAAATGCCAAGCTACTCCGTCGTTCGCGACTGATTCGGAAATAGAAGGGTTTTGTTCCGCGAGAAAATTGCCTAATTCGATTAACTCGGAATTAGCGCCTACAAAGTTAGTGCCGTTGTCTGAGTAGACATGGAGCGGTTTGCCTCGACGAGCCACAAACCGGCGAAAAGCCATTAAGAAGGTTTCAGTAGAAAGATCAGCGACCAATTCAAGGTGCACTGCCTTTGTGACGAAACAAACGAATAGACAAAGGTAGGACTTTACTAGTTTAGAACCACGTCCCTTGCGATCCTTTATCATGAAAGGTCCACCATAATCAATACCAGTCGTATGAAATGGGGGCGATGATTGAGTACGAGAGGCTGGCAGGTCTCCCATTATGGGTTCGGTTAACCTAGGAGAGAATCTAAAGCACCGTAAGCATTGATGAACCACTTGCTTGACGATATTTCTGCCAGAGGTGATCCAATATCGTTCTCTGAGATTAGCTAACAGCATTTGAGGTCCGGCATGGAGAAGCCGAAGATGCTCATGCGATACTAGGAGTTTGGCGAATGTATGTTTGCCAGAAATCACTAGAGGAAACTTCTTGTCAAAGGGTAATTGAGAGTTGTGGAGCCTACCACCAACTCTTAGCAGTCCCTCGGAATCCAGAAAGGGATTCAGGGATATCAAAGCAGAAGATTGTTTCACAGGCTTGTTCTGTGACAACAGTTTAAGTTCGTCAGGAAAGGACTCGCGTTGGGAGAACCTGGCAAGCCTTACAATAGATGCTTGCAGTTCATCTGTAGAGAGGGGACCAGAAAGACGATCAGCCTTAGGGGCTCGCGCATTGTTATGAAAACGAAAGCAATAAGCTATAACTCGTTGTAGGCGAGCAAAGCTTGAATACTGATTGAACGGAAATGGTTCAACAGAGGTTACAGGAAGACTCTGAACTTCTTTTTTGAATTCAGGAAGCTCAGCACGAACATGTTTGGAAGTAGGCCAAGAGGCCTCACCTTCGCTTAGCCAGGTGGGACCATGCCACCAAAGGCTCAATCCTTTCAAACCTAAAGGGGTGATTCTCCTAGTGAGAAGATCAGCAGGATTAGACGTTGTGGGAACATGCCGCCAAGTGGCATCAAAGGTGAGTTGCTGAACATCAGCAACTCTGTTGCACACAAAGGTCTTAAGAAGATTTGGACTGGTTTTCAACCATCCTAGCACTATTGTGGAATCTGTCCACAGACCGATTCTAGATAGGGGCAAATCAAGTGCCTTTATGACTTGCATGGAAAGTTTGCTTAGAAGAACAGCTCCGCAGAGCTCGAGCTTCGGGATTGTCAAGGGCTTTAAAGGGGCTACCTTGGCCTTGGAACAGAGAAGGTGAACCTGTACTTCCCCTTCCTGATTCTTGGAACGTAGGTATATCGACGCACCGTAACTATTGTTAGAGGCGTCGCAGAAACCATGGAGCTCTATCTCGACCACGCTCCGACAGAGGACGTGCCGAGGAATTGCTAAGTCATTGAGCATGAGAAGCTCACTGCGATAGGTTAACCATTTTTCTTGTATGGCTTTAGGAACGGGTTCATCCCAATCCAGCTTTTCCATCCAAAGCTGTTGCAAAAGAACCTTGGCACCCATGGTGCATGGACTTAGAAGACCCAACGGGTCGAATATCTGCGATATTTCAGACAAGATGCTACGCTTCGTAGCCTTAATACTTGTAGAATTTGAAATATTGAACATCAGATGATCGCTTTTAAAGGACCAAATCAAACCAAGGGTGTTTGTGTGCTCATGTGCACTGAAATCAAGAACACCCGGATGCAAATCGGAATCTGGTATTCCATCGAGAACTTCTGGAGAGTTAGAAATCCACTTTCTAAGTTTGAAGCAGCCTGACTCAAGAATCTGATCTAAGTTTGAGCAGAGAGTACGCGCTTTCTCAGGAGTGTCGGCACCTGTCAGAAGGTCGTCGACGTAAAAGTCCTCCTTTATGATTCGAGAGACTTCGGGATTTGAAGCCTCACATTCGATGCCCAATTGGGTTAAGCATCGAATAGCAAGAAAAGATGCTGAAGCGGTGCCATACGTAACCGTATTCAGGTCGTACGACCGAAGAGGCTCAGCTGATGAGGGTCGCCACAAGATTCTCTGAAGGGGCCTATGGTTAGGATTCACCAGAACCTGGCGATACATCTTCTCGATATCAGCTGATATAGCGAATAAATGCTTGCGAAAGCGAACAAGAATGAAAATAAGTCTTGCTGCACGGTTGGGCCAACCATCTGAATACTGTTCAGAGATTGCCCGGAAGTGGTTGCTTGAGAACCATTGAACACGACTCGGAGTTTAGTTGTCAGGCTTTCCTCTTTTAAGACTCCGTGGTGGGGTAGATAATAGGATATCTCGTTTGAATTAGGGTTTGAAACGGACATATGACCTAATTCAGAATATTCATTCATGAAACTCGAATAGCGATTGGACAAGTCAGGGTTCGCTTGTAACCGCTTCTCTAATGATAAGAATCTTTTCTGAGCGATTTGCAATGAATCACCCAATACCTCTACAGGCTTCTTGAAAGGGATAGAGACAACGAATCGACCATTCGCTTCTCGTTGAGTATTTTGCACGAAGTGTGCCTCACAGGCGTTCTCTTCATTTGTGCGAACCTTTTCCTCTGGGTAATGTTCGAGTTGCCAAAACCTAGCAATGGGGTCAGAAGCATCCTCGATCGTGACAAGATTGCACTGTACAGGGTGCGCAGAAGGAGGGCCTGTGGGGCCAGAAACAATCCAACCAAAACGAGTCTTTTGGAGGATGGGAAGATTTGGGCCTAGACCAATTTGTCCAATACAAAGGAGCTGCCAGAAAATGGGCGAACCAATCAGAATGTCGATGGTGCCCGGTTGGTCGTAGGACAGATCTGATAACTTGATGTTATCAGGAACCTTGAAGCTGTTTCGCTGGACGCGAAAACTTGGGGTAACACCCGTAATCTCATCGAGAACAAGACAGGATAGGCCAATGCCGTATGAAGTGTGAGGGGCTTGCAGCTTGATATCACACCTAGCCTTGATTTGAGAAGTGGCTTTACTTAAGCCTGAAACAGTAACGTTGACTTCGCGAGTTGGAAGCTTCAACCTTTTACACAGATCTGAACGTATGAAGTTCGATTGGGAACCGGAATCCAGCAGGATTCGCACAACATGAGGCGTACCATCATCAGCGATGAGTTTAGCGGTAGCCGTAGGTAAGAGTACCTGAAAAGCATTCGAACAGAATGCCGAAATCGATTGGTTTAGTTCAACAGGGGTTTCTGCCGACATCGCAGATCCTGGTTGACTAGAAGAAGCGTTCTGAGGCTTATCCTCATGAAGAAGTGTGTTGTGCCTTGATTTGCACTTTCTACACGTATATTTGGAGCTGCAAAGGCTCGCAAGGTGACCCTGAGTTAGGCAATTAAAGCATACGCGGAGCTCTTTTGCCTTTGACTTTCTGTCAAGAACAGACATCTTGACAAACTTATCGCATTTGTACAAGGAATGAGATCCTTTACAAAGTGGACACGAAGGGGTACCCGACACAAATGATTTAGAATGTACCTTGGAAGACTTTTCGGGTACAAGCTTGCTATCTTTTACTTCCAGAGTTTCTAGAAGATTCGCTGTATTTTGTAAGAATTCCTTGAACTCATCAAGATTAGGCAGGTCAGAACTTGACCGGTTTCTAAGGACCTCCCATTCACGAAATGTAGTGGGGTCCAGTTTTTTAGAAACTACATAAATTATAACAAAATCAAGAAGCTCGCTTTCGGTAGCTAATGCTTTGATTGCTGCAAAATGCTTGAATAACATATCGCTAATCGTACGCAATTTAGTTGCAGATTCCTTACTGCAAGATTCCAGTTCAAAAATAGCCTTGAGGTGGTTATGAACCAGAATTTTTGGATCATTGTATCGATTGCACAATGCCTCCCAAGCTAGAGTATAATTACCCGCAGTAAACTCTAAACTTTTTATAATTTGGCTTGCATCGCCCTGTAAACTAGCCTTTAAGTAATGCAGCTTTTGAATATTAGTTAACGCTTGATTCTCATGAATTAAACTAATAAAAATCTCACGAAACTCGAACCATTCTGAAACGTTCCCTGAATATTTGGGAATAGAAATTGCAGGAAGGCGTACAGCTTGATTATTGCAATGTGAACTGCAATTTGAATGCGTTGATCTTACGCTACCATTAGGAGATCCAGAACGATCTGGTGCAACATCAGACTGTTTGTTGTATTCATTAATCAAACATTTAGCTTGTGATATTGCGAAAAAATAAGAATCTTCAAATTCAACCTGTTGCTGCATTTCAGATTCTGTATCCTTACTGTTTTCTAAAATTTGTTCATGAACCGCATAATATTCCGATAGCACGGTGGCTATAGCATCCAATCTTTCTTGCAATTGAACAATCTGAGCGCTAGATAAGAATTGATCTTCTTCATAAATTGTTTGCAAAGATTGAACATGATTTGAAAAACGCGTAAGCTTGCCTTTAATAGAGCCACGTGCTCTTACAAGCGGATCCATAATTGTTGAGATTAAAAACAATTTAACCGATCGAACTTACTTTTCGTACGCCCCTGGTCCGCGGACCCAACGGGTCAACTATCTGTGATATTTCAGGCAAAATGCTACGCGCGGTAGCCTTACTACTTGCAGAATCTGAAATATTCTTTAATGATAAAACCCTTTCGCACGCCTCTGGCGCGAATTTGTTTATAGCTCAGACAGCGCTTGCTAATAACGGGAGAAACTGGTCGCTTACGACGCAGGAAAACGACCGCGGTACAACGCGGGAATGAATCACGACGCGGATGGCCGTGTACTACGCAAGACCAAAAATGCGCCACGAACGCGAGACTGTTTTAACAACGCAAACGGCTCTGCAATTTGAAGATGCAGGGGATATCGCTAACAAACGTAATAGCTTGGCATTTCACGCAATTAAAATGTTTATACGAATCATAAACCATTTGTTTACGCAATAATACGCAGCTGAAATTATGCACACATGCAAACACAGACGAAATAAACCAAATTTATGCATAGGAAAATCAGGCTTACATTGATCTTGGTGTGTGCCGCCTTGCCGGTTTTCTGTTCCTACTACCGTCTCGCTTGCAGCTGGCCGCTGGCTCCACACCTGCACGAATTTGGCGCGAGACTCGGCGTTTGGGTATCTACCGTCTGCTGTCTTCCTTCCTCTCGCTACGGGCACCGCATGCTCCCTCTTTGTTCCACGCGTTGCTGCGAAATTGGACGCTGCTTCCTTGCGGCCGATTGTATGCGATGCAATACAAACTGAATATGCTTTGTACTTGCCTATGACCAATGTTGTCGAATGCTGTCGCTGTTTTGGACCCGCAATGACCTAATGTGGTTTAAATCCGGTTCTGTAGGACCAATGTTTGAGCACTAATCAGGATCGAAGTTCCAACGTTTTGTAGCCTTCTCAGTTTTTCGTTATTGGGAACATTCCTGATTGCCAGCTCGCCTTGGAATTTGTGGACTGTATGGATTGTAGGTTTCACTGAATTATACACACGTTGAAAAGCAAAAGTAGTAATTTATTGCCATAAATTAACACTAACAGTTTAACATTTACAAAGAATTAGTTTTCGTAGTGCGTGACCTGTTTGCATGCTGCCACTTTGACAGATGAAACGTAAGTGTTTTTGGAATCGGATGCCGGCACGGGAGTCCACTGCGCACAGCATGAACTCAGCATGTAAGAGAGGCGGCAAAAGTTTATAAAGTCCTTAACAAGTAGTGAGTTCAAACGGCTTGTTAAAATTTGGATATTGCAAAATTGGTTCGTTGGTTAAAAGGTTTTTGCAATAATCGAAAGAATATTTGAAGTTTTGAGTATGATTAATTTTGTTGTCTTTCTTTAAGCAATAAGTGAGGAATTTAGTGATTTTTGCAAAGTCTCTTTTATAAATTTTTTATAGTATCCAAAAAGTTCTAAAAATGATTTTATTTCTTTTCTAGTGTTAAGTAATGGGAAATTTTTGATGGCTTCTATTTTAGAAGGGTCTGGTCTTATTCCGTCAGGTGTTATTATATGGCCTAAATATTTTAAATTTTTTTGAAGAAATTCGGATTTGTCGAGTTGAATTTTTAAATTGGTGTCTTTACATTTTTGAAATATGTTTTTGAGTCGCTCGATATGTTGTTGTAATGAAGTCGAATAAACAATAATGTCGTCGAGATATATTAAACATTGATTTGGTGTTAAACCAGTTAAAGCGGTATTTATGGCTCTTAGTAAAGTAACTTGAGAGTTTTTTTTAAATTGGAAGACATTCTTTTGAAATGAAAATGTCCTTCTTCTGTTGAAAAAGCTGTTTTTTCTTTATCTGGGGGGTCTATTTCAATTTGGTTGAAACCGGAGGCTAAAACTGTCTCTATTGGGGGTAAGGGAAATTTGTCGTCGATGGTCTGTTCATTAAGTTTTCTATAATCGATAACGATTCTCCATTTTTGCTTGCCTGAGGCATCACGTTTTTTTAGGACTACCCGAATTGGAAAGTTATTTGGTGACTAGGTTCGATTATATCTTCTTTTAGCATTTTGTCAATTTGTTGCTTCACTTCTTGTCGGTGTATATGTGGATATCGGTATGTTTTGTTAAAAATGGGGGTGTCTGTTATCGTTCGTATGCGGTGTTTGGTTAAATTTGTAGTCGATAGAGGAATCTCAGGGGTATAAAATATTTCTTTATAATCTAAACAAAGGTTTGTTAATAAAGTTCTTTCTTCTGGATTTAAATGATCTAGTCTTAAATTATCTTCTAAATTTTGAAGAAGTATCTGTTTCTGTCGAGGGTTTGAATTACATTCCTTGTTACTTAAATAACCATTAATTTTGTTAGCGGAATATAGGTATGCAACTAAAAAGTAGATACCTAGTACAACTTGTGTGTTGTATCTTTTCTTCAGTGGTATACATTAGGATAACTTTTAATGGCTTTTTTGACAAGTAATAATTCGTATGTTAACTCGTAAAATAAACGCTCTAATCTATTGGTCTCATTTGTGACCATGGAAATGATCTGTATGATTGAATTGTGGCATAGAAACGAAACTCCTACGTTAACCATTAAAATCAATTCCTTGTATAACAGCAATGAGATAACATGAATCACAGAATAGAATGCTTGAGTAAGAAAGAGATGGCCATACGAAAAAATTATTTTAGTAGGCATGTTTAGTTTACAAATGTCATAATTAAATTAAGCGTCAAGCCTTCTCCAATATTTGCTACTATGTTTATCTCTTTCTTACTCAAGCAATACGAGTTATTTTCTTGTTCATGTTGTCTCATTGCTATTATATATAACAAGCAATCCAGTGAGACAAATGTCTCATTTAAAAAAAACAAAAAAGACCGTTTTTCAAATAGAACGCGTATTAAATAAAAATGTTTCAGCAGCCAAATTTTCATTTCAAAAGAATGTCTTCCAATTTAAAAAAAACTCTCAAGTTACTTTACTAAGAGCCATAAATACCGCTTTAACTGGTTTAACACCAAATCAATGTTTAATATATCTCGACGACATTATTGTTTATTCGACTTCATTACAACAACATATCGAGCGACTCAAAAACATATTTCAAAAATGTAAAGACACCAATTTAAAAATTCAACTCGACAAATCCGAATTTCTTCAAAAAAATTTAAAATATTTAGGCCATATAATAACACCTGACGGAATAAGACCAGACCCTTCTAAAATAGAAGCCATCAAAAATTTCCCATTACCTAACACTAGAAAAGAAATAAAATCATTTTTAGAACTTTTTGGATACTATAAAAAATTTATAAAAGAGACTTTGCAAAAATCACTAAATTCCTCACTTATTGCTTAAAGAAAGACAACAAAATTAATCATACTCAAAACTTCAAATATTCTTTCGATTATTGCAAAAACCTTTTAACCAACGAACCAATTTTGCAATATCCAAATTTTAACAAGCCGTTTGAACTCACTACTGATGCCTCAAAATATGCTCTTGGTGCAGTTCTTTCACAAGATGGTAAACCCATTAGTTACGCTTCACGTACATTAAATGACACTGAACTATAGAACGCGAATTATTAGCCATTATATGGGCTACAAAACAATTTCGACCTTATTTATTTGGAACTAAATTCACGCTATTCACGGATCATAGACCTCTAATTTGGCTCCGTAATCTTAAAGAACCAAATTCAAAACTAACCAGATGGGCCTTAAAAGAAGAATTTAACTTTGACATTAAGTATTTACCTGGAAAAACCAATAAAGTAGCAGACGCTCTTTCTCGAATTCAAATTCATCCCTTAAGCATTGGCGATAATATATTTGAAGACATCCACAAAATCTTAAACGACTCTGACCGACTAGACACACCCGAACCTTTACCAGACAATTTTAGCACAATACCAAATCGTGCAGAGACACCAAACTTATCAGATTTATTAGATAGACCAATTATTAGAACACCATCAACTAATGAAAACGACTCTTTTGTAGACACAGTATACACCCAATTAAGTTCAACACCCGTAGTAGATACGAGTAGAGTCAAATGAAAACCTTAAAAACGTTGTTAAACAAAATTTATTGAAGCAATGTCAAAAACAAATATGTCATTTTTCGACGTAGTCCCCATTACGTTCTATGCACTTCAAATCTTGGATGGTTGCCACCGTTGAACGTGCTGTATGTGATCTCGCGTTGTCGTGCTGCAAAAGAATGCCAGTACTCAGAAATCCGCGCCTTTTGGTTCTAATGGCAGGCTTGAGGCGGTTCTTTAGGAGTTCTGAGTATGTGACACTAGTAACAGTAACCCCATTAGGCATGTAGTCCTCCAAAATTGCCCCTCTTGCATCCCAAAAAAGGGTCAGCATAACCTTTCCTGCCGAGCGCTGTGTGCGAAATTTCTTGGGTTTTGGCGAAGAAGTGTGACGCCATTCTTTGCTTGCTCTTTTGGTTTCGGGTTGATGATAGTGCACCCAGGACTCATCCCCAATCACAATCCTTGCCAGAAAGGCGTCTCCTTCTGCTTCATACCGTCGCAAAAGTTCTTCACAAGCATCAACACGTCGCAGTTTCAATTCTGGAGTCAATTGCTTTGGTACCCACCTGGCTGACACTTTACGGAACTGGAAGATGTCATGCACAATGTGATGTACCGAACCATGGCTCATATTCAAAACTTCAGCGATTTCATCAAGGATAACCCGACGAATTTCATTCACCAAGGCTTCAACTGCCGCAATCGATTCAGGCGTAACAACACGATTTGCTTGACCAGGTCGGGAAGAATCTGCTACGGAACTTGTTGCTCCATTCATACACTTGCTGTAGTGACAAACATGAATTTCCATATTTTAGCTTCATTCTACGATGGATATCAATGGGTTTCACCAAGGCGGTCTATATTGTTCCAGGCCATGACACTGGCTCTGTTGCCAGATTGTGTGCTAGGCCATTCCAAGACACACTAAGTTTTGTTTGCAGTTCATATGAGTTACAAAAGTGCCTTTGAACTGGTGAAGTATTACGTACCAAGCTGCAAGTCAACTTACGCTTCAATCAGTTGCTCCATATGTTAGCGTGTTCAAGTTTTCATCTAATAGAACGGTGGCACAAAAATGGAAAGACATTTTGCATTTAGAACACTGACGGATTGGAAAGGCTAGTGTTGTGTGTGAAAAGCACTTTAAAGGAGCAGATATAAAGGGTAATAAGATGAAGAGACTTGTTCTGACTGCATTATCACTAGCTTCCACGCAAGTTATTTTGAAGAAATTACTGTTTTAGAGGAAGTCAAAATTAGTAACAATTTACTTGCAATGGAAAATGAGGTAGCTACCCATTAGGATTTTTTTAAAATCGAATATTGCGGTGAAGTGACGCACTGCGATGTTAATCGCAGTGATTTTACAGATATTTTTCAACTGGCATGCATCACAATGACAGGGATAGTGCACTGACAGATTGCCCACTTAGTGACCAAAACTAGTAAGTTTTTGTTAAATGTTGGCGCAGCCGTGTTGCCAGATTGTGAGGCCATTCCAAAGGCCACTTTATAGGCCCAGTGTCATGGCCTGGAACAATATAGACCGCCTTGGTTTCACCCTTCACTGTGCAAGAAACGAATAACAGATCGTTGCTCCTCCCTGGTGCAGTGCTCTAGTGGAGTTGTCATTTTTAAACTGTCGCTGTGTCAACATTTTCAATTTTTTCTATGATATGACATTAGCAAGGCCTTCTACATCTCGAAAATAATATTTCTCCCAACTTGTAATGCAAAGTTCCGTTCGGTACATTTTTTAGGGCACTTTTAAGGTTTTCATTTGACTCTACCTCGTATTTGCGACAAACCTTTGCAACATTTTAGTAAACAAATAGAATTTATTGAAGCCAATTTGCCTAGACATATTCAAAACACAAAATTCGACGGAAACATTCATTATTCAGTTTTCGTGAACTCGAATAATAAAAATTCAAAATTTCATGAGTTATTAATAAAACACTGTCAACCCAAAACTCATTATTATTGCTATTTCTCTAACGATAGGTTATACCAAGAATTTTCTCAATGTCAGTTCAATAACAAATGAAAACACCCCCAAATTCCACAGATGTACGACACAAGTCACATACATAATCAAACCTGAAGAACGACACAACCAAATTATTAATTATCACCATGGTAAAACGAATCACAGAGGAATATCCGAAACAATAGAACACCTACAAAGAAAATATTTTTGGAAAGGTATGAGCAACGACATTAAAAATTGTATTAACAATTGTCAAATTTGTAGAACACAAAAATATAACAGAAATCCCATAAAGCAACCCCTTCAATTAACTCCAACTTTTAATCGACCATTTCATACAATTCATATGGATATATTTCAAATAAAAGGAATTAAATATTTAACGTTAATAGACGCTTTTTCCAAATTCGCCCAAGCCTATCAATTACGATCCAGTAACATGATCGATGTGACAGACAGATCGACTATTCTTTTTTATTACAACCTTTACGGCCCCTAACACATTAGTAACAGATAACGAATTTATTAAACAACCTTTCCTAAGCTTTTAACAAGCACACAAAATTAAATTGCATACAACAACACCTTATCATCACGAATCAAATTCCCCTGTAGAACGTTTTCATTCGACATTAATAAAACACTATAGACTTTTAGGAGAAATGCCCGAACACAAGAAAATACAATATTGTGTGATGGCTTACAGCCATACTATACATTCAAATTTAAAATTATCACCTTTCGAAATAGTATTCGGACATACCGACAACAAGAACCCTTTCGACCTAGACTATGAAAAATCATTTTTCGAAAAATTATGTAGTTAATCACAGAGAAAAAATGAAACAGCTTTACAACGCTCTTCAAAATAAATAAAGCTCCACAAAAGAAGCACGAAACGACAAACTTAATAAATCCCGAAATTCTAAATCATTCAAAATTGGAGACCAAGTTTACATTAGAACAAACTCAGATCCTTAATAGCACCCTATCTACAATACACGACCTCTCCGAGAATCAAAAACTATTAAATCATAACTTAAATAAAATCTTACTAGATAACGTAAAAATTAAACAAATACTAGCCGCAACTTCTACCTATTCAGTGATAAATCAATCAATTCAATCATTACAACTATTTATTAATATTTGGCTTGAATTCGAAAACGCATCAACTTTCGCACAAAAACGACAACTTCATCTTTCCCTCATTGACAATAATGAACTAATCCAATCCCTTAATCAAATAACAAAATCCTTAACCAAACTTCGAAGTAATAATAATAAGGGTTTAGCTCTTCCTTACCTTGGAGAATACGAAAACCTCCATTTGTACGAATCGATTGTAACGACAAAAATATACCAGAAAGATAAAATCTTCACGTTCATTTTCGAAACCCGCTGATTAGAACACTTTCGGAATTCCAATTAATAAAATTGATTCCTTTCCCGGCATACAGCACGATAACTAATTTCAAATGATAATCCCTTCCTACAATACTTTACTATTTAAGTCTGATTTTAGTGTACCTATCGATATTAATCAATGTCAACAAACTTCAGTAAATAACTACTTCTGTTCCCGAGATAATCATTTCAGTATCCCAAACTCGAAATTGTGCGAAACACAATTGTTGTCCTTTCATGACAATCAAAATTTTGCAGATAGATTCAGCTACGTGGCTATTAGTTCACCTATTAAAACAATTTTAGATATTCAATGCAATCAGATTATTACAAAAAGAGAAATTACAGGATCAAATTTAATACATCTAACTCCTGACTGTTCAGTTCTAAATACAGTTTCACGGTATTTAAGATTCTCAGATGGGAAGAGTTACGTGTCTAGAAACGCTTACTAGCTTAGAGATAAGATTAGATTCTGCTAGATCTGCATACTGTTCATAGAACTTTATGATAACGCCTGTGGGAACGGAAACTAGCTTGCATTTCTTAAAGATAAGAGTTTTCCTTATTGTTAAGATGCTTCTTGCATCCAGTTCTGTTTTGACCCTCAGGTTAGCCTGTCCTGAATCAAGCGTGTGGAGCAGAGCTCCGCTGTCTGTAATGTGTTTAGTGTTTTAAGTACAAATAAATGCTTTTTAAAAACACTAATCGTCTTTAAATAAACTCACGTTTGTTATGATTGCAGCGTTATAAATACCTGGAATAGTTTTCTGCTGATATAATGTAGTCCAGTTGTAAAAGATGACGATATATCTAAAGAAAGTTTTGCACGATGTTTAATGGAGAAAACTAACTGAGTTTAGATTTTCGCACTTGGAAGACGGCCAAGTAGCAATCCAAAAGTCAGACGCTCTTCAACCGTACTTCTACATATTTTTATGACGAAAATTATGTTCTAAATTTTATTGTAAAGAGAAATAGATCTAAATTGCTCCTAGAAAGCTGTTATATTCATTTAGTATTGGCGTAGACTTATAGTTCAAAATTTACTATTACCTAGTAGAATCGCTACTAATACTTTGCAGCTGATTATACAATATGTAACTACTCTAAACAGCTTTAGTACAGGGAGCGACCATAGCATGGTAATAGCCACGTTACGAAAAAGCACGAGAAATGAAAGAAAATGAAAAACATTAGGACTCCGGAACAGAGTGTACAATATAAGAAAATATTAAACACAAAACTTAAACAATTAAATATTCAAACAACAACCTACATGAAGTAAATAGTCAGATACTAACATTTATCTTATCTCCAGGCGTTAGATGAATGTAACGCTAAAGAAATTTAAAAATCAAACGAGGAGTATGTGGCAGAAGTTATAAAACAGTTAATGGAATAAAAGAAATCTTGCATCAGTGGGAAAATCAAATTTAAAAAAATATAGAGGATTAAATAAAATAATACTTAAAGAACTAATCAAAGAACTGAAACAGTATAACACCCAAGAAATAAAAAACCATAGATGAAAATCGAAGTATAACTTTTTCGGTTTCATGTAAAGTACTATAATTACTAAAGAAATATCAAAAGTGTATTGAAGAAAGTTGCTAGAAATGTTCTCAAATACTAGTATGCAACATTTGAAAAGGATTGGTTATGTTTGACAAAACACAGTGAGCATATGAAAATAATAAACTAAGTATTGCCAATCTACTATACTGCATACCGCATTCAAGTTGTTGAGATTTCCAACAACTTTTCTTAAGAACATTTTGCAATATTTCAGTTGAAATCAAGTACTCCTTGATAATTCATAAATAACTTCGTGTACTATAATTATTAAAAATATTGCAAAAGTTTATTAATAAAAGCTGTCGGAAATCTTATCAGCAACTTGAATGCAAAGTTTGAAAACGATCGCTTAATTTAAAATACTGCAGTATGGTAACTTGTAAATACATACGTAATTTACTATTTTCAGATGCTTACTGTGTGTTCTCAAACACAACGAACTTTTTTAAATTTTGCGTAGTAGTAATGAGAACATTTCCAGCAACTTTCCTTAATACACTTTTATCGCATTTCATTTGAAAATGTACTACATGTCTTCATTCAAAATCGATAAGAAATGTGGTACATTTATCATTAGCAACACTTTTCTGCCTAGCAACGGCGATTCGTTTTACGTTTGGCAGTACTGAAGTGTGTTGGTAACATTGTAAGTCTATGTCAAATTCGAGGTTACTAGGTTAGATTTTGCGTCAGTTTTGACACAGATTGACGCAAAACCTAACCTGTTAACCTCGAATTTGACATAGACTTACAGAGTCACCAACAACACACTTTAGTACTGCCAAACGCATAACATCAACTGGAGCTGCTTTAGTCCATAGGAATGAGTTATGCTTATTTTCGTTATGTTTTGACAGTTAGTGTCACTTGTATGTAAAAATTTAATATTTTACATTTCTTATGAAATGCGATAAAATAGTATACTCAACAGTCAACACGTTAGAAAAGTGGTTTTTCTGAACACGTATGGCCGTTTAAGTACTCGCTGACGCTCGTACTCAAACACGCCATACTTGTTCAGAAAAACATCACTTTTCTCAATTTGTAGAGTAATATACTATTGCCATATCTTTAATAATTATAGTACTGCACATGAAACCGAAAAAGTTATTGCTGCGTTATCAAGGAATACTTGATTTCAACTGTATTGAAATTATGGGTAAAGTAAGTTTCAGGGCAAGCAGGAACGATCTCCCAATTATGAAAATACAATTCCAAAAATGTTGATTGTAAAAGCAGTGTTCATAAATAGGTATAAAATAAGTAAATTTCTTAATGTTACCAATACAATCCAAACAGTTAAACCAAGCATTTAATAACATGAATTACATTAATTCGATGAGAAACAAATATTGGAGTTAGTAAAATTCGAACCTACGCTACCAGCGGGAATCTGAATTGTGGCCGACGCCTTAGCCGCTCGGTCAGGAACACTACGCAGCATACACGCTCATTATCGTTATGTTATTAATGGTAGGACGACAACGTAAAAAAATAAGCCTGATGGCCCCCGAAGTGAGCCCAGTTAATGACGTTTAAAACATTTCACACTCCGATCGCCAAAAAGCACTATTGTACGAGTAATGCATAAAACAAGACGATAAGGGATTTTTAAAATTTAATGAAGGTTAGCTGAAACATGCTTTAGTAATTAGGTAGATTCGATTTTTATAACGTAGCTGAATAACACGTTAACAGAACATTTGCCAGCTTGGTTTGGTAAATTGTGTAAATTGTAATATTTTAGAATAATAGTAGATTATGTTATTAGGAGTAAAAGTGATCTTTATGTGGCGAAGCTGAAGTTTATTTAGCCGAACGTTAGTGAGGCAAATAATTCAGCTAAGCCACATAAAGTCACTTTTACTCCGAATAACATATACTATTTTATCCGCAAACGTATTCAGGTAAATTTCATTAATATAAATTTAAAAAAAGAACGCATCGGCCGGGAATCGAACCCTGGCCCCCGCGTGACAGACGAGCACTGTACCCTTGCGCCAACCTCTGTTGTTCAAATAACGCGCTACTGTTATGATATATGAACATACTGAATCACCCCAGCTAATAGCACACGGCCACAGCAGTTGTCACACCATAACCCACGGCGACAGATACTCCGATCCGCTACGTAAAGGTTTATTTAAATTAAAATTTTTTCGTACTCTTTTTGAAAATAAAAACCGGCCGATCTAAGTCTAAAAATTAGCAAAATTTTAAGCCATCATACAATTTAATCGGTCTAGTATCTTCGGAGGAGATAGCGAACAAACATAGAAAGAAAGAAAGAGAGCAACGATTTTGTGTGCTTAGGCAGATAAAGTACGCAAAAGTTGCTATTTTATCTGCTTAGGCAGATAAAGTGACACTTTTACCTTGTCAATAAGGACACATAAGTTGTCACTTTTGTGACGTTTGCGGATAAACTAAATTTTTTTAGGATGTAATTCTATTTTAGGATGAAATTCTATTTTGTCAACATGGTATACCATTGGTATCAAATGATATAAAGGAATTATTTTTTTCAACACCAGCTGTTCTGTTTGTTGCCACTTAAAATAGAGGTCAAAAGAGCTTATAAATTCCTCAAAATCTTCCATAGAGGTACAGATTATATTTTAAATTGATCGTTCCGGTTAGAGAGCGATCTCATAATTAAATATTTTGACTTCATCTAATTGAAATTCCTTATTGAAGTACTTTATTATTGTGCTACTAATTCAAATGATAAAGTTGTACGAGAAAGCTAAGTATTGATACTACTTTTGTAATAATTTTAAAGAGTTTTTTTATCTTGCACAAAGGCAATCGCTATTTAGTAGTGTCAATTAATACATTATCCAATGAGTGAGAAAGATCGACATGATTCAGGAGCATACAATTTGGGCCACGAGTCGAAAAGGAGTGGAGTAATTTATCTGAGTGGATAATGGCCATTCTCACGAGTTAAATACTACTCGTTTTCTATACGTATAAAATATAATATTTATTTTGGAATAGTTAAATGTGCATGGACAGTTTTTATATAAAATAATCAATAACATTCAGATTAATGCAATTTTTAAGAAATTTACTACGTCGCGAGGTTTTCCTATATTTTGCAATAGAACGAATAAGCGATCTTCCCTCTAACCCAGTTTATTGGTTATGTAATTTTCTAACAAATTAGGAGAAAATGTCACTAAAACTGATATCGGGACAAGTAGGTAGCTAAATATAGCCCTTAAATAAAGCGTGGCGTCAAGGAGAGCCGATCGCAGTTGGCCTTGCCAAAGATTGAAAATCGCCTTTGATCGTACCGAGCCCTAAGCAAGAAGAAACAATGCGTTCCTCCCCCTAATCACACAAAAGCGAGACAATATTGCTGCGAACAAAGCGGCAGTAATTAGGTCAGTATTTGAATGCAAGTTTCAGGAAGCCGGCAAAAATTCGAGCAGCTCGAAAATTCAAAGGGCGGTGAGTCGGGGCGGCGGTTACCTTTGAACACTTTGAATTACACTAGAAGCACTTATTGCACGCTCATGCACTGAAAGCTCGAAAGCTGGCACTCAAGCTCCTACCCGAGCTGAACTGGCGAGCTTTCGGCCCGAGCTTTTGAATGGGCCACGGCGCCGCCGCTGGGCGCATGCCCCGCGGAGAAATCTTAATTTCCCGTCTTAAGGCGGATTCTCGCTCGTACGCAGAATGTTACCGACGCAGAACTACGCAAAATAACTTGCGCGTAGAAGTCGTTGCAACTGGCTGCAACTCTTCAAATATTCTTGTATGCGAGTGCAGGTTTCCGTTGGTGCGCAATAATACGTAGCTATAATATTACTAAAGTTGCTATTTGAATACTGAAAATTCTGGTAGTAGAGGTAAGCACTATGAATTAATAAGTAGTATTTTAACTATTACACGTATTACGTTTTCCGCGGCTAAAGTAGAAATCAGTTTCTAGGTGATGAAAACTGTCTTAGCAAAAAAGCATTATTCCATAAAGAGTACCTTAAAATATAACATTCAAAATTAATATTATAAGAAATATCAGTAACTTATTTATTAACTGAAGTCGTGGAAAAAATAGTATAGGCATAGGAACGCTGTGGGAGAGAATGTCATTTTTCCCTTAGCGTATAATGTATTATTTACATTTATATTATTTATTAATGCTTTACTATAGATGCTTACAAAAAAGAAAAAATTGCTGATGTTAGCTGATATAGCCAATCAAGAAGGACTACTGCTTCCGAATGTTCCGATAAAACGGAGGTGGTCAATTCGACCATTAAATCAATATAGAAAGAAATGTGGCAGATTTCTGAATACTTTTAAAGTTATGATGACAGAACATCCCGAGGAATTTTATAAATACACACGTCTTCATGTGGATGAGTTTAATGCATTAGTAGCATTAGTTGCACCAAAATTAAACAAAAGAAGTTGCATTAACAGCGTCACAACTGAAGAGCGGAATTCGAATCCCACACCTCCGGTTTTAAGTTGACCAGGTTAATTAACTGGAACTCGTTTACCGCCATTTTCTATAACTTTCCGCACACTACTACGACTTCTTGCGCCCAAAGTTGAGATTGTACAAACTTTGGCGACAACGCATTCGTAACGCAAACGGCTGCAAATTGCTGCAACCTGCGCCGTCGACTTGGGCGCACGAGCTGGAACAGTCACGTTAATAAATACTAAGTTCAACTTTCTACGTCTACGGCTTTCTGCGTCAACGACATTCTGCGTACGAGCGAGAATCCGCCTTTAGGGGAAAATATGCCTTTTTAGGCGTCCTAATTTGGCGGCAATTGTGGCCCAGTACTGCTTAATTTCGGAAAAAGGACCCGCAAGCACGCCCGCCCCGGGCGAGCCTTTTCACGCTGCTGTGAATGAACCTTCGCCCACGCCGAAAATATTGATTGCGCGAGGGAGAATCCTTGATTTTCCCTTCTGTGTTGTGCAAGGGCTGGGTTGAGGAATTTGAACGTGACTCATCCGCCGCCCGTGTGCACTTAGCGCTTACAATCGGTTTTTGATATTGACTGCGCTGGGGGCATCGATTGAGGTGAAATTGGGGCGAAAATAGCTACGTGAGAGGGCGGTAATTAAGGCAGCTATATTTAAAGTGACTCTTAATGAAGCTTCTCCGTCTTAATAGTCTTTTCTTATACTGACGTTTCAGAAATGGCTCAAAGCCCACGGTCTGGCGTGACCCCAGCTATGACGTCATGCAGGACGTGAACATGACGTTTTAACCCGCCCTTATACTTCATTTGGGTTAAAAATAACGTGGCGACATTTCACTTTGGGTGTGATATCGTTGTGATAAATTTCAGCACTCCTTCAACAGTCTGTTTGCATGTTGTAATTGCGAATTTTTAAATATGTACTCGTATGTGGCTTAGTTCTTTTATTGTGATGAATAGGGTCCTGTTGTTCCCAAATTTATGTACGCAAGTACAATTCAGCGATTTACTATTACATCAGAGGCATGGAATCAGTAGTTGATTATGTCGCTACCATTACAAAGAGATCGATTCTATCCAATTAAGTACGGTTGTTTGTTAGAACTAGAACTACTATGCCTACGGCACATAACTTTTTTTTTCAAATTCGAAATACTACTCTTCCGCATCTTCAGTCGATATTTTGAAATACGAGAGATACTGTATTAATAATCCGCCTAGGGTAGGAGGAAAAGGCTTAGAGCACTAATTAGTTTTTTTTTGTTAATATAGTCACTACCTAACTTTTTCGGGAGTTGTGATATTTCTTTAACATAGAAGTATCTGTTCTCTTCAGCTCAACTGCTGAAAACCCGCTTTAGTACTACCTCCGAAGAGTACGGACGACTTCATAGGTTTTTCTTTAACACTCAACCGATATCGTGGTATGTTTCGACACGCCAACACCTTTATTACGAGGAACACTGCTAAAGTTTGTGGAAAATGTAAAACAAAACACAAATTACGTTATGTAAATCGCTTTATTGCTTCTCAAAATATTCTCCTTTAAAGTATATACACGTTTGCATCCGATGAAACCAATCTGAAAAACACTTTTTCCACTCTGAGCGAGGTACCTCCAAAACAAGTGATTTAAATGCTTCAACAGCCTCGTCAGAAGATGAAAAACGCTCGCCGAGCATTTTATTTTTTATGTATATGAATAAGAAGAAGTCATTGGGAGCTAAATCAGGCGAATATGGGCAATGACTCATTAATTGGATGTTGTTACTGGTCAAAAAATCGACAGTTCGTCGTGCTGTGTGAGCGCTTGCATTGAATTGATGAACAATGATTTGCCGGTTTACGTTGTTTCTTCTGATTTCAGTGATAACTTCCGGCAAATAAATTGAAATATACCCGTCAGCATTAACTGTCCTGCAATCCTCTAATGCAACAGTTGCAACATGACCCGTTTTTCCGAAGAAACAAGCAATCATTCTTTTCTAAACGCTTCTTGAACGCACCACTTTTTTTTTAGTTTAGGTTCATTCTGAAACACGCATACAGTCGATTACTGTTTTGTTTCAGGCTCATATGAATGTATCCAAGATTCGTTACCTGTTACGATGTTATATACAGAATTTGAACAACCACCTTCGAATTTTTTTAGCATCTCCTTGCACCACTTGACACGTGCCTGTTTTTGTTCTTCTTTCAAATTCTGAGGGATTCAACGACTACAAAGCTTCCGGACATGCAAATGATTGTGCAAAATCGTATGTATTTGTTTCGCCGCAATGCCTAAGGATGCCTCTATCTTACTGTCACATGCCGATCTGATAAAATCATTTCACGCAAAACTTCGATATTTTTCGCGATAACAGAGGTGCATGGACGATCTTCGCGAAGATCGTCATCAAACGTTGGTCCTCCACGCTTGAATTCTGCGAAACATTTGTAAACCGTAGTTTTGGATGGTGCTTCATCCCCAAATACCGAACTAAGTTTTTCCATACATTGCTGCGGTGTTAAACCGTATCGAAAATCATAAAAGATCATCACTCGAAAATCATGATTCGAAATTTCTATTTTTCACACGATTATTACTCTGTTAAATTCGGTTGAAACGAAACTGCTCGGTTTGAAATCGAACTGTCAACTGAATTATACATTAAAAACGTCAAATTTTACGAATATGACAATTGCAGAACGCGGGCATTGCAAGGAGTACTCGATTCCGGGAACTTTAGCAGTGTACCTAGTATTATAAAAATGTTGTATTTATAATTTAATTACAACTTTCTTCTCTCAAATATTTTACTAGCTTAGGTAGGAACACATATCAATGTAAAAAATCCTTTAAAAATAATATATTGACATTATTAACGTGCTTTGGGGTGTCCAACAACTGTACCATTCCAATAACGTTCCCTTTTTCTTTTGTCGTTGCTTATCAGTATGCTTCTAGTCCAGGAAAATTGCTTCAAAATTCGCCAAATAAACAAAAACAGTACTCGACTCTTGAAAATTTACACAGTTATAGAAAAATATGTAACATTAAAGATTCCGATGAGTCCCCAGCAGCACAAAGTGTGCTTGAGCTGCTATATTGGAAAAAATAGGGTAAAACGATTTTTCTAAAATTTATTAAAAACGAGCTATTGTTTCATGCATACAATTGTTTTAAAAACAAAATAGACCTATTAGATCTTATTTATCAAGAATACATTATTTTTGGTGAATATATTTATAACAAAAAATGTTTCTCAACATGTTTTAATTTTTCGCGCAGCTCTTCAATTGATTGCTTCCGTCTAGTCTTGGTCAGTTTATATTCTGAAAAAGTAGTGTATATTATTCAACTGAAGATAGAACCCAACAAATACAAGATAAGGTCGCAAACAAATCAAAACGTTTCAACAATAACACCGTTCGCTTAAATACGGAAGCGCGTCGCACACATATCAGCGAGCCTGCATGGCGCAGTTAAATCTATCGACGATTGTATCCGCAGATGATGTAGATCGAATCCCTCCCCGGTAATTTTTTTAATTTGATAACTGATTTAACTTGCATAAGCAAGTGTTAAGATATTGTTAGCTCTATCTTCCTTTGATTGTTAAAATTGTTTAGAAACTTCTGTGGGACGTTCAGAGTAAAACAATTTATTTAAATTGATAATTGATGTAATTTGCATAACCAAGTGTTTCGTTTTATTCTATCAATATTATTGGGCTCGTTACGATATTGTTAACACTGTTTCTTTGATTTTTAAAATTGTTGAGTCACTTGCGTAGGGACGTTCAGAGCAAAACAATTTCAAGAAACGTCCTTTCCATGACGATTCTTCGAGTGTCACAACTTCCACTTCTTTTATTTACAAAAGATAAAAGTAATAATTTGCATAGATGAGAAATGGGACAAATCATATAGTATCTTTATAATGCAGGAGAAACTCATTCAATTTGAATGCGTCCGTGGCGTAGATTCTTTACCCGCAAACCAGAGAAACTCCCTCAAATATTAGCCTGTATTTATTTATTTAGAATATGGAATTTATACAATACGATATCACAGTAAAAAATATGACAAAAAAAAAACAAAGCCTGTGAGCGGCGGAGTTCAAACCCCAGCGGACTACATTTTTTTATTTGCAAATTGACTAATTCGCGCGAGGGAAGTTCGGTGTAAACCCCTTTACAGATTTTTCTCAGTGTATTAATGTAAAAATTTTGTAGTACCTTTTACAACAGAATATTAAAAATCCATTATTTAAGTGTATTTTCCTATCAGGTCATACAATAGTATGTTATGTTATTAGGAGCAAAAGCTATAGTTTATGTGGCGTGCCTCGCAAGCTCGGCAGATAGGCACAGCGGAGCCACATAAAAAGCCTTTGCTCCGAATAGCATATAGTATTTTTTCTTCAAACGTTTATTATTATATTATTATACTAGTGTATAAGTACGCCTTTAAAGCCCGTGCGACGAGTTTAAGAGCACGACGCAAAGCGGAGTGTTTTTAACGTCGCTAATGCTTTAATGTCACTTATACACGTGCATCATACGCTATTTTTTCTACGATCGTAACGGCAATATAAAAATTTAGTTCGGTGACACTTTTTCCGTCATATTGTGTTAGATATTCTAGGTTATGTTGACATTCAAATTTACGGCAAAGCGTGTTTTAATGTAGCATTAAAACACGCCACCAATGGCAACGTGCTAAAAAGACCTATTTCGGGCGCTAATATTAAGAGTGCTACAAACGTCACTTTTGACACTAGAAACTGTGAAAAAAGTTGTCATTTTGACACCATCGTAGAAAAAACAATGATTTACAACGTTGTGAACAAAATTCGAAAAAAAATACTTTTTCTTCAAACGGCAGTAAAATATGGCATTATACTGCTGGATTGATGATGCTAAACTGTCACTTTATTGCCAAGCGGCAGATAATATTATCTGCCGCTGACGAGCGGCAGATAAAGTTATTATCAACAACCGATACCAGTGTGTGCTGTTGGACTCACCGCCAACGAAGAAGCAGCAGGAATTTACAAACTAAATAAGTTGCATTATTCTATCGTTACAGTCGAAGCAAGTCAAGAAATACACCTCAGTGTCATCGCTGCCAACGATACGGACACACCAAAAACTATTGCCAACTACCACCGCGGTGCATTCGATATCAAGGAAATCATTTATACAATAATTGTGACAAACCTAAAGGCGATGCTCCCCAATGCCTTAATTGTGGAGAGGCGCACCCCGCGAACTATAGGGGCTGTAAATATTATCTCGCTAACCTACCGCCACCAAATACACAGGAGTAGGGTTATCCCACCCAACACTAGCGCAAGCTGTACAAAAGCACAAGAACGTCCGAGCAGCTACGCCAGCATCCTTAAAACTAATTTCACCCAGTACCATAGCCAACCATCTAGTATCCCAACCAATAACCAATCTTCAACCGAAACACTTATAACTGAAATTCTTACCACACTTCTAAATCTCATTAAACCCCATCTTGGAAAAATCAAAAACTTCATCATAACAAATCTCTTAAGCAATTTCTGTAATTGCCCATAATCATGTGAATCTCTTCAATCTCAAACTCCTACATTGGAATGCAAATGGTGTTAAGAACCAACGCTCTTGTTGCTTTTCTAGCAAGATAAAAAATAGATATCGCGTGCATCTCAGAAACGCATCTGGCTGCTAATGAACAAATGTCAATATCTGGTTACAAAATTTACCGCAACGATAGAAATGCATCATTCGCAGCAGGAGGAGTAGCAATCATTATCAGAAAGCAAAGAACAAATCGACAACAGAGTTCTTGAAATCACCGAGGCAATTACTACTAGTGTAAATCGATCAACTAGGACACGCGAAGACAAGAGGCCAGTAACCTACCATCGGCCACCAAACTACATACTCGACTTAATAAAAGACGAAAGCGCCGTGCGCCGTGAGTGGCAACGTACAAGAAATCGCATACTAAAAACTACTGTTAATAATCTCTCACGCAGAATTAAAAGTGAATTCGATAAACGAAGAGTAAATTCTTACCAACACTATATCAGCTCATTGGATCCGGGAGACCCTGGAATGTGGAAAGCGACACGAAAAAATTTACGAATTCCTCAGGAATTACCCACAATTATTACGGAAAATGCAACACATACTATTGATGAGGAAAAATGTACAGCCTTTGCAGATCATCTGGAAAAAGTCTGTGGCTGCGATACGTAGATGATACGTTCGTAATATGGCCCCATGGAAGAGAGACGCTGGGCGGTTTCCTGGAACATCTCAATAATCAAGCCCGATCAATTAAGTTCACGATGGAAATAGAATCGGAGGACAAACTCCCATTCCTTGACGTTCTAGTCCAGATGTCCAGAAGAATGGCGACACTGTAAAAACAAAGGTATATCGAAAACCAACCCATACGGGGAGATACCTAAACTACGATTCTAACTACCACACCAGCGTGAAACGTGGCGTTGCGAGATGCCTATATAGCCGAGCCAAGATTATATGCTCGGAAGAAGAAGACCTTAAACGGGAAATTGAGATAATTACAGATATGCTGCAAGCGAATGGCTACCCAAAAAGAACTCTTAACCTAACACTAGAAGAGCTGGACAAAAATAGAACACAGGCAGAGGATGAGAAAACGGAACAGACCATCACGGCCGTAATACCATACATCCGAGGAGTTTCCGACAAACTGAGAAGAATCGGAAACAGATTCAACATAAGAACTGCCTTCAAGTCCACAACAACTCTGAGAGGCATGATGACGCATACCAAGCCTCAGAACGAAGATCAGAGTTCAAAGAACTGTATCTACAGCGTACCGTGCGAGTGTGGAAGACAATACATAGGGGAAACACAACGACCCCTACGAGTGAGATTATCGGAACACCGCAAAGATATTAGAAAGGGCGAAACCATCAAATCCAAGATCGCAGAACACGTCTGGAACGAAGAGCAGCACATACAATGGGATAACGCATCAATTGTAGCTAAAGAGGAAAACAGGTTCCGTAGGAAGCTGAAAAAAGCTACATACATAGCGCTGGCAGAAGAACCAATTAGCCAGGCTAGCGCAGAAATAAAGCCCATTTGGATGCCACTACTGCGCAGAGAATTGCAAAAATAGTCTACTGCGCATAGGCTACTGCGCATATACCGGTAACATATATATAGGCCCGACACTCCGACTCAGAGTATAGGCCGCTCTTTGCATGAGCTCTTCTGATCCTTTATTCTCGCGGAGGATCAGCCCGCATATTCCTTTTTCTATGTGTTCATCTTTACAGATTGTTGTGCGTCTTAGCTTGATTTGTTTTCTTATTCCACTCATTTCTATCCGCATTCAGCCCTCTCCAGTTATCAATTCCCATAGCTTTAATGTCCTCGGTCACTTGATCTTGCCATCTTGACTTCGGTCTTCCTCTCGGTCTGGTTTCCGTGGGCTTCCAGTCTGATATTTTCCTTATAGTGGAATCGGCGTCTCTTCTCTGAATATGCCCGAACAATTTTAATCTTTGTGCTTTTATTACTTTAACAATATCTTCTCCCTCCATGAGATCTCTAATTTCATAATTCATAAGTGGTGCGTATTCGCCTTGTATTTGCTTAGGTCCAAATATCTTTCTTAATATTTTTCTTTCTAATACTCGTAGCTTTTCACAGTCTCTTTCAGTAATGCACATGGCTTCTGGCCTAATTGCTGCTTCGTAGATTTTTATCTTGGTACTTTTTCTGATGTGCTTGTTCTTTAGTAGTTTATAGTACTTCCAGTATGCTCTGTTTCCTGCTTTCACTCTTTCATTTATTTCTGAGCTTCTGTTATTTTTATCGCTTACTGTCACTCCTAGGTATTTGAAATATTCTACTCTCTGTAGCTTGTACTCGTTTATCTTCAGTTCTGTAGTGTTGTGCTGGTTTCTTGAACATATGAGGTATTTTGTTTTTTCTGTGTTAATGTTCAGACCTCTTTTTTCGGCTTCTCTTGCTAGTTTTTGAAATGTTTGTTACAGAGTTCGCTTGTCTCTAGCTATCAATACAAGATCGTCTGCATATCCAATAACTTGGGCTAAGCTTCGGGTGATTGACTTGTCTAGTTCCGATTCCTTTATCGCCGCATCTAAGGCAATATTAAATAGGGTTGTAGACAGACTATCTCCCTGTCTTACTCCTACATTTATGTTGATATATTCTGTGTCCCCGTTTTTTGTCGTTACTTTTGCCATTGACTTTTCCATTGTGATTTTAGTTAACCTCATTAGCTTTGCCGGTATGCCCATATTTTTCATTTCTGTTATAAGTTGGTGTCGGTCTACACTATCGAATGCATGTTTGAAATCTATAAAGACCATGTGCAGTTCAATGTCGTATTCATATCCTTTCTCTATAATTTGTGTCAGCATATGAATTGCGTCGATCGTTGATTTCCCTTTTCTGTATCCTTGTTTATATTGTCCTAGTCCCTTCTCTGTGTATTTAGTCAGTCTGTTTCTTACTATTGTTGTTAGTATTTTGTATGTTGTGTTTAGCAGCATAATGGGCCTGTAGTTATGGCATTTTGTAGGGTCTCCTTTTTTGAAAATTGTTATTATTAAACCGTTTCTCCAGTCTGTCGGTAGCCTCTCTTCTCTCCATATATCTGTTATTAATTTATATATCCTTTTTTGTAGCACTTCTGCGCCACTTTTAATTAGTTCATAGTTGATTTCGTCTGGCCCTGATGCTTTATTTAATTTTAGTTGTTTTACCACTTCAATAAACTCTTCGTGTGTTGGTACTTCTTCCTCGGTGTCTCTATCGTCACTTATCTCTTCATATTCTTTTATTTCCATAGTACTGTTGTATAACTTTGAGAAGTGTTTCTTCCAATCGCTTTTCTCAATTTTGGGTCTGGTACTTTTTTTACTAAGCTGTTCTTTAATATGTTGAAAGAGTTTGCTGTTGTCATTGTTTTCTTCCAGCATCTGCATCTGCTCGTCGATCCAGGCTGATTTTTTCTTTGTGTACAGCTTCGTAGCTTCTTGTTTTATTCTTTTGTATTTATCTCTCTCCTCTTCTTTTTGTGTTTGTAGCCATTTTTGTCTTGCGTTCATTTTTTCTTTGCTTCTGCTTTGGCATTCTTCATCGAACCACTCCTTTGGTTTGCTGTTTTTCATAGGTCCTAATATTCTTTCTGCTGCTTCTAGTATCACCGTCTTTATATTGTTCCATTCTGTCTCTACCTCCGTCTCCGCTTGTCTTTTTAGTTTGTTTTCAATTGCTGTATTGAATTCTTTTTTTATTTCTGCCGTGTTTAGTTTTTTTGTATTCCAGACATTTCTTCTTTTGTTTCTTAAGTTTATAACTAAAATATATGGCCGCGCTGGTGGCCTAGTGGTAAGAGTGTCAGACTCGTAATCACAAGCGATCAGTGGTCCCGGGTTCGAACCCCGGGGTAGGCACGAGTGTACGTGAAAAAGACGTACAAAAATCAGTCCTTCTCAGGACTAAGCAGAAGTTCATTCACCTGAGGACGGGAGTAGACCAAAAACTCCCGAAACGTCGTGTGGTAAACACCCGAGACACTGGAAAAAGTCCGATACAACATCTCATAATAGACCACTGTCAAAAATCACACCATTCAGAGAACAATTTGGTTTTTCTTGTGAATATTGTTGAAGTTAATTTCAGCATCCGAGTTGGAAGGTCAACTTTCTGAGTTTTGGCAGATAGTGATGCTTAATAGCGACGAGTTGTGACAAAGTTAGAGTTTTATGTATACTGAGCTAGTTAGGCAAACAATATGGCAATTCATTTATAAAAATACTAAGGCGTACGAGACGTCTTATCATAATTTAACGCCCCAGTGACGGGGTTACTAAGCGACCCATTTCAACGCTTTCTTTATAACGTTATAAATAATCATATAAATAAAGGAGAACGATCCAAACGTGTGTCCCTCACGACAATTGCAGACGCGATGTCCCCCATTTGCGTTTACATGCATTTCGCGGTCGCCTCGATTTCGCGATCGGGGCGGAGTCTCGAGGGCCTCCTTGGAGAGGGGCAGAGCCTTGAGGGCCTCTTGAAGAGAGGCGGAGCTCCGAGGGTTCCCATGGAGAGAGGCGGAGCCCCGAGGGCCCCCTTGGGGAGAGGCGGAGCCCCGAGGGCCCCCTTGGAGAGGGACCGATCCCCAAGGGCCCCCTTAGAGAGAGGCCGAGCCCCGAAGGCCCCCTTGCTGAGGAGCCGAGCCGCGAGGGCCTCTTGGAGAGGGACAGAGCCCGAGGGACCCCTTGGAGAGGGTCGTAGCCCCCTTGGAGAGGGGCGGAGCCCCGAGGGTTTCCTTCTTTGGTTAGGTGGACGGCAGGGGAGGGGTGTGTAACAGAAGGGAATAGCCCAACGTAATAGGCCTAAAAATGGTGATAAATTGAATAGAATAGACCGAGCAATAGCGCGCGCAGCCCCGTTTATAGTAAGAATATTGAAATATTGAAATGTACATCTAAAAAATAAATGTTGCAGATTTAATGATTCTAACGATTTTCTTATAAATTTACATATTTACAGAGTAGTACAATTTAATAAGTTTTCAATTGTATTTGAATGAAATAATTTATCCACTTTAAGTTAGTGATGTAATGGTTACAGAGTGATTAAAGTTCACTTTTACTCAGTCGAAGGACTGAGCTAGCAGCCACTTTACTGACTGTTAGTTAAAAATAATGTACTATGTATACTTATTAAGAGCACCAACAAGATTGCAAGATTAAGAAAGTAGAATATCACAGTTTAGAAGATGTCAGTTGTTAAAAAAAATGTGAGTGAAGTCCTGAGTACTTGACATTGAAACTAGTTAGAGTAATTGTTGAAAATAAATACAATGCGGGGTCAAGCGACAACCTTAAGGTACCAGAAAATGGGAAAGCATAAGTGAAGCAAGAAATACAAAACTATTCCATTCAAGAAGGTTATACAATTACATGTTTCCCAGGAAAGCAATTTAAATGTCTAAATAATAGCATAATAGCAAATTAAAATTGCCAAAATTAGTATTCATTTCCTACAAATATTCACAAAACTCAGCTCTAGCATATTAAGGATCTTCAGCCTTACATCATGGAAACTATTATTTAAGTGTGATATTGTATTATTTTATATTATCTCTTCAAGATATATATTGTGATATTTATTTAAATTTGAGAGTGCCATGATAGTAAATACAGCAATTTGCTGTTTTGAAAGAATCAGTGTCAGCTTGTATTAAAATAAGATTGATTTGGGAATAACATTCTCAAACAAAACACTACGATTCTGGGCAAAAAAACCAAAATCCATATGGCAGAGATCGGATAAAGAATATCTGAATTGGAATGAGCTGGGCATATCGCATGATTTGAAGACAAAATATGGACGAAACTGGTAACCGATTGGCCGCCTATAGGGGACTAGATATAATGCAGATCCACAATCCACATCCGAAGAATCTAGAAGAGAAACTGTAGCAAAAATGCTCGAATAAAAAAATAACCAAGGATTTATCACGGTACAAGTTAGGAATTTTTGATAGCGAAAAAATAATAAACAAATGTCCCCACCCACTATAGGGGGAGGAACTGTCAAACATGTAGCAACAGGAGTACACAGAATAAATAAACTTAATCGACCTTATCTTTACATAATCCGGAGCGATATCCCACGAATTTAAATATTCAAATGCTGAGAAACATCAAGTTACGAAAAACAAACATTTAATGACGTTACGTGCATCTGTATAAAAATCTGAAGATTCGACACTTCGCCAATTGCAATAATAAGAACACGAGAGATAACCGTTTTTTGGATCATGTAAAAAGCATTGAATTACAAATGGGGGACAAGAAAAGAAAATCAATGAACATGCAGTTCTCTTGAATAAATAATTATTATATTTGAATTTCTTAAACATGGTGTGGTTTGAAATATTCCCTGAAACCATAAAAGAGCATTTAGCAACCATAAATACTTCGTATGTGATTTTAATTCGTTCAGCAAATATCTAAATGTAGCATGCAAGATATCTAAGGTGATTTTACAGGAACTGGCGTGTGCAAAAGCAACATGAAAAAAATTAAAGGTATTTATTTTTTAAACAGTCCTATCAGCCAATAGTAATGAGAAAAAAATTCAAATCAACCAATAGCATCAAAATTACACTGACTATTTGCTAGTAGCTAGCTGATCATAGCGACTATTTTTTCACAACCCATTCAAATCGTTCTTCTGTTGTAACACAAGTAGCTAAAAGTGGAGTAGGTGAGCAGCAGTTGTTAAAAATAACAGGACGCCCACCTGGATGCTTCATCAAACCCTACCTACAACTTGGAATGTTTAAAAAATAATCACGCCGGATTATATTCGTGGTAATAACTTTTTTTTAGTTTTAACTAGATCAGCATTCGTGAATCCAGTTAAAATTATCAAAAAATTATCTCCACTTATGTAATTACTGTTGATTATTCATTTCATATATTTTATTCACTTTACGTGTTCCACTTGCAAGAGATTGTCGTAGGTTAGTATTGATAATAAGGAGGCCAGCTTTCACGATAATATTAAAAGAGTTACTACTGCCAAGTGTTACCTTTTTCAAGGAGAGAATTTGAAATTTCACAGAGATTTTAGTGTTTTGCTTGGTGCAGTCTTTTTGTTCTAATTTGAATCTTCTTCGAGCGATACCATGCAAATGCGTTCATCTGCCTCTCATTAGTAATGGAACAGAAGCGAGACTTAATTACCAATAAATTTGCCCACGCCAAGTATCGAGTGCTAGTTGCAATGAAAATTGTCCGAAGGCAGATTTCTAAGGGCTACCAACACGATGACTCTTGGTACGCGTTTAATTTTGAAGATTATTACATAAAAACCATATACAAAATATGATTTAAAATTGATCTAACGATCCCAAAAAAACTCAAGTGGCTTGTTTCTTGCATTTCTAGTTCTAATGACACCATCTAAGAGGTCGATAATCATTCTTAGGGCGCTTATCGCTTGATAGGCATCCCTACGGTGCTTATCAGGTAATCAGTTCGGGATTGGTCTATTTTAAAAAAATGTATGGTTCTCATTGGATGATATCAATCGTGTGACAGTTGAGTATAATAATTACATACATATAATGCAACTAGTGGGTTCTTGATTATCAAATAATCATTTCTGTTTATACGAGATATATTGTTTGGCAATCACGCGAGTGACAACATATTTAGTTCAAACATAGAGCTCCGGAAAAGAACAGAACAAGATATAATCGTGGAAATAAAGAAGAGAGAATATGGCTGGTTAGGACATACATTAAGAAAACCGCGTGAAGAGCCATGCCAGGCAGTGCTGGAATGGAATCCGCAAGGAACAAGAAAGCTAAAACGACCACAAACGACCTGGAGGAGAACTGTTGCAGATGAAAGTAGGAAGTCAAGAGCACAGAGCACAGCTGAAGCCAATAGCGGACGATAAACAACAGTGGAAAGAATTTTTAACCACCCTATGTCCTCTCGGGGAATAAAGGAAACTATTATTATTATTATTAATCACGCGAGTCCGAAAGCCGAGCGTGATTGCCTAAAACAATATATCGAGTGGAAACAGAAATGATTTGATAATCAAGAAGACACGAGTTGCATTCGGCTAGATTATATCACGAGTCAATAAACAACGTTTGAACAGTTTATTTATAAATATTACAAGTACAGTTGATGTGGTTCTCAGTGGTTGCTATGACGATTGTATGTTATTAGTCAGGAAGGTATATGATTATCACCGTTGCTATGTACACAAAGAATCATTGAAAATGAACAGTGCTATACAACCAACATTACAGTAGTTGATTACGTTTTCTGCATTCCCCTAATCTCTAAAGTAGAATCGTGTTGTTCTAACTCTCTACCCATCGTAATAATAAAATAACGTTGCACGCAGTTGCAAAAACATCGGTTAAGTCAATTTGAAATGCATAACCCGTTCATTTTCAATGATCGCAAGTGTACATTACATTATCAAAATTTAGTACATCCGTAAATATGCATTTTTGCCATTTTTCATTGGTTGATGTTATAGGGAGTGGTGTACTAACAATAATTCCATCATTAACATTTCCATTGTGTTATTCTCTTAGTTAATTAAAGATTTTATCTCTCTTTGTACTTGTAAATTTGAGGAAAGTTGAATATTGAATAAATATGCATAGAGACTCTACATTGAACCGATTCCCGAGGCTTTAAATAAATATTTGCAGTTTCACTGCAAATTTCACAATATTGGAGTTCTGATGAACCATATTTTTTTAAAAATATGTCAAGTTATCAAACGGAGTAGGTTGCCCCATAACGATTGGCGTAAATGTGCGTGTTTGCAGAGATGATTAAATAATTGTAATATTTTAACTTGCATAATTAACAAACGCCCATTTACAAAATGTCTGAGTTGTTTATTCGACGTGCGATCTGCAGATAACATTCTACAAACGTTACGTGTTTGCGTACGCGCTTAACAACAAAAATTCCTGCAATTTAAAACCTTTGTTAGTATATTTCCGCATCTAATGTTGCCAACGAATACGTGATGGACGTCGAATTGAAAAAGGAGCGATTGCGGTGAAGAATGATAGCGAAAATTTTGCTATTCCCTATTATGAATGTCAAAATTCAGAAAATTCATACTAGCGTAGTGATCGAAAAGCTGAAATTACGGAAAATATATGCATACAGTCGTGTGCAAATAAATCTGGGACAATGGTTTTTTCATATGTAGGTTAAGATGAGAATTGAAGAATATCTCCATGGATTTCCTGCTACCGGAAAGAGTTACATATTTCATTTACCTGTCAAATTTTAATGTAACCCTTTTTGATAGCAGGAAATCCATGGAGATATTCCCCAATTCTTAACTCAATTTACATATGAAAAAAACATTGTCCCAGATTTATTTGAACACGACTGTACATGCATCGCAATGAAAAAACTGTAAAAGGCTTTACCCAGAATTTCCCTCGTCGACATTGTGACACTAAATAATTTTGAAAGTGAAATTAAGTTAGGGTTCAAATATCTTCACGTTCTAATAAATTAAATAAATTTTCAAATAAAAAAATCCGTTACCGTAGGGTTTTGAACCGCGGCGCTTGCGACTGCGAACAAATTCACCGACCAATTTCTTACTAGGTACTCTATGGAGTCCTGTCCGCATCGTCGGGTTTCAGTTGGCTTAACCTTCACGCCGGGCATGACTTAAGAAAATTAATTACACTTTTTACATCAATAAACCAATGCAGACAATTTCACTAAAAATGTCTTTATTCATTTTTAAACATATCAAAATAAGGATGTATATACGAGGGGTTATCCAGATATTTCCGGAATCTCATAATAAAAATATTGCGGCAACAGTAAATCATTTATTATTTTTCAACATAAGAACCTCCAATGTTAATACACTTTTCGTATCGTTTCTCTAAACATTTTAAACCGTTTAAAAAATATTCTTTTCCTTGACGCTGAAAATGGGCCTCTGCTGCTGAGATCACTTCGGGAATATCCTCATACTTGTTTCCACGGAGGTCACGCTTAAGGTTTGGAAATAAAAAATAGTCACACGGACTTAAATCTGGACTATACGGTGCATGCTTTAAAAGTTGGAATCCGGATTCTCGAATTACATCCTTGGAAACTGCAGCTTGGTGAACAGCTGCATTGTCCTGCAACAGAAGCACACCGGAAGCAAGTTTCCCGCGTCGCTTTTCTTTGATAGCTGCACGTAACTTCTTGATTAAGTTGGCGT
Source organism: Agriotes lineatus (assembly GCA_940337035.1). NCBI lineage: Eukaryota > Metazoa > Arthropoda > Insecta > Coleoptera > Elateridae > Agriotes > Agriotes lineatus. The sequence goes on from OW679197.1 coordinate 96,153,686, forward strand.
AATAAGAGCCAGTCATAGTGGTTTTTGGTGGCAGGTAGTCAGTAAGCAAAATTCCCTTACAGTCGAAAAAAATTGTAGCCATAACCTTTTTTGCTGAAGCTTGGCTTCGAAATTTTTTCGGAGGCGGAGAATCGGCATGTTTCCACTGCATGGACTCTTGTTTTGATTCAGGGTCCCAACATCGCAGCCACGTTTCATCACATGTCACTAGCCGTGAAAAGAAATTTTCTTTATCGCTATTTATGAGAGCCAGGTTCTCGGAAGCACATTCGATCCGACGTTGTTTGTCGAACACAGAAAGGTTTCGCGGTACCCATCTTGCAGAGACTTTGGAAAGATTGAGATGGTCGTGGAGAATTCTGGAGATAGAACCATAAGATAGCCCAGTTTCCGCTTTTATTTCCCATATCTTCATTCGTCGATTATTCATCACCAGCTTTTCCACAGCTCGAACGTTTTCATCGCAGACGGCGTCTGGATGTCGCCCTGACCTTGCTTCATCTTGAAGTGATTTTCTTCCCCGTTTGATTTCGCCGATCCAAAAGTAAACTTGCGTTTTTGAAAGAGCTTCACCACCATACACAGTACCAAGTCGTTGGTGGATTTGTTGTGGAATAACTCCTTCCAGCGTAAGAAATTCTACGACGGCACGTTGCTTAAAACGTATTTCACCCATATTTCTGACACCTTACAAACTTTAAACGTCAGCGTAAACAAAACAAATGAATACACACAAACAAAACTCAACACCTACGTGTAAAAAGCTTCAAAGAATATGGTAGAAATGGATAATTTGAATTTCGGTAACTACAAATATGAGATTCCGGAAATATCTGGATAACCCCTCGTATTTATGTGCAATAGTTTTTACGATATGCGTCCATGCCTCGCCCAAATATGCGTTTCCCGTCCATTTCAAGTAGGGTTTCCAGTCCCGGGATCCGGTCCCGGGACAGTCCCGGGATTCTACCACAAAAACCGAGTCCCGGGACCACAACCAGCCTAGGAGAAGTCCCGGTACCATGTCGACATGCGTGCGTATATTCGATATCAGAGAATTAGGACGGGTATTCACCGCCGTCCGGCGTATTACTCATGCCTCTTGCACATTCTTTATTATTTGCGTTTTGCGTAGGCAGGAGAGCTATTGTTTTTAGTAGGTTAGAATTAAACCTGTGTGTGGTTTCAGCTACATCTGCATAACTTCTTCTATTTATGCATTTGTCTGTTTCTTTTGTTGGAGTTAGATATATTTTTCGCGTAGTCGTGTGCGTACGTAGTAACAGTAAGGTAACTAAATTTGTGGACTTTTAAAATTATGTGCGAAGAAGCTGAATAATTAATATTTTTGGGTTTTAAAGGTGTTCGTTATTTGTCTGCTAGAGCGTTACAATTAGAATGAATTCTGATTCGCAACCTATCTTTATTCTACATTAAAAAAAATTAACGATTTGTGGTCAAGATGGCAACGATTTTATATATTGAAGGTAAACAATTGGCAAAATGTAAAGTTTGTTTCTATAAAATTATCATAATCAGAGGCAGCTGAAGCACTTTGCAGTTCAAACAAAAGCAAAAGATGAAGAGCGACATTTTTAGTAACAGAAGAAAGCAATGAAGTTATAGACGAGTCCCAACTCAGATTATCAGCACAAAAATACTTTATTTAACTTAAAACACTTGTTTTTCTGTGGAAATTGCATTCGGAAATTTTACCTGAACACTATTTCCCTTTCGGGACCATTTTCGGGATCTTCGGGACTAGTCCCGGGACTTGAAATTTAGCTCGTTAGTCCCGAAAACACTTTTAGTCCCGGGACTTGGAAACCCTAATTTCAAGGTTTGGGATTTACGCATTTATGCGGCTCGCGGCCTAAAAATTAAAGGAAAATAGAGCTAACTATATCTTAAAACTTGCTTATGCAAATTAACTTAATTATCAAATTTAAAAAATTACCGGGGAGGTTTTCGATCTACATCATCTGCGGATACATTCGTCGATAGTCAGCTAGATTTAACTGCGCTATGCAGACTCGCTTATGTGTGCGACGAGCGGCTGTATCTAAGCAAGCGAAGGGTGTTATTGTGGAAACTTTTTGAATTTTTTGTGACCTTATCTTGTATTTCTTGGGTTTTATTTTTGTCAAGTGTAAGGCCTGATCCATGTTCAAATTACTACTTTAATCTATTTCCGACTTAATGCAAATATAAACAAAAGTTTATTATTTTAAGGTGCTCACCGTATATATATCTGTATGAAATTGAACCGGTTTCATTCGAGGTAGATATATAATATGTATGCAAAATATCGTCTTCCTCCGACAAATACTTTTTGAGCTATACTGTCAAGAACTGACAGACGGACAGACAGACAGACAGACGGAATTGAGAAAACCTGTTTTACTCACAATCGGTTAATAATAGGTTCTTCAAAACAGTAGGAAAGCGAGTCATTGTTTACGTCACTTTTAATGAACTTGTTATGTTACATAGCAACAGCGTCGCAGTTTCCTTTGTTAAAGTGACTTATTAACTGCGATGAAAATTCGTATCTATTAATTTTAAACTTACCTAATTAAATAAATAATGACAAAAACCGATTGTGAGTAAAATTGTATACATACCACGGTGAAAAGTTTCATTCCTGTCTCCAGATAAAGTTAACCTCGACTACTTAGGGCCGGTTGCAGAAAGCAATGTTAAGGGCCGGTTGCAGAAAGCAATGTTAAGTCTGGTGTTAGCTAACATCGCGTCAAAGTGAACAAAATCGCATCAAATTTTGTTTACTAATGTATTAGTTACCATAAGCATTTGAGATTTGATTCGTTTTTGTTCACTTAACACCAGACTTAACATTGCTTTCTGCAACTGGCCCTTAATCTCTTAACAGTAATGAAACACTTCCCACCTCGGTATGTAATAAACTATTTCGTCATCTAGGCACTCTGAAACGTGAAGATCTGCAGAAATCTCGGAAGGTGATTTTTTCGCGATTACAATACCTTCTTCGTCTTTTAGACGAGGGAAGTACAAATTACCAGTTGATGAAGATAGTTGTGTTTGCGTACGTTAATTTTATTATACATCTTTAATGTATTGGTAGTTTTTAATAGTTAACTCAATTCGTGCAAATATGTAAACCGATGCTTTATACTGGGCGATCGAGAAAAAAAAATCTGGTGTGATACACTCACACAACTTCCTTTTACAGTGTTCTTATAATTAGTCAAAAATTTCATTTTTAATTTTTAGCCATTTGTCAAAATTTTTCAAAAATTACAAATACTACAAAAACGGTACAAAATAGAGTGTTAGTTGAAGAGACAAATTTTCTCTAGAATTTTAAGGTGAATTCAAAAATGTAATAATATACCGGGTGTTTCATTTAAAATGGGAGTTAATAAAAAAAATAGCAAAAAAACAAAAGAAACCCACTTTAGAAGTATTCAACTGGAAAATCACCCATTTCACATCAATACACATTAAAAATGTAGTAAAAATGTAAAGTTTAAAAAAAATCGTTAGAGCCGTTTTTGAAAAAATCGAAAAAAACTGAAAAATCACAAGAGTAAACACCTACTTCCGGTTATGCGATTTTCTTCAAAAGCTTGCTGTCTCATCTACATAGTACACAAAACTTATATATGAAGTTTCAATGCCATACCTCTTTTCGTTTTTGAGATATTCTGTTCACAGACACACACACAGACACACACACACACAGACAGACCAATGAAAAAAAATATGTTTTTTGGGATCAGGGGACTCTAAAACGTGAAGATCCGTTGAAAACTCAATTTCGAATTTTTGGGGTGAATCCAATACTTCCTTTATAGTAAAAGGAAGTAATAATTAGAGCAAGCCATGGTATTGATCCGGAACCGGTAGCGGGGATACAATCAGAACTAACTGTCAAATATCAATAGATACCTCCAGTGCATACCTGACATTTAAAAAGATCATGTCCAGTTTTGTTTGATGTAAAATGCCTTTTTTACGACCGACCAGAAAATATGCAGTTTCTGGAGAATTTTTTCGCCAGAAAGTAACGTTTTACCGGTCAAGATCGGAAAACGGGCATGATGGTTTAAGAGCCAGCACAAAAATAGTTACGTCATTTCATTAAGAACATATTTTATCTTATACTCTCTTAACGTCGCTGATAATTAATTCAGAAGTCTTCCTGGTTTTAGGTGGTGGACAGAAGAGATATATATCTATTTCTTCTATCCCTTCGGAAAAGTATGTTTAGTTAGGTGAAACTGACCTGACAAAATGTCACGTATCCTTTTTAAATTAGGTTATAAATTTTTATCTTTGACAAACATTTTTAGCTATACGTGTATTTGTCAAATGTCAAAAATTATAACCTAATTTTAAAACGTATACCTGACATTTTGTCAGGTCAGTTTCACATAACTAAATATGATCTACTGGGGATGCTTTTCCCAAGGACCATAAGAAAATTAAATAACGAAAGATCGAATAAATTTGTAATAAGAGTCGCCTCTATGATACGTGTTATATGTTTGACAGTTCTGAAGTTTATTGTTAGTGGCACTGGCAGTCTAGGTACATCAAATTCAACGTTGTCAGGTTAGGTTTTGTTTTGTTTTTTTTTTTAATTAACAGATCAAACACGAGGACTTCCCAAAGCGATAGAGTCCTTAAACGACAGGAATATAACGTATATAACGGAAAAAAGCGTATCTAGCTACATTGACGATGAGGAAGACTCAATAGAGGAAGACTCCAAAGAATCATATACCTTCTTGGTGAATACGGAGGGATGGAGAGAGAACGAGGAAGATCAAGATAGGTTGACCACAGAACTTAGAACCATATTTACTCTGAAAGCAGCACTTAAAAAGGCCAGATCAGTAAATGTTATAGTAGCGACGACCAAAGGACAACATGCAAAACGAATAAGGAAAATGCTGGAGCTTGCTTTCAAAGACGAAAAGGTGGTCTTTGAACTACAACTCACCGCAAAAACCTACAAGGAAACCAATAACAAAACGGATGGCTGGAACTCTCTCAAGAAAAGGAAAGAGCTCAAATTTATGGAAATAAAACCAAATGAAGGAAAGGGTACAAGCTATGCAGAAATAATAAAAACCCTTAAACAAGGCATCAACACGGACGAAATACAAATACAAGTGGACAAGGTAATGAAGCTAAAAAACGGTAACGTAAGGTTGGCGTTCAGGGAAAGACAGGAAGGAGCGGCAGACGTTTTAAGCAACACAGCCAGACAGGTACTGGGAGAAGCGGCAACAAGGACACAGGTGATACAACCTAGAAGGAAAACTGTGATAGTAAGGAATATAGACCCAGTAGTAACTAGGGAAGAATTAATAACAACACTAAAACTCGCGCTCCCAAGAGAGACGGATACGCAGATAAATGTACATACGTTAAAAGAAGCATTCAAGGCAAGTACGCAAGTGGCAACAATCAGTCTTGAAGTGAAGGCCGCCCTTGCCCTCCTAAAGATGGGAAAAATAAGAGTAGGCTGGACATACTGCAATATAACAGACCTAATTATCCCGCAACGTTGTTTTAATTGCCTAGGACACGGGCACAAAGCAGAAACCTGCCAAAAAGAAAGACGAACCCAGAGGGAATCGTGTCTAAAATGCGGAAGACAAGACGGACACCGGGTAAAAGATTGCAACTACGATCCTCACTGCTATGAATGCAACGAGGACGGACATAGTGGCAGAACCATGAACTGCCCAGCTTACCGTGAGGCAGTCAGGAAAGAACGAGTAATCCGACAAGAAACTACGGAAAACAAACAAATAAGCAGCCGAGTCGGGAAGCCTATATCAAATGTGCAGGATGGGGCGACTCAAGTGCCTTCAAACGAATTTAAATAAAAGCAGAGCCGCCATGGCACTCCTGACGAAAACAGTACAGGAAAATAACATCGATATTTCAATTGTATCCGAACCGAATGTCAGGGGAGTAAGGAACGGACCGTGGTGGTGCAGCAAAAAAGAGGACGTGGCTATAAGAACTGAGGGTACCACCCGTAGAAGAGTAAACGAGCAAGGGTCAGGAGAGGGATACACCTGGATAAAGCTAGATAACTTGATAATATACGGATGCTACGTGTCGCCGAATATACTCATTGCAGAGTTCATCAAGGAACTAGGAAATCTGGAATCCAGCATTAAAACTCAAAGAAAAGAAAACACGATTATAATTGCAGGAGATTTCAACGCCAAATCCCAGGCCTGGGGGTCACCACAAACAGACCGACGAGGTCAGATTCTAACAGAGTGGATAGCCCAGTGGAATTTAGAAGTGGCGAACATCGGTGAAGAACCCACGTTTGTTAGAGGAGACTATGGGTCGCACCTAGACATAACTCTGAACACCAAAAACATAAAAACCCAAATCCACGATTGGAGAGTCACAGATGATGAAAACTTGAGCGACCACAAGAACATCGAATTTGAAATCCATTTGGAAGAAAGTGAGAGGGAAAGGAAGAGAAAACCCAGGAAAACGACAAGCAGGGGATGGAGAATTAAATTAGATAAGATGGATCTCCTAGTAAATCGCATCGAGGAAGAGTTAGATAGAAGGAGCGGAGAGATAAATTACTCACCCGAAGAATTTAACGAAATTATGAATATTGCGTGTAATAAAACCTTCGATAGAAAATTCAACGTAGAAGGTAGAACGGGGAACTACTGGTGGAACGAGAACATAGCAGAAACAAGAAGAAACTGTATCCAGGCTAGAAGAAGGATGACACGCAAGAATACTAACCGAAATCTAACCGAAGATGAGAGCGAAATCTAACCGAAGATGAGAGACGGACCCTGAAGGAAGATTACAACGACTTGAAGAGAGCATTAAAAAAAGAAATATTGAAAGCCAAAGATAAAGCCTGGACCGATCTATGCGACGAGGTTGAGAATGATATCTGGGGAAGCGGATATAGATTAGTAATGAACAAATTAAACATAAGACCACAAACAAACCTGACACCAAAAGAAAAGGTAGAAGAAGCAAGAAGACTTTTCCCGGAAGATACTGAACAAGAATGGGACCAAGTAATTCCGGCAGAAATCGGTCAAGAAGACAACCCCGTACGCTTTACAGAGGAGGAAGTATTAATGGCAGCAAGAAGACTAAGAAGCAATAAGGCACCTGCGCCGGACCCACATGCCGGCGGAGATAATTAAAACGGTATTGAATAAATTCACAACATATTGCACAGCAATGTTCAACAAGCTGTTAGAAGAAAAACGTTTCCCGGATGTATGGAAGAGTAGTTAAGGTGTGCGGGTTCTAATACACTTTGCATAATAGGCCCCGCCCCCTGCCTTAAAAATTGTGGGCGTGTCTGTGGTGTGTTGTGATTGGTTGTGGTGGGTGTGATTATCATAAATAAAGATGGCGTGTTGTGTGTATCTGTGCTGTGATTGGTTGTGTATAATGTGAATGGCGTCGATGGGCGTGTCTGTGTAGTGATGTTCGTCCAATAAGCGTCGTGTATTAGGTAATGTGTTGTGTCGGCCATTTTGTTGGTGTTCGCCTTGGGCGGTCGTATTATCCGGTCTGCAAAGAGCGTAAAAAAATCCTGTCTCGACATGTAGCTGTGAGTGTGTTGACCTTTGTCGGGCGCGCGCGTTAGCTGGAATGTGGGTCATTGTGCGGAGAATGATTAGTCGAAACTGGTATGTTTAGTGGGGCCCCAGTTCGGGTGTAAGATTAGTCGGGTTCATTGGAGTTTGTTGGCCCTGGTGGGTCAATTATATTTTTGCGCGTCGATGTTATTTTGCTTGCTAAATATTTATTGGGCCCTGTTAATGATTAGTCGAAACTGGTATGTTTAGTGGGGCCCCAGTTCGGGTGTAAGATTAGTCTGGTTCATTGGAGTTTGTCGTCCTTGCCCTGGGGGGTCAATTTTGCGCGGCGCTTGTAAGATGTTATTTTGCTTGGTAAATATTTATTGGGCCTGTTTAGATGGTGGGTTGTAAAAGTTGCCCGGCCCTTCTTAATTGATTATTCTAAGCGCTTAATGGGGGGTCTTTAATTGAATTGTTTTACTAAGAAATTGGTTGTACGTGTTGTGGTAATAGAAGGTTCGAGTAATGGGGGAGTTAATATATATTGATAGAAATGTGATGGCCGACATGTGCATCTTTATCGATACGCTAACCGACGGCATATTTGAGATGGGAGTTCACTCCACGCATACTATCATGTATGTTAAATTGTTGATTGAGCGAGCCGCAGGTATTCCTGTACGTGATCAGAATTTGTTATTTCGACTAGAGGAGTTGGATAATTGCATGATGCTGCGCGATCTTGGCATTATTAATGGTTCTTCGCTCACACTAGTGTTGTCTATGCGGACGGGTAGGACAAGACCTCAAAGATGAATGTATTTTTAGCGATGTGTTTTACATATATTCAAATATTTCCCAGCCGACGCAAACAAAGTGAAAGATAGAGATTCAGGGATTTTACTTTCTGCCGATCTAATAGTGGAATTTTTAAGTAGTTAAATCGTACCTGAATAGCTTCAAATATTTCCCAGCCGACGCTCAGGAATTTTACTATAAAAAACTGTTTTGCGCGATGTGCGTAAAATTAACATAATTATATGCAAATGGGATTCTGTCGTTCGAATAGTGGAATTTTAAGTAGTTAATTATAAAAATGTTTTACATAACAGCTTTCAGCTGTCGTTAAACTTTAGCAAAACCGGTAGAAATGAGCTGGATATTTCCACTAGATACTGGTGATGGAAGCGGGGAGTGTTTCTATTAGTATATAAATAGGTATAGAAATTCAGATAAATTTAAAGTGATCGTGCTGAGAATCCCACAATTTTAAACGCATTACGACAAGTTGGCGCAGTTATTTTTGAGTGAGTAAAATGGCTTCATTTATTTCGCAACTAAATAAACTTGGTACGATTGTCAAGAAGCCGAAACTAAATCCAGAAGAAGATCTCACAATCGGACAAAAATACCGAATAATTTCTTTAAGATCGGGAGTTGCCCCGAAAGCCAGTTACAAGTACATCATTTGCGAGTTAGAGGACGGGATAGTATTTTTACCTAAACGTCTCTGTGATGCCCTAACAGCGGACGATATAGAATTAATGAACACGAAGAACATTATGCTGATTTACTTGGGTATGGAAAACGTCGGCAAGCAGCATAATACACCATCATATTCCTTTGAGGAGCAAGAATAAAATTAGGTAAGTTTGATTTTTAAATTAATACTTGAAATGCTAATCTGGATTGTATAATCTTTCGCAGAATTCTCCTCATACTCTGACGAGTCATCCTACAACATCAGGAACCATTACAACTTGCTGTAAGTCTCACTTTTTTTGTCCTCGTTAGTAGCTTGCTTTGGTTTTTAATAATTACGAAATGTACATATCCGAACACGGATATCGTCTTGACCATACTAAATATGAAGAAATATGTGATGGATGTGAGCATTGGTATCTATGCGGATATCCGGCCATGTATGAGCGTACACAAAGACTAGAATATTGTCACTCAGAGTGTAGCGTTTTTCTATCAGATGCGCTAGTTAAGTCTGTCGATCAATTTGTAAAAAATCAGTCTAGTTTGTCGAAGGAGCAAGTAAATTTGATAATATATAACTACCTAAAATCTATTAAAAAGTTATACGCGAAAGTTAACAAAAACATAAGGAAAGAACTCGAACGCTCATTTGAATCATTAAAATTGCTGAGAGTTCAAACGTGCTCATTTGAAGTATAATGTGAATCAATAAAAAAATTTATGTCAATAAATATTTAGTCAAGTTTCGAAACGTGCATTTGATACACTAAAATTTTAAACTCAAATAGAATGGAAACCGCAGATTCTCTCGGAGAATTGAACAAAAACGTAGTTAAAATTTTGAAAAGGACATATTTGGCTTTACAATCAACATACGGCGGTGGTGGTGACAACTCTGGCGATGCTAATATTAAAATGTGGATCAATTATTGTAAAACAACTGCGACATTACTTCGACGAGGTTTGCAAAATTGTGATACAGTGGGGTCTAAGAGGAAAATTGAGAATGAATTATGCCTCATAAAAAAATTCAAAATTTGTTTCAATAGACTTCTTTCGCGCAATATTCGACACAGAAATACCATTGGATCGCGAGTTGTTTGGGAGAATTACAAATCTGCGTTTCATAAAAGAATTCAAAGTGCTATTATTGTCAATCTAAAGCATACCAAAATGGTTGCATTTCTTGAAGATTGTTACAAATTATTGAAAATTCGCATAACCAATTTGTTCAGCAGACAAAACACGGTACGCAATTTTAAAATTAATTTTAGTTTTTGTGGCGAATTTAGTAAAACGTTTGAAGACGCCGAAGAACCCATTACTGACTATAAATATTTCAATACAAGAAATTTTATAATCGAAAATGCTTTTACGGTAGTGGAACAATGGTTTCAGGAAAATATTGTAGACACAATTCTAAATCAAATTAGTGAGTTTGTAACTACAGGTTCTGGGTGGCGTCTGACTCAAATAGTGTCCTTATATGTAAACATAAACTCATGTGAACGACTGTTTAATGCAGCAGCAGCTCCTCATATTGATTTACCGGAGCAAATCAAATATAAGAAAGCTGTTCTAAATTTGCCGAGCAATAATCTAGATTGTTTTTTCATTGCTGTAGCTAGTGCTATCTGTAAGCCTAAAGGCAATCCATCCCGCTTAAGTGCCTACCCCCACTATAGTACAGTTTTGACTACAAATGGTTTTACATTACCAATGTCGCTGAATCAAATTCCGAAATTTGAGCAAATAAACAAAATATCAATTAACGTTTACATTCTGAAATTGAAAAAAGGTAAATTTATCACGCTACCGACGTATTTAACCAAAAATAAATTAGATAGTCACGTTAACTTACTAATGTTAGAGGAAAACTATGATGCGGAAGAAGATGATGAAAAATTAGAAAATGCTTTTACTAATGTCGATTTTAATTTTCATGATGATGATGATGATGATGATGGCTGCGACGATCTAAATTTTTCAGAAAGATTAGTTGAGGCAAAGCGAAGGCATTTTTGTTGGATCAAGAGTCTTTCTCGTTTAGCAGTTTCGCAGATTAATAAACATAAGGCTCGATTGTACATTTGCGATCGATGCTTACAATATTTTTATAAAGAGGCTAAATTATCAGCGCACATTCAGGATTGTAATCAATTGAATGAGTGTAAAATCATATTGCCGTCAGAAAAGAATAAATGGCTTTCGTTTAAAAACGTTAGAAACCGTATTGATTTGCCTTTTTCCATATTCGCAGATATTGAATGTCTTTTAAAAGTAATTGGCGACAACGATCTACCATCGAAATTGCAGCCAAATGCTTGCAAAACAGTAAAATATCAAAAGCATAAGGCGTTTAGTATGGGGTACTACTTTCACAGCACCTATGATGATAATTTATCATATTTTAAGCAGTACAGGGGTAAAGATTGTGCTGGATGGTTTGTTAATGAGCTAACATCGGTTGTAGATAATTATGGAGACTTCTTTTTTAAAGAAGTTCCCATGGATCTTACCACTGTTACAGCAATGAGTCCAAACATGAATTGTCATATTTGCGATAAGTCCTTCAATTAAACGAACAAGTTTGCAGGGATCACTGTCATATCAGCGGTCGCTTCAGGGGTTTTTAGCCACCAAAGCTGCAATTTAAACTATCGCATTTTTCCGGTGATTCCTGTGGTATTCCATAATTTTAGTAATTATGATTGTCACTTCATAATTAAAAAAGTTGCTACCGCTGTAGACGGTAGAATTGAGCTAATTCCAATAAACAACGAGAAGTATATATCGGTGACGAAAACTTGGGGAAATTCTCAGATAAAATTTAGATTTATTGATTCATTCAGGTTTATGGATTCATCGTAGACCAGTTAGCGTCGTATCTCAAGGAAGACGACTTCAAAATTCTTAAAAAGAATAATGCAAATTTAAGTTTGAATCAATTACAGTTGCTAATGCGGAAAGGTGTATTTCCTTATGAGTATGTAGATTCTTTTCAAAAATTAAGCGAAACATCGCTACCGGATATGACTAAATTTTATAGTTCACTTACTTTGAAAAATGTTTCTTCCGAAGATTATGCACACGCTAGCAAAGTTTGGACGGAATTTAATATAAAAGATTTAGGCGAGTACAGCGATTTATATTTGAAAACCGATATCTTACTTTTAGCCGACGTGTTTCAAAATTTTCGAAAAATGTGCAAAGATATTTTCGACTTAGATGTTTTGCATTATTATACAATTCCCGGCTTTGCATGGGACGCAGCTTTAAAAATAACTGGAATTCAACTAGAACTCCTCATATGCTTCTCTTTGTGGAGCGCGGCATACGTGGAGGAATTAGCCAAGTTATTAAACGCTACAGCGAAGCTAATAATAAATACATGGCTGATTATGACAATCAATTACCCTCTAAATACCTCGTTTATCTTGATATTAATAACATGTATGGACTCGCAATGAGGGAGGCACTACCCTTTGGAAACTTTGAATGGCTCTCCTCCGACGACATTCAAAATTTTGATGTTTGCACTATAGCTGATGATAGTGAAACGGGATACATTTTAGAAGTGGATATTGCTTATTCACAACACTTGCACGACCATCACAAAGACTTTCCTTTCTTTTCGGAGAATAGAGTGCCGCAAGGCTCAAAATTTTCGAAATTAGTTACAACCCTATACGATAAAGAAAAATATGTAATTCACTACAGGAGCCTTAAGCAAGGTATTTCTTTCGGTTTATCAATTAAAAAAATTTATAGAATATTAAGTTTTCGTCAGAAAGCTTGGATGAGGGACTATATCGATCTAAATACTCGTTTAAGAGGATTAGCAGACAATGAATTCAAAAAGTATTTCCACAAACAAGCAAATAACGCATGTTTCGGTAAAACGATGGAGAATGTTCGTCGTAGGAGGGACATAAAATTAGTGTGCAAGTGGAAAGGTCGTTTCGGGGCTGAATATTATATTTCGAAGCCAAATTTTCACAATCGGACAATAATTAGCAAAAAATTAGTTGCAATTGAGTTGAACAAAACAGAAATTTTAATGAATAAACCAGTCTATGTCGGAATGTCAATACTGGACATATCCAAAACATATATGTATGACTTTCACTATAACTATATAATGCAAAAATTTGTTAATAATAATATGCTTTACACCGACACTGATTCATTTTTGTACGAAATACATACTGACGATTTTTACAAAACTATGATAGACGATATTCATCGATACGATACGAGTGACTACCACCCTCACAATATTTACGGCGTTCCCTTAGTCAATAAAAAGAAAATTGGTCTAATGAAAGACGAACTAAAAGGTGAAATAATAACACATTTTGTTGGATTAAAGTCTAAAATGTACAGTTTAAAAGTTAATAACAAGTGTAAAATTAAAAAGGTGAAGGGGATTGTAAAACATGTCGTGCGAGAAAAATTAACCTTTGAAAATTACTATTCTGTGCTTAGAGATGGAATAGCAGTTTCTTGCAATCAAAATAGAATTAGATCCTTCAAGCACAAAGTTTATACTACACATCAAAACAAAATTGCTCTTAGTAACAAGGACGATAAGAGATTTATTATGCCCGACGGCGTATCGACATTGCCATGGGGTCATTATAAAATATGCGAAATAATAACAAAGCAAGCTAATTTGAGTGAGGACAAGGAGTGTGAGACTAGTTTAGTTTAGTATTTTAAGTGTATATATTTAAGAAATATCGTTATTTGACTAATATAAATTTAGGTAATATTCTAGTTTAATGGTGTCAGCACTACTAACATCCTATGTACTTGTGTATGCAATTGGTCGTCTAATAAAAAAAGATTATATTGAGCGCATTTTCTTCTTTTTGTGTCATAAATTTAAGTAGCATTCACACTACAAGCTGTAGCCCTTTTTATAAATAAAACAAGAAGTTCGGTTAAACAACATTTATTTTTACTAAACATCAACTGAGTACATTTTATTATAAAAGTATATTACACAACACCTTAAAATTGTCAATACAACAGCATTTAATAAACTTAAATAATGAAGAACTAATACATAATTATTTCACATCGCAAAACTGAAAATAAACATATCAATATTTAACTCCTAAACATGCACCTAAAACATAAAAATTACTTAAAGAAGTTGCAATTAAAATCTTAAGATAATAAAAGTAGCATCCTCGCAGCCGCCGACGCCGTCGTTAGTGCAACTGTTTACGCCTGCAGCAAAAGGCTGTTCTTATCAATCCATGATTTTTCATTGATTCCCAGCCACTTCACATACATCTGATTTCCTTTCTTCTTCAAAATTTTTTCGATAAGGTAGACATCCGGATGATTGGTTTTCTGCAGCTCCAATTCATAGAAAGTGCCAGCAAGGGGAGTGTCATGTGCATCTTTCAGTTTATAAGATGCGGGATTGGTATTCTGAGTTTTTGTAATAGTAAATAACTCTGTGGACCAGTTGGGTGTGAAGCCGCGAGAAAAAACACCTTTATATTTGCTAATTCTGACAACATCTCCAACTTTATACTTTGGATTGTGGTGTGGCGATCTTACTTGAAAATCTGTATAGACTAATAATTTAGTATCAGGCTTTACATCATTTGGAGCCATTTTAATGGTCCTATGCTTAGTTTCGTTATATTTTGCAACTATATCTTGCAGCACATCTATCCACTTATACTTTCCACGTAAACTAAATGATTTGTATAATTTGCCTTTAATTGTTCTAATAACTCTTTCAACGATGGCTGCTTTAATGCTACTGTATGTGGAATAGTGGTTAATGTGATACTCACGCATTAATTCTTTAAAATGACTATTGTAAAACTCTTTTCCGTTGTCTGTCTGCAAATTATGTGGCGAAATTTTGCTATCACGAAGAATACTTTTCATAGATTTTGTAACTTCTCTACCATTCTTAGTCTTTAATGGTCTCGCCCACAAAACTTTTGAATAGCAATTAATCACCATTAAAATGTATCGATAACCTTTATTTGCTCTTGCATATGGTATAAATTCAGCCAAATCTGCTTGAAATAGATCAGAGTATCCTTTAATGGACGTGCGAAGTCTAGGAAAATTTTTTCTAGCGCTACGATGTAATTCGTCAACAACTTCCAATTTCTTATTCGACATCATCGGTGCCGCTACCGCCGCCGTACAATCTTGCGGATGTGGCGATTGGCTCGTCTGTCAATGCGGCGGAGGCGGATGCGACGCTTCTTTTCGCGCAGAAGTTCCTTTTCCTCCCTCAGAGTTCGTTGTATTTTATACCAGCTGATTCGTATATCTGCTATTATCTTTGTTGGTAAAGGTAATTTTTCCATCTGTCGATGCTGGTATATACTGCCAGCTACTTTATTTACGCATATGCGATATAATGATGATGGGTTTTGGCGGAGTATTTTCTTAGGGGGAGGTAAGTAGGTGTGTAGATCCTTGTAAGCTTCTGACCAACATATTGTCCCACTCAGCGCACATAGTAAAGGTATTTTCATTAAATACATATCCATTGACACAACTAAAAAACAAGTACCAGAATCGAAAATACGGGCGCGCGCGCGCTACTTGGAAAAATTTATACGGCCCGTCTGAATTGGTCGGCGCTACAGTATAATTGGCTCATCGTCAGTGTTGCGCGCCCCTTCACTAATCAGTAAGAGAGATTGGGAAAGTGGAGAGGAGGGTATTTAGGGTTTTAAAATGCCATATAGTCTAATTATATCATCAAGTGTTTCTTCTGCTGTTGTACCACCTTTTGTCGGAGGAGCTATCGGTATATTTAAATGATTATATAAATCATTACATCGTTTAATTAAAATCGGAAAGGCCTTCATTACAGCTACAACACCATCCTTGGTATTATCTACAGTCGTTTTTAATTGCAACATTTTCTCGTCCACATATTTTTTATTGGCGACATCGGTTTCAGATGTTGGTTGTGCAAGTGATGTAATCCGCTTGTTTCTAGCATCGAAGAACTGCGATTTATTATCCAACTTTAAACAATTTCTTTTCGCCGCATCATGTTTGGAATCAACATATCTTTTATTTGTCGCATCGTTTCCAGCGACAGGATTTGCTAGTTCGCCGATCACTTTATTATTTGCGCTGAACTTGCCGTCGCTAGCAACTCTCAAACATTTTGCTAGAGTTTCATTGGCGGTTGCAGCAATAGCAATTCGGACGTACTTTTTAGTGGAAACATCTGAGTCGTCAACCGGATCTGCAGCTCCAATTAATCTCTTTCCCCGAACATTGACAATATCCTCACCATCATTAACTACTAAAGTACTCTTCTTATTTACGGCGTCGTAATTTCCTTGCGGATCGCCAACATTGGTCATTCTTTTGCCGCTAATATCAAAATCTTTTCCGTCGCCTGTTAATTTGAAACCTACACCAGGCGGCCCTTGCCTCACCTTTACATCTCCCGCAGCATGTTGGGGATGATATTCTCTCCCGAATTTATCAACTACCATGTTTTCAGAGTATTTTTAGCCTATCCTGTGTGCTGCACGCAGCTCTCTATAACTGATCAGCTAGTAATAGCGAAGCTCCTAAACTACAGAATAATTTATGCAATAATACCCTCCTCACGCAATTCGGAAATGATTGAAATAATTTCATTTCTATTCTGCAAACTGTTGTTACCTGCAGCATTCGCTGCTACTAATAAGCGCAACCGCTGCACTAATTCCCTAGGCGTATTCCAAAAGACATATTCGACGGATTTGTTATTCAGCTGTTTAAATGTCCTTTTACGCGAAAGTTTAGTACGACCAAAACCGCCACTACCTGTTTTCTTTAGATAAGGTTTAATAAAACGTTTAAATTTCAGTTGGTCGAGTTTACAATTTTGCCGGCTTCTGTACGATGCGCATGTGACTGCAATATAATATCTCTGTAATTGCGCAATCATTTTGTTTTAAAGCACTTTCCTCTGCTGCGGTTAAATTTCTTATGCGTGAGTAATGTGTACAATCCTTAGTGCCGGTATATCGCTTAGTATTAACTACGATATCTTTACCTGAAATGCGTACATTTGATTTACCTATTTCCCATGTATTCGATTTGGGTTTATAATGAAGCGCAAAACGAGGAGCGATCTACATTTTCGCTATCTTACGACTTAGTAAGCGTGCATAATGTTGAGGCAATTCATGGTATCTATTCATCTCATCATCGTCACTACCCACCATCAGCATCATCTTCCTTCTCACCATCGCCACCACCAATATCGCCATAATCGACACCATCAATCATCATCATCATCATCATCATCATCGGCGATAACGTTGCTGCTCTCGGCAGCTTCTGACTTAATTATTGGTAATTCATCTTTCTTCGAAATATGTAATACACCTGGGCGGTGCTGAGCTGTAGAAGCTGTCGATTTCACAGCAGTTTCTATTCCTTTTAATGGCTCTATTATTTGTTTATGAACATCGCGATATATCTGTTTCAGCTTTAGCTTTGTCTCGCCTAAAATCTAAAAATTTTTTTCGAACTATTTTCGCAGCGTCGGCTGCCTGCCGCTTCAGCAGCTCAGTACTGCTGCTCATTGTTATCGCCAGAATGAATTACTTAGTATTTTCAATGCATATATAAGCATCGAATCCTTTACGGTACCTGCCTTGATAAGAGCACTATCTTTGACAATTACACTAAACCCGTGTGTATCGACACCATTCCAACACTCATTACAAATATCTCTAAATTTTTGGAAGGACATATCCGCGCCGACATGATCGTCATAAATATGCTTAAGGTTCAAGTCGTCCTGTTTAAACAGCACCAACATATTTGCATTGTCTCGTATTAAATGTTTGGGAGTCCTCGCATACGACTGACTTAGATAAAATACATCAGTACCGCTATGGCGACCCATACTAAAGAATTTTCGAATTTTGTCTTGTTTATCGCACACAATATCATCGAAAATAAATATAGTATCTTCTTTAACTTCATCTGGCGATATAATTGCTTCGTTCTCATTATATTCCGAATACCCCATACCCTCGATAGATTTAAGCACTTCTCGCAGGAACTGATATTTTGACTGATTAAGCGATTTTGAATAGATGCATACATTTTGAAAGCGCAATCCGTTTGCACTTATAATTAGACTTATCATTGTAAGAGTTTTTCCACAATTAGAAGGTCCGCAAAAAATGCAGCGAATTGTCGGCGGGAATAGATCACCATGTTTGGATGTTAAGGAACTGCGATGATCATGAGCAAGATCTAAAATTGTCAAGGACAATTTCTGTTTAACGATTTTCATGATTCTGAGCTGAATTTCAAAATAGCGTAAATTTATAGTTAGAAGGATGTATGAATGTATCGCGTAACATCTTCAGTAAACGGATTGTATTCCATCATGGCGTCATGCAAAATTACACAATAAGCTTTAGTTGTAGCCGCAAAGTTATTTGAGGATTCAAATTCTAGTCTTATATCGACGGTGGAATCTTTTAAAGATTCTTGCTGTTTGGAGCAATCTATTACGAAAATTGGACAACTTTTATACTCGCTGTAAGTAAGCAAACACTTATGAGGCTCTTTTCCGTAGTACTGTGCGCGGAAACGGCTGTAATTTAAAAATGCCGTAACGTAGTCGTCGCTATCAAAATCGAGGTGCATGCGTTGATAGGGAAAAACTTTGAGAATTGAGATAGACTTTTAAATCGGTTACGCTTGAGTGCATGAAATTAGTCGGATTTCCGTTTCTAACATTCGTGTTCTCTCGCTGCAGCGCTACTAGCATCCACCGAGGTTTTTCTAATTCATTCGAATTTTTTATTCTCCATACTTGTGATTTTGCATTATTAAATGAAGGCAATTCGTGCAATTCCCATTGTCTAAATGGCATCACAATAGACGAATTCATCTTCAGTTCATTCATTAGATCGAGTTTTAGCTCATCACCTAATGTAATATGGGGAACTTCCCACGAAACTTTGGTTATAGTAAAATCAACATCAGTTCCAGCATCCCCATCTCACTTTTATAACAATTAAAATCATTCTTTGAGCGTATTAATACAAGTTCAGACCTCATATTTACTATAGCTTTTCTATAATCCTCTGCAAAACCGAAAATTGTGTTTAATGGGATGATGCACGAAAATCGTCCATTTGTAAAAACTTGTTGAGCTCCGTTTGTTACTTTATCCCAGCTAGTGCAGCTGAGTGCCAAATCAATCTGCAGTATGTGACACTATACCTTTAATTGTGCTCGTTATTCCAGGCTGTCTGCAAATATCTATTACTTGACTGCTACCCAAAATCAATTGCATTTCGGAGAAGAAAAAATATGCAGCATTATTGACAATAGTATACGGTTTCCCGGCAGTTTTTGGCTTATACGTACCTTTAATGCAAGATGTAACTATCATACATAGACGTTATTATATCAGAACTTTGAATTTCAATTCTAATTGCATCCGAATGATTGCATTCAACGTAAAAGGTAGGTATGTATGATAATCTTCTTTAGTAATTGATGTATCATAATAAGGCCTTCTAAAAATACTCAACTTATCTACATCATTATACTTGGAGCGCTTCAAGTTTATTTTTCTTTTTAGTTTCTAAATTTATAGCTTTACGTTTTCTCATCGACGATGCCCATATTATCAATTTTGTTTGCGATTTCGGTGTTGGTGGCGACGGTGTTGGTGGTAACAACTGCGTCCCTGTTTTGATAATACTGCGTAACCCAGTGACTGAAGAAAACGTACGTCACTATCTATCAATGCGCCTGCTGTTGTTGCTGTTCTTGTTGCTACGTCTTGCTGGTGACAAGGCTGTTTCTGAATGGAATGTGGTTTATATGAATATCCTGTTTTATATATAAAAATCTACACCCATCTCTGCTGCTACTGCTACTACTGTTCGCGTATAAGTTCTAATCGAACGCTGCTAAATGTATCCTCAGAGAGGTTTATTAAATTACCTCGATAATCTACAAACCTTAAGCTTATATTACTAATTTCGCTAACATTCACTGGGAAATAGATTACGTGTGAAATCTCCTTTTCTAGAAAATAACCTGGAGTGTACGCTAATACCAAATTCGAAAATGCTGTGACACAACGTATTGTTTCGATACGCGCCACTTGTAATATTTGTATCTATAAATATATTTGGCGTCGAAATTATGTCTACGTCTTCGTGGGAAGTATGTTTCGTTTTTGCAGACAAAACTCTACTACCAAATCCTAACATTCGACCAATACTGTCAGTTTTGCTAAAATCTATATCATATATAGATTCAATTTCGCACTTTAATGTATTGTTATTAGCTCTCAATTTAAAAGCTGCTTCCGCCTCATCTCGATTATCACTAATTTTTGACTTTATATAATCGGCTATTTCGTCCAGTTCGTAACTACCACTTTCTATTACTATCTCCTTATCACCATCGTAATAAAACTTATTATTTCCCCTGAAAATGTTGCGCACCGTATTGCAAGTATATAAGTTAACCAAACCCAAGGAATATGTATAATTTGAATCCAATTTTATCGGAGGAAATATATCTCCTGTAGAGATAATATTACCCTTGCCTACTATATTGAACGTCCGAATCATGTCGAATGACTAATTAAACAACTATCGGTTCACTCTTTTTGTCTAAAAATTTCAGACATAAATGTCCGCAGATATATGTATTATAATTCTGCTCTTGTTCGTAATTGTAGAACACTTTACAGCCTCGAAAATACTTTAACACTTCAACTGGCGGTCTTAAATCTCCAAAGGGGTCGTAGTAGAGAACTCGTTTACCATCTTTCTTATATGCTACCCAATGAGTTCCCGCACCTTTATCGTCATCCAAATTTACAACTCCTCGCTCTATGCAGAATGGCTTCGAGGGCAATGACGTGCGCATGTAGACCCCCCTAAACTTGGGAATAAATTTCATCCCATAGTTCTCCAAGTCAACGTTGGTTAAAGCCCTTCGAGGCAAGTTATTTAGTTTTTTAACGGCTGCTTCTGTCGCTGCTGACGCTGTCGACGATTCTTGTTCGACGCCGCCGTGTGTTTTTTAAAATATAAAGCACCACCTTTTTTATACGGTTTTAAATAGAGAGCCTCTCCTTTCTTGCTTTTTGCTATAATCTCCATGCGTTTATTATGACGCTCACCTTCTTTAAACTGCCTATTTGTAGCTTTAGCATCGTGTATAACCTTTGCGACACCAGCAACTCCGCCTGCAAGACTTCCGAGAGCTGAAAGTCCTGCAAAAATTGGTAGCAAAGGCAATATCCCGCCTTTCTTCGTATCTGGGATTGGTATTATTCGTGGTACCTTAATTTTTCGTTTTCCTCCGATCGTTTTAATGACACGTTTAGCAGCAACAATGGCATTTTTTATGAAATCGCGCTCGCTACTAACGCCTTTACTGCTGCGAGCCAATGCAGTTTGGATTTTCTTAACAACACCGCCTTTAAACGCAACACGTTTGGCTGCTTTTCTTGCAATACCCTTGCCGCGGCTGCGAGCCAATGCAGTTTTTATTTTCTTAACGGCACCACCTTTAAACGCAACACGTTTGGTTGCCTTTCTTACAATGCCCCTGCCGCGACAGCGCCGACGGCGACGTTGCTGTCGGCGCTCATCGCCACCGCCATCGTCACTACCATTCTGCACAACCCCTAGACCTAATTTTCGTTTTACTTTCATAGTTGTAGCAACTGACCAAGCTGCAACTTTTTCGCCAAATGGTGTTGCTTTCGATTTGGCTCGCTCCCACGCCGCTTCTTCTAAAACTTTATCGGCCTTATGCCGCTCTTTTAAATCGCTGTTTCTAGAATACGCAATATCGTGCTCTTTACAATATGAGTCCAACGGATTGACACCTTGGTCACCCCGAAGTAATCTTTTTTTCAAATGGGTTCCAGGTCCGCAAAAATTATAACTAGGAATATGAAGCTCGAATGGTAGCTTATTAATAAGACTATTTACGACGCCCTCACCACTAGCGAATGTTAACATTTGAAGTGATTTATTAGCAGAAAGGCTATTTATACCGTCTACGTCATGAATCACAGTAATTAGCGTTCGCTATAAGTGCGTTAGCTCCGACAAAAAGTTGTTTTGGCAAAACACTAGAAAATTCTGCAGTCGAACCTCGATCGAACTCTAGGATAATGCAATTTTTTTACTAATGTTGATTGTCAGGTAGTCGCTGCGAACAACATTGCACCAAGTTTCTTACTATTCTACTCATACGCTGGGTGTAGAAATAAAACGCTAGCATGTGATAAATCATTTATTATCTTCGGTAAACATACAAAAAAAATGTTACATAATCTTATACAATTATATATAAAAACTTAGTCTATGGTTAGTTGTGATAATTTAACATTTAACAGATCATAATTGTTAGTATTAGAGCTAATTCTTAAGGATGACATAAATTCTATCGACAAATTTTTGTTAACATAATAAATATTAATGTCCCTTTTCAATTGCGCACATTTTATAATAAACATTACAAGTTTTTGTTTATTATACATATGTTTCGCTTTCAGGCGAACTTGGTGTTTGGTATAAGATCGGACTCGTCGGCCGGATAGCGCACTCCACATCATAAACTAGCTGATCTGGATAAAATTTTATAATTTCCAATACGGCCAGATAGCTGTATAAATCAAACTTAGATAAACGGTCAACAGCACAAAATTTATATGTTCGGCGCAATATAAAATATTGTTCCGCAAGTTATCTTTGTGATTATTTGAAATCTCTAGCATACCAACAAGTTTATAAATGTACTTTCTATAAAACAAATCCAAATTTAGATCGCGTAAGCGCTGAAAATGATTATTAATAATGTCGCCCAAAGAATATAATTTAGCAAATTCCTGCTCTTCCAATATTAGCATTTGATGGTTTACAAAAATACCTACACATTTTTGGGTATGCTCAACCTTATATTCCAAGGCAACGCGATCGTTTACAGTGACGAGGCGAACTTTTGCTTGCAAGCCAGAAAATTCACTTGCTGTACGAAAAAAATTTCTAAACTGTAATTCAACATAACATGTAGATAATGCGTTCCAATCTTGCTCCCTAAAGAGCACTTCTTTGTCGGCACAAAATTTTTCTACACATGCAATTTTTAACGCTGGTATAAATGCTTCTCTGCTGTCATTAATAAATCCCACGGCTGCAATATGTGTATGCTCACACCACACATTCGGTTCTTGACCCAAATTGTACTGCGCACTTGATATTAATGGAGATATTTGCTTTGCATACTCTTTCTCGCTATTGCTGACTGCACCTTTTCCCCTAATATTACCATCTTGGACGAGATTGCTACAATTATCAATATCCATGACGCGACAATTGCAGCGTCTGTTTACTACTGAAACTACTACATAATTTAATTACGCTAAATAAATATAATTGCTGAAGTACATGCGCACTCTACGCTACATGAAAAACAGAACTCCTATTGGCACAAGTCATTCACCTACACCTTTTGCAAATAACATACTAACAAGGTCAAGCTCCAGGCGTATTGCAGCGATCATTTGGACTTTGCACAAGCACCTGTTGGAGCCTGCAAAATCAAGTTTGTTGAACTTCGGAAAATTTACTTATGCTATTACGTCACGTACGCCCCGCTGTGCGCGACTATTAACCGAAACTCCGTATTATTCTTACCAATGGCCTATATCCGAAATAAGAGCACACTAATGTGACTTGTATAAAAAACAACGAAATTGAAAAAAGAGTAAATCCATCCCAATTATTTTCATAATTACCATTACGCAACTTATATGTATCTAGTTTCCATACTAACGAATTCCAACGGCTCTCGAGATGTATAAAATTGGAATATATATACCTAATTTTATAGAAAAGTAAAGACTTATCCGGTGCAGCTTGACTATTGTTGTTAAACAAATTTCCGCTAAACGCATATACGCGACTTTCATTTATATATATTAATTGCATAGCTATCCACTCAGATGGCCATGAACAATTCCTTTCTACATTTCCATTATTCGAAAACGCAGTGCACATGTATGCATTGTAACCGATTCCCAAGGGCCGATGGACAATTAAAAAATTATCGTTTATAGAAGCAAGAATCAAGTAAAGAACTTGCAGTCGGAACATAATGACCATTACTGAATTCTAAGCCTGTAAATGAGCCTTTTCATAATAATCGCCCCCTTTTGGTGCAGCCGCCGCCGAAACTCTTTTCTTCTGTATGCATGAAATACATTGAAATTTTTGCATCGGAACGCCATCCAATACATCTCCTGTCGCACCTTCTTTTACGTTCGGAAAATGATCCCAACAGTATTCATAATCGCAAAATTCTTTTTGCAGCCAATTAGGTAGTTTATTAAATTCTCTAGCTATATCCTTAACAAAATATTTTCTTAGAATATGTAAAGGTGTGGAAATAATTTCCTCTACTGTAATACACATGGTGATTTCTTTACCGACACCACTACTACAATACAACTCAGCGAGCTTCGCAAAACCTTTTACACGAATTCCAAGATTCAGTTACAAAACTCAATTTCTTTTCCAAACTATCGCGATCGCGTTTGCATTCATCATATTTCGCCAACGTAAACTCACAATCAATGGCAAGACGTGTCAAATTATTTTCTAGAGAAATAGACTTAAATTGTAAATACTCTAATTCTACTTTATCGTCACCACACTCTATTTCACGTTTCCTCGTTGTAGCAGCATCACTGTCGCGAAATATTGTACTACCCTCCGTAGTTAGTGGGGGCTGCATTGTCGTAGGCATACTATGCCGACGAATATCATCTAATCGACTTTGTTGCAAGCGATTAAAGAAATCGGTATAATTTAGTAGCGGCACTGACTCGTTCTCAAAATTGGCCTGATTCAAATGCATATTGACCCTACTACCATCGCCGCTCCTTTCTATTGTCGTAGTGCCGTTAATAAAATGCTGTGAATTAAAGTGTTCTAGCCGACTCCCCTTTATCGATGCGATACTAGCACTGCCAGCTGCCGCTGCCGATATTGTAGCAAAACAAACGATTACACAAGACATCGCCAACATCATTACTATGCTGCTCGCTTCGAGGTTGCTTGCAGCAAGAAAATCTATCTTATAATGACTATTTTTAAATTATATTTGACCTTTAATTGCCCCCTACTATTAAATTAGCTAAATATCAACCAATTTACTTTATAAATATTTGAAAGTCATAGTGGCATAACACGCTGTGTTATTCCACTACGACTTTCTTGCCTCTACAGTCGCCAGTTCGAATCCCCACAATCCTACGAATGTAAAATTCCACATTTTACTATATTTACCGACAAATAATTTATCGAAACCAGCGTAGAACCACTGCCCGATTGTTGAAACTCTACCATCTTTTGTTTTAGCTCATCGACAGCCGATTCATAAATATCTCTAATATTATCGCCTAACAAAATTTTAAAATTTTTCGTATTAAAAAATTTTGTCGCTAATGAATCGGGATCCCCAGGTTTCATATAATCTCCATAAAATACAAAATTAACTTTAATTACATTCAATTTTCTTACTAATCTTCTTATACGCTTTTGAATAGCTGAAAACGCATCGCTAAAAAACAAATTCACATCGTCATGACCCAAATTTATTACCGCACCGGTTCGTATTCGTCCCTTAAACGCACTCTCTATATTTTTCCACTGTACACGATTACCCACAAATTTTCCATTATCACCGCCGCTAACAACGCCGCCAGCGCCTGTTACAACAGCCTCCTGCAAACGCACCTGTTTCGCTCTCAATTCCGATAATTTTGCCTCTAAATGTCTTTTCCTACCTACCGAAGCTGACGGCGAAGAACCGCCGTGTTCTCTACATTCCCGTAATAATCTTAATGTTAACCTAATACCCCCACGATTTATTTTCATCAACTCTTCCATTACTCGAACCTTCTATTACCACAACACGTACAACCAATTTCTTAGTAAAACAATTCAATTAAAGACCCCCCATTTAAGCGCTTAGAATAATCAATTAAGAAGGGCCGGGCAACTTTTACAACCCACCATCTAAACAGGCCCAATAAATATTTAGCAAGCAAAATAACATCTTACAAGCGCCGCGCAAAATTGACCCCCCAGGGCAAGGACGACAAACTCCAATGAACCAGACTAATCTTACACCCGAACTGGGGCCCCACTAAACATACCAGTTTCGACTAATCATTAACAGGGCCCAATAAATATTTAGCAAGCAAAATAACATCGACGCGCAAAAATATAATTGACCCACCAGGGCCAACAAACTCCAATGAACCCGACTAATCTTACACCCGAACTGGGGCCCCACTAAACATACCAGTTTCGACTAATCATTCTCCGCACAATGACCCACATTCCAGCTAACGCGCGCGCCCGACAAAGGTCAACACACTCACAGCTACATGTCGAGACAGGATTTTTTTACGCTCTTTGCAGACCGGATAATACGACCGCCCAAGGCGAACACCAACAAAATGGCCGACACAACACATTACCTAATACACGACGCTTATTGGACGAACATCACTACACAGACACGCCCATCGACGCCATTCACATTATACACAACCAATCACAGCACAGATACACACAACACGCCATCTTTATTTATGATAATCACACCCACCACAACCAATCACAACACACCACAGACACGCCCACAATTTTTAAGGCAGGGGGCGGGGCCTATTATGCAAAGTGTATTAGAACCCGCACACCTTAACTACTGTTATTGTTAATTATTAATTCTGTGTAAATAAATATTTAGTGGACATTTGTCGTAAATAAATTCCGAACCCTAGTTAAAACGTTAAAATTGTTACAATACCATGATTCGGATACTAGAAGAGGAAGAGTGTGCTGGTATATTCAAATCAATCTATCTTACAAGTTCACACCAATCATCTATCGAAGATATGTCGAGAACATGTAAGGAATCGGCAGAAATTTTACTGTTATAATATCTTTTGCCAAATTACATGAAATAAAAAAAGTATGTAAAGAAAGTTTTGGTCTAGATAGCCCCACTGGTAGGGTCAACTGGACCATTTTACAAAATGTACTACACATTTCTCAAATATCCTGGGGACCAAATTTGAACTTTCTTTTGACATTGCGTAAGTTCTTATAAAAATTTTTATTTATTTATTTATTTTCGTACTCAGCCAACAGCCGTTAGGCCAATTATAGGCGTTGCTGTACATTTTATGGAGACTTACAACCCCACTAACGACTATCACGATGTTGTTATGACATCCGGGACCAACTATTTGCATGGCAGCCATACCACGAGGTGCCGTGAGATGCAGCCGTGGAACTCCCATCCAAGTTCTGACCAGAAAGAGCGTTGCTTAACTCTATTGATCGAACGTGGACGCATGTTCAAGCTACACCACCCGAGACCTCTTTTGCTTCAACATTAGTCTTGTTGAAACTCGTGGCTCGATTTAATGATGTCTGCTCTGGTGTACGTAAAGATAAGTTATGGCGTTTTCTGAACTCGATCAGCTAGTCCTCTCCTGCCATTTTATTGTGTTCTCAATTGGGCCTGATCACCTTATTATTTGCAACTGCAAACTCATATGCCAGACATCTTGTTGACATTTTGTTTAAACCATAATGGATATTGGATACTGCATTTTGTAATTCCTTATTTGAATAGGAACGACTCTCAGTGGTGCGTTTGTGATTTCTCTGCATTTTCTACAAAGAAAAATTAATTTGGGGTTAACTGGACTCAGGGCCCCCGCTACCATATGTGCAAAGTGTGCAATGCACACGGGCGCCATCCTTTAGGGGCGCCAAAACCCAGGGTCCAAAAAAAAATTGCAAAAAAAACAAAAAACAAAAATGAATTTTAAAATAAAAGTTGAGAAATTAAATAGGATTAGGTATAAATACACACGAAATTTTATTAGTATATCATCCAGTTACTGCCGATTCATATATTGCGAGAACATGTCAGGCGGTAGTTTCTTGATTTTTCCTGTTCAGACATGAATAATGCCTGGAGCGCTATAAAAGCGATGCATCGCCAGAGGCGTTTTTAAACCGGTTAGTTCACTGGACCGTGCAACAAGTGCATAAAAACAAGTAATCCTATTAATTTTTACATTTAAAGTTATTTTTATTTTGTCAAGGGTTGTGTGGTATAATATTTTGTTTGCTACTTTTTTTTCTAAAAAATTAAGTGCTGAATACCTGCTGACTGCAATTTCAACGGTTTGATTTTTTATAAAATGGTAAGTGTTCCCTACTTTATACTATCAACATTAACCCTTTATAGGATACTGGTTATAATTAATTTTTTTTTTACCCAAATATCTTTTTATTAATTGAAATGTCATGTACGAGTTTAAAAAAGTAATTGGTTTTTTATCCATAACTCGCTTAGTTTTTATGCTATCGATCTTTTTACAAAACCATTTTGTAGGGTTTTTAAGGGCTATAAGATCAAATTAGTTTAATATTTTTTCTGCCTTTATTTTTGAAAGGGTTTAAGCTGAAAGGGCTCGAACAAATTGCTTTTTACTCAAATATGCAAACTTGGTGCTTATTATTGTGCTTACTTTAGAAGTTAATTCCTAATTCCCATGAGTACTAATTATTTATTTGTTTTTTCAGGATAAAAGAAAGAGACCTTCAGGTGCGAAGTTTCGCGAGCAAAAGAAACTGAAACTACAAGAAAAGGAAAAAATGGCTGGATCTTTAAAGCACTTCTTGCAAAACAATCAAGATTCCACGGAGACTATCGATGCGACCGAATCTCAAGATTCTAAATCCGTAATATCAGTAACCGTGAGTGGACCATCTGAAATTTCAACAGAGGCGACCACGGTAACAACCGGTCCTGCAACATGTGGCGGCGGTTGTAGCAGCAAAACAGCTTCTACTGATGCAAGCCCAATGAAGCGATGACACCATCCTCGTCTACAGCACTTGAACAATCCACTTCAGGTAATTCAGCTTGTGTAAGAAGTTCGGTAATGTCAGCTACCGAAATACCTGCTGCAAGTGACACTTTCGATGAAGGCTTTAATGAGGCTAGTGTCGATATAATTCCGTCCGACCCCGGTTTGTGGCCCGAAAGAATCACCAGTGAGATAGCTAGAATATTGGTTAAACGTGGTCCGCCCTTGATAGACATCAGTTTTAGCTTTCCTAGTAATAAAGATAAGAGAAAGTTTTCGTGCAAATACTTTGTAAGAAGTCTAGCAAATGGAGAAAAAGTCGAAAGGACTTGGCTTATTTACTCTATTTCTAAAGATTCTGTATTTTGTTTTTGTTGTAAGTTGTTTTGTAAAACTCCTAACACTTTTTGTGATACAAATGGAGTATCTGATTGGCAACACTTGTCTTTGCTAATGAAGAGACACGAAACGTCAATTTTACACAACAGTTATATAAACACTTGGGTAAATTTAAAAAAAATGTTGGAGACATCTACGACTGTTAATGCTCATCACCTGCGGATTTTAGAAACGGAAAAAAAATTGGCGCGACGTGTTGGAAAGAATTATTTCGATTGTTAAGTATTTATCTACACAATGCTTGGCATTTCAAGGTTCTTCTAAATTACTTTTCGAACATGATAATGGAAATTTTCTAAAAGCATTATTTAGGCGTGCAAATACAGAATGAAATAATTGAATTATTGTCGTCTAAAGTAAGAAATAATATTTTAGAAATGGTTCGCAGTTCAAAATATTTTTCAATAATATTAGATTGTACACCAGACACTAGTCATACTGAGCAAATTAGTCTTGTTAAACTTAAGGAAAGTTTTATTGCGTTTAATCCAATACTGGACTCTACAGGGGAAGGGATATATACATTTGTGACAGAAATTTTGAAAAAATTAAATTTAGATATAAAAAATATTAGGGGACATGGTTATGATAATGGGACAAACATGAAGGGAAAGCATGTTGGGCTTCAAAAACGCATTCTTGATGCGAATCCGAGAGCCCTTTTTGTACCTTGTGCGGCTCATACTTTGAACTTAACAGTAAATGACGCTTCTAAGGTGTCAGATGCTACAATAAACTTTTTTAATCTTGTGCAAGAGTTATATAATTTTTTTTCGTCATCCACAAAAAGGTGGGATGTTATGAGAAAAAATGTCCCCGGGTTAAGTTTAAAGCCTCTAAGTGAGACAATATGGTCCAGCAGAATTGATGCAATAAAGCCCCTTAAACTTTATTTAATTAAAGTTTGCGAAAGTCTTCTAGAAGTAGCTGAAGATAATTCCTTTCACATTGATGCAAGACATAAAGCGAGTTCCCTCTTAAGAGCGCTCTATACCCTCTCCAAAGTTTCTACTGTGAGGCAACGGTGTGGGCAGAGGTAATATTTTGAGATGCAGTGGGCGGTCTCAAATCGGTGTTAGACGACATAAAAGTACCTCGGTACAGTCGGTGACGTCATGACTTTTGTAATAAACCAGCGCGGACCGTTTTTAGCAATTTTCGAATTTGACGTTTTATGTTGTTCCCTTATACTTATGGGACCTAATTTGCACCTTAAAAATTCCCAAAAAACTCGATAATTGTGCGTACCATCATTTATTTGTTAGAAAAAATCGTTTTAATTAGTTTTATTTTGAAATTTTGGAATATTGAAAAAAAATTAGCTTGGCACATTGATATTGCTTCATGGAGATAATAATGTTAAGATAATTTTGCAAAATTCCTATTAATAATAAAATGAGAAGTAAAATTCTGATAGACGCATGTATAATGCTCTTAACGTCTGTACAAAATTTTCAATTTATTTGTGGAATTATTATTTGGCATGACGTTTTATTTCATATAAATATTGTCAGCAAACAAATCCAAAGTGCTACAATTAATATTAAAGTATGCCAAACCTACCTAAAAAATTTAGTTGATCACTTCCAGCAATATAGATCTGACCAACCATTTCAAGAAATTCTTGTACAAGCGAAAGAAGTAGCACTCTCTCTCGAAATTGAAGAAGACTTTCCACCGTTATCAACAATCAGGAGGAAATTTAAACCAAAACTGTTTGACTATGAACACCGAGATGAGACCCCTCATGATCCAAAAACCTCCTTTAAAATTAGTTTTTTCTTAAAAATTATAGATCAAACTTTAAGCTCTCTAAAAAACCGATTTGACTTATTAAATGAGTCGGATTTTTTAGCGACATATTCAAATTAAGTGACAGCGATCTTTTAAAACGTTGTTCTGTTCTTGAAGAACGACTGACAGATCAGGATAATAATGATATAGACTCCAATGATTTGTTTAATGAAATTAAAGCGTTTAAAATTGTTTTCATTACTTGATGATACTGACCCCTTAAGTATTTTACAATATATATTTGAAAACAATTTAATCTCCACCCTTCCAAACGTAAGCATTTCACTAAGAATTCTTCTGACATTGCCTGTATCTGTAGCTTCTGGCGAGCGATCTTTTTCAAAGTTAAAAATCATTAAAAATTATTTAAGATCGAAAATGCTTCAAGAAAGATTGTCTGGGATAGCAATATTAGCAATTGAACAAGAAATTTTTGATGGTATAAATTTTAGCGATGTAATTAATGAATTTGCAACAGCAAAGTCTCGGAAAATATCGCTACTACAATAGCTATTTTTTATTTTTCTATTGTACCTAGCTATCATTTTTGATTTTATAACGAATTTACCTAGGTATTTGTTATCAGAAGTATCTGCATATTTTTTAAAATATCTAAGTATAAGTAGAAAGTAGTACTTATATATATGTAGACATTAGGCAATATTTCTGTTATTTGTTCCTAAAAAAATGTTATTTTTAGTTTTGGGTTATTTTCTAGTATTTATAAACAATGTGTCTGTACCACATTAGTTAAGTAAATGCTTTAAAATGGGTGTGAACAAGAATTTATTTTAATTTATTTTGTTATGATTTTATTCTGTTTGTTTCATTTTGATATTTTAGTCTACAAATAAATATGACTTCTAAAGTTCAGTTTTTTGCTTTATTTCAAGCACCTACCTACCTACCTACCTTCAAAACAATAAATAAAAAAACATGATCCAAAATGCCTTAAGGGGCGCCAAAATCCTTTTTTGCACACAGGAGCCAGTAGCCCTTACGGGGGCCCTGACTGGACTGGTTCATTTAACCCCAACCATTAAAGGTTCAGT
>OW679197.1:96186079-96424346 GCA_940337035.1 Agriotes lineatus
CATCCGCAACCAATCAAATGAAAGTTACTTCTAGTTCCTAGGAATTAATAGTGTTACGTAACAACATACGCTTTTGTGTCAGTAAGAGAAACACCAGCTTTAATGACAGATTTTGATTTTTAAGACTGTTGCGGAAAAAAGCACCTCTATTTTATCAAATCAACAAATAAAGGAAAAACATGGCGTCTGAAATCGCACTCGACGCCGGACGTGTTACTAAATTTAAAAAATAAGTTTATACTTACAAAAAAGAAATGGCCATCCGTTTTACAAAAATACTGCATATCCGGGAAACCTCGTTAAAATAACCAAACACTCAGCGCCAATTTGATGGTTTAAAAGCCGCTAATTTCCACTTTGAAACATAATTTTAATCCAAAACAATTCAGCAGCACAAATAACATTGAAACACTGACTTTTAGGAACGGCGAGGCCCCCACAACGAGGCGTGCACGAATGCAGTTTTAGCGAACCGGTCCGGACCGGTTCGCTAAAACTGCATTCGTGCACGCCTCGTTGTGGGGGCCTCGCCGTTCCTAAAAGTCAGTGTTTCAATGTTATTTGTGCTGCTGAATTGTTTTGGATTAAAATTATGTTTCAAAGTGGAAATTAGCGGCTTTTAAACCATCAAATTGGCGCTGAGTGTTTGGTTATTTTAACGAGGTTTCCCGGATATGCAGTATTTTTGTAAAACGGATGGCCATTTCTTTTTTGTAAGTATAAACTTATTTTTTAAATTTAGTAACACGTCCGGCGTCGAGTGCGATTTCAGACGCCATGTTTTTCCTTTATTTGTTGATTTGATAAAATAGAGGTGCTTTTTTCCGCAACAGTCTTAAAAATCAAAATCTGTCATTAAAGCTGGTGTTTCTCTTACTGACACAAAAGCGTATGTTGTTACGTAACACTATTAATTCCTAGGAACTAGAAGTAACTTTCATTTGATTGGTTGCGGATGTAGTTGTCATAATAATTTTTAAATGAGAAATGGGTTTTAACCGTCCGGTTGTAATCAAGACGTTCACGAGTTCTTTGTGTTTCATTAAATTGGGGGGTGAGTAGTGCATTCGATATTATATGTATCGGGTTGAAATGTAGGGGTGGTTCGAATATTTCACGTGGGTTTACTGTATCTGACGTCCTTGAAATGGGGTAACTGAAGGTAGTTTGAACTTTGCAAATGTTTGTATGATAGATTCTAACACGTTTATTTCAGCAAAAACAATTAAGTACATAAACGATGCGCTTTTCTACAGTGACGCTTTCAAAGGCTTATGAGATATCATTTAGGACAATTTTTTTGCACAAAAGTTGTAACTGACAGAATTTGGTTATAATATTTAATTTACTTTACAAATGGACAACAAAATAAAATATTGCACAGTTTTAGAGGTGTGCCTAAGTTAAGCCGATATTATACTCTCATATGTGTGAGGTCAAGGCAGAGGTGCGCGGAAGTTATATAAGCCCTAATTTTCAGTAGCCCTATCTCAGTTGCTCTTTAGTTGCGTTGGAATGCACATCGATGTGTTGACGAAAGCTATTGCAGCTTGTAAGCGCAGCCATATTGTATAAACAATCTTGGGGCGTAGCTGAAAGTGCGTTAGTAAGGTAATATGATGCATTTTTTAAAATTTGTTCTTGATAATAACATGTGTTTACGAGATATTTTAGTAATGTGCAAAAAAACATTGCTATAGTGAACTATTTTCGTAGTTATATAAAAAAATATAATTTAGAAGTTTTTTTACTTCTCTAATCGAATTACTGTGTTCTATCTGTTTTTCTTGTTTGCAGATTTGGAGTTGTTAGAATTTCCGGTATTTGGCGTGCGTAAAAACTCTGAAGCCACTTTTCGCTGCATAGCTTTGCATTCGAGACCGGGGTTAGCCGCGTGTTTACGAACTTGAGTGATCTGGAGAACTATCTTTTTCAAACAGTTGCTGGAAGGGTCAGGACGCTAGGTAGGTTAGATAAGAGTGTATAAATTGTTATGCAAATTAACATCTTCGATTTAGGTATCGATGTTTGCATTCACCATACGCTCGCGTAGAAATATTCAACTTTACAGAGTTTGGTAAACAATGAATCTGTTAAACGTTGTTTTACAGATTTTGTATTCATAATAATATACTATGCAAATATAATATCCGCAGTGTCTATCCGATTCTTATTTTCAAATTATTTTTGTTAAATTACCAACTGTTTCAGGGGGTATTTCCCTTATTTTTTCTGGTTTTAAAGGTTGTCTTAGAATATTTCACACATTAAATTTAAAGTCTGTGGGTATTGTTTTTATATGCTAAAATATGATTTAGAAGCTTTATTAATCTGTTCGATTTACTGTGTTCTATCTGGTTTTTTTCTTTTTGTAGGTTCTGGAGTTGAAAACAATTCTAACATTTGACGCTTGTTGCAATTGTGGGAATCTAGTCTCACCGCTTAGCTTTGTGTATTCAAGACAAAGGTTATCCGCGGGTTTATGAGCTTGAGCAATTTGGAGAACTATCTTTTTCAAACAGCTGTTAGAAGGAGGGAACACGCGCCCATCCATTCGATTTTTTGGTGGTTTTGGAATAGAGAGACTCTTATACTAGGTAGGTGTGATGTCAAATAGGAATGCTTAAATTTTTAAGGGTAGTGTTTTAACATTGATAGTAGTAGGTGTGTTTTAAATTTAGAAGAGGGTTTGCCTCCGGTTTGCTGGTTTATAGTTTTGAACTTGTTTTGCTGGTATTAAGACATATATTCTCCACTGTATTTTCGTTAATTTTTATAAGTGATTTGAATTGTTTTTGCAATTATTATGTTCTAGGTATAAGTACCTAACATCGATAGCAAGAGGTATATTGACTTGAAGATTTGCTGGGTGAGCTTAGCTGATTTTGCAGTCAACATCGAGATTTCGTTTAGCTGTATTTGTTGCAAGAAGAGGTACGTATTATATAGAATAATTATACACGTAAAACGTTTTATCAGTAATCAACTGCTTGTGTTGTCTTTGTATGCGGCGATTATGCTTTGATCTATAGCGTTGTGATAGCATGTTACCTATACCATTTGTTAACCAAGGCTGCAACACCTTGCAGTTGTATATTAAAAGTAATTTATACGTGATGCTGCTGATCAGCCAATAAGATCACCTTTAATTTATCATGATGTACTGATAGAATGTGGCGTGTATTGGTAGTGTAGATATAGAAACACTATATGTATTATTTCTCATACAATTTACGTCATTTCTCTGTATTGATGTTAGCTGCAATTATTATATGAAGAGGCGCGTATTATGTGGAATAAGTATAAACCTAAAGCATTGAGGATTGTGTTTAGTATTTACATGTATGGATGGTGTAGTTTATAGTTTTATATTTTTTATTCGAGCGAGTATTTTAGTAAAACCCAATATGATGGTGCTTAAGAACCGTGTGGTAGTACCGCCACCACTCATTTTCATGTAGATTGTCAGTCTCCCTAAATCTCACTTTTGAAACTAGATCTTTTCATATTTGTCAGACTTGAAGGGTTTGATGTCTCTGACGTCACTGATCGGTTGATTGATGAAATATATTAAAATATAACAGAGCTATTCTACACATGAATACATGCGATATTAGTTTATTATGTAATACAGGATTGATATATTCAGCATTATTTGTTTAACTGTCAGTGAATAGTTGTAAAAGGTGAACAAAGTTGTATGAAAATAATAATCGTAGAACTTAATTATTAACTGCTGCTTTTAGTTTTAGCAATGAAATGTAGTACTATTAATAATAATATTAAGTACTGCATTTATGAAGATATTAAAGTATCGATATAACTGGTATCACATGGATGGGATATGGAACAAGTAGAATTATCTGATTTTTTTTGTTTTAAACCTGAACTTGCAAACATTTTCATTGTAATTACTGCTTCTCATAAAGGAGTGGTTGAAGAAGTTTGATTTTGGGGTTGATATTTCTGTATTATGAATTATGATAAGGGGGGTAAATCGACTACCGAGGGGTTTCGAGCGGATTTTTCACAAGTGTTCTCGTAATTCGCTCGAGTTCACTAATATTTGTAAAACCAGTTATTATTGTTTTGACTTAGATTAATTTGCGCTGTAGTAGCTGTTACGAACGTTAGAGCACTGGAGTTTGTGTTGACCTTGATTTTAATTTTGATGATGAGTGGTTGGAGGTGGTTTAAGAACTGCCCTTGCTTGTTGGTGCAGTGTAGCTGGGTATATAAAAGACGTGCCATCCTTCAAATATTTCTCAGTTGTGCTGGTAAGCAGTCGTTGGGTTGAAAATTGAGGGGTGGGTCGAGTGTTCAAGCGTTTCGCATGTGATAGTAAGATGAGTTTAATGCTTGTTTTACTTAGATTAATTTGCGCTGTAGTAACTGCTGAGAACGTTAGAGCACTGAAGTTTCTGCCAACTTTGATTTTTAATTTTGATGATGAGTGGTGGGGGGGTGGTTTTAGAAATGTCCTTGCTTGCTGCTGCAGTGTAGCTGGGTATATAAAAGACGTGCCATCCTTGAAATATTTCTCAGTTGTGCTTCAGCCGTTCGGTGGTGGTCATAGGCGCTCTCGGGTGCTCTGCGGTTTATTAAATTGTGGTAAGATGTCGTCGGGTTGAAAATTGAAGGGTGGATCGGGTGTTCAAGCGTTTCACATGTGATAGTAAGATGGGTTTAATGTCTGGTTGACCTTGAAATTAGACAATCGCAATCAGCTCGGACTTGGGGAAAATTTTATTGTATCTATTTATCCGCTCAGCGTTAAAGCTTAATACTAATATCGTATTCATTGTTGCAGCTGTTGTTTCCTGATTTAAAGACGTATTCACCAGTTTCAGTTCCGATTTGTATCGATAGCTTCACTAATAATTGTATTGGGAATACCAGTTGAGGATACAGCATCTTCATATAATATCAGAAGTGTTCGGTTATATTCAACTATAGCAGGTAATAATATAGTCTTCGAGGGTTAATGGAGAGCTCTCACTTCATTCTGTTTTTAGCACTATCTCGTAGCGTGAAGATGAAGCAATTTACTTGTGATGTGTGTAACAAGCAGTTCACTCGGAAAGATAGCCTACGCAGACATCAAGAAGGTTATTGTATACCACTATCCCAGTTATGTGAAGTATGTGGGGTTACATTTTCAAGTTTGGGGCATTTTCGAAAACATCAGGTTGAAAAACATGGTTTACGGAAAAGGAAGTTAGAAGATGGTGTTAAACTGACACCTCAGCCTAAACAAACTTGTGTTGATGGTAGCATTCAAATTCAAGGCGATACAACAAGATGTGAAGTATGTGATGTATCTGTCTTGAGAAAATACATAATGCAGCATTGTAGAAGCCTACAACATAAAAACAAGACGTGCGTGGGCGAAGGGGGTGGTGTTACAGTAATAAACCAATCCTTTAAGCACCGAATAGCAACATACCGTATTACTACAGCCGATACAAAAATTTATGTGGATGTGAAACAATATCTGAAGATTTTGAAGCAAAAATGTGTTGACTCCATTGTGGCAAGTTTGGGTAAGCATGGTGCTGTGAAGATTAATATTGAATTGTTTGGACTTTTCACATTACAATCGAAAGATCTAAAAGAAGTAAAATCATTTAACACCAAATTCAAAGTTTGCACTTCATCAACAAACCTAAACGAACTTTATAATTATTTCATCGATATCATCGACAATAAAGTTAGCGAGTTTCAAGAAAGAGAGAGTGGATGGGCTCTGGAAAGGTTGTTGTTTATCGAGTTGAATATTAACAAATATAGTCCTCTAAGGGCTTCAACATATATTCCACTACCGCAAACAATTAAAAATAGGAAGGCTGTAATTAACATTCAAAATGCTGATAATCGTTGTTTTATGTGGAGTGTATTGGCCGCTTTACATCCTGTTGATAAGGATGCTTGTCGTATAACTAAATATATAAAATATCAGAATGAATTAAATTTTGCAGGAATTGAGTTTCCTGTGAAGTTGCGCGATATATCAAAATTTGAATTGCAAAATGATATTTCCATTAATGTATATAGTTTAGATTCTATATATGAAAATGGAAAAATCAAATATGAAATTAGTGGGCCATTACACTTCACGAAAAGAAAACGAGATGTTCATGTAAATCTGTTATTAATTGATGATAATGAAGGTGGATTACACTACTGTCTCATTAAAAATTTATCAAGGCTTGTCAATCATCAGTTATCAACCGATGGGCATAAGAAAAGTTTCTGTGATGGTTGCCTGATGAATTTTACTACTTCAGAACGTTTGGCATTACATCAACAACACGATTGTAAAAATGTTCGAGTTATATTGCCAACTACTGAACCGCGATTGAATAAATTTGGAAACACGTTGCCACAAAATATTTTAAAATTTGAATCGTTTGAACAAAAATTAAAACTTCCATTCGTTGTATATGTAGATTTCGAGTCGATGCTCGTACCACTTCAATACTGTCAGCAAGACAGTAATAAACCATTTTCTCAAAAAACTCATATGCACACACCCTATAGTTTCGCATATTATATAAAATGCTCTTACGACGACTCCCTTTCAAAGTTTGAATCTTACCGAGGTTTTGATTGTGCTCAAGTTTTTTGTGAGCGAATAGCCGCTGACATAAAGGAAATTTATGTGAATCACCTGAAACATATAGTTCCAATAAATAATCTAACCGAAAATGAAAAACTAGTTCACAAAATAGCAGCAAGCTGTCATATATGTGAAAAGCCGTTTCTGGATAGTGATGAGAGGGTGAAAGATCATTGTCACTTAACTGGTAAATACCGTGGACCTGCTCATAATATATGCAATCTAAATTTTAAACTTTCGAATTTTATTCCAATATTCTTTCACAATTTGTCAAATTATGATGCTCATTTATTTATAAAAGCTTTGGGATTAGATGAAAGCAAAATTGATGTGATAGCTACAAACAAAGAAAAGTATATCTCTTTTACGAAACATATACCCGTAGAAACAATTGTTGATAAGAATGGCAAAGAAAAAAACGTTTTTATGAAATTGAGATTTTTAGATTCATTTAGATTTATGCCTATGAGCTTGGAAAAGTTAGCTAAAAATTTGGGGGTAGAACAATGTACAGAAATTAAGAAATATTTTGGAGAAGGGGAAAAGTTTAGCTTAATTAGACAGAAGGGTGTATTTCCCTATTCTTACGTTGACAGCATGGAACGGTTAGATGATCCGCAACTACCCACACGTGAACAATTTTATAACGGCTTAACTAACAGTGAAATATCAGAATCGGCTTATGAACGTGCAAAGATGGTGTGGGGGGTTTTCAAGTGTAAAACATTAGGTGATTATTCGGATATATACTTGAAATCTGATGTGTTGTTGCTAGCAGACATTTTTGAAAACTTTCGATATGTTTGCATGGAAACTTATAAACTAGATCCATGTCATTTTTATACTGCACCTGGTTTAAGCTGGAATGCGATGCTAAAATATACTGACATAGAACTAGAATTACTAACTGATATAGATATGGTGCATTTTTTTCAAAAAGGTATTCGTGGCGGACTCTGTCAGTGTAGCAAAAGAGCAGTTAAGGCTAATAACCCATTCATGTCGACCTTTAATCCTAACAAACAAACGTCTTATCTGTCATACGTCGACGCAACAAATCTTTATGGGGCTTCCTTATCTATGGATCTACCAACAGGCGGATTTCAATGGTTATCCGATTCTGAAATTCAAAATTTTAACATTAATGAAATTCTAAACACTTCTAATCTTGGATATGTTTTG
Organism: Agriotes lineatus; assembly: GCA_940337035.1. Taxonomy (NCBI): domain Eukaryota; kingdom Metazoa; phylum Arthropoda; class Insecta; order Coleoptera; family Elateridae; genus Agriotes; species Agriotes lineatus. The sequence continues at coordinate 96,193,881 of OW679197.1, forward strand.
GAAGTTGATTTAGATTATCCTGAATCATTACACGATCTTCATAACGAACTTCCATTTTGTCCTGAAAATATATCGCCACCAAACTCTAAATACACTAAGCTAATCGCGAATTTAAATCCGAAAGAGAAATACATTATACACTACCAAAATCTACAGCAATGTTTAAATGCTGGGTTAAAATTACGGAAAGTCCACCGCATCTTATCATTCTCACAATCTCCTTGGTTAAAAAAGTATGTTGATTTAAATACCGTGAGGAGGAATCAGGCTGTCAACGAGTTCGAGAAAACGTTTTACAAATTAATGAATAACGCGGTATTTGGAAAAACAATGGAAAATGTTGATAAAAGAGTAGATATACGGCTTATTACACATTGGGAAAATATAGGTAAAAGGTTGGGGGCAGAATCGTTAATTTCCAAACCGAATTTTAAAAACTTAACCATTATAAGTGAAGACTTTGTAGCTATACAAATGGAGCGACTTAAAGTGGTCTACAACAAACCCATCTACATAGGTTTCTGTGTTCTGGACTTGTCTAAATTTATTATGTATAACTTCTATTATAATTTTATTAAAGAAAAGTATGAGGATAAGGCTCTTTTAGCCTACACCGACACTGATTCGTTAATTCTAGAACTATTTACAGAAAATTTTTATGATGATATGAAAAAGAACTTAGAGTATTTTGATACATCTAACTATTTACCAAATAATCGTTTTGATATGCCTATAACAAAATCTGTAATAGGCAGAATGAAAGATGAGTATGGGGGTAAGATTATTTGGAAGTTCTATGGAACAGGTGCTAAAGCCTACATAGTTGATGTGGAGGGTGAATTCACAAAAAAGGCTAAAGGAGTTCAAACCGCGATTATTAAAAATGAGCTTGATATGGATGATTATGAGGGTGTTGTGTTACATAACAAAACTATATATAAAACGATGAGGCAGTTTAGATCGTATAACCATCAGTTATACACGGAAATTAAAAACAAGGTTGCCCTTTCTCCAGAAGATGATAAAAGGTACATCATTCCTGGAACGCATATGACTCTAGCTTGGGGTCATTATAAAATTCCGGCAACGTGTTAAAAAATTCACCATTCATCAATCGGATAGCAACATCGTAGTTAACAGAAATTTGTTTAAACTTTGATATTTATAGTAGATAGATATAATAAAATGTTATATGTATTCTATGCTTTATTGAATTAGTCTGTAGTATAATCTACACTAAACTATTAAGAAATTTGAAGCTATTGTATATTTGTATACTAAGTCAATCAGTTGGTCGGCTAGTTGATGGGGTTGGTCGATCGGTCGTTCATCTTACTGTGTATAGCCTCATCTAGTTCAAATACTTTTTGAACATATGTTATATAGATGCTTAAGACTTTTGAAGTGTAAGATAGATAAATAAAATAAAATGTTGTATGTATGTATTCTGTGTTTTATTGAATTATCGAAGTTTATACTGGTGTTGGTGTAGTTGTAATAGTAGTTGTTGGTGTTGGTTGGTTGTAGAAGTAGTTGTTGGTACAGATTGGGTTTATTGGTGTTAGTTGTGGAAGTAGTTTGCTGGTTTGTTGGTTGTGGTAGTAGTTATCGTTGTTGGTTGTGGAGGTAGTTGTCGGTGTTGGTTGTGGTAGTAGTTATCGTTGTTGGTTGGTATAGATTGATATTAGTTGTGGTGTAGTTGTTGGTGTTGGTTGTGAGCGTTTTGATTAATATCTATTTATTCAAGTATGCAACATTCATCTACACAACTTCAACTTTGTAGGCTTGAGCGTCTCCACCGTTGCTAACTCCATCACCCTCGACTCAATCACTCTTACAGTTCGCATCGAGTTGAACCTCTCTGCTGTGTATAACATGAGGGGAGATCGTTCTACTAGAGGGTTACATGGAATATTGATGTTTCAGCTCCTCGAAAAGTTTTAAGGATTTGCGTTGCTACATACAGGCGAGTGTTTTAACTAAAATTATGATTGTGTGGAATTATTTATCAGTTATCCTAGTGATAGTGTACTATTTAGCATGCAAACAATCTTAATCCTCAGATGCTGTTTAACCTGTATTATGTAAAATTAATATACCTACTCTGACTTTAACTAGCTTGAGGTTGAGACACCTTTACGAAGGTGTTGAGGTTACCTAGACGCATCGGTAAGCCGAGCCTGCAAAACTCGCAGTTGTGTTGTTATTGGCAACTTTAGTTCTCGACTTCGTTGGTTCATCGGTTGTATTAGTACGGGTTGATGTACATATATCTGAGTAACTCGTTAGACAACAACAGAGACTACTAAATTTAAATTTAATGCTTAAATCTAGTCGCCTATTTTAAATCTAGAGACTTCAATAGTTACATGCACTTTCTTATAGAACACTCTGTAAGTTGGTAACACTGCTTTGTAGGTGGAGCTGGGCATATACTTTTACAAGTGTTAAATTTAAATTTGCCACCCAAATCTAGTAACTAATCTAGGGGCTTCATCTAGTTACATAAACTTTTTAAGGAACACCCTGTATGTTGGTAACACTGCTCTGTAGACAGAGATAGACACATACCTTTACACGTGCTAAATTTAGATTTACCGCCCAAATCTAGTAACTAATCTAGGGACTTCATCTAGTTACATAAACTTTTTAAGGAACACCCTGTATGTTGGTAACACTGCTCTGTAGACACAGATAGACATATACCTTTACACGTGTCGGAGAGAGACAGACCTGCAACAAGCCTTTGTAGTAGAGGTGTGGAGGTGCGGCGCTAGAACTGGTACAAACCCTCTACTCATCTTCTTTAAAACGAGTCTTAATTTTGTAACGCCGCGTTTATTTAAGCCCTGTCGTTACTTTAATTTGAATTTAGTTGCCCTTTGTTTACTAGCTAGCTCAGTCGTGAATGTATAAATCCCGTTGCTTACCTTGCAGGGGCCGTGTGACTTCCAATACAGCTTTCTGTGAGCCTGCCTCGTTTCCTGAAGTAAATACTCTAATTCCCCTAGCAATAAATCTCAGTCTGTTTACATAAACGTCGTATATTCTGATGCAGATATACATGCACATAAAAGCATAAACAAGATACACAAAGACAATACTCAGACGTTATATACTGTCAACCCTATAGTATGGTCTAATTAAGGTACTACGAGCTGAAGGCTGAGCTACTCGCTTTTACTACCTGTACTACATGCAAGGATAATATACTAAGCATTATTGCTAACAAGATCCCGCGGGAAATAAGTTTCGCAGAATTCGTTCGGTTCACTTCAATGTATCGCGGTTCTTCCGCAAGTAGTACCCACTTAAATAGTTTAAGAGTAATCACTCTTAATTGTTGCGCACGTCTCATGTTGAAATCCAACCCACTGAGATAACGTAGGCAAAGCCACTACCTACTGGTTGACTCATACTGCGCCCCGTTCTTTACTGACTCGTAATCGTTTTACACATAATAATAGCTAACCCTGGATCTCGTACGCCTTCACATATTTCGGTTCTACTAACCTGTTTTCGCAATGGCGTCCCTGCAGCTGCCTTCTGCGATGAATAAGATGCTCTCGGTGTCGCTTCCAAGGTGCGTTATGCTCTCAAAGCCGTAACCTGGCCCCAAGAACCACAAGGCGTCGGCTGCTATTAAAGCACGTCGACGCCTAAACTCACTAGGTCACTTCAATGCTACCGCAGACTCCCTCTCTGAGCCCTACACTCTGGATCGCTTGCACACTACCGTTCGCTATTGCTACTTGCAAGCGAATGCCGGCTTCAAGCACCAAACCTTCGAAAACTGCCGTCCTTTCTAACAATGTATGCATTCAGGCTACTACTAGCTGGGCGCGCGAACCAACGATGCGCTTCTCAAATGCATTCTTAACTTAATTTTACAAATGCATATAACACAGCATAAAACTTAACTCTAGCGTTTTTTTAAATATGAACTAATAAAGGTTATACGAGTCAGGCCCATTACAAGTGTAAGTCATCTTTTAAGATGTAGTTAGTTATTAACCCTCAACTGGTATAGTGAGGTATATTGACAACCCAACATCTATATTATTATAAAAATTATACATTTATAATTTAAATACAACTTCCTTCCTTCAAGTAATTTGCTAACTTAGGAAGGTGTACCATACCAGCTACATTGTCTTTTTCTTTTGTCGTTGGTTATTGGTAGCCTCGTTTTCTAAGCTAAAATAAACTTGAAGCGACCTTCCACTAACTTTGCTAATAATAGCGACGGTAATACTAGAAAATGTGGAAAAAGAGGATTTTATTGTAGAAGATGAAAATATCAGTGAAAATACTTTTATTATTATTACTATCTTGTTCTACTTTTCTCTCAGCGTTACGGTGGTTATGTTACTGCACTTAATTAAATTGTTATAATTACAGCTATTATTAAATTATTACTATAATCGTTACTATTATGTAATTTGTCCCACAATTAGTGATTTGCTGATTATGTGAGACGTGTTTCTCAACAGTCACATCCTCGTCTATTACTGATGTAGAAAGCTTTTTACTAATTTTAATGTTTTAAGTATGATTGATGTTATTGCTATTATGCTTTCGATTTAAATTCTCAGCCGTAGAGTGGTAAATTCTAATAGCTGAGAAAAATTTACTACTATTATTACTATTTTTGTGGTTTTTATTAAAACATGCTGTAATTATGGTAGTATTAAAATATTATAATAAAACCCTTGAAATGCCAATTCTTACTAACATAAATTAAATTATCATAAGAACAAATTGCTTGATGAAGACAACGATACATATTGAGGGTTGACAATGGGCTACTGCTTAATAAAACATGAGGGCCACAACGTATATCATTAACTGTTTAATGGCAACGCGACGAGCTTGTCTGAAAACTGATATATAAGCATTCGGGTCATAATAGTATATTATACACCGTAACATTAAAATGTTCGATTTATACCCCAGTTGAAGTTGAAGTTTATGTATAATAATCAACGTGGCATTAAATGAAAACTTAGTCCTAAATATTTACGCTAGTGTTTGTGTAGGGATGGTCACGTGATGTGAAAGAAGTCGGGTCACGCCGGGTCACGACGGGTCACGTCGTGAACGTGAGTAATATTTGAAAATCGGGACGTGAACGTGAGTGAACTCGAGTGAAAATTTCCATGGCGTGATTCACGTTTCACAATAATTTCACGTTAAACAATTTATTTAGTAATGAATAAAAAATTGTAAAGTGCCCCGCTCACTCGCTGCTCTGCCATGTGGAAGATCTAGAGATGGAGCTGCGCATGGGCATCTGTGTTGTGGTGTGAGTGTTGTTTGTACTGTGTACAGTCAATGGCATTCTGCCTGAGAATTAATAATTATTTATATTCTAAGGTTCTATTTAAGGCAGCCGGGACGCACGGACACAAGAAGTACTCTGTTGAGCATGTAGGAATAGCGCATTCGTTTGCAGTATCCCACAACACGCTGGAATCGCATAGGCCTGCCCTTCCAATTCAATCACCGGTAATATTTTTTTTAGTTGAAGATTTATGTAGTTTATTAGAAACGTGAATATATTTTTCCCCTAGCTAAATTTGATTTTTTAAATTATTTAGTGTTGCAATATCCACTTACGAGGAAAGTTCTGGGTAAAGCCCTTCACAGATTTTTATTGGTTTTAAAATTGAACATTCTGCTTTATCTGAATTTGAATTTTGAAATAAAAGCTGCGGGTCACGTCGTGAGTGGCGGGTCACGCCTTGAACGTGAGTGAACGTGAGCGTAAGCGTGCGTGAACGTGAGTGTTTAAAGCAAGCGGGAAACGTGCGTGACATGAGTGGATACTCAGTCACGCGTCCATCTTTACTCTTGAGTCTCAGATTCCGAATCCAGATCTAATTTAGAGTATTCGGTAACACTGCGCTTGCAACTCCATATTTTAAAAACAACATATTAAACTAGTAGTCCCTGGCAAAGCATACTTGGTAACTTAGGAATTTATTAATTACAGACTGCAGTGAAAATACTTTTATCTTACAGTAGCAGCTATTACCATACATTATACAACTGTTTTCAGTGACTAAAATTAAGTTTTACTCACTAGTGAGTATAAAAGCTTTTATACTCACTAGTGAATAAAACTTCATTTTAGTCACTGAAATCAGTTGTATAATGTATTTTGTAACGTTTCGCCCAGCGCGAACGCGATTCTATAAATTAAAAATTAATTTGCGCGTTCACCCTGGTCTTGCACCACGTTAAGTACCGAAGCGCCGCGCCGAGAGGACGACGTGACGTCACCGCAAACGATCGCCCTAACACCACTGCGCACCTAGACCACGAATCCCCGCTCCGGCGACCTGCCGCCCGCACCAGGTATAAAAGCAGAAATCGAGTCCGCAACAGAGAGAATTTCCTAGAATTTCCTAGATCTTCCCACTCCACTCGTCTTGCCTACGCTCTCCGGAGTGTCCCCTGGACTCTTCGAGAGGATCCCGATTAGTTACCTGAACTCCCGGAAGTTCGGATTGTTGCTATACTTTCCAACATTATCCTTCTGACCTCCTGGAAGTTCGGATTGTTGCTATACTTTCCAACGTTATCCTCCTGACCTCCTGGAAGTTCGGATTGTTGCTATACTTTCCAACGTCATTCTTTTGAACTCCTGGACGTTCAGGTTGTTGCTATACTTCCCAACGTCGCCCCCTCGAGCTCCTAGACGCTTGGATTGTCGCTCGACTCTTCAGCGTCATTCCCCGAGCACCCAGCAACCTAGAGAGCCGTCTCAGGCCCGACGGCGACGACGTCAGACACCTGGTTACAAGCAGAGTTTTTCCGAACTCGCCGACGACGCCCTCCAAAGCTTGGGCACTCAGGAAGGCCAGGTCGTACTCGCCGGTGACGACGCCGTACGTGAAGCAAATTTCCCGGCACCAGGACAGAAACACCGACGTGATCAGGCCCGGCAATTGCGTCTGGAGTGGCTTAGCATCTCCGAGGCCGAGGAGCGTGCACCAGGAGTTCCCGTCGAACGAGCCAGAGGCCGCCGCCCACAGATACGCGCTCGTGAAGCAAGGGTAACTCAACGGCCGCCTTCGCCGACAAAAAGAAACAGCGCACAGCTACGTAAAATTCGCTCACCTGGGGTAACAGAACAGCTGGCAAGTAGAACAAATGAAATGCATCGTTCGCCACTTGAACACTGAGAATTTCACCGTCAAAGCACCGGACGCACTAGGTATGCACACAATTTAGTTTGATATTGACCACAGTTTCGTTTATTTAACGATTTTAAGACCAAGTGTATTGTTGTTGTCCGCCATTACTGGCGATCAGCTAATCTGTCAAATTACGCGGTGCCAACGTGACGAGGAAACCAATGTACATATAGGCTGTCCCGTAATAGTGTGCCACTGCCCGATTGCCTGCGAGCGAAATACCCCGTCAGAAGAATCAATTTATTTTAATAAATGTCATTACATTCTATTATTTCGTGTTTTTAATACAGTTTAATTTAATGTATCTAGTTAAATCTTATTATACAATGGTAAGAAGTTATTCTGTGTTTCAATCCCACGTTACTATCTGAGCTTATCACCTGGATCTTGGCTTTTTGAGCTAACCTTGTCCAACCAGTTTTCAGGCTGGTGATTGTAGCATTTAAATTATATTAACTTAGCCCGTCAGGCTACAATTTTATACTCACTAGTGAATAAAACTTCATTTTAGTCACTGAAAACAGTTGTATAATGTATGGTAATAGATGCTACTGTAACTAATTTTCTATTGTCTGTTTTGCGACATATTCTGACTGAACAAACTATTTAGGCACAAGAATTGCTACTGTAAGATAAAACGTCGTATATCACACTTGAGCGAAATGCCATTATAAGCTCGTGAGAAATTGTATCGCTCGTGCTGGGGCACTCGCGATTCACAATTCTCACTCGCAAATAATGATGCATTTCTCTCACTTATAATATAATCTACTATTATCTACTAGCAACATGATATTGTACATTTTCGTCATAGAAACAAAATATGAAAAGCTACTCATAACTCCCAAGGGACTTGTCAAATTATTTCTCCCTCAAACTCATGATAACAATTAACGTCTTAGCAACCATACAATGAGGCAATCCTTGATGTTACTTACACATTCTAATTTTAAATGTCATTATGACATTTTGAAATTTCATACTATTTTTACGAATATGATAGTAGATAAAATATTGTATGCACCACGGGAGATATTCATGTTCTTTACCTTCGGTTGACTTACAGAGGCCCTCGGTCTGTAACAAATGTCAACCTCAGGGAAAAAACATATTCATATCTCCCTTAATGCATAAATAGTAATTTTCTACTCATGGCATTGATATCAGTCTTTTTGATATTGATTCCGGTGGTTGAAATCGCATTTCAACCACTAGAGATTGAAATGTTCGGACTACCGGGATTTCAAGCTGTTTGACATTCAATTGTTGACAAGAGAAATGACAATTTAAAAAATTATTATTATTATTAAAGTTAACGTCGATGCTACGCTTCTTGGTTAACTACTTAATCTCTCGATTGTAATTAAATACTGTCGATCTCGGTATGTAATACACTATTATGTTCACCGCCATACAATTTGAAGGAGTAAGAGAATGCCTTATAAGAATGCTCCTAAGTAATACTATTGGGATGTATGAAAATAAATATTGACTGGATTGTTTGCAGAATAGTTGAAACAATAGCTAACAGCTGAATTGTTTTTGTTTCTTTCCATGTGTGGTTTAATTGTATTTATAAGAATTCAATGTTTTTAATTCCTTCAGATGATATTAACAAATTTTACATTTCTAAAATCAGGAAAATATGTTCTTTCCAGTGGTGATAAAAGTAAACATAACGCTCATAAAAAAGCAAGGTGATATACAAGTAACGAAAGCAAATCCGCCAATAACCAAATTCTATACTACACATTATATATAATGCAATGTTGTAGAAAATTTTATGATAATAACAAATAAGGAAGAAGAATCGTATAAGTGCAGTATAAATGTTTGCAAATAAAGCGAAATAGCTACCCTCGACTTTCAATCGCCCTTTATTATAATTTTGCAAATTATGTTTTAATCTGTAGTTTCGTACATTACTAGTATTTTACCTGATACGAAATATATAGCAAATAGTTTTGTAAAGCGAATGTTTATAAATCAGCAATAAAGTTTGTTTAGTTGTGGTCATTTTTATTTTGAATGTATTATTTAATATGTGGCAATATTTATAACAACTGGAGTAAAGCATAACTATCAATTCTACTTAAATTTTTAACAAACATTTAACTTTCCTGTTCAATACACACACTTTGTACTTTTTGTTGAGTTACTTCAATAAGTACTAAGTGTCTATAAAAGATTGTTTGGTCAAGAGGGCTATGAATGATGCTGCTCTTTATGCATTGTGGAATGTGTTATGGATTTTGTCGCCTACTGCATTACCAGCCATCTTATGTCTGACAGTTTTGAAGATTTCCTACGTTTAACCTAAAGATTGTAAGCAAATTTGTTACCATTGCCATAATATAAATAATTTTGATCGGATTAGTTTGAGGTTTGAGGTTTCTATTGGTTGCCTTAAAGGTTAAAAATATATGTATACAGAATGACAAAAATTTGTTAAAATGTGTTGTTGGTTAGTATTGAATCAATTAGTATTGGTCCTAAAACAATGTTACTGCAAAATTTCTCATTACGTGTACTTTCAAAGCCCTCTTGGCCAAACAATCTTTTATAGACACTCTGTATATCTGTTGGAATTTGGAAAGGTGTGTAATAACTTGCACGATCTTAAACGTGCATTTACGAAGTATAAGTTTTCCTGCTAGATCAGTAATTCGTGGTTTTCGGTGAATTCAATAGAATATAAGATTATACGATAGGCAAAAAACACATAAAATAGCTTTACAACGAAATCAGAAATATGACTTATTTAAAATTTGAATTTCAACTTCAAGATTAACTGAATTCTTTGAAGCAACTGCTGAATAACCAGCAAATAATGCTGAGAGTTAAAATAATCGTTGTCTCGTGGTCCTTGCTTTGCAGTTCAATCATTCTATCTACATAAACATCTCTTTGATATCATTAGCCGTCACTTACAATGTTTGTGCTTTCAAGAGTGATTCTGTACTTTCTAACAATCTTTTCAACTAGAGTTGGAAATCTTGTTTTTAAATTATTACGACGTTGTTCTGCTATTTTCATAAGATACTTCCATTATGGAAGAAATTTTGTTCTAGAGGTACAGTACTATTTAAGCTTGTTGCTGAACCTTAGTTTGTAGTCCCACACAGTTTAACGGAACTTTTTCAACAGTTTATTTTAGTTATAATTCAAAATTACATATTAATAAAACTATTCTACTGCCGTTTAGGAAATTACCCTTCGGCTTGGGACATAAAATTAAATTCGGGATTTTAAAAAACACATTTAATAATGGTAGTAGGTACTAATGAACGTAAGATATTGCATGATTAAAAACAGTTACATAAATAAGGTAAAGAAGTAACAAATGTAATTAACAATTACATAAATAAAGCGGTTGGAAGTTCGTCCATCTTCGATCGCCATCCGAGCTTGATGTGGACATCAAGGCCGAGAACGATGCCCAGAGCAAACCTCTTCTTTACCTTAAGGTGCCTCGTCTGGAAATGGGAGATCCCGAGAGTGGTGCTCTAAACGTGGTGTTTGTCATACTGAATCGCTCGAAGCTTAACGGGTTCGAAGATTCGAGAGCCTTCCGTCGAGAAAAGGGAGGAGATATGCCGGTTAGGTAACAAACCTCGACAAAGGGGTGAAACCAATTCACGTATAGTAGTTTTATGGCCCTTTCATTTTCCTTTAGTTCTTTTATGCTAGAGAGTTGTAGAGCGCTGAAACAAATGCACGGCAGTCAATTATGTGACAAATAAAGGTTCCACAGGTGGATGAAGGTGAGGAGTTACAGCCTCCAAAGCTGACTTGAAGCACAAAAAGAATGACTCGCCTTGTCATAAAGTCAAAGCAGCTTTGGAGTTTCGGGTCCCGGTTCAGGGTGGAAGTACCCCAAAATAGGTGAGGAAGGTGGAGGTCTCTAGTATGGAGTTGCAGACGGTTAGGACGAGCTTGTTCGTGATGGCTTGAATTGGATTTAATTCTCCAATGCTGAAGTCAGCGTTCGAGTGTTGAAAGTGGTGATGGCTTTGACCAAAATGGCAATGTCATCCCCGCATTGAAGCAGTTCCTGGGTTTAATGGAGGTAAATATTGTTACCCCTAATTTCTCATAACGATACGATATAACAATACAATCCCTTCAGCGCTAACAAGATTGCGAACCTGCAAACAAATCTCTGTCGCCGAAAGCTTGGGAGTATATGCTTGCGACAGCTCAAGTCGCAGGTTGGAGTGAGTTCCAGAAAACACCAGGGAACATTACTTCACATATAATTAGGGGAAGCGGTTCATAATTAAATTTGATGCATATACATAACCTTCAGGCAATTTGGCCTTTCCTTTGTAATTATAACCCACTTTTAAATATCAAAGGCAATGATACCTTGATTCTTACTTAGATAGTGAATTTTAAATGTAATTAACAAGCATAAGTAAGACGTATACAAATCCTAAAGTCGTATATACCCGAACAGTACGTTCGTAGCACACGGCTATGAACCGTATGAGTAGTCAAGTTAGCTCCTCTGCAGGTCTGGCTAAAATGGTGCATATGAGTAACCAAAACAGGCTTGTCAGTCACTCGTACGTGTGTCAGCATAGACCTCGTCCAGGTTCACAATATGAATCATAAAATTAAACTATCAGCTAAAATTATTAATAGTCTTAAATGTTGCATAGCATGAATACTTCAATAAACCAAGATTTGAAGATTTTATAACATGAACAGTACAATAAACCAAATTTTAAACATTGCATAAAATCTATTCCAGACCCAAATTTTTCACTTTATTTAATTAAATTTAAAACATCACAGCTTGACAGCCGAATTTGAAGCATTGATTAGAGACAATAGTTGTCTAGTGACACTCCCAAGGGTACGTAGCGAACCCAGTTAATGATTAACAATGAATAATTCGTAGCCGCACATAATTAAGACCAAAGTGAAAATCGAACTATCTCCGCATTCTTGCTGGATGTGTATAAATTGTGCCCGATAGCTTGTCCAAAAATGTCGCTCTTCTAACAGATTCTTATATTGATTTAAAACTTCGACTTGTGTAAGACGTATCTGCAAAACTCTTTCCACGAGTTTCTCCGGCTCTGATTTTAAAAGTTAATTTTGAGTTTGAAAGGATCATTGAGTCACTAAAAACTATAGGTTACTCCAATGAAAACAGTTCTCCACTGACTGAAAAATGTTTGTACAACGACTCCTATTTTATTTCACCGCCTATAGTTCAACCCCTGTATACTTTTTTAGTAATTTTTTACTCTAAGGCTGTTCCTGTGGTAAGGACTCTATAAAAGTATCAAGTATCTACATTTTTTGGAAGGGGTCAAAACGTGAAAATATGACTCTTTTGAAATTGGAAGCTTTACTAAAGATTTAAAATTAAATATGCGGCTGTAATGTTTTTAAAACGTTTGTAGTACGATATACACTCTTATTTTAAGTAGTATTTTATTGTTATTACTAACATCAATGTTTAAAAAATAACATTGAATTTAACAATGTATATTATTTTTAATATTGGGTAGACGCTTTACAGTGATTTATTAAGTTTGAATTCTGAAATAAATAAATTTATTCAACATATTCATAAAAAACTGAATTTGGGTATTCTATAAAATAACTATGGTACTTGTACAAATATCATTCAACCCGAAGATCCCGAAAGCTGATTTAATGAAGCTCTGTTCCCGCAGCAACAGACTACGCTTTCAATGAGGCGAGTTCTGAAATGAATAAACGCTGCGTGTATTTACATCATTTTTCTTCCAAATATTACTCAGGATCACTTTAAGGAAAAGCTTCTCCGTGTTAAATTCCAATTCCAGTATTTGCTTCTCCATTATTTCGATCACGTGTACTTTAAACGCTGCCATTTATAACTGACCCATTGAGTTCTGAAAAGGCTGGCGCTTAAAAGTGGCTACGCACTATTATAGCTTGCACTCATAAATAATTTATAGAGTGGACCCAATTTACTCCATAATTGCCGTCATTTATTTCAGGTGAATGTAATTAAATTGGATGTGAAACCGTGGGCAAAGTGAGGCTTAATTTAGCGTTTTTCTGCGTATTGTCCTTTGTCTCCTAAATGGAGGAGAGGTGTTTTTATTGTGGAATCATTATTGTCGACAGAAACACTCCTATAAAGACAAATATCGGCAGCAAATTGCTTTAATCTTTCTTAGCTGCACCTGCGTCCGCCAGACTGATCTCAATGGCGCAGAAAGATTAACCTCTATTTTTCTTCGACTTCCAGCACATCCATGTAACGCCCCGTGGAAGTTTTAAACGACTTTTTGCTCAAAACCTTCACTTGCCTTCAATATTCACGACTGTAGTTCGGTGGTAGGGGCGAATTACAAATGCTCCTCCTAAAACTAATTTAGGGAAGTTGAAAATGGACGTGAACTTGAAATGGAAATTCGCTTTCTCCGGTATTGATTATAAATCCCGGTTGTATATTAAATGTCCGCGCTACCCCACTCTAAACTAGTTCTCCCTACGAGAGCATCTGTCACTGACACTCACGACAAAGGATTAATTAACTACTCTCGTAACAATTAAAAACTAAATTAGCTTACACAACAGAAAACGCCTAAAGTCAACGGATATTTTAGCGAACTCAAAGTCACTACCAGAGCTAAAGAGTTAATCCAACTTAAGAAGAAGACGTACTTCAGAAACCTCTCTTTCGGACATGTACTATAAGTGGTATGCTGAGAAATTATCTCACGCGAATGGCTGGAAAGAAGATGTGGAAAACTTAGCTAATCGCATTTGCACTCGCCGGTGAAGCTTGGATAAATTACCCTATTGATTTTGCAAAGTTACCAAATTTGCCATCAATCATATCTGCACCTAATTACTTCCGGGACCAGTACATTTTTCCGGCGTATTTCGAAATTATGTCAAATGTTCTCTCGTGAAAACTAAAAACAATGCGGAAAATTGATGAAAAATACAGTAGAAATATTTCACTGCAAGCATTTTGTAGCATTATTCGATATCTAGCTGGCCCAAGCTCGTTTCAATAACAAGTCGCTTGATTCAAGGCTCACTATTTGTATTTTTATGCTAAACCAGCTTGCTTGCCCAAAAAATTATTTGAAAATTAGTTATTTTACTAATCCCTAAACTGTTATTCAATTAGAGCTTACAATATGGAAAAGGAATTGTAAAGAGAGGCCATTCGGTTTTGATTAGTTTGCACTGAGCGTTATCGATTAGACGGCCATGAATCTATTCAAACCATACAATAAAATTCTAAATGATGGTAGCGTTAGGAGAACTGATGTAAGAAGTCCCAAGTCCTATAAAAAACAAAAGAGTTTCTAAGATACCGTTTTCTGCTTCGCCGAAGTCCTCCGAGAAATATCGCTTTATAAAATAACCAAATAAATCCCACCACCGAGTTCTCCAAAACTATAAATATATCCGTTTTAAATAAGATATTGAAGGCTGCATCCATGCTTAATCGTCATTAATACAAATCCTTATAATTTTAATACGCTCTTTTAGTATCCACTAAAGATATTTCATGGAATTGTGTCTATAAAATATCAGAGATTTACATAAATCTTAAAGTTGAAGAACAAATATAATTGCTGAATCAGCTTCATGTTTCTCTTCGGTATAAATCTAAGGGATTTCACATCCGCAGATGAAGCACAAATCAAATTTTGTTTAATTTTATTCGCGAGATGTTGATTAATCCAGCTGGAAGCCGCCCTGATTACCGCAGACGACTTTATTTAATTTAACGCATTTAATTAGCCTCTGTGTGCTTAGCGCGTCCCCAGGCTACTGTCAAGAAGTGCGAAGATTTAAGGAAGAGTGTTATCTAGCAATTTATTGACACATTCAGGGCCGCCTAAATGTACATGTGGAACGAGCTGAATCGAAGGTAGTTGTGATGGGTATTGGCCGATTAAAAAATTTATGGTTCAATAAACGTCAATCGGTTAACATTGCTGTAACTGATGTAACTGAATGCAGACTACGTGAACTGCAGTCTTTTTCACCAGGATATGCTAACAAAAATGATTAAACACAGATAGTTTCTATATAAATTGATAACGTGTTTTCCTTAAGAATAAATTACGCGGTTGCTATCTAATTAAGAAAGCAGATAAAAGAAAACAAAGCACCGACTGCAAGTGCAAGTGTTTCATAAATAATTAAATTTTCTTTAATCTTTCAACGCAGGAATATCATGTTAACTCTCACTCGGGCTTCAAGAAAGCCTCGTATTTTATCCAAGTCTCCTGTCTGTATATTTTTCATGTGCAGTCTTGTTATTTTATTTCATAGATCAGTCTTTCCATGAGAGCTACGTTAATTGTATTCCAACGTTGAATGTAATCACTTAGAATCCAGTACACTGTGTAAAAATGTCCGCTTCTTCAAGGATTACAAAAAGAACTTGCTTATTGTGCTCTACCCACTAAGCGACCAATTTCGTTTTTCCTTCAAAGCGAATCTACAGTTTGGAATTTCAAATTTTGGGTGTTTTTATGTACACTTCGAATTCATCATAGTTGTTTGGCGCAATTTTAATATTGCGATTCTTTTATGCTCAAAACTGTTAATTGTAGATGTGTTAAATGTTAGACTATTTCGCGATCTTCTTCATCGGCAGTTGGTTGTTATAGAACCTAGATAATTTAGTCTATACAACTATAAATAGTATATTTCTAAAAGGATGTTTATTTTAGAACACTAGGATCGGGAAAAACATTCTATTCTCTCGTAATGAACGCTTTGGACTGAGTCAGGGTCCGAACGATTCCAGGTCTATAGATTAAGAACAGTATAAATAGAATGTGTATATTGGTCTCTATGTTACTCTCAAGTTTTCTTAAATTATAATCAAGTATTCAACGCATTTACATAAAACAATAAAAACTCACGGTACGTTAAACAAAGGAACTTCATTTAACGCTGCACGCGGTACTCTGCGGTAGTTTCAGAAATTAGAAAGTTAAATATGGTGGCGTTCAGAAGATTTGGTTGGATCTTTATTTTTATTATTATTTAATTATGGGCGTTCATCTACAAAGACTAAGCGGTCCAAGCCGAATATCCTTTTTAACAATTAAATTAGACATATTTCTAACTGTAAAGTGATTGATTGATATTTATACTTAAGGTCAATCTTGATTGTTAACCAGAGGTGCTGTACACGGGAAATTAGAAGACGCATATAGGTAACTACAAATATTACTATAAATAGTAAGTAGAACTTAATAAAAACGCTGGAATTCCCCATACTGCTAATGCTTATGACTTAACTTGGATACTGCACCCGACTTCATGTTATGGTGCTGGTGAGGTATACTCAGAGTATCATAGACGGAGAGAAGAAGTAACATGTCAATTGAAGAGCTCGGGGGAATAAGCGACACAAGCCACATTGAGCTAGTTTTGAAAATAAAAGCTTATCAGTTTTCATTCAAATCCTGAAACCAGATAACCAATTTTAAAATTTTTATTTTATGTATAGTGGTGCCCAAATAGCTACCATGCAGATTATAATTCATAGTAATCAATAAAGCTACTGCAGTTGCAGAAAAAAAAATATTGAAACAGGTGGCTTAGGACCATTTTACATTAAAATGAAAAAATACCTTTTGTATACAAAAACAAACAAAAAATATAAAAAAAATTAAAACTGAAGAAACTATTTACTAGTTGCACGTTTTGGTCCATGTTTATTCCATATCATCTTCGAAATAAAAGTTTTCTTCACCGTCCACACATTCTACCTCTAGCGCCTCCAAATCAACTACAATTTCTTCTTCCTTTTTTGTTGATAGGAGGAATGTGCTGCATTTCAAGTTTCAACTTTATTGCTGTTAATCTTAAAAGGTTCCATGTATTTTCTTCTTAGACGATTAATATTGCCAGTATACTAAGTAATTCTACTTCCCCTTTTACCAACATTTACACTCACCTCATTGAGACTGTGTTTAATGATCAAGTTCAAATCACAAACATCGCACTTGTTTGAAATATACATGCTCTTTATCTTCTGTTATGGTTTTTTTTTAAGAAATATCTTCTTCCTGCTTAAGTATAACATCAAATGGATTCGTCCGTTTACATTTGAATACCGCTATTTACCAATCATCAGGGGAGTATACTTGCTCAGGTATTTTTTATGTTTTTAGATGACTGCGAAATCCCTATCACATGGCAGGTGTGTGTGACTTGATATGAGAGATCGGTGTTCAATGGCTTGACATTTATTTTCTCGCAACTGAAGCCAGAGAAACATACAGAGCCAATTTTTGTTTTGTTCTCCACAGTTGTCTGTAAACACTAGAAGTTTTTCCTCACCTGTAGTTTTCCTAGAGTTAAGGTACTTCAATACTATGCTGGCCATTTCATCACTTCCACGTTTAGCAACCGTTTTGGGCCACGTAAATATGCTCCCTTAGCCAATCACACAATCAATGATTCCCAAATTATACGTACCGGCCTTCCGTAAATAAAATGCAGATATTTGTTTGCAAATGAGCCGAAATTGTTTATCAGATCGCTGTAGTTCATGTACTGATAGATATTCTTCTTCGCAAATGTGTATGTCAATTCCATTTACCTTGACAAGGTATTGGTGTGTAACATTTCTGTCGGATTCTTGTCTTTTTGTTTATTTCTTATATGAACGTTTTTTGGCACTGATTTAATGGATGCAAATAAATGGACGTATTTTGATTTTCGTAAGCCTCAAAATTCAAAAATTAATTAAAAATTACGTTTTCGTTTCCTTGTAATCTCTCTCACTGCTTTTTGCACTTGCATGGTGGACCAATACTTCTAGCTTCAACTGCTTTTCCTTTGCGACTAGTGTTGTACGAATGTCCCAAATTTCTTTTAATTTTAGATTTTACCTTTTTTTCTTAATTGAAGATTGGTTTTTCGCCATCTGGATGCATTAGCCTTTTGTGGAGTTTCTAAAATACCTCTAGAAATTGTTCCCGGGGTTGCCTGTAGGATCAATACAAAATAATGAATGCTCACAACAGAAACTTTTGAAAAATAGGTATGGACGTTCAAGTGGATGCACAACAAGGGCATAAGCCACACGATTACGTTATTTCTTAATTTTTAGCGTTTAGATCACGTTTGTATAAAATTGCTTGCTCAGCTAAATAATTTTTATTTCGTGCTATCATGTACAGCTAAACACACTGCGATAAAAGCATAACAATGTATATAACCAAGAAAATATTTTCGTGACTAATAAAATTTATAAGCCACACAGATTTCAACAAATGTGACATTAAGCCACAAAACTATTTACATACCTATACATCGTCATATATTAAAGATGCAGAGTCACTATTTAATGAAATGTCGTCACTGCCATATTCAGAAGCGTCTGACTCATAATCACTTGTATTTTCAAAACTATTTTCATCACTTTGAAACAATTTCCGTTTACACGACATCTGCTGCTGGACCACCATGATGGATTTTGTGTGGCTTCGGACTTTCTTGGTTAGAATATAGTAAAAAAAATTCAAGAATGAGGAAAGGCATTAAAACGTTGTGCTGCCACCTCTTGATATGTTTTGATAATATTTGTTGTGTGGCTAGTTACCTTCTTTGAGACAAAGAGAGAGGTAAAAATTTGGGTTTTCCCTTGTTCCCCCAAGATCTTCAATTATTGAACAATTCCAGGAGCCCATAAGATTGTCTAGTCTCAAAATGGAAGAATTACGAAATACTTCAGTCATGCTTAACGAAGAAGTTCAGACAACCTCGAGCTTTTTTATAATATCAAATCGGAATAACCTATTTCTATGCCCTGTAATTTTTTTTAGTATTCAATTGCATTTCCAATAGATAGCCCTGCCACATTTCATTGTCAAAATTATTCTATTTTCGTGTGTTTTTGTGTATAGATGACTACTGTAGCAACATTTACTGATTATGTTGTCGTCACAGCAGACATTTAAAAACCAAGGAGTTGGAAACCAAAATCCTAAACTTTACCCCAGATCCATTTGCTCATCAAAATAGTCTAAATCAAAACCACTGTCGTTATTTGAATAGTTCAGAATAGAATTTTGCTAACGAAATAATGAATGCAAAAATATTTTGACCCAAAAGATGATCCCTATTATTCTAGTAGGTAATCTAAAATGAGTTTTCAACAATGTTCAAAACAAATCCAATATCAAATATACACTTTTAAAGACTCAGATGCCATACATATGCAACCCTGTCCTTAGGTAACGGCTGAGAATGAATGTAAGAACAACCTTATCGAGGTTACCTAAAAACCTCATTCTCACGTTTTTTTTTCAAAATGTTTGGTTCTTATATTCCTTCCTTTTCAGCATGAAGGGTTTTATTAATTTCCAATGTTTTTTTTAATAACTTTCTCTGTATTTTCACATTATGATAATCAGCCACTCTGGCAGTTGACTTAGCTGGCAAAAGTCTACAAAAAGTGTATCCAATTGTTCCGAATAATATTGTGCATTGTCAACAAACATTTCAAATTTTGTACAGTTTCCGAATTTATTATTTTATGTGGTCTGTCGTTATTGATAAATCATAATCCCCCTAAAAGCCTAATTGAGTTCGCGCATGCAAAATAGTGAATCTTTTTCACTCGTGTCTAATTTTTGATGGATTTATTTTAAAATCTGAATAATGCACTCATCGACAAGCCGTGGACCAATATTAATTGAAGTTTCATGTAGATGCACAAATGCCAGACGTTTCCAGTAGTACTGAATTATAGATATTTATTCTGAAATGAAATTTCGACTGCATTCATTCATATAAAGCTAGTTGACAGTTTCTCCAATTTTAAGGACCCACATGATAAAGTTAAATCATGACCACCTACTCAACAAAAACCAAGTGAGAGATGTATAGTACATTATGCCAGAATAAATAAACAACTATTTTGTCGTTGTATCTGGATTCGATTCATATTTACTATATTTTGTACACACCGTTCCGAGCAGGCTTACTTCTTGCACTTGGCGGAGAAACTACACGTAATTTAGAATAGATATCAACACTTGTGGCACCGAAAAGCTCAACTCGTAATAGTTATTTATTTGCTTAAGTTATAGAATTACTGGTAATTATTTCCTAAGAAGAAAAAGTAAGAGGAAATTAGTGAAAGTTGCTTTTGTTAATTAAATCCTTTGGGCTGAAATATCCCCAAAATAAGAAGTTGGAGAGGTAATATCGGATATCGTACGGCGAAGGAATGTTGTCATAACTAGAAATTAGTTTATTTCAGAACAATTACCGTAAGACGTACATAATAATTCTTGCAGTGTGACTGCTCGTACGGATTAGTGTATACCCTTTCTGCTTAGCATTTGGGAGGTCGTGGGTTCCATTCCTGTGGCCATCTGTTCTGATTCAGGTTTTTAGGTAGTTTTCCTGAGTCAACAGAGTACCTTTTGTGAGGCGATTGCAGTTATTTCCACTTTGTCTGGCGTTTCATTCTCCACCCTTCTTGCTCTCACCCATCCTGAAATTTCCCTTATTGGCTGAAGAGGGACGCAGGGTCCTTATAGCAGCCCACTCCCAGTTAAGGGAATTGAAATGACCCTGAACCTTATCTTTTTTACTGCTCGTACCATCTTGTTGACACTAGTATTTTTTGTCTTTCCTCTAATAGCGGTAAAACAGTGAAGCACATCTGTATAACTATCACCATTTTTCTGAAAAAAAATAAAGCCCGAAAATCATTCACGATGACGCAACACAGCTACCTGTCACTTTCGAAGAATGGTCGTGCAGTAACGACAATTTATTAATTAACAATCTCATTTAAAGTGAAGTGTGCGTCATCACTTATGTATAATTTTTGTACAATATCTGGTATCATATATTTTAAATCTGAAAATTGTTGGTTAAACTAAGTAGGCTGCCTGTGCACAATTTTTACTATCTTATAAGGGTGCTACAGCCATTTTTGGTTTTTTGGAATAAACACAAATTTTTTCTTACTGGTTGATTTTTGTGTGAAATTGATCCCATTATTTCTCTATTTGTCTATCCAATGTGAAATAGTTCTTTATTAAAGATATTTCGAAATAGTAAAGTGCTAGCGACATTAATGTTGTGTTGCGATGGAATAAAATTATACAAAATCTGCTATACGAAAACTGTGGAGAAATTATTGTAAGTTGGAGTAAACTTTCTATTTCTAATCATTTTACATGAGTAATATGTGGATCAATATCTGTATAAACAATGCATTCGCAATAAAAGCAAATTCTGAAGCTGACTGAGAAGAGTCTTTAGTTTCGCTTTTTCCAGAACGGTCCACCCCAACTAAAGAGTAAAAATTTTTCAATAGGATAAGATGCTCTCCGACTTCGTTTTTTTCAGAAGTGCGAAAAACTTTTAGAGACCGTCCGCCGCAGGTTCGGGTTCTGTGTATTTAGGGAGCCTGCACCACATCGTCCCAACAGCCAAACCGCTGCAGTAGATTCGACTTTGTGCTCTCACGAACCTGTCGGTGAGAGCTTGGTGTCGCAGTCCGAGTTCTGTACGGTCACATAACTCGTGCTAGAACAGCACTAAGACGTCTTTCCAGTAATGCGGTTGTTGGCCAAAGATTTCGTTCACGAAACTTAATAGTATTACATTTCGTCCAGGTTGGTACCTTGTGCGCTCACGAGGTTCATGCTTTGGCTGTGAACCTTTCTCGTACATTCTTTTGGTCACTGAGGCGGAATGCACCTATCACCCGACGCCTCTGTCCGATCTATTCATACGCATCGGATATCCGTATATTGCTTGCAAAACTGCATCGTTTGAGTTATAATAATAATAATTTGTCGCGCTTATATATGTTTATTAAATAGCTTAAACCTCAATGAATTGTCTTTCATTTGTACTATCATCTGGTGTAATCTTGCTTGGTTTACTAAAGAACATATTAACTATACTCAAAGTTAATATGTTCTGCCATTGTCATGACCCCAGGAATCTATTCCATCTCACTATGAACTGTGGCGTGGAGACTTTAGACAGTTAAAAGGCCCCAATCTGCCTTTTATCTGTTGTATTTGCAGTTCAGAATTCTATCACTGATAAATGGGGAGTCACTAGTCAACAAAAAAAAACATTTCCTCTGTCAACCGAAGCACAATAAATTAGCCCAATGGAAAGATTATATTGAGGAGCTTCTCACAGACGACACATGAATGTTACCTACAGTAGACGAAAAGGAAAAAAACTTAAATGTAATAAAAGTAAGAAAGGGACCTGCACCAGACGAACTACTACGAGCAATAGAAGAAGATAGCTTCTAGATTTTACTACATCTATTTAACAGTATATTGATGAAAAGTGAAAATTATACTCTATGATATAAAGACAAAATTAAAAAAGTTCTACACGCTAGAGCACCGCCATTTGTGAATGTGAAATAACGTTTTTATTATAATCAAAAGAAGAGCAAGAAAACATACTCTTTGAGTTGTGCTTAAGGTTGTACATGATTAACAACTACGCCGTAGGTCACTAATACTTTTTATGATTTCATTATAATATAAAAGCTTGATACTTGATAAAAACTCAATTTCAGGATCCTTTTATATTTTTTAAGAATCAGTAATTAGCTTACCTTAGCATCCTTTTGAGCATGTGTTAGAATTAACTGCGTTAATCTGACTCTTATCTCAGGTTATTGTGTACTGACAAGGTCGGTCGGCCGTTTTAAAACGGTGAATGGAACGCCGGCGCCGGTTAGTTGTGATATTACAGAAAACGCGAAAGCTCCAGCGGAACAGACAGATACACCATGAGTCAGTCAGATATCCAGCAAGAGGACACAAAGGCGCACCGATGATCAGCTGGATGCTGATTTAAATCGAAGTGCCGGCCGGGATGAACTGAATAATTGACATCAGTTGTTTCTTTTCTTTATCTATACAATAGCTCAGCAACCAATGCAATGTTTGCATGACGGCTTAATGGATTAATTTTTGCTGCATAGTTATTTGGATATCGGATAGATACAGAAAGTTGTTCCTAATTTATGAATACAACTATGTTTATACCTAAGCACCAAAACAGAAATTTGATTTTTACGTAAACTTGTAGCTGAGTTCATAAACTGTGAACTACTTTCAGTGCCTACCCGAGAACGAAGCAATTTAGCTGAATACCCTCAAATAAATGAATCACAAATAGGGGCAAAAAATGTATTTCTTAGTAAGCTAATAAAAATTTAAGTAGTCACATTGACATAATTGCAATAATCTAGTCGCTATTTTTATTTCTATGTTTAACAAGTCAAATTAGCTTGGCTTAACTTTTAGTAAATCGTAGTACTGTAAACAACCTTATAAATTAGCTGTTACCTTTAATTACTGACGCTTGCAGATCAACAAAACATGGAAAATTGTATAAGAAGTATACGAATTTGATGAAAAAAGTATTTAAGACCGATTTCATAATCAATTTTAAATGTAATTTTAACTAAAGTAATGTTCGAATGTGCATTACGACTTTAGTTAATTGAAGCTTTAAATTTGATTATGAAATCGGCCCTTAATTAAATATGTCTGATCTCTTCCTTTCTACGTTGCTTGGGTACAGAAATTACATGATACGGCGCTGATTTCTGTTACGGGTGCACCCAATGGCCTGCCTCCGGTACCGATGTCCCACTGGTGATCTTGGCTGCTCAGTAAGCTGCTTTAAATTGCTTTAGTACGCAATAAGTTTTTAGATTCGTTGAAATAATGCTTAAAGTTACTTTTTCGCGATTCTAAATCACTCCACAATGAGTGGTAATTAATAATACGACGCTGTAAATTAAAACTTTTACAACAGGTGCGTATTTAACACCCAATAACCGTCCAAACCAATTAAATATGAAGAAGCTAAGACTGAAAGAATAACCTAGTTTTCTGGAAAATTTATGTTGTCAACAACCCTTAATCGTCATTCTCGCAATAGCAACCAATTGTTTCTAACTAACAGCACATCTTTGTTTAATTAACAAAAAATTCTCTCACGTAACCTTTCAATTCTACTACTTTTAGGTTATGATTGACTCCTAATAAAACACATTTCGAAATTCCACAGTAGAGATGATTGCTGTCTGTCACCCTAACGTAAGTGAAACTATTCAATACATTATTTTTTCATATTTTACTGATATGATGTTTTTTTCGGATTGCAACCGTCACTGCTCGGAGAACGTATTGGGATGTGGGTATGTATTTTCAATGAATGCCAATTCTAAGTATAATTCAACAAGCGGCATTGAATTGGCAAGATACAACACACCCCTTTAAACAAAACTATTAACTTTAATAGCTCAATAAGGTTTGATCGTTTAACTTTATGTTAATTTCGAAACGGTAGCATAACTTTTGCGTAGGTAAATTCTTCTAAATCAAAATTGTTAACACATGACTTGTATAATTCAGTTTCACATTCTTTTTTGTAATAAGAGGCCAATACGTGATTATTACAGAAAAAACACTCTCACGAAACTGGTCACGGTTTCTGAACCACTAAAATTCGAAATACAACCAAAGCCTATTTTAGGCAATATATAAAGTTCTTACGCGTTTATTCTAAATTTTAGGCATTTAGGCTTTAACATATATGTATTAAAAAACTTATATTTGTGTGAAAGAAGTTTCGGTAGCAGTCTCATACGTGGGCCCAAAAATTACAATTAGGCCCTAGAATCCGCGCTCTAGTGATAATCATATACTTTCTTGACTAATAACTGATAGTCAAGTATCTTCACAAACATCGCGTTATCTGCTGAATGTGCAATCGTCATAGCAATCACACTAACTTTACTTTTAATATTTATAAATAAACTGTTCAAACGTTGTTTATTGACTCGTGATATAATCTATCCGAATGCAACACGTGTCTTCTTGATTATAAAATCATTTCTGTTTCTACTCGAATTGTCGTCCTTCAAACAATGTATCTCGTGTAAACAGAAATTATTATTTGATAATCAAGAACCCACTACTTGCATTATATATGATACTACTAACGATAATTCTCAGAAGAATTATCATATATTTTGTTATTAACACTTATTTAGTTCGTTATTCGAAATTGTAATTTACTCTTTTAACAAGATGCTGTTAATAGATGAACAGACTAAATTCTGAAACTACAATTTCCGGATGTCCGATGCTCCTCTTTAAGTAAATAAGACGTCCAATACTTTTTTATACTGTCTCTCCAATGGTGTAGCAGTCATTTGTAAATAACACAATCCCTGATTTTAAAACGTTGGTGTTGGCATTCAATGGTTGTACGTTTAACAGCAACTCTCATTTCACACATTTCGGCTATGCACACACGTTCTTGTTTGAATAAATCGACGTGTATAATGCGGGTACGACCAGTGCTCTATCGAGTCATATCCACTATTTTCCTTTGATTGGCATAGTATTTACCAGGATTAAATTCCTAAAATGTATATTTGCTGTTTCTGGTTAGTCAATTCCTGTTAACTTTTTGTGGATGCTAGTCGCGTCATGTGGAAGGGTTTCACATACGTCTTGAAAAACCAAAACGTGAATTATTTAAATGTAACTTAATATTGTTTTTTCGTTTCATATGACAATTAGACTAAGCGTGGAACACAACATTTCTTTTGCGTCTAATACCAGCGGAAGCGTAATAGAGTACGAATTGCGGACGTTAATTTAGCTTTATTTTCTTCCGACGAAACTTTCTGATAACAAATAAAGAATAGTCACCTTGGAGTAGATTCTGAAACACTTTTAGCTACAATTTATTGTTTTGGTACCTTTATTTTCGTAAAGTAAGTACAAAATAGTACAAAATTGGTTCTTTTTCCAAATATTTAAATTCCATAATTGTGAAAAAAATTATAACTTAGTGTAATTGCATTGACGACTTCAAAAACAACTAAATTAATTGTTCAAATTGTGCACCGTTGTCTGACTGACAGTAGCCAAGACTACCGCCATGTTTTTTGCTGATTGCTGTGATTGATGAAAACGTATCATCATACTTCCCGAAATTAAATATAGTATTTTGCTAATGTGCTATTTACTAAATTCAAAATGGATTAATAAAGTGGCACTTTGGTACACAGAAATGTCACTTTACTATATAGTAGTGTCACTGTCAAATTCGTGGTTAGTAGGTTAGGTTTTATGTCAGTTGGTGTCAAAACTGACGGAAAACATAACCTGCTAACCTCGAATTTGACATAGCCTTACAGTGCCACCAACATATTATTCATACGTTTGCATTTCCACAGCCGCCTTGTTAATGGACATGTGGTATAATGCTTTACAGGGTGTTATGGAAATGAGTGCATATATTTTAACCCATAACAGAACTCGCTAAACTGAACACTGGCGCAGAACACAAAAAACATTTCTTTGATATGCAAACCAACAAAAACTGCATAGGTACTGATAACACCTTTAGTTCACATCTGGTCACCGACATACTTTATCAGTGAAGTGTGTTTCAGATACTAACATTACAGCTATGTTGTGACATTGTAAAAATAATTTAACTTCTTGTGAGTGCAGGCATAAGCCGTTGGAATTCCATACACCTATTTTAAGCAACTGAGCCATTACGGCATTCTATTTACGAGCGTGGAAATAAGGTTCATCATGGTACCCATTTGTTTGATGAGTTCCTTCATTATATTTTTTAGCTCCACTATATCGCTCGTTGAATTGGTGTGTATGATTGGATTCGTTTGTATTAGGTTGTCCATCTGTTGTGGGTTTTGTTGCATTTGTTGAGCATATGTTACGTTAGGTTGAATAAATCGTGTGCTAAAAACTCGTGGTTGTCCTGCTTGATTTCTCGGCTGTGGATAGAGTTTTTGTTGTATCTGCTTATGGACAATGCATCCTCTGTAATTGGCCGGATGATTCTCATTGCAGTTGACACATTTAACTTCATTATCTTTGATTTTTCTGGGGCATGCTGATGTTAGATGGTTGCCTATGCATTTTACACAGCGTGGGTTTTTACTACAAAAGTTTTTGGTATGCCCATATTGTTGACACCGCATGCATTGCGGTACACTTCACTAATAAAAGTTACTTAAAAATACCAAGGTATCACATATATGATACCAAACACCCTGACGGCACTGCACATGGGGGAACAGCAGCCATCATCCGAGAAGGCATCAAGCACTATGAATTATAAGGCTATTGCAAAGAAAATCTACAAGCAACTACTGTGGCTTTGGAAGAAACAGTAGGAACGCAAAACATAGCGGCAATATATTGTCCGCCAAAATATAACAACAAACAGAACGACTTTGAAGACTACTTCAAAAATTTGGGAAACAAATTCATATCCGCTGGTGACTGGAATACAAAGCACCAACACTGGGGTTTACGTATAACTCTACCTAAAGGCAGACAACTGTACGCAACTTTAAGAGAAAACAATCTTCCTGCAATATCCACCGGGTAGCCAACCTATTAGCCTGCTGCCAAGAACAAAATAAATACCAGACTTAATAGACTTTGGCATTGTAAAAGGAATAGATACAAAAGAAACTCAAGATAGAGGCATGCTTCGACCTTTCATACGATCACTCGCCATTTATAATCACGTTACAATCACACATACTAGAAAAACAAAAACAACCCTCATTATACAGTAAGCAACCGAACTGGCAGGTATTCAAAACAACATTAGACAATCTAATTAATTAAAATATACCATTGAAAACACCAGAAGAACTAGACCTCGCCGTGATCGATCTCACCAAATCAATACAAAATGCAGCTTGGACAGCTACACCAGATTATAATCACGCTACTGTTGAAGATAAACTTTCTGTAATAGTTAAAAGAAATTATGAACGAAGAAAGCTCAGGAAAAGATGGAAATTCACAAGAAGCGAAGCCGATAAGCAAAAATGTAATAAAGCGGCAAAGGACCTGAAAAAATTATTATTACAAATAAAAAATCAATCTGTTTGTGAATATCTTAGTAACCTAACAGCAACAGAAGCTACAGAGTATTCGTTGTGGAAAACGACCAAAAGACTGAAAAGTCCACGAACATCCATTCCACCAATCATAGATCAAAATAACAAATGGGCTAGAAGTAATAAAGAAAAGGCTACAACATTTGCAAACCATTTAGCAAATGTATTTAAAACGCACGAAATAGATGCAGCAGAACGTGAAAGTACAATCCAGGAATTTCTAAATACACCTTACCAAAAGGATCCTCTAATAAACAATATTAGAATTACTGAAATTAAAGACATAATTCTACGGCACATTAATCCCAGCAAAGCTCCCGGCTTGGACTTGATCAATGAAAGAGTACTACAAGAAATAACAACTAAAGCGTACAAAGCCATACAACATATTTTCAACGCAATATTAACACTTGAATACTTTCCCAAGCGTGGAAAGTAGCAGAAATTATAATGCTGCCAAAACCTGTTAAGAACCCAAAAGAAACAGTCTTATCGCCCAATAAGTTTGCTGCCAGTACTTTCAAAAGTTTTCGAAAAAATATTTTTAAAACGACTAAAACCGATTTTAGATAATAACAACCTTATTCCTGATCACCAGTTTGGGTTTAGGAGCCAACACGGTACTATTGACCAAGTACATAGGATAGTCAACAAAATAAACAATACATTTGAACGAAACATGTACTGCTCCTCGGCATTTCTGGACATTAGCCAGGCTTTTGACAAAGTCTGGCATGAAGGTCTTATGTACAAACTTAAGGAAAGTATCCCATATAGTTTTGTGATCGTTCTCAAATCATACCTTACCCAAAGGCAAGAGTACCAAGACGAATACAGTGAATTATTACTAATTCAGTCCGGAGTGCCACAGGGAGGTGTATTAGGACCTATCTTATATACTTTATATACGGCCGACCTTCCAACCAGTAACGGAACTACAGTTGCTACGTACGCGGACGATACCGCAGTGCTAGCAGGACATACCAATCCAACAACTGCATCGGAATATCTACAGGAAAATGTACACCTCACACAAACCTGGTTAACTAAATGAAAAATTAAAGCTAACGAACAAAAATCAGTACATGTGACGGTCACTTTAAATAAAGAAACGTGTCATCCAGTTGTCATAAGTGGTAGACAGTTGAGCCAGGCAGAAGACACAAAATACCTGGGAATGCATATAGATAGACGACTAACATGGAAAAAACATATATTCACGAAAAGGAAACAGCTTGGTCTGAAATTGAGACAAATGTATTGGCTGATTGGTAGGAGATCGCAGTTAACATTGGAAAATAAATTATTAATATACAAGGTAATTCTAAAACCCATGGACGTATGGGATACAGCTGTGGGGTTGTGCAAGCAATTCTAATCTGGAAATTTTACAACGCTTTCAAAGTAAAGTACTACGAACAATAGTTGATGCCCCCTGGTATGTTACCAACACAACAATTGTAAGAGATCTTCAAGTATCATCGCTTAAAGATGAAATAAAACGGTTCAGTGTAAATTACAGTGCCAGAACTGAAGTGCACCCTAATGTGCTCGCGAGAGATTTATTCACAAACAGTAGTGGTGAAGTGTACAGATTAAAGGATTCAAGCCAAATGACCCAATAGACAGATTTTAATTAGGATTAGTATGTATATAGATAAATAATGCATGTCTCCAAAATGTCTTAATTAAGATGTATATTAAAGGAGTAACTTCACTGGAAGTTAGCTCCTGCATGTTATTAATGTATTATGACAACATAGACATATAAATCACTTATTGTCCAACTGGATAGACTGTAAGTAAAAAGGAGTTAATAAAAAAAACATACTTTATCTATTGAGTTAGGTAAGTTATTAAACGCGTATTTTTTTGTGCAAGAACTTTGCGGTTTTAATAATATTGTGTCGTTGACCTTTAGCTTAGATTTGCTTACCAAGCGGCTCGTTAAATTTAGGGGAGATAAATGATTGAAAAAAATTGCGATTAAACGAAAAACGATCACTGGTTAAAATATTTGCACTCATTTCCATAACACCCTGTATAAAAATTTATTTTTGTTTATAAATACTAATACAAAATGAGAAAAAATAGTATACACACTTCGTAATAAAAGTAGTTTTACTAAACTTATATAGCTTTTTAAGTTGCTAGCTCGCTTCGCTCGCTCGTACTCAATCAAGCCATATTCGTTTAGTAAAACTTTACTTTTCCAAACTTGTTGTGTACTATACTATTTTCTTAATTTTTGGTCATATGGCCTATTCGCAAAAATCAACTTAACGTAAGTAAATAAATGTTAAAAAAACAGTAATAAAAAAGGGGGTTGCCATTTAAAAAAGAAATCAATGACGTCACACCTGCTACGCGGGTCACCCTGTATATATGGATTTTATTTGAAAGAATTCTCAAATAGAAATCGACGGGTCTCAGCGCTTTTTTCCAAAAGTTATTCTTAAGTGATTCTAATCTATATCAATATCATCCAGATTATGTTTTTCAATACATTTACCCATATACAGAGCAATTTGTAATTTTTGTTACTTCAATATCAAAAGAATAGTGCAATTGGTGGTTCCCCTACCTTGAAAATTGTTCGTTTGGCTTTTGCCTATGTTTCAAAATGGTGTAGCAAAACTTTAAAAATCTGTAAAAGGCTTTACCCAGAACTTCCCTCGTCGACATTGTGACACTAAATAATTTTAAAAATCAAATTAAGTTAGGAGTAAAGATATCTTTACGTTTCTATTAAATTAAATACATTTCCAAATAATTTTTTTTATCCCGCTGGGGTTTGAACCACCCGCATCTGCAGAGCATCTGCAGAGCGATCGTTGCCGCATCTTTGCAGCGCATGTAACTGCAGCGAAATTCCAACTACACTACCGAGACAAGTCTGGCGCGCCTGTCTTGAACAGAACGTGTTAGTGTTGAAAGATTTTTACTCTTTTGTGACATTATCCTGTATCGGTTGAGTCTTACTTTCGGCAAATGGAAAGCCTGACCTATGTGAAAGTTGCTATCTCCTTTTATTTCAAAATTAACCCAAAAATTTAAAAAAATATTTTTTAAGGTACTCACCCTGTAGATATTTGTATTTCATGCGAGGTAGATATACAGGGTGATTCAAATTCGAGGCTAACCATGGGGTTTTCGAAAACGGTAAGATTTAGAGGGGTGGTTTAAATTTGGCAAAGTTGCGCAATTTAGTGCTCAACAATATGCTGCCGAGAAACCAAGAAACTTTTATTTCGTTTTCGAGATTTTTGAAAAAATTCAAAATTTGTCATATTCGTTTTTATTTTTTCCTGATCTTATTTACTAAGATATTCAAAAATTAACAATACATTCTTAAGGGAACTTTTACTGGCCTACAAGATGGTGGTAACGGATTTTTAATACAACGTTTCGTCTTCTGCCAACCATCATCAACTTTGTTTTTTCTTATGGCCGCTATCTTATATTTTTATACCATTGAATAGAGTTTGTTTTGGGGATTTCAAAAATGTATAACTTACCTACCTAATATTAAATAATTAGGCTAATATTCACAAAAAACGAAAATTATTATTGAATCAAACAAAAACGATCTAGATACCACTGCACCGTAGAAGGGTAGGTATTGTTTTTTATTATTAAGATACCTTTGAATCAAATTATTGTTCTTTATTTTATTTAATATGGCTGCTACTGTCATTTTAATTGTGTTTTGTTGTCAAGGGTGTAGGGTGTGATTAGAATAGTTAGGTACTTAGTCGTATTAAAAATGCCTTTTTCATACGACGAAAAGCGCGATATTTTGCAAATATATTACGCACAAGGCAGAAACTCAAGAGATTCAGCAAATGCCTATTTTGAAATGTACCCTGAAAGGAATCAACCAAACGAAAGTTATTTCTTAAGAGTTCACTGAAATTTGTCAGAATATGGACAATTTAATGCACCGAGATCCAAATATGGGAATAGGATCCCTTTAGCAAATCGGGAGGCAATTCTTAGGCAGTAAGTCCTTTTTTTATGTTTTTGCCATAAATCAATTCATTACTTCAATTCAGGTGAACGAAAACCCATCCATTTCTACTAGAGAAATATCTGTTAATTTGAATATTCCGCAAACAACAGTCCGGAGAACACTGAAAAATGTTAAACCCTATAGAATACATACAAGTGAAGCTTTACTTCCCGGTGATAGCCAGAGGCGGCTTAATTACTGCAATTGGTTACTTGATCAAACAAATCGCGATAAGAATTTTGTTGAAAAAATAATTTGGACTGACGAATATCGCTTCTCCAAGTTAGGCGTTTTTAATCGCAATAATGAACACGTATGGGCAACTGAAAATCCTAGAGAGAACAGGCAAGTCCGGCATCAAACTCGTTTTGCGTTTAAAGTTTGGATCGGATTAACTAAAGATAGAATACTGGGCCCTTTCATTTATGAGGATACTCTGAATGCAAATAACTACCTACAGTTCTTAAGGAACATAAACCCGGCCACTACAGGATAAAACCAAAAGCAGAATGACGGCGGCAGAAATGAAATAGCTACGCTGGGTAGTGGGAAGAACAAAAAGAGACCTAGTCAGAAATACAACAACAAGAGAAGAACTAGACCTAGAACCGCTGGTAGAAACTATAAAGAAGAGACAGTTGAAATGGTACGGGCATGTAGTACGAATGGGAGAGGAGAGGACACCAAGGAAAGTGTTGGAGGTAAGAAGAGAAAGGAAAAGAGGACGAGGTAGACCAAGGCATACATGGATGGACACAATCAAGAGAGAAGCGGAGAAGAGAGGAAAGAGTATAGCAGAGGTCAGACAAATCGCCAGGGACAGGAAAGAATTCCAGAAGTGAATAGAGGACCCGACACCTTAGGGTACAAGGGAAATATGAAGAAGAAGAAGAAGTTCTTAAGAAGACCAATGCTGGGGTTTTTGGATGAAATTGCACTTAACGAATTAAGACAACTTTGGTGGCAGCAAGATAGTGCCCCACCACATAACAGTGTTTTAGTTCGTAATTATTTAAATGAAATTTTTCCGAATGCATGGATAGGTAACAGAGGGGTTATCGAATGGCCCGCGCGTAGTCCGGACCTTACTCCGTTAGACTTTTTTTATGGGGATTATTGAAAAATACCATTTATAAGCAACGTCGGAGAACTTCGCAACAGTTTTATAGCTACCTGTCAAAATATTCTCTGAAGAAGTATCTATTCAACGAGCAATACGTAGTGTTATCAAAAAAGCTAATATGTGGGTGCAGCAAAATGGTTTTCTTTTTGAACACTTATTATAATCTTGATTTATTGTTAAGTTTTTTTTCTTTAATTATTATTCCTTGTTGCTTGTTTTCAAATTTAGGGTACTTAAAACTCAAAAGTACGTGTTTTAAGAATAATTTCCGCTTTTTGTGAATATTAGCATAATTATTTGATATAAGGTAGGTAAGTTATACATTTTTGAAATCCCCAAAAGAAACTCTATTCAGTGGTCTAAAAATATAAGATTGCGGCGGTAAAAAAAACAAAGTTGATGATGGTTGGCAAAAGACGAAACGTCGTATTAAAAATCCGTTACCGCCATCTTGTAGGCCAGTAAAAGTTGCCTTAAAAATGTATTGTTAATTTTTAAATATCTTCGTAAATAAGATCAGGAAAAAATAAAAACGAATATGACAAAGTTTGATTTTTTTCAAAAATCTTAAAAACGAAATAAAATTTTTTTGCTTTCTCGGCAGCATATTGTTGAGCATTAAATTGCGCAACTTTGCCAAATTTAAACCACCCCTCTAACTCTTAGCGTTTTCGAAATCCCCATGGTTAGCCTCGAATTTGAATCACCCTGTATAATATGTATGAAAAATATCGTCTTCCTCCGACAAATAGTTTTTGATTTATACTGCCGACAGACAGGCAGACGGAATTAAGAAAACCTCTTTGTCGTCATCTAGGGACCTTGAAAAGTGAAGATCTGAAGAAATCTCGGAAGGTGATTTTCTCGTGATTACAATACTCCCTTCGTCTTTCAGACGAGGGAAGTAAAAAGGGACTATGGATGCAACCATTTCATTCCTACTGATCCTTCAAATCGCTAAGAGGTTTATTGTTAGCTCAGAATTTGGGCTAGTTGTGAACATACATTTCCTAAAAAATATTTGTTGAAAATTCTAGCTTATTTTGAATTAGCTTCTTTTTTGGTCATTTGTTTAAAATACAAAGATATTGGAATAAATTAAGTAGCGTGTACTACTGGAAGATATTCATCAGAAACGAAAACTGAAAATGATCGATACCGGTAATAGTGCCTTTTGTTACCGCTGATACATCTTAGGGGTTTGGCTACTCTTTGGTTGAATGTAGGTAATTCGTAATATTACGCTGCAGCCGCCTGTTATTGCTACATATCCTGTATTTGCATAACCAATTGCAAGCGCTAGATGCGCTCCTAGGCGGAAAAATATATATTGGCCAGGGCGAATCAAACCTATTACCTTTAAGTTGTTAACTTGATAATGGATCATTGGCTAATATGGCTACGATAATCATTTTTCCTACGCCTATATACAGTTTAATTTTCTATAATACCTGTCAGTGTCAAAGCTTTTGTGTTTCTATTGGTATTTGTTGGGGTCCCTGCACAATTGTTGTTACCTCTGGTTTCTAGTAACACATTTCAGTAATCAGACTGTGAGGTTAGGTAACGTAAGTAGCTGTCAGAGTCAGAATGACAAATCACTATTATGAAAATAAATAGGTAGGTCGGTAACAATAAACAAATTGAAATTATTTTAACAGATTATAAAATGGTAAATGTTATGAAAAGAAGAACATTAGGAATGAAGGCAAAAACTGAAGGAGACCAAAGTAATCTAAAAGAATTAATTTTTAAATTGTCAGAACGACGGGTGAAAACATCAAAACATCATCCAACAAAATTCACTGTCAATTTAGCCAACCTCACAACAGTTTGACAGGTATTATAGCAAAAAAATGAATTTTACGAAGATGGCAGTTTGCACACAGTAGCCAGGAAAACTGACAATATCATTCATCAGGTTCTTATAATAACGAACGAATATAAAACTAAGAGTTATACAGTGAGCAAAATATGTCATTTTAAACGGGCACTAATAAAAAGTTCAATATATAATTCAGTTTCATTCGGTAAACAAATATATTTATATATATTGAGTTCTCAAAATTAAAATCAGAACATCAAATATCAGAATAAGCAATTTAGATAAAAGGAATCCACCTCTGATGTTCAAGAGCTAGCTAATAGGATAACTTTTGATATTCAAATAATAATAAACAGGGCAATTAAAATTGATTAAAAGAACATTTATAAATATATACTCATAGGTAAAACAAAGTAAGAGCCTGAATCTATTCATATTTATGGCGCGCAACGCGAAGCCATAGCCATATGTAAAAATAAGAGCTTTCTTTACACCGTACGTAATTTTACCAAATCGATAAAAAAATTATTGTGAACGCCTGTAAACTCCACACAATTATTACGATTTCCTTAATAGGTAATTCTTTTGTGCTTTTGAAAATACAATTTAATATAGGTAAATGAATACGGTTTTCGCAAAGCTTTTAAATTTCTTGTTCGAATGAATTCTTGAAATACCTTTGTCAATAGTAACCCTTTATCTAACAAGTAGCTAAACATTCCGTCTCATAAACGAGAGCGAAGATTCAGAGTGATATAGAATGACACTTAAAACTGTCAGGTGCAATTTGTGAGCCTAGGACATGTCATTACAAAGAAAGGACAAGTGATTCTTTTCTTTAATATTCCTACGCAGCTTAAAACAAACACAATAAAATAAATCTAGGGATTGCTCAGGACTATTCTTCCAGTTCCCTGTATTTATGGTCGCAGTTCTACACTTAGCAGTTAGAACAGAAGTAGAAGAAGTCCCCAGGCGAGTAAGCGTTTCAGGCTTCATCAATTATCAATTGAATTCTCGGGAGCCAAGTGGGTGAAGGCCTTGGTATATCAGATGTGACACTTTTCATGCGTGTATGGTTATGTTAACATCCTTGTACACGTTTAGACAGTGAGAAATAGTGGCGCAGCACTTTAGATAAATTTCGGTAGGAAACAGTGCGCCCCAATAATTGGCTATAAATATTTATCAGGAATGCGCGGAACTGGATCAATTTTCACTGATGTTATTACGGTGTCACTTTCAATAAGGTTGCTGGTTGGCTTCCAGATTTAATTTTCCGAAAGAAACATCTCTAAATTATGTGCAATTTAAATGTGCTGTGTTATCCAATATTCTGAATAATGTTTATCAATAAGGGCCGGCCAAGTTGAGTCGGGACGCAGCTGAGGTTCGTGCACGCCAACCGGTGATACAGATATGATAAATCACATCTATTTTCACACGTTCCCTTCCATTACCACCGTGGCACTGATTTATATCATCCTTTTACCCAATTTGACCACGTCAGTCAGGAATTCGAAATTTCCTTGCATACGCAAAAGCCGCTTCCGCTGGAAGAGTGTGAATATTTTACGTTACACAAATATATCATGCAATACATTACGCCGACGAAACAAAGCGGCGAGCGAGTCTTGCTCTCGCAGGTCAAAATTACGATCAAGGTTTTAATTTCCCAAATGCACCTGCATAGAATCAAAGCATGAAATATAGACGTTAATAAATTCCCGGCGCCTATGTTTGCCCTCATGTAAAATTCGCAGATAGGGCATAGAATCCACAACCTACAACCTTCAAAACTGCAAGCTCCATTTAGTTTTACTATGTAACGTTAATATTTGAATTGCCAAAGTAAATATTTACACGTGCCGGGTTACACCGAAACTCATTTCATTTTAATTTGCGCTAGATATCGAAAATATTGTTCTGGCCGCCTAGCACGTCCAAAATTAATTTTTTCCGTGGTCGTGTGTAAAGGATTTTCCATTTTAGCCGTTGCTCTTCCTATGTCTGAATCAACAGTAGCTTCATGTAGACGAACTAATTAAGTTTGATTGGACTGCAGGCAACATATATTTTTACTGTCATGTTGAATTGAAAATCTTTGATGCTTTCTACGAAACTATTTCTCATAGCAAGGCGGAGCGAGATGCTTTTAATCGGGGACGTTTCGTGTGCTTGAATACTTCAATACATTTATGCCCAACTGTACGTTTTTGTAATTTTGTGCTTGTTCGAGAGCTCGGCATACAACGCATGAAATTAAAATAGGTTGGAAGCTGGTTTTATCCTCCTTTTACCTTTCTGAAACTCACCGGTGTAGAACTTTTAAAATAAAAACCAGCAATGACACCCACGGCTTACCTTAGTACCATTTTTAATTTTGTAATTGTTTAAATATTTGCTTTGAAAATATGTGTACGTTAGTAAGCCCTTTTAACTGTAGCCGTAATGAAATGGCAAATTTACGGATTTATTTACATCACCTTTTTCATTCTTTAAGGCTCTATCGAGTATACTATAACTGGGTGTAGAAATGCTTTACGCACCAGAGGGTTTTTAATGGTAATTTTTTCATATGACAATATTTAATAATGGTGAGGCACTAACACCCCATGAAGGAGCTTGGCCTACAAGGCGGAAGGTTAGAGCTTCCGTATCCTCGCTCTCACACCCGGCTGTCGCGTGTCAAATTTATGACACGTGGTGATGTGGTGAGCACCACGCATTAGACAGCCGCATTATTACCCCTTGTTCTTTCGAACGCTGGTTCCCAATTATTTAAAGCGACTGGGTAGGCCGCCCGCCAGGCATCGATCTGGGATTTGAACTCCAGACTTCCGCGCCGCAGTCCGATGCTCTAACCATCAGAGCCACGTTGGCGCTATGACAATATTTGCTTCCCTAATTATTTTAGAGCAAACTTGTAAAGTTTTTTGTAGAGCAAACAATTCTGCATCCATTTATGCCATCATTTTTGTAATTTTACGTCAGATAACCTAACAATGAAAGAAACTGGAATTGTCATTCTTTCTAAGATCAGTGCAAATTGTGATATGGTGGTATGCTGGAAGCAGATCAGGTGCAATAAGTGCCATGGTTGCCGCTACATTTGACAGATGCAAACAATTAAACAGCAAACTAATTTGTTGATGCTTTGAGATGCTTCAAAAATTTCAAAACACCTCTGATTTGTCTAAAAATGGTAATTTTATTTCTTTAAATTTTCGATTTTCCGAAATGTAAAATGACAAATGCTGGCATAAATGGATAGAGAATTTTTCTCTCTACAAAAAACTTCCCTACAAGTTTGCTCTAAAATAATTAGGGAAGGAAATATTTTCATATGACAAAATTACCATTGAAATCCCTAGGGTGTGTAAAGCATTTCTACACCCTGTATAGATACTACTTAACAATGTGATCTGACTTACTTAACATTTATAATCCCTGCACTTGACGTTAGCTGCTTCTATGCCACAAACATCTATTAAAATGTGGCTAGGTCGTTTGCAAACTTACACTTTTCCGTTTTCGTAATGCATTTTATTCGCTTACACCATTTCACAACACTCTTTTTTTTCAGATTAAATGCAGGGACCATTCTTTATCTGCAAACAACAATTTTAAGGGTGAGTATTTGTACCTGGTCAGTGCAGCAACACTTATACAAAAATATTTCATAATATATGTACAGCGTGATCCGAATAATGGATAACAAAGGGGCAACTTTCGCATTTATTAGAAAATTTTGTTCTTGATAAAAGTTCCTGCATTTTCTAAAATTCAAAATAAACCTGCTAAAATAGCTCCTTTCGTATACGGGAGAGCTTCAAAAATATGAAAATGACATAAGAATAAACTACCTTTATTATTTAAAATAGACAAAAATGTTATTTAGAAAAGTTACTTAGAATTGACAGAAAGTGTAAAATATGAAGTCACAGCCACCTACTTTAAAAAATAATTTCCTCAATCCAAAGTAAAAAACAGATATCTTTCAAAAAGTTTAAAAACAAATGATCCAAACATCAACAATAATTCAGAACAATTTAAATGTTTAATTGAAATGTTATACTTAATAAATATTAAGAATAAAGTTTCCTCCTTTATTATTTTGTACGTTTGATGTTCGGATCATTTATCATTTTTTTTAAAGATACTTGTATTTTTCATGTTGGACATACATTTTTTAATTTTTTAACACTAATTTCGATTCACGTAAGTTTCTTGTTGCTAAGTAAGCGACAATGATTTTTGACAGTATATTCTTACCGTATCTGATAATAACTTAATCTGATGCGTAATGCACAGGGCGGTAAAAAAAGGAAAAACAGAGAAAATAATTTTTTGGAGTAGGTGGCTTCATATTTTACACCTTCTCTTAATTCTAGGCAACTTTTCTAAATAACATTTTTGTCTATATTGAATAATAAGGGTACTTTATTCTTATGTCATTTTCATATTTTTGAACCTCCCCCATATACGAAAAGAGCTATTTAAATTTTAGCAAGTTTATTTTAAATTTTAGAAAAAGCAGGGACTTTTATAAAGAACAAAATTTTCTAATAAATGCAAATTTGAAAAGTTGCCCCTTTGTTACCCATTATTCTGATCATGCTGTATATGTTAATGCGGTTATATGAGAGTACCGTTGGATGAATTATCTAATTCAGCATTTAAAAATCCAAAGAGCCTGACGAGGTAGTACTACATCGCTAATGCTATTCACACAAGGTGTAGACGATCTATCCAAGAAACTCCAATGAAAAAATAAAGCTGTTAATATAAACGAATAGAAATTACGAAAATCATCTGCGCACTGCGACGATACCCTATATCTGTCTATAGGAAATGGTGCCTCATTTTGACTTAATATCCGGTCAAATAAGTTTAAATGTAAATTTGACAAGAAGAAAATACACCAAGACCACGCAGAAAATGTGCGATGAGGCAAAATAATTCATTAAAAGGGAAAAACGGGATTGATTAGGTTAGATGAATATATAAAGTGGCCGATGGAGCAGAATACGTTAGAAGCAGTAAATGGAAAGAGGTACGCAAGTAAGATAGCAGATAGAACAATATAAATCAATAGTGGAGCACGTGGCTCAACAATAATCTTATGAAAAACTTAGCAGCAGTCGCATTAATACACTGGGCAAAATACACAAAGACATTTGTATGTCCAAATTGTAACATGGATTCTTTATTCATGCTGTTCGAACCCATTGTTAGTCTTATTGTACCAAGACTTGTTACAGTATAAAACTGTTTTAGTAACACCTTGGGGTACGAAAGTGCCACCTCACTTATCACGTCCGGCAAACGTCACCACTTTCCCTGGAATGCTCAAAACCAGACTAAAAGCCACGGCTTAATGCGCTCAGGTAGATGGGCGTGGTCCTATAAA
The DNA here is from genome assembly GCA_940337035.1 of Agriotes lineatus. Classification (NCBI taxonomy): domain Eukaryota; kingdom Metazoa; phylum Arthropoda; class Insecta; order Coleoptera; family Elateridae; genus Agriotes; species Agriotes lineatus. The sequence continues at coordinate 96,234,439 of OW679197.1, forward strand.
CGGGACGCCATAGAGACAAGTGCGACGACATATAAGGAATGTGACAAAATAATAGGGAGTCACGGGATTCGGAATATGGGACCCAGGTTTGACAGAACCACGAAAGTAAAACGGGGTAGGATATATGTGCAGCCTTGTGACTTCCCAGAACCGGCAACTGAAACGAAAACGGAAACCTTAAACTCGGCATGCAACACACAAAGAAAACAACGGTAATTTAGCAAATCGGTCTATTGGTCTTACGCATAAATATAGTCATTAGTACACGAAATAAGGTTGCTGGCATTAATTATCACGCCAAACACGAGGGCTGGCATTGGCGAGTGCACAAAATATGATTACTGACGTTAGTTAGCATACAAAATATAAAATACTACTCTTGTCATTAAAGAGTACACAAAATAGGATCGATAGCGTTCATTAGTGCGCGGAATATAATAGCTGTCATTAAACAGTGCACAACATTCGATTATTGACATTAGTTGGCGTACAAAATATGAGATATGAGTGCTACCATTAAATAGAACACAAAATAGGATCGCTAGCGTTAATTAGTGCGCTGAATATAACATCTGTCATTAACCAGTGAACAACATATGATTATTGACGTTACTTGGCGTACAAAATATGAGATATGCGTGCTGCCATTAAAGAGTACACAAAATAGGATCGCTTGCGTTAATTAGTGCGCGGAATATAATAGCTGTCATTAAACAGAGCACAACATATGATTATTGACGTTCGCTAGCGTAGAAAATATGAAATACCTTGTTAGCTTCACCAGCTGCGGTCGCACGGGTCCGGTTGGCGGCACGGCCATATCACAAGGCATGCGGAACAGGGCAAGATGCTCCAACGAGCGTGGGTGATGGTGACGCGGAACCACAGAATCGTTCGTAGAACTCAAGGTGCGGCCACCGATGACGACAGGGCACGCATATGATAGATGACCAGGGGCACGTTTATCGTTTGGTTTGGATCTCCCACATATACACAGCAGTGGTATATTGACCGACAGCCGACGATAAGCCGAGGAGCGTTTGGCTATAAACGAAACGGGGCATCAACCACACACAACCAGCTCACTTCGTGACTTGGAACGCTCCACTCGAAACACGCCATGCTAACCCCAGCCACGCCACAAAACGAGATGCGCGGGGTGCGTGTCTGCAACGCGCACCGAATACGTGCAACCATCTACAAGGCGACTACAACATGTCGTCTCGCTCGCACCTGCGGCCGATTCAGCCCGCAGAACCTTCTAGAAAAACGTCTGCCTACTAAATCAATACTAGAACCTAACGTGACAATGACGCTACAAGACTCGATATAATTGCAAGCGTACAAAAATATGACAAAAAAGCTATATACAAGCGGGGTCGTAATCTTACAAAAATACTCCAAAAGTCGCACATTCGTATAATTTGAAAATGTCCTGACAGACCTCCTATACGCCTAAATATTAGAATTATTATTAGCCTTGTCTATTGCCCGTTCTTACCAACTAGCTCAGTTTATATCAAGGGACCTCTTACCTTTGACTCAGTTCGTAAGTAGGGAAACAAAAACGCAAAGAAGTCCCGGCAATGTACTCACTACAACTCAAACCCTGAAATTAAACTCTCCAAGCTCCTACTCAAATAAAAGCCGATTTGCTGAGTGTTATGTGTACCTATATTTATATTAGCTATATTAGCTCTAGACACATACACAAAAAATAAAAATTAAATACAAGAACACACAAATTAAACAGCTATTACTGACACTAATAGTGATAATACCATCAGAACCGCTTATAATATTGCTTAGTTCTACGAGCATTTAGCAGTTAAAGTAGCTTGTGCATACAACAGCAGCCTACCCTGGCTCGCATTTTTGCACCGGGTTTGAAGATGTAATATGATACTAAAGTAAAGAAAAGACGTTTGACGTTACTGGTCGCCAGGGTTCTTGCGACCGCGCCGACAAAGTCTCCGCGTTGGAATTTAAAGTGACAGGGAGGTGTGCAGTTAAATATAAATTCGCGGATTTTAACGAAAACTCACAAATCTCTATTAACTGGGTGCAGGTATGTAACATACGGACCTTCTCGCTGTGAGAGACCTTCTCACGTAACTTGAATACGAGTACCTCTAACAGTAGTGGTTTTGTTACTTTTGTGCCCCTATGCACACATTTAAGATGCACGTCCTGCATCGAATATATAATACAATTTTTATACATTTATCGTATGCATAATTTAAAAAAATAGAAAATGAGATAAAAAATATTGAAAATTGAAATACCTATTATATTAAGTAAGTACCGTACCAATATAAATGTTTATGGTATAATATTTTCCTTGCATGTCATTTTTGAGCATGCTCCATAGCCATTTGACATTTATATAGTATATTGTTAAACTGGCAACCAAAACCTATGTACCATGCATGCGTGCATCGCATTTTCTTGTCTGCGCCTAGGCGCGTGCCTAGTTAACCAATATGGTAATATGTCACTTCTCTATGGGTTTTGCAGCTTCAGGTTGAAGATGTTGCAGACTGTGTTAGGCCTTTTTAGATTTAAGATCCTGGGATATCTTTCAAAGCAGCATCAAACAACAAAATAGGTACACTCGGGTGCAATTTTCCGGGCGCCGGATCAACGATTGGAGGCCGCGGGGTGAATTACAGCAGGAATTAATTGGTAGAGTATTATTTAAATATAAAAAGCCCAGAGCGCCAACAATTTTCGAAGATACGACAATTGCACCCCGGTGAACAAAAGAGAAATTGTAAACTCTATACCCAGGAAAGCAACATTTCCAGAAAGATAGCTTTAATAAAGGCATTCAAACCGTAGCTAACACATCCTGTACATTGTTAGTTTAATATCGTTTAATTTCATGCAGCATTACAATATACCTTTTACAATGACTAACTTATAACTACCATGAAATGAAATGTGAGGTCCGCTCTAAATAAATATTACATGCCCTAATTGTACTTACAGTTTTGATATAACGGTGGTTTACAACACATTAAAACGGGCAACCTAGCTAGCTACCAGCCGTGACAGAATTGGGGCTCTGTTCTGGACGTCGTTGCAATCGTACTTCGGCTTCGGCTGAGAATTTTCCACGGTCAACGATGGCAGTTTTGGACGGCAAACAGCGCCGCTCTCACGGGATCGAAAGGCCAAACCTCGGAGTTAAATACACCCCTCAATGCGGTACCTTCTTGTGCCCTAACTGTGTGCCAGCGACAAGCAGAACCGGTTCCGTGGAGGCTTAGCAGATCGCCTCGCGAAACCTGCTGCACGTGCCCAAATGGTCAGGCGAATTCAAAGCGAAAACGCAATTTGTGCCTAGTACGGCTTGATGACTAAAAGTTGCCTAGTAGGACTTGATGTAAAAGGGAAAGAGAAGGTTCTAATAGAACAACCACGGACGGGCTTCCTAGCGCGAAATAGTTACTCAGCTCAGGTAGTTTTTGGGCTCAGAAAAGAACAGCTCGAGTGTGCTAACACAGATAAATCCACCGTAGCGAAGGAAACCAACGTCCTTACATACGTCTGGGGGCTTCAATCACCGACAACGTGAGGGTATTCATAACTTCACATATCCAAACCAACCAAATAACCCTATATAAGCATCCCCGAACTAGTGAATAGCACTATTAGTGAACTACTCGCTTCGAAATGCTAGCGAAGAAGAAAGCGGGTCCCACCTGCCAATGGTTTTTCCAGATAAAAGCCTATCGCCAGAAAACACGGCCAGATGCCAATGCGCAACGCGCGGGAAAATAGCGTTCGAATTCGAAATTATGGCAGGCGGCGCATTCTGCACGTAACAACTGGTGTTTTCATTTGCAGTTATCAGGACTCACTGATTACGTTGAGGTCTTTCGAAAGCCCCTACCGCTTGATATCCAGATTTTCTGCAGCATCTAGAACCAAATATCACCTTTGGGTGTTGGCCCAATTTTAATATTGTTTGTAGTATTTAAACTGACATCTTTGCATGATGACGATGTTTGACTTATTAGCCCAGTCCCCAAGTTTCACTCCATAGGTTCATATGGGCTTAATAACAGTTTTATATAGCAGGAGTTTGTTGTCCAGTGATATGGATGACGTTCTTCCTATTAGCCAGTAGATATTTTAGAGTCGTACCTAGTTTAGTGTTGCTTTTTTGTTTATGTGGCCCCGCCAGGTGAACTTGTTGTCGAAGTGAAGTCCCAAGTATTTCATGGAGGTAGATTTCGGAATTTCTATGATGTATAGATAGATTGGTGGGAATTGCTCTTTTTGTAGGGTGACGTTGACTGTTATCAGCCATTCCTTGAATAAGACTTCGAGAAGATTACGGTGGATTTGGACTTGACGGGATGCAGTGCTTACGTCGTTGTGATTCGCAAGTATAATGCTGTCGTCAGCGAAAATACCTATTTTGTGATACGAGTGGTTAGGTGGTCGGTAGTGAATAATAGAGATAGGAAGGGTACCAGGACGCGACCCTGAGTTACACGCCTTCGAAATTACAGATAATTTAGGTAGGTTCTAGCAGCTTGTGGAATAAAGGTGGTAGGATTTGTTGGATTTTATGGATAAGCCCTTTATGCCAGACCTTAGCGAAGGTCTGGCTAACGTCCAGAAGAATCGCTATGCAGTACTATTTTTATTCGAAAGCAGTATTTGTTACTTGGGTGATCCGATTTACTGTTGGTTATTGAGTGTAATTTATGAAAACCAAATTGGTAGTCTGGTATCCCGTTTGCTGCTGTGAACTCATGGTCAAGGATTCTTATCACGAGCCTTTCAATGAGTTTGGAGGTCACCGATAACAAGCTCCTAGGGTGATATGAAGTTACATAGTTGAGATCTTTACCCGGCTTGGGAATGAGCATTATTTCGGCTTTTTTAAATTATCTACGGCAATGCTGAAGTTTCAGGATAGAGTAGAAGATGTAGGTCAAAGTTAAATCCACCGTGGTAAATCAGAACTGTGGAGAAACATATAACAAATATTTTGAACGAAACAAACTACATTACTGAAGATATGCCTGAAATCTTTTGACAAGAAATTAATTGTCGTTTAGAGCTGTGACTTGAGGTTATCGGTGATCACATTCAGATAATGTAATGTGCAAGAAGTTATTCTATTCACAAACTAAAAAAACAGGTATGTACATGTAGTCAGTTTCTATTGCTTACAGATATCGTTCCATTCTTTTATCGACGTGCTGTATATAGCAACATCCTTATATCATTTAGGAGGAAGAGTATACAATCAGAATATTCCAAAATAATAATCCTGAATCGACTGTAATCAATCTTCCTGTAATAAAATTGCGGTTGTTTCAATATTTTCTTACGTGATTGTTAAGTTATCTGTAAATTTCAATTATAGAAAAGAGTGTTCTAAAGTTTATCAGAAATTTTAGCGGGATTAAGATTCGCAATGAAATTGGAAAATCCTTTTAATTCCGCTTTTATCCTTAAGCAAATAATCTCAGTTTGGGTTACTTGTAGGGCATAAAACGGAAATGCTTCTGTGATTACATGTTTCTATTAGTGGTACAAAGGATCCATTTGTCGGAAGACAAAGAAGATGAAGACAAAAGGGAAGGAACTTAGTTCTCCGCGTTGCTCTAAATTTCTTATTGAAGAGAGTGACCGGCGCGTCAGCTTAGAGTTAACATGCTTGATAAACAACTCTTTGTCTCCAGATTCGCGTTGGCTGCGATTCTCGGCCACTGCTTGAAAACGCTTTGCTAAAAATTAATCAAAATCTAACCGGGAAGTATTAAAATTAATAGTCATAGTTTGCAAAGTCAGCGGAATTTCTGCAGCTCATATTAAATTAAAGTGATGATAAATTATTTTAATTAAAGTTATTGAAATTAAGTCTGGGTTCATTAGTGCGCCGTATAAATCACCCTATTGGCGAAGGTGCGAACAAATACCTAAAATCGATCATTTTAACCCATTGATGCGTGAAACCAGGGAGATTAAAATAATTTTGAACTTAATCTGACTTAATCAGCGAATCCAGCTATCGCAGCGGAGTTATTAGAAAAACGACTGTCGCAATGAATTTTTCATCTAGACGATTTTCTTTCTTTGCGTTTTCCGCATAGAGGGAGCCGAATTTAAATTCGTTTCTAAAGTTGATTACAATGTGGAAAACGCTTGTAGAAAAGCGCAATCAGAACTCACAACAATTTTCCTGATGCCTCCGCTTCTATTCTCCTTCTGAGACAATTATGTGGGCTTAGGCTTACACACCAATGAAACCTAGATTACAACTCTGATGTGAAATTGAACCAATTTCAGTTCACTTAGTTCTAAAATCTAATCTATTATCTATTAATTCTGGGTGGCTTACTTTGGTGCCTGCTTAGTTCCTTCCAAATGGAACAGCTAGCAAAAACTAAACGGAATTTCCTCCCTCTCGCCACTAGACATTTTTGAACGCTAGGGTGCCGTTGATAATTTTTTCTCGTTTTCGTTTTAACGTGGTCGAGCCTGCTCTTGATACTTTTGATTAAGGTAATTATAAAACAGAGTTGCCGCTAAAAATAAGCATTTTTAATTAAGATTTCTGGCAAAGGGGTTCTTACGACGTTCCTTGCCTGAAATTAGTAATACTAAGAGTCTTATTATGGCCATTGTAAGATCTTTAACTTTTTTGATATGACCCAAAAGAATTGCCACTGTCACTGCAGACAGATACTTGGCAACATTTTTGCATATTTTGTTTAACTGCGAAGTAAAGAGTAAGATTAACTTAATAAGTGCATTGTGGCTGTTATCTAATGCTGATATCTTCCTATTGTGATGAGTTGTTGAAAATGTACGCTATTTAGATCTTTAATTTATTTCACCAATGCTAGTAACTTTAACATATTAGACAGTTTTATTTCGTCCTTTGAAGGTAAAACTAATTGTTATTTAAAATGTATTTTGGAAAATTGCAGTTCAAGCCTATTAGCGCGAAGTATAGTTTTACAATTTGAATCTTTAACAAACGTTCTTCAAGATTGTCTAATAGTGATATCGCCTAAATATAAAATCTAAATTAAGCTGAAATATAAAATCATTGAAGAGGTAAGTTAGATATTTTGTAGCAGGAAAACAAAAAAAATTTTGCATCGAGGCTATTTCTAAAAATTCGACCTGTTTTAGTGAAAATAGTGCGATTCTTCGGGAACAAATTCTATTTACATTTGTATACAAAATGGTGACACCCTTATCGATAGCGAGTCAACACTAGGCACCTTAATTCTAAATAGAACAAAATTTACACTTATTTTCATGGAAAAGTGACGATAGAGTCAGTCTGTGTTGATAACATGGTAAGTAGTTCGACGAAGTAGCAAAGGCGTGTACAAGACTGGACGACCTGAAAGAAAAAGAACATTAATGAAGCACACTGCATTTAAGAAAGAAAGGTTATGAATGAAGTAAATAGAAAATTAGAAATAATCACTTGAAAGGAGCCAAGTAGCTGATTATGCAATGTAGCAGCTCGATGTGTGAGGATGACAGTAGTAGCGACTATTAGCAGAAGAGAAATTACAAGTTGTAATGCTTGAAATATAATTTAGGTAGTGTAACTATAGAATTGGGTTAAATAACTTAAGAACGTGCATAAGTGCAACTTTGGCACTTAGGGTTCTAATGTGGAAAGTGCTTAACTCAAAAATGAGAGATAAACTAGTTCAGGGCTGTATATTAAAACTGTGACGTTACTTGCGAAAAAAAGATTTGTGGTGTGTAGTAAGTTAATTTAGATTTTTGAAATGTCAAACCTACGTCTTGAACGTCAATTTTATGCAGCTGATAAGAAAATCGTGGTAACTAGATAAGGTTGGTATTTTCCAAAATGAAAGGAAATACACACATTGTTGTAATGCTTCCGACAATAATTTGTATAAGAGCATACATTGTCAAGTACTTGTCAGTCAAACTGATATAAAATAATAATAATGTCATTTCGTATTCACCTGTTCGGGAGCGCCAGCATTCTAGACTTGGGGCAAGTAACTGGTAGAATTGCTGCAGACTTGTAGGAGCTCACCCCATAGCTGTTACGAGTCTTTTAAGGTACCCGAGATATTTATAAAAAGTTTGAAAATATTTCATGTTGGAGGACGGATTAAAAATCACCTGAAGAGCAAGATGAATGAAATACATAAGCACCTGTAAATTATAATATTGAGTTACCTGAGAGAAGCTGATGATTAACATCTGAAACTGTCAACTTACAATTCGCATTAAAGTAATCTGCTTTACCTGAAAATTTTAATTTGAAGAAAAATCATACAAATCATACAAAGGTCTTTCCCAGCCCTAATAAAAGTTCTCAGGTGCAACAAGAATTACTGAGCTAGTATAAAAATAATTACCAAAATATAACTGATGCACCAAGGAATGTAATAAAGCAAACAGTATATAGCAATTTATATTCCAATTTCAAGGTTCAGTCAATCAAACGCGTCAGAAAGTAAATATATGAGTAAAGGTATATGGAAGGTATTTTGATAGCAAACATAATCTAAATAAATAACATTTATTGTCATACCAACAGATCGTTTTAACATTTTGGTCGACAGTAAATAACACAAGGCCTATAGTTTCATTTATTCTCGGTTAGACCGACCATAGAATTCTGAGCAAAAATATTTTAACTATCAAATCTAATAGTTCTATAAAATCTTAGAAGGCTGTCTTATTTAAGACAATTCCAAAAGGCTGTTTTTTTTCAGGGAGGAAATACTGAGGCCTGTATGGCCCCTGACTGTAATTAGGTATGTTGGAAAGATTGACGCCCTGACCAGTTTTACGCCTGCAAAAGAGGAAATTACGTTGAACATATTCATGCTAACGCTAGCTCAAGAGGCACGGTTTATAAGTCAGATATCGATCGACAGGCGAACAAGGTGCTGTTTGAGCTATCTTGTTTTGTGAAATGCGATTGCTATAGTGAATCATTTACTGCCATTGTGGCAGTTTCGGCACCTTATCCGGGAATAGAAGCCTCCCAGGTATAACCTCTTTTTCTCGTCTCGTTGAGATACGATATCAGGAGTTGCACTACTGCGTCAAATGAACCCACTTTAATTGTTTCAATAGTGCAAGTAGTAAAATACAGTCAACTGTATGAAATCTGGTGTGTACAGATCACTACTAGTACAGTAAAACTGTCGGAAAAAACTCCGTCACCTTAAAAAAATTGGCCAGTGGTTTAGGGTCATTAGACAAGTGTAAAAACAAAAAGGCGTTACCCCACGCCCTACCAAACAGCCGCCATCTTGAAAACAATAAAATGTATTTTTTCTCGCGATCCATTGGTCACACAGAAAAAGTTATTGAACAAAAAATGTTGGAAATAAAATTCTACACGTTTTTTATTCGTAACACGATACCGAGAAGTTGATATTTCAAACGGTAGGGGGCGACAAAGTTTCCAAAAATCGGTTTCCGCATTCTAGCCCTGTGGGGGTGGTTTTTTTCTGTAAATTGCGAATGTAAAAGTTGTAGTGCTTGAAAAAATATACACGAATCTCTTTTAATAATGTAATTGATTTAAATAGTCTTCGAGTGACAGCCCTTCAAAGTCCGCGCACCGTGGAGAAATAGAGAGGAGTAAATTGTTTATATCCCGCACTTATTATAACTAACGAGATGCTATGTCTGCCATTTGGTTAACATGAAGGAAACCATTATCGTTCGTACTATTATCCATTTTTAATCAGAATACAATCACAAAACACCATTCGCAATCGTATTCACGGATTTTTTCCAAGAATTATTCACATTGCGTTTATAACAAGTTGTGCACTCTTTTTTCAATAAAAGTTCAAGCAACACTTCTATCATGGTCGATAATTACTCGGTTGTGTCCGAGGCTCCGAACCAAGACGAAGGAGCAGCTCAAAAAAAAAAGAAAACGTGTCTGAGTAAACTACAATATATGTTAGGGTTTATGCAAAAAGAAGTTACTTTCAATATAGAAGCCCAGAATCACATCATTTGGCCCAGTTAAGATTTTTCAGGTATCTTTATTTTGTACCCACAAAAGAAACTCTTTTTGGTCAATATTCTTACATCATAATCGTAGACGTTTTTAGCAATATTATAACAGCTTTAGCAATAACAAATTACAAAAAATAGTCGGAAAACACTAACTTTAAAAAAATTACTGATTTCATTTCACTTGGCCCAAACCATCAAAATATCATTTCGTTCACCGTAGCATGTTGTAGTTGAAGTGAAACAAGCTGTTTGTTGTTTAATAACATATAGACAGTCGGGTGTCTGTATTATTTTTACAAAAATGGCACGTGGAAAGGCTATTGCCAATTTGTTGAATTTTGGTCATTTCTCTGGAAAAATTTGTAAACAATTGCAATTAAAGTATTACATAATAAATATTACACCAGCAAATTTAAGAGCTTTACGGATCTGAGCCAAATTATATCATTCTGAGCTCGTATATTCCTTTCTTATAATTTTCATTTTTTTACCTATACCAATTTCTCGGTATCGCGGCAATGACCAAAAATGTGTAGAATTTCTGTAGGTTTTGAAAACCTATTCACATTGAAACTGCTTGAGTGACGTGACGATTTTATCTCGCAAAAGAGAAATGGTTACTTCGCTGCGCCGGAATATATCGTACATTTCCCACGCTGCGCGGACTTTGAAGGGCTGTCACTCGGAGACTATTTAAATCAATCACATTATTAAAAGAGATTCGTGCATATTTTCGCAAGCACTACAACTTTCACATTCGCAATTTTCGGAAAAAAACCACCCCCATAGCTAGAATGGCGGAAACCGATTTTTGGTAACTTTGTCGCCCTCTACCGTTTGAAATACCAACTTCTCGGTATCGCGTTACAGATCAAAAATGTGTAGAATTTTATTTCCAAAATTTTTAGTCCGATAACTTTTTCTGTGCGACCAATGTATCGCGAGAAAAAGAATTTTTATTGTTTTCAAGATGGCGATTGTTTCGTAGGGGGTGGGGAACGCCCTTTTAGTTTTACACTTGTCTAATGACCCTAAACTACTCGGTAAGAGGAATAGCCGCGGCCAATTTTTTTAAAGGTAAAACGACAATTTTACAATCGGTGGTTGACTTGCCACTAGATCATCAAAATAAATTTGCGCAGCGTACGATCGCGACGTCGCACGTGTAAGTAGATTAAAACTGATTTAGTGCGTTGTTTAATATATGCGCATCGGATTTTATGCAGATCGATTTCATGTAAAGAAAACTGCAGTAAGCGTTTCCACTAAAGTGAGATGAACTTCTTTTCAGTGAAAGTACGGGACAAAGTAAGTTGAATCTGTCCACACAGTATTCAATGCGATGGAGGTTTTCCTAATGAATTACTATACTAATAATAATAATAATGACTTTATTCATTTTGTTTGGATTTACATAAATGAATCACAAGGCGAGGTTCAGCAAACGCTGCTCTACCACCTAACCTTGGGCAAAATAAATGTTATTATATGGCTAATAAATGCCAGGTGGTGCCCGTAAGTATAAAACGAGTTTGTCCCCGTATCTGCCACTGCTTTGCCTGCCGATAGCGAGCCTCCTCTTACTTCAGTCTAAAGCCCACCCAACACGCTAGGTACCGGGGCCTCTTTCGCATAGTTGCAAGAGGGAATTTCCGTGTAACAATTGTAGAGAATCGTAGATAATTGAAAATCTATATAGACACTTAATGGAATTTGATAGAATAGGAAGCTTTCGGCCTAGATCTATTTTCGATTGACCTGGAATAAACATATAAAATGCTACAACACTGTTAACTTCAATGGACCGTCCATCAGTACGCGCAGTGAGTTGGCATTCTTTCTGCCTGTTTCAGGTTAGCTTCAATCAGGGGAGGTGCTACCTTATGTGTTCGATGTTTCGTTAAGGCCTGGTACAGCTGACTCTGAATAGAGGATCTGGAAGCATCTAAATTTCTTGAATGTGCTGTTATTTTTTTTTAAATTTATATTACCTTCGTTCGACTCGCCTCTAGGGGCGGATCTACTGGCACCCTCATCGAGACAACGATAAGGAGGCTGCTCTCTATCCGTTAAGGTTAGTTTTCTATAGCTTCTCCCCTGAGCACTGTTGTACACCTAGACATTTATATTTTAGCCTTTTTCTATTCGGGTTTGGAACACTCGAACACATGGTTAAGTTATGCATGGACAGGATAGCGAACGTATAAACTAGCCCTACCTGTAGCGGAGGCCCCTGCTGATTACTGTCGATTCCCTCTGGTTTCACTGCACTTGGGGCGAGAGGTTTCTTCATATTGCTGCGAGCTCCTCTCCTAGAACGCCTTCGAGCCGCATCCACTAGTTCATTACGTGCCTGGAAGGTTTTCTAATTGTTTAGCATGAATATATAGTTTTACATAACTTATGTATATATTTGAATAGTTGTATTTTGTGGAACATTTTAAAGCTGTAGTTTTATGAATTCTTTATGTAACAGCTGGGTTAACCACGCAATGAATTGGTTTGTGTACTTGTGGTAGCTTCAGCAATCACTTTTTCTTGCACGTAATAACTTATAAGCGTATTAACTTCTGTTTGGTGACTGATCTACGTTTTGTCAAAATTGAAGGACGATGACTATGCCGCTGTGGCTACATTACGTCCACTTCAAATGTAATCCAGGGTTTGAGAGCTAGCAAGTGGGTCGCTTCTGTAATAACTTTACTTGCGCCGTTCTTACCCAGGCTCCGTTTTAGACGGATCTCTGCTTGACAGAGTTTATAATAAGAGTTATTGGTGGTTAAAAATGTATTTCTTCGTACTGCTATATATTTGAATCTCTGCTGCACAGGGTATCTAAAGTACAATTAGGTGGTTACATGATATTTACTGCTCTATTAACAATTTATTACGCAGCATCGTTTTCAACGTGTCGTCATTGTTGTATTTATTGTACCATATGCTATAAACCTGGATGCACTATAGAACCTACTTGTTAAAGACGTTATCTTTAATAAATCTCGTTATTAGCTTGAGTTTGTGTTATTTTTGTAGGCTTGGTGTATCTGAACCTTGGGGAGGTCCGACCCAAGGATTTGTACTGCGTCGAGTACTTGGCACTGTTTTCTTAGTATCTCTTTCGGTATAGTTTCCTCGCTTCGTTGAAACTCCGACCCTAACGGCGAGTTAGCCAACCTAGGCGGACATTTACCAACTGGCAAAACATCAAATAGAACTTTCACCAACAGGTAAGGGCCACCCTTTGCTCTCTTCCGTATAGTAGGTTCTGTTAGATGGCCATTACGATCTCTCGATCTCAATCATGTGTACTTTAATTTCTATGATTATACAGAAGCGAAGATATTATAGTGACGGAGATACAATGTTACAGTTGAAACGTTTACGATTTGGATCTGCTACCTTACCGCAAGAACACGTGAAACTGCACCTTGCTTCACAAATTACAATTATGTAGGACATTAAAGAACTCTGTTTAGGTAACATTAATTAATATACATTTATGCAGACACTAGCGGAAGTCCAAAAGCATAAAGAATATAGGTAATTAAACAAATGCTAGGAATTCCACCCAGCGGTGTCGACGAGCAAACGGGCCAGTCGTTTGCAGTCGAGGCCACTGTGAAAACTGTAGCGCTTGGAAAAGATGACTCTCGACCAAACCATTCCGGTGTCACTTAGTTAAGGCAACAATAGTTTAAGTGAAGTCCTCGCCTCCCTGAAGTAATGAGAACGCGATTCTAGGAGAGGGACATTAGAAGATCTTAGAGAAGGAAAAAATAACTCTACCTACGTTGATATCACGTAGCGCAATAGAACAACGTTGACAAAATGCTATATAAACCGCACAGAGCGCTTAATGCATTGTTGCACTTCTAACTGTAATCCGCTACAACTTATTGCACAACTTAAAAATTCCTTTTTCGTAAAACTTATAGATAAGGTTGACGGGAGTATACGCATGCAAACTTAGCTTAGTGCGTAATATAATATATTCAAACTTTAAGGAAAACTATATATGCAATAAAACAGATTCAGCTTAGCTGGGTGCAGCAAATTAATTGGCATTAATCCGATAATCGACGGCAGTCGATCACCGGGGCTGAACTTGAATAATGTCGACGGGTGAAATGACTTCAGTCTATACGCGATCAGATGGAAGTTTTTCCCAGGTCTTCGAAAAAAATGGATAACGGCTGTTCCAAAATTTGCTACTAGTGTTCGCTTCGAACGCTGACTGCGAGATGTTTTCCCAGGGCAGCGTCGGGATATAAATCGTAGATGTACATGGTGTTGATAGAGAAGGCGCTAAAAAGTCGGAGGAACGTTTATTTAAATATATCTGATGCCAGTTCGCGACGATATTCGGCGGTACTTACATGAGGCGTAAATCAAAATTTCAGACTCGTAAGTTGCGTTCTGAAAATTTGGATATATCTGACAATTGCTTTAATTTGCCAAAATTCTTAAGGTAAAGCTTTCCCAAAGGGCTATGTTTACGGAAACATGACGCTCACATCACCCACAAACTCTTTTTTAGTCGGTCCCTAGCCAACTGCTCACTTCGAGCAGTGGATTATACCCTGACGGAGAGGTCCTTCTGAGTGTGATAGCTTATGTTTCTATTGGAGATAAAAGAGGAGAATCCCACCAGGAAAGATTCACCTCCCCCGTAAGATATGACTTAGTTGTTTTCTCTTAAAGCTACTGAAAAAACGACCAGATCTTTGCCTAAGATAGCCAAAAACTTATTTTAATTCAAAAATACGTGTAATTGCACGTAGCGTTACAAATATAATCACAAAATGAATTTTGGAATTCTATTGATATATTATTCATTAAAATGCATTTATAACCGCTTGAGTTGCAAAGCTAGTAACTGCAACAAACGAAAAATTAAGCATTTTCGTAACGTCCCGTGGTAATAACGTAGCCGTAATATATTGTCGCTTGTAGCAGAGTGTCACAGCGACAATGCGATGTGAATATCAAGGAAAGTTGGTAACCGGCCTGAGCAAAGATTTGGTTGGCGGGTATCACCAGCAGGTAAAATTTGCAGGAAACTACTCTATAAAATAAGAATGGCTAGCCGTGGTTCATAAAAGGATGACAGGAAAGTAGATGTTACATGCTGACAACGAGAGGTTTCTCTGCTTCTACGAAAAGACAGATCGTCGATATACAGGATGACTGGGAGATGATTGGCCCCAGAGCGAATCGTTTTTTTTTTCAAATATATCCGAACCGGTGTTGAAATGAAGTTCCACTGTAGTCAACGAAATGGGAAAGACATTTTGGATTGAGAAGCTGTGTTTTCGGAGCTTTGGAAACTCCACAGCGTCGCAATTTTCCAAAATTGTCCGGTAAGAGCTCTCAAGAAGCTGCGTCTTCGCATATGGTCACTCAAAATCACACACAGCAGAAGAGATGTTCTTGTTAATATTTGACCAACTAAAACGCGCATTGTGCGCTAATTTTGTAGAAATCAAAATTGCAAACCCTCCTCAGTTTGCATAAAAAGCAGTGGCGGCGTTAACTCACCAACTAACAATAAATGAATAAGTCTATTTAACAAGTGCAACCTATATGCCTCACCATCGTAGGATTTTATAAAAGGACTAAGAAGTATAGTTTCGGCGATTGGAAAAGAAGCAGTAAACTTGGAAAGTAAGGAAGTAATTTTTTGATGCTGACTGTTAAATCATGGTCAATGAAGACTCTCTATCTAGTAGAAATCACTGTATTTTATTCATAACACAATTTAATAGAATCTTCTTGGTAATTTTCCACAATGGACTATTCACGGTCAGTTTTACCATCTATACAGCTGTGTTTGAATCTATTTTTTGAAATGTTTGTTTTATTTCCAATTATTTTTTATCAAATACTCCATTAAACTGGAACATTTTTATATCCTTTGTTGCAGTGTCAATTCACTGATATAAACATTTGTGGCAGTTAATATAAACATAGAGACATGCAAGGTAACTTTCCTATTAAACTACAATGCTCCATAATTTGTTTTAAATGCAGAATACTTCTGTATAGTAACAAAACCGACGAATTTTTGTAGCAAGAAGTAAAAAGAATAGACTAAAGAAACAAAAGCAGTGCCAGCTAAGTTTGGTAGCGAATGTAACAGTAAAAGTATATCTAACACTTCTGGTTATTGGTCGATAGTTGTATGCATAACATATAATTTTCTGCATAAGAATATCTGAGCATTTGGAATAAAATGCTTTACCAATAATGAACTATTATTAACCAATATGCTTCGTTTTCCAACTATATTGGTTACTTATGCTTGATTTTATACGTACAGCTGATTGCAAATAAAACTGGGAAAAGTCTTGAGACTACTTTTTGCGTTTCTAATAATCTGTGAAACTGGCTCTAACTTATATTTCTGTATGTAACTACATAAAATATTATTAAAAATAGAAGCATAAGAAAAAGCAGCATAATTACGAGTATTTAATATTTTATTGTACATCATAATTACATATTACATATTAGCTGTCCCAGTTTTATTTGCAATCAGCTGTACATCTGTATTTCTCAAATGGGAACGTTGTAATAAATGCAAAAATATGTACTACATTATTCCTCCGAATAAAAAGTTAGTATCGATGTCGAAATCATAATTATTACAGAGTCAATTATAACAAATATCAATAAAATTTCGCTACCAAGTCGCTTACAATAAAAAAACTCCCAAGAGATTTGTCAGGAGATCTATAACTTATGAGACGTTTTTCGTTCAACCTTTGACCTATTAGCATCTCATGAACTAAAGATGGATTAAAATGTATTGCGATCATCATGGTGCTCACATACGAGTACCATCAAAGGTAATAAATTGCAATGCTTCTTAATACCGCCGATTGATAGATTCTATCAGTTCTTCTGCAGCAGATAGAGCATCTATTCCCCTTTGTAGTGAGCGGAAGCTGCACTTTAGCGGATTAATCCACGTACATTAAATTAGGATGCCCTGACACCGCCAATATTTATCAGTATATTTCAGGAACCCCTCTTAAGTTATACGGATTATAGGAAGCACCAACTAAACAGAATAATTTCCAGTAGATTGACAGAGATGCATGTTTAAGTGTAAAAGTTGATGTTTTACTAAGGTGTTATATTATAATAGCGGGTGTTGGTTTGAATTTGTGGTCTAATTGATAGTGATTGCTGTTTATGTACGTCTTAGCTTATTCTACATGCACATTTAATTGCTGCTGTTTCTAGTAACCTGGTAAAAAAACCTGTTTTAGCAGCAATAGCAAGGAACAAATTTTTGTCGTTATACCTTGTTATAATAAGAATCATAGTTATCTACTGTCAATCATTGGTGTATTTAAAAAAAAATGTTGAATTAAATATGAGGTTATAATTATGTCCAACCATATGATGTAATGCACAACATGAGCTGAATAATTCCAAAGCTAACATTTAATTAATATTTTACATGTACATTTTTAGTGCGGAGCTCGTAGATTTTGTCTCGTAAATTGATGGGATCTAGGGCAATTCACCGAAAACAGTTTACCGAAAACATTTTACCGAAAACAGTTCACCGAATAACAATTTACCGAAGGAACAATTCACCGAAAGAACAATTCACCTAAAATCCATTTTTCTAAGGTATGTTGTCGTTATTGTAGTCTCCAACAATTCTTGATATGTTTTCGACACACAAAAATTTAGATACCTTATAAGGTCGTTAAGAAACTAATCGTTCAAGTTAATGAGGGCCATTAGTAATTAAATACGAACCGGGGATGAGGTTGCCCCAGCATTGCCTATTCGGCGCAGCGACATTGTTTTTCCCCAAGAATATAAAATAACAAAAAACGGGGAAGATTCAGGACTTGATGAAGACCGGATATTGATGTTTTGTACGAGGAGAAATCTCCAACTTCTAGCTCAGGCTGACCACTGGTACGCAGATGGTACGTTCAAAACTGTACCGCACCTGTTCTGTCAGCTTTATACACTACATGGGTTAAAAAGTAATGTAGCTATTCCTCTAATCTACGCTTTGCTACCGGACAAAACCAGAGTTACCTACGTTCGATTTTAGGTATATTTATATAATATAAGGGATTTTAGGTGAACTGTTCTTTCGGTGAATTGTTCTTTCGGTAAATTGTTTTTCGGTGAACTGTTTTCGGTAAATTGTTTTCGGTGAACTGTTTTCGGTGAATTGCCCGGAACCCCAAGACAATGTGACTCATCCAATTTCAGGAAAAATATGTGTGCATAGGGTACATAAAATTATCGTTAGTTACTTCTTTTAGGGGAAATTTTATTAGCTGAATATGCGAATTAAAAAAAATAGTAATAGAAAAAACCGCAGATATTTTATTGGACAAGAGTAGTTTTGTAATCCTAATGGCAATTAACCTAGCTTGAAAATGACATTTAGACATCCATCTCCGATTCATAATAATTTTCTTTTTCTTCCTCTTCCTCTGGTTACACCAGTAATGCTAAAAATATAATTCAGATATCGGTGTAGTTTTTGGGTTGCCTATCTTGTTTCTTATTTACTAACAAATACAATACTCTTACTGCCTATTTTATCTCAGACGTCTAATATGAATTTCTTCTACAAGGCAATCAAACATTTTAGACAAAGAAATCTTTGGACAAAGCATCAGTGTAAAATGTAAATAAATATGGTTACAATTAATTAATCTCTTAAGCAAGGCACTTTTATTCAAATGATTTTCTTAACGTTTTGTTATATAGAATCGTATTTTCGAAATTAAGTTGAACAAAAGGGTGATTGGACATATACCATTCATGCTTCTACTGAGGAACCTAACCAAAAATATGTTCGATTAAAAAATACAATACCATAACTTCTGTCGGGTTTAAA
Organism: Agriotes lineatus; assembly: GCA_940337035.1. NCBI lineage: Eukaryota > Metazoa > Arthropoda > Insecta > Coleoptera > Elateridae > Agriotes > Agriotes lineatus. Next base: position 96,253,343 of record OW679197.1, read on the forward strand.
AGATCCAACAACAAACAAATCCGTCAGTGTAACCTACAAATAGTTCTTTCGCATGTGTAATGTGTAAGATGGCAGCAGTTTATTACGCTGTCAATAGTACATGCTGTTATGGGAGGTATCAAATTTATGATCTACCAACAAAATAAATGGTGGTCCAGTCAGCTCAGCGGGAAAGGGGGCTCTCAAACTGGACTAAGGCAGATATAGTAAAAACAAATTCCACTTAAAAGTCACAAATAAGAATGTGGGGAATTTATTAGGCGCCAGCCGAAGAATCCACTGAGATGAGGTAGGGGCCTCATTGGAAGAAATTCCCATCGGCTTCAGAAAATATCCCCAGCACTCAGATGTGATATAGCTTGTTTCGTAACTATGAAATGTTTACCTTCAATAATCGGCGTAATAGCATTTCGCTGTAGAAAGTAAACGGCATCGTATAAAATTTGAGAGGAATATATTAAGAAAACACAGATGAAATACATTTGTCGCCAGGTTGGTGACCGTCATAAACTCTACTCACTCTGTAGTGTCAGGTTACCCTATGCAATAAAAGGCTGACTATACATATATTTACCTGTGGTACGATTCCATGAGGAAACAGTAACGATAGCCTGGTGACACACGAGATTCAGTTTGCTTGGAACGTTATTGTAATTTCAACAGAGATATACTCAAAGCTTGGGTTTGCTTGAAACGGTAAATTCATAATTATCACACAACTTTCAGTAGTTAATCAACAAAACATATCAAAAGGACAGCAATGCACAACATGCAGTGATTAACTAATATAATATTTTCAACTTTGCAGCAATTAGGCTGGTCGTGTTGAATGCATGATAGTCAACACTCGGTTGCGAGAAAAATATCTCCCAGCGGAAACTAGCGGCAGACTGTCAGTATGACTTCCAGCGGCCATTTTAGGTGCTGATAGTGTGATATTGTCTTTTGGGCAGTGCGTGTGCTCTCCTGGAATTTTGGCTATATGTGGATAAAAGAATTTCTTGAATATTGTGCCGATTTTCCCCCAGTCTTAAGGAATGGCTTGCGTAATTGCTGAAGTCAATCTAGTCATGCTAGGACACATTATTTCAATAACTCATTTTTAACCATATTACAACTTCGGCCTCTTAATACACCGCTCTGCAAATCTCGCTTTTATTTAATTTAGATCGAAACAAAATAACTATGTTCACATTTTGTAAATAAATGTAAGTTGTTATGCTTAATAATAAAATTCACTATAGCAATCCACAATTTTAATACAATGTTTTAAAACTCATTCAAAATTAATTCAGCTAATAACTTTCATATTATTTCAAAATAACTTATAGTATGTTCTAGTTATTTACCTTTTAATTATAGATTGCTCTCTGTTAACTTCAATAACCATTCATCTGAATCCAAAGATAATAATTTTAATTTATATTTTAGATCAATTAGTTTTGTGTAGCTATTGTTTTATTTTCTGATTGATTTCACCCTTGTACTTTTAATAATTCGATAGTGATTCTATCCAAGATTATCTAGTAATATTTTTTTTACAATAAAGCGGCAGTCCTGATCTATCACAATATAAATTGCTCTTCTTGTTAGGCAACACTTTTGGTTCGTAGGATTAATAGTTATTTGCATAACTAGGGAGAAAAGCTACAAGTTCCATCCCGCGAATTAACAAATATTCTTTTACGATAAAGGAACTATTGGATAAACGTCAAAAATTCGAAATTGAGTTTTCAACAGATCTTCACGTTTTAGAGTCCCCTGAACCCAAAAAACATGTTTTTGTTCATTGGTCTGTCTGTCCGTCCGTCTGTCTGTCTGTCTGTGTGTCTGTGTGTGTATCGGTGTGCTTATGAACAGAATATCTCAAAAACGAGGAGAGGTATGGCGTTGAAACTTTACATATAAGTTTTGTGTACTATGTAGATGAGACAGCAAGCTTTTAAGAAAATCGCATATGCGGAAATAGGTGTTTACTCAAGTGATTTTCCAGTTTTTATAATTTTCTCAAAAACAGATATAATGATTTTTTCAAACTTTACATTTTTATTACATTTTTAATGTGCAATAATATGGGATATGTGATTTTCCAGTTGAATACTTCTGAAATGGGTTTCTTTTGTTTTTTTTTCAATTTTTTTATTAGCTCCTATTTTAAATAGAATAACCGGTATATTATTACATTTTTGAGTTCAGATTAAAATTTTAGAGAAAATGTATCTCTTCAACTAACGCTCTATTTTGTGCCGTTTTTGTAAAACTTGTGATTTTTGAATTTTTTTTACAATTGCTTAAAATTAAAAATCGAATTTTTTATAAGATCACTGTAAAGTTGTGTGAGTGTATCACACCAGATTCTTTTTAAATAAATTTTGTTATTAAAATGTTAGTCACAAATATTCCTCGTTAAAGAGTAAAGCAAAGGAGGTAACAATTTTTACGGCTAGTTGGGATCGTAGGATAAACTTATTTGTATTATTAAGGAGAAAAGTGTATGGTTCCCCCAGTGGATTTAAACGCTCGGGCAAATAGCATTTACATTTCTCGGTCCATTGATTGACTAGGACTCCCGTTTTGCTTATATTAGTCTTTATCTTCTATCTCTTTCCTCGATGTTTTACCCGCTGACCCTTACAATGTCTTCCCATCTCCTGCAAAGTCTCTCTTTTGTTGCTAATCGTTTAGACTCTGTTACCAATTTTTCTTCTCGTTATTACGGCCGGTATTTTTCTGTTTCTGCTTGCGAAATCTTTAATATTATTGCCATCGCTCGACCGTAGTATAGATATTGTAATGATGCCCTTAACTAATACCGGGTGTGTCTTAGAATGAATTACATCTAGTATGCTTTGAATTTACCATAATGCAATCTAAAATTTTACTTGAAATTGGCAAGGCGCTGTAAGTCTATGTCAAATTCGAGGTAAGTGGTCTAGGTTTTGCGGGAAATTCAAAGCATACTAGATGTAATTCATTTTAAGACATCCGGTATAAGGCTTTAGTAAAATATAAATAATAAATAAGGAAAATCACCACAATTTTTAAATATTAAGTAATTTCAATCAAACATTTTGTGTCAATCTCGCGGCCAAAGAAAATGATGTAATAATTATTAGCTCAATAAACGATTAGTTGCTTTTTGTATTGCTTCTATTTGCAATAGTTTATGGCAAAACTCCGGTGTTGCATAAGAAAAACTCTGCAGTTACAAAAAAGCAGCGTAATTTGAATTTAAAAACACCAAAAATGGCAAGAACACCTTAGGTAAATATTGCGAGTTATGTGACGTAGCTTTCGGCTAACATTGTATTGTTTCAGTTAACTTAAAACGACGCTCTGATCGTCTTTTGTTTTATTTCGGGGGATGTTGCAAAATCAGCTCCAATTCACAAATTTAAGGAACGCTACTTCAATAATTCTAATCTTGGTGGATCTGGGTAGCTGGAATCACGTTCAACCCCTCGGGCAATGTCCAATCTTGAAAAACCCCACGGCTTATGGGGCTTCGGCAATACTTTCCTGTGGAATTCTCCCATAAACGGAGAGCTTCATACGCTGGATACACTTTCTAGTGACGCCACGGCAATTACACACTTGAGAATGGCTTGTTGATTCTAATTTCTATACGCAGGCACTCCTGAGGGTCTTCTCTAAACGTAATACACACGACTTTCGCTTGCCGATGTCTCCAATCGGTCGTAAAGGGGCTCCGAAGTTGATCGCACTGGGCAATTCTTGCAGCTGACTATCCCTCTTCGCTGGGCACTGTTATTACTTGGAAAATTTTTGACACTGGTGAATATTAAGGACACCATTTGACTCTAACATATAACTTTTTATTCAAAATTTTTACATTAAACTGTGCAGCTCAACTGGCACACATAACATTTTCAAGCTTGTTTGGATATTATTAGCAATTGACATTCTCGTTACCTAGTGATTGCTATTTACATTAGCTTTTAAGAATTGAAGTTTAATATCATGTTTTAACTTATGAACTATAGTTTTAATATACTGTTTTTGCTTAAATACGAAACTGTCTTTTCCTGGGAATTGTCACTGTAAACTTTGCTCTGCTTTTAATCACTTAGTTTAATTGCACTGATTCACATTAGTTTATTTAGCACTGCACTAATTGTCTGTGTGCTCTCGATAAGTTGCCTTATTTCTTTTACAATAATTTCTTTGCTCGCACTGCTCCTCTACCCGTCAGTTACCTTGCCGTTTAATATTTATAACGCTCATGTACTTTCCGTACTTCACAAATCATCTTTATATTATTTCAAATTCACATTATTGTATTGATTTCACCAAACTCAAATCTGTCAGCTACATAAATTAAACTATGCTTGCCATTCCGAACACCAATTATTACTGAAACTCTGAACGTAACCCTTTCGAATTCTCCCTTCTCTAATGATAACCTTTCTTTCCCAAATTATAGTTACTGCTGCTCATATCAAGTGCATTTATTAGTGTAAGATACTGACTTGCAATAAATAAAGTATTTAATTTTGTGCTTATTTTGAAATTATTAATTTTCGTGTTAATGAAGCAATCAGAATTGCTGTGGGTAGTAAACCATTACAATATATCGTGTCAGGTCGTCATCTTTAATTGACTTAATTAATTTTCTTCTTATTTAGTAATCATCCCTACAATTTCTACATCTTTTTCATTGATTATCATAATGAGCTTATTTAATAGCCCAATTAGAAAGCAATATTTATTGTAGCTTTAAGGAGGTGCCGATGGTTTCCTGGTTTTCCTAACAATTTTACTGCGTTAAAAGGTTTATTGTTTTAGTATGTTTTGCTTATAACGTTTGTCTGCGTTTTGAAAGGAAAGCAATATCAACTACTATACCACAATATTCTAATCAAGAATTCATATTCGTTTTGTTTAGTCGTTTAAAAAACTAGAGAATTGTCTTTTCAGCTTTAATTCGATCAGTAAATTCGTTTCATTCTACAACAAGAAACAAGTATTTAATATTTGTTGATAAGTTTATTGTACCAAGATCGAGTACATTTTTAACTAAGAGACTGTAGAAGATAATTACCTACCCATGCATAATGATCTCGCTGTTCTGAATAAACAGCAGTGTCTACAACGATAACTTTGATACTTTCATAAAAAGTTCACCGTGATTTTCCACCACCAGATATTTTTACTTGGCACTGTTTAAAATTGAAAGGGACTGGGAATTCTCGACTTTAATACCTCTCATTTAACCAAATCTCCGTTTACATGACAAGCAATTCTAACGTTTTGTGTAACTTCGTTGCTAATTTCCGAGAATAGATGATGAGATCTGAGGTAATACTAATGTGAAGTCGTATGGGCTACACATCGAGTTTCTCTTGGTGATTAATACCCATTCACTATGTCAACTACGGTATGAGCATTGCTTTGCCAGCAGCGGGACTTGATTAATTATTATAGACTTACCACACATCTACCTTTCCTGATGTTCTGCGCAGCCAAGGAATATGCATAATTAGTCAGGACATAAAGCTGAGACATCATTTGTACAAAAATAAATTTAAACATAAATTACTGTAACATAAATTTCTAAATTGTATTAAGAACAAGTTTTCCTAACAAGATAAATTCACAGCGAATAGGAAACGAAGCCTCTGAACCACATATAGCTAGATATGCTGATATTAACTTTTAAGAGTTTGTAATATTAAGTTGCTGCTCTAATAGTCATTTATTTGTAATTAGTGTTTTAGCTTCGTAGGAATGTAAATCTCAGTTTAACCAAAACAATGTCAATAACTAGGAAATATGTTTTATTCAACAACGCTTCAAAAGCATTTCATTAGATAGCAGCATCAACACAAAATTAATCCATTTTAAAGTTACATACATGTTGAGATGGTTTAGTGCTCGCAATTTAATTCTGTATGCATAGAGAAATATTGAACAACGTCAAGTAAAGCACAGAGTTGAAATACTTTATTTAATTATAATCTAGACAGTAGTTGAAGTTATTAAATGCATTGGAAATGAGATGCAAGAAGCATAATTAGAGGGATAAAGGCTAGCATAAGAAAAGCAGATTTCGGAAGAATTGCAGATGGCTAATATAATATAAGCAATATGATAGGTTTGAGCATATTTGAAGCCGGACCAAATGTAAGTAAATAATGGAAAAGGTTGGTTATGTGCATAATCAATATGGGAATAGAGTTATTAATAAACGTACGGACCAGTGAAAAGCAAGCAACCTGAAAGGTAGATGGAAATCAAAGCAAGATAAGATGGGATTGGCAAAGAGCAATGCAGAACGAGGGCAATTGTCAATATACCATCACCTAACTTTGTACATGACTATGATATAAAGGAAGCTGATCTTATTAATAATAAGGTTATCGAAGACACAGTCGTTAACTTTTTTTATATCCGAAAATATTTAACACAAGAAACATGGGGTATATTACAATGCATTATTAAAAGAAAAAAAGAACAATGTAATTGGATATGTGCTGCCTGTGTTAATGATATTAACCAAAACAAAAGGATTACATGTGAAGGTTGCTTAAATCGATATCATTTAATATGCTTTTCCCCCAAAAATATTCCAAAGCACTTACAGGAATTTGTATTTACCTTTTAGAACTATTAAATATATGTATATACAGTGTGGTCCATTAAGTGTGCAATAAATGGGACATTTTTTTATTACTTGTACAATCGACATTTAAATACCGCCAAAAGTTAGTGCATGTTCGATAACCATATCAGACGCCCTTAGAATGGCTTCAAGTCAAACAATATACAGGGCAAGACAAAAGATATGAAATTCGTTCAAGAATAAAGTTCTTACATTATTTCAAAAAATATAGCAACATTTTATTGAGAAAAGTGGTTCAGAATCAAAAGTTATGCTCAAATACAAAGTCACGGCCTCCTATTCGAATTTTGATTCTTTTTTGTAAAATTTTGTATTATCCCCGTATGATACATATTTTTATTATTCTGATTTTATATGTATTTAAAGTAGCCACAACCACATCACTTTTAAATAAGTTTTAGCAACTTAAAGCGTATTTGTAAAATTTACTTGGATTTATATTTTTTTAGGTAAGCGTCCATTTCATGTTTCTTGCAACGATATTTAACAGAACTTTAGAATTTCGCAAATATTCTTTTTAACAAGGCAAATGCTTTACTAATAATAATTTACATATGAAAAAACTCTCAATAAAATCAGAATAATAAGAATATGTATCATACGGGGATAATACAAAATTTTACAAAAAAGAATCAAAATTCGAATAGGAGGCCGTGACTTTGTATTTAAGCATAACTTTTGATTCTAAATAACTTTTCTCAATAAAATTTTGCAAAATTTTTTGAAATAAGGTAAGAACTTTATTTCATATTTTTGTCCTGCCCTATATGCTGTTTGATTTGGAGCCATTCTAAATGCATCTGATATGGTTATCGAACATGCACTAACTTGTGACCGTATTTAAATTTTGATTGTACTAATGAAAAAATTTCCCATTTGTTGCACACTTAATGGACCACACTGTAAATTAATGTAAAGTAATAGAAACTTATTGCGCATGCATAGTAACATTCTCTGACTACTGCGCATGCTACTTGCTTACTGCACATACCTCCTCCCCTCCATTATTACCCTAAAAAACCTTTACGGTGTATTGTAAGTCATTCTATGCCATAAAAGTATATGAAATTTAAAAATTTTATTTAAATATATACTTTTTAGGGTGTCCACCCTGTAGATGTGTGGTAAAAGTATATCCGGTTTCTGCCTTGGCAGTAGTGTCAACTACATGTCAAATATCGTTTTCATCATAGTCAAGTAGTTTTTCTGTTATAGCGCCAAGAGACAGACAGACAGACGGAAATTAACCACTTTAATTTTCCTCACCCTCATAATCTGAAACACGAAAATTCGGAAAAATTTCGGAAGGTGAAACTTTACATATATATACTAAACACAAAAACATTTAAATTTTTTTGAAGTTGCCATGTACATATAATTTTTGTACTAGGATTTTCTGTATTTTGTTTTGCAAAGGTTTCCACACCTGCATACAGGCAGATTTTAATTTAAAAATGACAATTAATATTTCTCATTGTCAGTGTCAAAGTAGATATTTTTCTAGAAATCCTCACCTGAAGTTTATTAAAATGTAATAAAAATACCTATTAATAAACGCTACGTCAGTAGTATCCAACACAGTATTTGTATAATATCCTTAAAAGTTGTTAATTACAACATTTATGACAGATGGGAAGTAAATGTCACACCTTAACCTATTTGTTTTAGTAACTTTTTGTAAGTCAATTCCTAGACAGATGTGAACTTTGGAAGTATACTCATGAAATTATGGAAAGCAAAGGCCACTTTGTGTTTTTATGTTTACTGAATACACTATATATGCTCATATTGACAAAACAATATACTTATTTTATAATAATTTATAAATAGCTATTAATGTAACAAGATTATTATGCGATTTATAATAATCGAGGACGAGTCGCTAGCCGGGTTGCCTGGTACCGTCCGAGATGGTTTAAATCGCATAATAATCGAGTTACATTCAAAGCTTTATCGTATCCTTGACAGCAATGACGTGAAAAATCAACAACTTTGGTTGTAACTCACGTATTATATATTGTAACTAGCTGGCCCGGCAAACGTTGTTCTGCCCAAAAATAATTTGTCTCTGAAACCCCGTTTCGCCACTATAGAGTTTTAATTTTATGTCATGTCCATCGTCTTGGAGTAAATTCCATTTTCGCAATCAACGTCCCAAAAAACCTCAATAACGACACCCATATCGATTGTTTAGGCTTATTTACCCCATTTCACCCCATTTTGGGGTTATATGTTCTGATATGCAAGATATCTTAAAAAAAATTAAAAAAAGAAATTTGTCAAAAAAAAATTTAAAAAAATCTTAGAACCCGATTGCAGCGCCACCTACCGGGTCCAATTGTGAATCTAAACCATTCAGGGACCCACTCAAATACACACAAAAAATTTCATCAAAATCGGTCCAGCCGATTAGGAGTTCAGTCACATACACACGTACAGAAGAATTATATATATAAAAATATGGCTCAAAAGCCGGCCAAGTATGGATTGAAAATTTACGCCCTCTGTGACTCACAAACGTTTTATACGTATAATATGCAGGTGTATTGTGGAGCTCAACCACCTGGGCCTTACGTCATCTCTAATAGAACCTACGATATCAAAATATTGGTGGGAGGTGGGAGGGGGGGGGGGGTGAAATTTTGGGGGACCCGACAGACGTTGTCCTGTCCGAACGTTGGTTTGCCTGCTATTAGCAGGTTCAGCAAAGGTTTTTTCGATTTTCTAATTATCGATTTTTTTTCATTTTAAAAAATATTGGGGGCGGTGGGCGGTAAAATTTTGGGGTTCTATGTTATGATATGCGAGAAATCTTTAAAAAATTTAAAAATAGAAATTTGTCAAAAAAAAATTTAAAAATTCCTAGAACCCGACTGCAGCGCCACCTACCGGATCCAATTGTAAATCTAAACCATCCAGGGACCCACTCAAACACACACAAAAAATGTCATCAAAATCGGTCCAGCCGTTTAGGAGGAGTTCAGTGACATACACACGTACAGAAGAATTATATATATAAAGACTAACGTATTATGTGCTAAAGTACGTTTTTTTTTCTATAATAACTGTCAAAGTGTTACAATGTTGGTAGATATGTGATTAAAACGCTAGGAAATTTTTATACATCGTGCTGGTAGAACTTTTTCAAAATTATGGTTATGTGTCAATTTTGAATGTCAAAGTTTCTTAATTTGAACTCTTGACAAATTTCTTTTTTAAACATAGAATCATCATCATCATCATCAATAAAATCGGATAAAAAAAGAAAACCAAGAAATATTTTAAATGCCAAAATGAAGCAAGCGATATTAAATTATGACATACCTGTCAAAGTGACAATCATTTTTTTAGTGGAAGAAAAGAACTAAAAACCTATGTACCAACATTATTAAAACTAGGGACCCTGCAGGAATGCAACTTATCCCTTAAAAAGCTGACCTTGAAAATTATTATTAAAAAAAATTTACTTTACTAAGTTATTGTGAAGTTGTTGTAATGTTATGATATTAATAATTATCAATAAAGATTTAACATAAAGGAACCACAATTGTCAATGATACGATAAAATATATAAAGTACTTCTACAAATGACTGACTGGCGAGATTTTTAGTAGAAATTGAACGAATCCCGGCTGCCGGTATTTTAAATGTAATTTTTAATTTTATACATCCCGGCAGCCGGGATTTTTAGTTGAAATCGAACGAATCCCGGCTGCCGGGATTTTAAATGTATTTTAAACGTTCCGGCAGCCGGGATTTTTAGTTCAAATCGAATGAGTCCCGGCTGCCGGGAATTTAAATGTTATTTTATACATCCCGGCTGCCGGGAGCTGATCCACTGCCTATTTAAAAATCTGTAGAAGGCTTTACCCAGAACTTTCCTTGTAAGTGGACATTATGACACTAAATAATTTTACAAATCAAATTAAGCTAGGTGTATCTTCGCGTTTCAAATAAATTACATAAATTTTCAAATACAGAAACATTAGCGGTGGTCAAATTTGAAGGGCAAGCGGCTACGTATGCGATTCCAACGTTTTGTGGGTTATTGCAAAGGAATGTGCCATTCCTATATGCGCTACAGAACACTTCTTGAGTCCGTGCATCCCGGTTGCCTTAACTAGAACCCATTATTCGGTGACGCCTCTTTCTGCATTACAGAATTTACGTTGTATCTGTTGGGTTCAATTTTCGTCAAGAGTAAAATCTAAACTATGTGCAAATTGTTACCTTCATCAGTATCTCAGTTAAAGCAAAAATACAAATATGTAAAGGGCTTTACTGAAAACTTTTCTCACAAGTGGACGTTGTGACACTAAATAATCTTAAAAGTCGAAGGAAACTAGGCGTAAAAATAGTTTCACGTTCCTAATAATACCGAAACAATGAAGGCAAACACTTGGTAATGCAAAGTTCATAAATTTTTAAACAAAAAAATATTACCCATGATGGTATTCGAATTTTAGTGCCTGCGAACGAGCCTGCGCATTTATTTCATTGTTTGCCGGTAGACCACGGGTGAATCAACGCTTAGCCGCGTGAGCCACCGGTACGCTTGAATCCCTGGGATGCAGCTGCATTTAACGTAACGCACTTATTCGTTGCCTTTTTTTTGTCTCGCACAACATTTATCCTGTATTTATTGGATCCCATTTTTGGCAAGGATAAATCCTGCGCGATGTACAAATTATTACTTCGATATATTTCTCTGTTAAAGCAAAAACAAACAATTCTTTATTTTTAAAGTGTTCACCCTGTATATATTTGTTTGAAATTTTCTCGGTTTTATGCCAGCTAGATACATAATGTGTATTCAAAATATCGTCTTCCTCGAACAAATAGTTTTTGAGTTATACCGCTACCAGACAGACGGACAGTCAGACAGACAGACAGACAGACAGGCAGGCATACAAACAAACAGAATTGAAAATACCTGTTTTTCGTCATCTAGGAACCCTAAAACGTGAAGATCTGAAGAAATCTCGGAAGGTGATTTTTTTCGCGATTACAATACTCCCTCGTCTTTTAGACAAAGGAAGTAAAAATATGACTAAGGTGCATATTTAGCTAAAGCCTAATTGTTGTTATGAGAATTGCCAATTCAGAATTTTACCACATGGCTCATAAGATTAAATGATATTTTTTTTACTTTATCGACATACTGTCAAACGTTTATATACTGGTGTTGCATCTGGAAACATGCTGTGTCATTCGCAATATTCTTTAGTTGTTGTTTGGTATTGTTATACCAAAATAGTATAATTCAGGACCAAAGAGCCGCCTTCAAAGATAACAAAATTAAAGACGACGCCGACGTATAAAATGTTTGGATTCATATTCCAAATACGTACCATGCATTTCTTAATAATATGTCAAAATCGCTTTCCGCTATAATTGATAAATAAAATAGTAAAATAAATGAGATTTCAGTTTCTTTACCTCTATAGCAGAAACGGCACAAAAATATCGATGTGGATGATGGTAGGAAATGAGATGTTCAATATTTTATCTAATTTAAACCATTCTCCGCATCCTATCGTTGCTATTGGTATTCTAGATATAATTTTGGCAAAACTTCTCTCTTTTATGTTTTGTATTTTTTAAATTTAGTAGAGGAAAGTAAAGCGGTCTGTCGAACCCCATAAGAACTTGAGGTATTAATTAATTACAATAATGTTATAAATCACAATTTTGTCGTTTCTCATATCTATTTGCACCAACAGTAATTCAAACTACTTATCTAAAGAACCAAAAACTAGATACTAATGTAAAAAAAATCTATAGAGGGCTTTACATAGAACGTTCCTAGCAACTGCACGTTTTGAAGCTAAACATTTTTATAACATTCAATAATAATGATAATATTAAATGTTCACACTGTATTTATTGTTCCATCTATGTATTGGATGAAATATATACTGATTTTCATCAAGGATAACAACTTCAGCTATATGAAAAATATTGTTTATTTGCTAGTTACATCCTATGGTCTATCTTCGTGATAGACAGAAAATATGGGAAGCTACTGACAACTCCCTAAGAACTTTTCAAATAATTTTCCCTCAATCTCATAGTAAACATGCAAATACAAGTAACGTCTTAGCAACTATACATTCATGCAATCCTTGACGTTACCTACATGTTCTTATTTCAAATGGGCTTATGGCATTTTGGAATTCCATACCATTTTTACTGATATGCTGGTAAATGAAATATTCTATGCACCACTGGAAATATTCACATTTCTTACTTTCGGTTGACTTACGGACCTTGCGCCAGAGGCCCACAGTCTGCAACCAGGTCATCCTTAGGGAAACAACATATCCATATCTTCTTTAATGCATAAATATCTATTTTGCGTAACCACTTTGGCATGCAGCAAAAATAGACAACACATTAATTTTGTCTTCAAAATATACTTACTTTGGTTAAGGGTAAAACCTAAGCTATATAAAATATTATTTTCCTCCAACTATAGTTCACGGTCTGTCTGTCGTTGGCGCTACAGCTCAGAACGGGGGATTGCAAACGTGAGATTTTTAGAACCTGGTTACAACTGCAAATAGCAGCGAATTTAAGAAAAAACTGAGAAAGTTTCCCGCTTGATTAGAAAGTATTTAGGCAAATTTTTAACATCCCTAAAAGACTGCGTACTGTTTAGATGAGTCCCGGGGTCAAGGAAATATGTAAAATGAAAACAAAAAGTAATATATGCGAAATGGGTAGATTAAATTAGAAGTAAAAGATTGGCCAAAGTCCAATTTTATAACTCCGGGATCATGCTGTCTGAGAAGGGTCGTGCTGGAGCTATTTTTTTTTCTTCGCATAATTTCGACTCTCTTTGCCAGCTAATGAGGAAAGGGCGTGCACCTTCGATATCGATCATCGGCGGCATGGAGAGGCGATTTAGAGGCTCAGCTTTTTCGGTACCAATAGTAGGTGTCCTGGAAAGATAATTTAGGTATAAGAGCTCAGGATTTGAAGCTGTGCAGGGCTTCTTCTGCTTTGTCTCTGGACTCAGGTGACTCCGACTGGCTAGACATCGTCTTCTTATACCCACTATACTGTACCATACCCAGCTATCTGAGCGTCTCCTGGGGGAACTGGGTGGGTTTGCGCAGTGGTTATTTCTAGACGAACTAACGCACCTCTAAGGTTTCGTCGTTATTATGAAGCATCTTCGTGTTATTTATTTATGTATAAATCTGTAATTTTTACTGGTGCAAAACGTCATAGTCTACTAGGGTAATTTTAAGGCTAAGGACGTTATATATTTTTAAATGGGTTTAATATGTTGAAATAGATAGCGCTTAAGGGGTTTATCTGCAATATAAGAAAAACGTTATTTGATTTCTGAACTATATAAAGGTTGTTGAACGGGATTCTTGATATATTAATGTAGATGGATATAACATTACATTATTGTCAGTGTTTTGCGATAAGTTACCGTTGATAATAAAATGTGGAAAGCAGGATGCGTTTAAGGCTGTCGTGGTCACTTAACTTTATTTTCTGTTGACAGCTTTAAAGAATAATGCAGCAAGTAAAAATGTGATTTATTCCATTCGCACTTGGAGTCCGCAAATACGGTTCCGTTCGAACACAACTGATGTGATGCGGTATATTATGCTTAACTAACGTTGTGTGTACCTGTATTGTGATTCTTAGAGATAAATACTTTTTAGATATCAAAGTGGTTATCGTGAATTCGGAAATTAGGTAAATATAGAGCACATTTTATGTGTTACTTTACGATACTTTTTATTTACACTAGTACGCACAGTGTGACAGTTAAAAACCATATAGATATAAAAACAACTGATGTTCAGACAAATCGAAGTTGTTATCTTTCTAACTTAATTAATTTGTCATTATTTTTAACATTGTGTCGTTATTAATCATTTACTGTTTACCTTAATATGTTCATTATGGCATGGACGACTATTATAGCCCAGCAACATATAAATTTAACTCAATATAGTATTTCAAAGCATACCTACAATCACCATGAAGACGCCTATCCTTTGAAGTCATTTTTTTAAAAGCAGGCTTCGGCTTAATAACCGTCAATATTCCTGCTTAATTCGTTTTTGTCTGTAAGAGGCCTCCGCCCCAATTTGGAGATAAAGTGCCGTCTCTTATTATTAATAAAGTGTATGCGCTTGGGAGTCGAGTTAATGAGTGGCAATGGAGACATCCAATTAAAGGTATTAGTATGTGTGATAAGCACTCGATACCTGATGCGTTTGTGAACGCTCCCTCATTAGGAAGGCCTCCACGGATACCATCGTTACCCTTGATTGGCCAAATTTATATCTGACATACACAGAAACCCTGTTGAAGCAACATATTTGCCTGGAGCTACCATTTAGTTTAGTTAGTTAGGTTTGTTTAATAGAGGAGATATTTTGAGCAAACATCTCGTCAGACTTAATATATGTGCCTAACGAACAAACAGTGCTGTATTAAATTTCAAATTTATAAAATAAATACGCCGCATTTTTAACGGAAATTTTAAATGAAATTAATTTTCGAAGTAATGCGAAACCAGAATTGCAGAGTAATTAAACGTGCTAAGTTATTATATGCCCGCGCTTCCCAGTGTACTTTGCTGGCGGAGCTTAAAATTTAACCTGACAATCCGAAAATTTATTCCTTGAATGTGCCAGACGTACATGATGCCACTATATATTATTTAGGAGATCCGTTTACATCCTACTTGAGCTTTATAACGCTTGGAAACATATAAAAATTTACTATTCTCGCCCAGTTTATATACCCTTTGGTGTCTACAATCAATAAAAAAACACCAACCTATATTTCTTGGAGGAAAGTATGAACTCCTGGCAGTTATGGTTTCTGATGCAACTTAAGCAGTATAGTCGTTGTATTTCAGCTACCAATAATAATAGGCTTAATTACAGATTAATAAACGCTTCTAATATGCTTTGAATATGTAAATGGCAAATTGTTCTTTAGATGAAATTAAATTTAATAAGATAGGAGGACTGTTTACTAAGGCCCTTTAATTATGACTGGAATTCCAATTAAATCACTAAATTCTTTAAAACAATCACTTTATCTTTGATATAAAGATCTCTTTTTCGTAATTGTTATATAGGAGTTTTTGTATTCCGTATTTCTATTAGATGCAAAGGCAGACAACAAGCAGTCAAGAGAGATCTCTAAGTTCAATTCTCGGCCTAGACGACTGACTGTCCCACCAAGCAATTGTATGCTTCTAATTAATGAAATTCATGAAATATCGTAATATAATACAAATAATACGAGTTGTTTATCTAACGAAGACAAATGACTTGTTTCTCTAATGAAGAAGAATAGTTGTTTTTTTTTTAAAAGTGGAAGTGCAAGGCTTTCCAATTTATACCTTTTATTTTTATCGTAGCATTAGATTAAAGTAGTTTAGCAACCCGTTCTACTTTTATATAAATTCTACCCTTTATTAAAACTATTGCAGCTACTTTTTTAAAATGCCATTACTTACATTTGGTGTACTGAGGTAGCACAGGTTTTTTCTTGTTACATTACTATGGCCTCTTTCTAATTTGTTTTTGTTTTCTTATAAGATAGTATACGCAGAGCTACAAAAAAAGAAACAATACCAGGAATTCTAAAAGTAGAAACGTATGAAAACAAACAATTTACGTGAAAAGAAAAAGAACTATAATGAGGGATCAATTTCAGACGTAGAGAAAATCACCAGAGCACTTTATCAAGGACTGAAAATAGAAGGAAAATTATATTAGCTAAATAGCAAAAATTGATAACAAAAAAATATAAAGAGAATCAGGTATATGGGAATTCTTTAAAAACTATTTTACGAAGTTATTACACATGTTTAATGTAAAGCAAAGAAAACGAAGACGATAGAGAAAACAGATGCAAAAAGAAAAACAAAACCAAAGGTCTGCAGAACCCCAGAGAACAGCAAAATGGGCCAAATGTGGAAGAACAATTATGTAGGTGGTTATTGCAGTAACAGAAGAACATCTCGTGTTTTAGAAAATAGGTCTGTGTACAGTTCACCACTTCTAACAACCACACCGTCAATGATATACTTAGTTTCTAGTTTTTACCAAAATTTCCTTTACCACAGATTTCAATGCGAACGCCCGAAGATCTTCTTGTTCCACTGCGCTTGGCAAATGCCATTTGATTCTTCTCAAAGTAAAGCAATGATACTGTTTACATATCACTTGTGAAACAGGCAGCGTTAGCAGCAACTTATAGGAGAGCCAAATTCCCTTGTAGGTATCAGTGAAGAGGTTCAGATTGAGGAGCACTTTTTTGCAGCAAAAAGGACCATACTTGACTTATGTACTTGACAAGGTCTTTTTGTCCTGCTCTAACTCACCGTCACTGTCCACCGACTCCTCTTGCACACAAAAGGCATATGTTACTTATTGTTTCAGTTTTGCCCACAGCTCTCCAAGGCTTTACAGTTCTGTTCATAGTTCTTCTGCAGTGAAGCCATCATTAAATATCAGCAAATGTTAATGCCGCTCTTATATAGCTTCCAATGGCACTTGATCAAAGATCCTTAAGTTAAGAAGCGAAATCAGCATACAATGTTGATCTTGCTGATCTGTTGAAAGGTTGTTCAATGCTGCTCCTAATATGTGCACTACTCTGTTGTACACATCTTTACTGAGTTAGAAGCTGCAGCATCAGCTGTGAATAGTTCGCTATCAATGCGTTTGTGCGTTCTATGCCAATTTCTAAGAAATTTTCCATAAAAATATCTACATCAATTTCATAAAGACGGTAATATTTGACCACCATCTGGTTTTGCCGATAGTTTCAATTTGCTTCAGAGTAATAGAGTGTTTTACTCAAGATATTCGTTCACTGATAAGCTTTCCAATAGAATAATGCAATGACATTCGGTAATGAGAACAGCGATACGCTAGTCATCAAGACATATAAAACAGATCAGTGACCTTGTCACTTATTTAGAAATACACTGCCGTATTTTCATTCATTGTAGTTTTAGACAGTTCGAATGTCGCTTCTTGCTGTTCTGAACAATATCAGATATGACTGGCTGTGCAGGAATTATACTTCTGGCGTAGTTTTTCCAACTTCTGACCATAGTCCATACAATCTCCACATTGCCAAGTGTGTATGCGTCTCCTGATACGTTAGGTGTCGGCAAAGCCTCTACTCACAGATTCGAAGAGAAAGCCACTAACATAAGAAAATAAGTAACTGATATTAAAAAACCGATAATAGAATAAGGGTTAATAATAATCTATTGGAAAAGTTTGAGTTCAACGTAGCATTGAGACAAGGTGACCCACTGCCGCCAACATTGTTCAATTGTGAAGCAGCGTACGGAAATGAGGAAAACTAACTTAAATATAACAGGACGCAAGATTGATATATTACAAGAAACACCAGTGCTCTCCTTATCAGGCGACATAGTAATCCTAACATGAAGCAAGAAGGAATCAAAAGGGTGGTGAAATTACAAGAATCGGTACAAATGATAGGCGTACAAATAAATAAATGTATTGACATAAACATAAAGAATTTGAGAGAGGAGGAAAACCGAGAATAATAAGATCCAAATGAAAAACACATAACTTTGAAGAAGCTGAACAGTATATGTATATGAAGAAGAAAATCAGAAAGTACTGTGAATATATGAAACTATATAAGGCCAGTAGTAATACTCGCAAATGATGTGCGGACATTATATTTGAAAGGAGAATGTGTGGCCATAAAGAAATACATAATAAATAGGAAGGATGAACCAGTAAAGTATCACAAGAATTGTATAGTCAATTAGATATAGTAGAAGTGGTAAAAGCACCGCCCGTGAATGTTTAAAAATACGAAAAACATATAATACAAAGGTAACTTAGTGTAAAAACAGATTTCTTATAAAGAAAGGTGTATTTTATAAAAAAAATTATTAACATATATGCAAACTTTCAAGGATGGAATGATAAAATGAACACTCTGTGTGTGGACAAAAAAAACGAACGAGGAAAGCCCAAAAAAGATGGAAAGAAGTAATAAGGAATACAGAACCGTGAAACGTGTAACTGGAAAGAAAAATCTTAAGGTAAAAAAAGATGGCTGTACACTGTACACTGTACACTGCAAACTCTGTGAATGTGTAAAAATTCTGCTGAAATACTTCTCGTGGATGGTGGAATAAATTTCAGTTAACAACTTGTATGAGCGCCAGCGTGGCTCGGTGGTTAGAGCATTGGACTGCGGCGCGGAAGTCTGGAGTTCAAATCCCAGATCGCTGCCTGGCGGGCGGCCTACCCAGTCGCTTTAAATAATTGGGAACCTGCGTTCGAAAGAATAAGGGGTAATAATGCGGTTGTCTAATGCGTGATGCTCACCACATCACTACGTGTCATGAATTTGACACGTAACAGCCGGGTGTGAGAGCGAGGATACGGAAGCTCTGACCTTCCGCCTTGCAGGCCAAGCTCCTTCTTGGGGTGTTAGTGCCTCACCATTATTATTTTTAACAACTTGTATAGCGTAGAAAGCAAGAAAAGCTCTTTGTTTTCTATTGAAGATATCCAAAACTCTAATCTTCTTTGCTTTAGTGAATTTTTATTGTGCTGGCTATCAATTTCTTCACTAAAACAGCATATAATGATAATACTATTAACTGATAGAGCCGTGATTCGATAAAATTTATAATTTGTACTGCATCCTCGCATCTTTTAAATATGATGTGTTTAATAGTATACTGTCTAACTAGTGCTGAAAGTTGGATATTTCACACAAATGCTATAGTTGAGCCACTTGCCTTCGGCTCGTGGCTCAACTATAGCATTCGTGTGAAATATCCAACTTTCAGCACTAGTTAGACAATATGCTATTAAACAGATCATTCGCAGAAGTGTGAAATATCCAATCAGCACGTGTTATACACTATACTTTTCCGACGACCACCAATATACTATTGATTCTTTATAATATAAACCAAATTTACCACGTTTAACCGCAAAATGAAACAATTATTGTTTAAATATCAACTTAAATTGTCATACTATTTCTGTGACATTAGCTTACTAGATTTTTGACCCGGCTTGTATCGCGACTTGCCCGCTGTTTTATGCCGAATTGGCCGTGACGCTCTCGCGCATTTTAGTTGCTACGGGAAACCATGTCGCACTAGTGTTTCAAGACGGGAAAACGCACGCTCCACGTGACCTTTTCAGGTGACCTGTGCAATGTGTCACTTTCAGTAATACCAAGCCATGCCATTTTTTGCATTTTTCGTAGTGGTCGTCGGAAAAGAAAGTTACACACTTAAATACTTATTCTCCAGGTGTATGACTTTTCAAAGACCAGCATACTAGCAGCTTCTCTTCAAAGGCTTTCTAGTCCAAGATTACCTTATGGCCTTCTAACTAAATATCAAAATTTCCCATTCCTAAGTTGTGTGCATAAAGTTTGACAGCTCGAAAAAGTGTAAAAATGTTTCTTCGCGAATATGTCCCTTCCTATATAGTCCTAGCGAAAACAGCTAGATATACTAGCGCAACCTTCAGAAATTTCCCTTCAATGAATGCGGTTTAGTTTCTTCATGCAATCAACCATTTTGGCGTAATGCAGCTTTGAATCTGCAACCCGGCAGCTTATCATGAAAATGTGGACACACCGGACAAAAGCACCAAATTTTTTCCAGGTGTCAGTTAGGTATTTAACCTTCAATTTTTGATAGGAACGAACTCCTCCGTTGGCCATCTTGGATTTTATAGCGGCCATTTTGAAATATAAATATATTATCAATATCTTGGCTTCTAAATCACCTAGGATCACAAACTTGGTGTCTAAATATACATGTTTGATGTCAGAGAATACAACTACACAATTTTTAAGTTTACCATGCTGTATATTTATTCACTAATATATGTATCAATTACAAAGTATTCACCAATTAACCTCTATTTAGAACTCCTGTACAAAAGATAAAGACAATATAAAAATACCATTACTTAAGTTTCATGTTTCTCTGTTCTCTCAACTTTACATAGTGGTGCAGCATAGGGAGAGTGAAATGACCACATTCTTCGGTCATGTGAATCATAATTTTCCCCCTTCACTATCTAACAATGGAAATCTGCGCTTCGGAAGGAAGTCTGATCTTATGAACATTCTGGACAAGGATTCCCAAATAATGCTCTTGATTATGTTGATGTGATCGTCACATTTGATGATTATGCTGATCACGTATTCATTTCACACATCACACACACAATTAAAAAACTGCAAACGAGTTGATGTAGTGTGGGACAAATACAATCCGACAAACCTCAAAGAAACCATTAGAGAAAATCAAGGTAAGGGTGGAGGGAGAAAATGTGAAGGAAGAAACAAGCTCCCACTTAAGTAGGCCGATTTCTTAAAAGACCCCACTAACAAACACGACCTTTTCGCATTCCTTTAAAAAAAATTGGCAAGTACTGAATGTGCTGAAATCAACGTAATTGTCGTCACATGTGATGCGGAAGATATTCTCCGATGAACTGATAGGCCCATGCCACCTTGTGATCATAAGGAAGCGTACACCAGGATGGTCATCCACTTACAGGATGCACTTTTGAATGGCTGTAGTAACTGTATGGTGTGTATTATTGACACGGACGTACTGCTGATCCTCATTGGCAAATTCTATCACCTGATGACCTTGTGTGCAGATGTGAAGATTTTTGTTGCTTTTGGTGCAGGCAAAACATTTGCTTATATTAACATTAATGCTATCTACGAGACGCTGGGTGTAGAGAAATTCCAAACCCTCCCTGTATTCCACAGTTTCACCGGATGTGCTACCACATCATCATTTTTGGACGCGGTAAGACATCTGCGTTGGAGGCATGAAATTGTTATCCTCAAGTGACACATATCTTTACCTATATAGCACTCCACCCTTACACAGAACTTGATATTGATAATGAAAATTTTAAACTACAAGAACCCTTCACCGTGATCTTGTATCATAAGAACTGTGATTTAGACAATGTGAATGAAACCACGCAGGACTTTGGTGTACCAGTGAGCACAGTCAACAGCATGCTCCCAATCCAGAAGCCTGTGGCTGGACTCAGAAAGTAGACAGTGCATCATGGGTTTCTGTATGGAACATCTTACCTATTTCTTCAAAGGCATGTACTAAATTGGTAAAATGTAAGTGTAAGAGTCAAAGAGGGTGCACTGGTAGGTGTGCTAGCAAAACTACTGGTTGGAATTGCACTGAACTGTGCAAAAGTCAATGTTTGAATACGAACTAAGCAATTCATATAAGACATACTTTTATATTTCTCATCATCTTTCATATACGATTTCATAATACGATTGTATAAATACGTATTGTATGTCGTTATTCATGTACAGTTTAAATTGGTGAATAGTTTGTAAATGGTAGCATATCATTAGTAATATGTATTGCATGTATTGAGATGGTATTTAGCCCGTTACTTAACTCTGCTTGCAGCATAGATAAATAAAGCAAGTCAATAAAGCACAGAGCCGGGGTAAATCAGGCAACTGCAAGAAGTTACATCAGAAATTTTAATTCATAACTACATTGGTAAAGCATTGTCGATATTAAATGGAATTACTTCAGAATAAATGGCAATAAGGCAGAGCTCAATTCGTAAATTAGAGTCACAGAAATATCAATTAGCATAAATTAAGAGGTTGATGCAAAGTAAAGCCAATCAAAATTCAACAAATCTATCACCAAAGGGTTTATTGCATGCGTGTTAAATAAATTTACATGTCAGTATAATTGAATAAGTACAGTTCTATGAACTTTTTAAATAAAGGAAAGAAAGACAGAATGTTCTCAATACAGTGCAAAGAGAGCACAATACTGGATCAAATAAGGCTATAAAAAAATGGAACGGTAACATTTGAAGAATGGTGAAAAGCAGACAATTATTATAAAATACAAGAAATTCACACAACAGGAAATGAACGAGATTGGTGTTGAGTCAGTGAAGTGACATAAGTGAACAGACAACCCAAATAAAACATAGTGAGTGGCGCTGAACCTAGTTTAAATACGAACGTGAACAAACAATAATTTTAGAATTAAGATGTTGTACATTTTTATAATATAAGTTAAAATTTAGTTTATAAATAACTGATTTGTACTTGGTTAACATCCGCAATTGTTGTTAACTACCGGAGAGAAACAATTGAATAAAAATTATTGCATAACAGTCTAATTTGTCTATCCAGATTAATTGAGTTTTAAGCCATTTACAATTGAAATAAATTAATAATAATTATACCATCGTGATCAGGAGTTCGTAGTGTATATGTGAGAATGTGGGTGTGTAAATCCATCACCTAAAAATTATTTTCATCTGCGACCACCTTCCGAACCACTTTGCCAACGACGAGAAGTTTACGATCATCAGATTTTGAGCACAATTGAGGTCAGGCGTTTGAAATTTTTGTAGCACCACGTCCGCACGCCGTGTAGGAGTACACCGCAGCAGTTCCAGCATGCTAGGGTTTCGCTTCCAGCAGCGAGCATCAAGAGAAGCTGTTCCGAGCCAGTTCCCGCAGCCTAAAAAGGGTCAGGTTAGTGTTCCAAAGCAAATATCCGTGCTAGAGTTTTGAAACTTACCATGAGGAACGAGTCCTATAAGAGGAAGCCGATCCTAGTCTACAATACTTTAAAAAAGAGCATGAGGTCCAAAAATTGTAAAAATATAAGTTGAGGTTATGTTTTTTCACATGAAAGGACCCGTTCAAAACAATTGAATTCGCAGGGAGCCGCGAACGATCTAAAAACAAAATACGACTAGTGACGCTTAATAAAGCGCGAGATTTGAATTGCCTGCTAATTTGTTCATAGATTTACCTTTGAATTAACTTGTAAATACACCAGAAATGAACCGCACGAAAATGCAATTTGTTGATAGATAAATTGACAGCGTAGTGAGTCTGCGAGTTGCTGCTTTTTAATTTCACAGGCCAGTGGCGTAACACGGGAGTTTAAATATGAACATTCGGTGAACCTAACTTGCATATTTGAGTCTTCATGCCTACTGAAACGTAGCCATAAATAACTTTACTTGCAGATGTGCGAATTACTATAGGGGGCAAAACAATACAATCAATGAACCCATTTATACAATTATTTATTTACTTTTAATCAGTCCTGTACATGATGTAAGTATTAAGCTTATTAAAATTTACAATAGTCCTGTACAGTATGTATCATAGTTAACCTCGTTTTACCTTTTGGTGTAGAGGCTGGTGCTTTATGCGCTGGCATCTGGCGGTACAATGCTCAACTTGACCCGGATTCGGGATACAAAGTTGGAGCCCGCTTTTTGTACTTGCACAGCAACCATTGTATGAAGTGTGTATCATGTTGATGTGGTACCCAACTGTGAATGGTCTCACCGAGCCCGATTCCAATCGCCAAGGTTGCGGAGACTTTCCGGCTCCAACGGGATTCTTACCGAGGACTTGCTCACTAGCAAGCATAGCGCTACCCAACTGCGCTACCCGGCTTCTCTTAGTAATACGTCTAGTGAATAAATATATAGTCGGATGCATTTATATTTCTTTCATGCGACAGTTAATTGGTGAATAGTTCATAATTGGTACATATATTAGTGAATAAATATATTGTGTGATACATTTAAAAATTGCGAAGTTGTATTCCTTGACCCGAAATATGTATATTTAGACAGCAAGTTTGAGATCCTAAGTGATTTAGAAGCCGAGATATTGATAATATACTTATAATTCAATATGGCCGCTATAAAATACAAGATGGCCGACAGAAGAGTTGTTTTCTATCAAAAATTGAAAGCTAAGTACCTAACTAGTACCTGGAAAAAAATTGGTGCTTTTGTCCGCTGTGTCCACATTAACGCGAAATTCGACCTTAAGCTGCCCCACTAAACGTAGTTATAGGAATTAAACATTATTTTATACATTCTTCCATTTTTAGTAGCAAACAAGTTTTATACAAATAAGATCAAGTTAATATAGTTACCTATAGTATTAGTGGGTTATAGTAGGTATATACACAGTGGGCAAAAAAACCGATACAATATTTAAATACTCGTACTTTCAATAGAATTTTTTGTATCACTTTATTTAACCACGCACAACTATAAATTAGCATTGTCACTTTGTAGTAAAAGTGGTTTGCTTCCATCTATAAACATTGAGCCTTTCGATGACGCAATAGTTATTTGAAAATATTAATGACTTATGAGGCTATAAAATCTGTACCGCTTTTTTTGGCCCACTGTGTATTATCCTCGAAAGGTGATTGAACCTACAAGGTTTGCCGACTAGATTGAATTACCATACAATATTTTATACATCAACTCAGTAAAGTTATGTGTACTATCGAGATGCGACAGCAAGCTTTTAAAGAAAGTCGCATAACCGGAAGTATGTGTTTACTCTTGTGATCTTTCAGTTTTAGTAAAAATTTTTTTAAAAACGGCTGCAACAATTTTTTTCCGAACTATATATTTTTATAAAAATTTTAATGTAAGATAGTTGATTTTCCAGTAGAAAATGTCTAAAATGGCTTAATTTTGTTTTATTTCTTTTTTTTTTTATTAAATCCTATTTTAAATAGGATACCAGGTATATTATGAAATTTTTGAATTCAGCTTAAAATTTTAGAGACTATTCAACTCACCCCCTTCAAGTTAACTATTCACCAATCATAATTTAGTATTTATGTCATTTGCCACCAATCAGCGTAAAATTGTGCAACAATTCCGCTAGCGGAGTTTTAATGACAATTTTTTTCTCTTCCTGTGACATTTATTTAACTTCCTGTAAAATTAATCAAATATGATATTAGAAATGTCAAATTTGACGAACAATTTATTTTACGTCAACAGATTTTTATTTTCAAAGAGGACGTGATAAAATTGATTAATTACTAAGAAATGTCAATTTTGTTCGTTGAATAGTCCTTCAAATGCCGCTTGCAGCCGACGAATTGCATGAATTTTTGTTAAAGTGTTTATTCGTGTTTATTGCTTCAAAACTGGTCTCGTGCTGTCGCACTCGACCAATTTATATCGAAGCAATAAACACTCATACACTTTGACAAAAATTTTCAGCAATTCGTCGACCGCTCGCGGTATTGTATATGAAAATTTGTTTTATCAACTAACTCTCTATTTTGTACGGTTTGGGTATAATTTGTAATTTCTGATAAATTTTGACAAATGCTTAAAAATTAAAAATCAAATTTTTGGCTCTAATAAAACCACTGTAAAAGGAAGTTGCGAAAAGTCAAAGTGACAAATTGATTGACACTGAGCTAAAGCCACCGGAATGGGGTAAATAGTTGTAGGTCACGTGTGTGTTATTTACTAAAACCCACCGTGTTAGGGGTAACGTGGGTTATGAAGCAAACAAGCTTAATAACCCACGGTGCAACATGGGCTATGATAAAAACATCCCAGTTTACTTGTTTAAAATGAATTAGTAGAACACCATATTACTAGTGGGTATTATTATATATTGTTTTAGACCATTTTTAGAAAGAGTTAATCAAGTGGAATGAATTGGAAATTGCAATAAGAGTCCATATGTGGCCCATTTATCCGGAAAATCAATCAGTTTTTAATTGCAGTAAAATAAAAGCATATGAACCTAGTAATATATTACCATTATTAATGTTGTAAAAGATTTACTGAGATTGGTCTTCCAAATCTTACCAATAATAAACACTAGATTCATGGATTTAGTCATTTGGAGCAGTGCTCATTTTTGTGGAACAAAATTATATTTTGCATATATGCAATAAAGCACTGCTATGTTTGCTCTGCTCCTACTCTGTTTTCTTCGTTTTATTCTTATTTTTCTACTTCTCGTTCTTCTTCTTCACCTTTTCTTCCTCCCACTCCTTCTTCATTTTCTTCGTTGGATTGGGGAAAGAGGTGTTGTTCAAGTAGCTAATTTATAGTCATCCTTGTGTTGCCAATTTCCTCGTTTCTATTGTCTTACTTTTCTAGTGAATAGTCGTCTGATGCAGCATACCGGCAAGATTGGCGTCGGCAATATTTACTGTAAATTGGTCAGAAGTAGAATCTACATTTTCAAACATGTTCAAATGACAATCGAGAGCGGAAAGCTGCAATGTCTTTTCTGTCTCGAATAGAATGATCTTCAATGTCCATCCCCACCCTTCAAAATTAAGTTAATTGCATTTCATAATAAACTCGTAATTAATGCTGTTCTATTGTACTACCTGTAGGTGGTAGTAAGCTCGATTTCGCTGGATTATTTTTCTTACAGGTTCATCGAAGCATAAATGTGGAAGGCCATCCCTGCAAACTTCTTCAAATATATCTCGACATAATTAATTGCATTCCATTGGAAGAAAGTAAAGCTTAGTATGATTGGAAAGGTTTCTGTTGATTTAATGAGTTTTAAAGCAGTAGTTGTATTAATGTATGACTGCTCGGGTGTATCCCATACCTTTCGCTTGCAAGAAATTGCTGAAGCTTATCTTCTGCAGTTTATTTCGGTCAAGGCTGGAAAAGTATAATAATTTATAAAAGACAGAACAAACTTCCTAAATTATTAGTTGATTGTAAAACTTGGAATATTAGCCAAAACGATTACATAACATTTTTCAGTTTAGGCATGACTTTTGTTACTAATTGACTAAATACAAATCGTTCTATGGTAAAACATTTTTTTATAATTAAATTAAGACGTTTCGCCATTTTTGATGGCTTCATTACTTGCAATTAGCAATTTAGTAAAATTTTCCATTTAGCAAAGGTACATCTTAATTTAATTATTAAAGCTATGGTACGACAAAATGACTTTAATTTAGTTAATTATTAACAATCAAACATGCTTGAACTACAAAATGTAATGCATCGTTTTGGCTGATATCTTACTTTTCGTAAACTATGATGAAAATTATGATGGAGATTCTGTCACCAGCATGACACTCTTCAGATGTCTGACCAAAGAACACAACCAGCTTTGACAATCAGTCAGCTTAAATATCTAATAGTCATGAACAAATGCTTAAAGATAACATTGTTAGAATCAAGAAACGTTACCTTTGCCATCATATCCAGGGTCATTAGTTTGTAGATGGTCAAGAAACAAGTTAGCTATGGATGAATGATATAGTCTTGGATTGCCTGTATCGTTCAACCGAAAATATAACTTAACGTCAAGTATGTACAGGGTTATTCATTATAAATTACCCACCCCTTATCATCGTTATTATTGCCTATAGAAAAAAAAGTTTTAAATAAAAGTTATGTGGTTATAACTGAATTTTGTTAAAATGCTATCAAAAGTACAGTGGCGTGCATAATTAGGGGATACAAAAAAGTAATATATTTTTTAAATGGAACACCCTGTATATTATTAAATTTTTGGAATGATCTTTCTTTCCTGATTTCAAAAATATACCATATGTTACCCTTACCTTATACCGTTTTTGAGTTATTAAACGTCAAATATCTTAGTTAAACTAGTTAACATTATTAAATATAACAAAGTTTTATTCAGGAAATTTAAATATAAATAAATGATAACTAATTTTTATTATTTCATTAAAGAAATGTCACTTATCAAACAAAATAGTTACAGTAACTAGTTTAACTAAGATATTCAACGTTTAATAACTCAAAAACGGTATAAGATAAGGGTAACATATGGTATATTTTTGAAATCAGGAAAGAAATATCATTCCAAAAATGTAATAATATACAGGGTGTTCCATTTAAAAAATATATATTACTTTTTTGTATCCCCTTAATTATGCACGCCACTGTACTTTTGATAGCATTTTAACAAAATTCAGTTATAACCACATAACTTTTATTTAAAACTTTTTTTTCTATAGGCAATAATAACGATGATAAGGGGTGGGTAATTTATAATGAATAACCCTGTACTTATTGCGACTTGAGGAGCCTGACTTGCTTTATATATAGTGGAAAGAAGCATGAACTTTGATTCTGCTTGCGAATTATACTCTACATAATTTCGCCTATGTTTATGTTGTCACAAACGCTTACACAAAAATTCATTTAATGGAAGAATCAGATGTTTGCTGGAACTTCCGTGTCATCCAACCAGATATATGACGTAGCGTCGAGTATGTGCAAACTTATTGTGAATCCAGCAGCTTGACTTTATTATGCTCAATAGTAATATAACAAGGGCGAGACATACTTACCGATAATTTTGCACACGCCAAGGGTCGACTGCTGGTTGCAATGAAAACTGTCCCGAGGGCTTGCCCGAGGGCAGTTTTCTAAAGGCAACCAGCACGATAACTCTTGGCACGGGCAAAATTATATGTAAGTGTGTTGCCCGCGTTTATATTTTGAAGATTATTACACCAAACCCGTATACAAATTATGCTTTAAAATTGATCTAATAAAGCCAAAAAATTCAAATTGCTTGTTTCCTGCAATTCTATTTCTAATTATGACAACATCCACGGGGTCGATAATCATCCCTAGGGAGCTTATCTCTTGGTAAGCAGCCCACGGGCGCTTATCTGCTAATCAGTTCGGGATTGGTATATTTTCAAAAAAGGCCTGGTTTTCATTGGCTGATATCAGTCATGTGACAGTTGTGTGTAATAATCCACATAATTTCTGATAAGTTCATCTTGTTGGTCTGGATAGGTATAAATATTGTTATGGTATTGGTACAGGAGTTTGAAATCAAATTAAGAAGGTTAAAAGAATACAGTATTAAAAATTACAACGATTAGTTTAGGTATGAAATGGATATCAAAATTATTAAAAAATGTATTTGGTAAAGAAAGGAAATAGAATTTAAAATTCAATTAAATGAAGCTACATAAGAAACAGTAGGATTTTAACATAATTTAATTTATCTGATATGAAAAGGGGAATTAATGGCAAATACTTTTTCGAAATATACTATTTAACACAGTGGGTATTAGACAAATATAATAAAGCTTGTATAGTGTGTTGAATTGTGAAATAAATGCTAAACTAGATCACTAAGGAGATATTTATTGATTAGTATAAAAAAAAATTATACAAAAAGATGTAGTGCAACTTGTAGCGGTTGAAATTATAAAAAAGCTATTTGGTGTATAAAAGAGTTCAAAATTGAAATAAAATTGGCGTGGTGTAAAAAAAGTAAAATGTTAAAAGGATAAAAGATGTGCAGACTATATGGATGAAGATAAAGGATGTGGTGAGAATACCAAAGTAATACAGTTATAATCTACAAAAGCAAATTTCTGGAAGGGGATGCTGAACTGAGTTATATTGCATTATCTAAATTGGGTAACAAGAGATGGTTTTTACTGAAAGTGGTTTACATCAAGATCATTAGCAGAGTGAGCGTTTTATGGGGTGGATAAGAGATTTTCATCTGAAGGAGTTCTAATTCGACTAGCTTGTCATTGAAATGGCATCTTATAATTTGCATCTAGTTGAGGTTCGTGATACCAGGTCGTCGGTGGCTTGAAGATTTTGATGGGACGACGTGGATGGTGATTGCTCCTAGCATTGCTTCTAAAAAGGGTTGGTAGATGCCTTGTCGTGGTTTTGGGCAAGGAGGTCTTTGAAGATCCAGGTGTGTTTTTGGCGGAGTTCGTGCAGACATTGTTATTGGAAGTTGGGAGATCTTTGTGAGATTGCTGGATGCATTGGACTTGGTAGAGGAGAGTTTCGAGTCAAATAACAGGTAACAGAATACAGGTATTTAAATAAAAAACTGAAAGAAAGTATAGAAAGAGTGAAGTGAGGTAATTTTAATTAAGGGAGTACTTACCATTTGATATTGTAGAATGACAACATTTAATGAGAAAGTGTTTCTAATTAATTGTGCAAAAACAACTAATTTGAAGTGTCAGGTGACAAACGTAAGAGTTGTCAAAAAATAAGAAAATAACATTTCAGAATAAAAGCAATCTAGATTATAAACAATCCGACCTGCGTTTCAGTCAAGTGTTTTCTACCGAAGCTAGCGGTTTAATAATCTTGATCATCTATAATTAAAAATAGGTAAATGAGTTTACTAAAATTCAATTTTAAAAAGAATTGATTAAGAATAAACTAAACTAAGGTTTCATCTATAATTAAAAATAGGTAAATGAGTTTACTAAAATTCAATTTTAAAAAGAATTGATTAAGAATAAACTAAACTAAGGTTTAAGTCAATTATAACATAACAAAGGCGTTACAACGTGGTAGAGTCATCTTAACAAAATATACTTTTACGAATAGAAATCACTACGTTACTCGCATTTTCAGTTATAGGAAATAACAAATGTTTTATCAGAATTACTTATCTTAATTTTATGGTCTATTTATGGCATTCTAAATTATGATTCGAATGAATAATACAACAGCTGTACGCCTGTATGAGGTGTACTTTGAGATGGAGCAATTTATTTTAAAAACTATCAGAAGCAGCAACGATTCCGCTTCTAACTTTAAAGAGAATTAAAGCTTCTATAAAGTGCTATGTCGGATATATCTAGTTTCAACTTGAAAAGTGGACAAGAAACAGGCAGTTGCTTATGTTAATAAAGCTCGAGCATTCGCCCTTTGCCCAGTGTTCTCCGGTGTGGTTTATCAAATATAATATAAAACTTTTAAATACAAAACATTTGTTCTCGGAGGGTGTTATCTCTCCGCGGGCGGTCTGGAACTTTGGTCTCGCGGTTTAGCCGGGAGGTCATCCGGGGGAGGGTCATTTCTTCCCCTTGGGGGCTTCAAGACGACAAGGCATGTGGAGTAGTTGACCGGTCTCTACGTGGTTTGGGAAACAATTGGGATTCTACCCGCTCGCACGTATCGATCTCGGCACCAAAAAAGAGGGGATGTTGAAACACAAAATTCGCTGAAGAAATGTTGATGAAATGCCTGCGAGTTTTGAAATTTTTTCGTGATTAAAGAAGTTGCCTGGGCAGAATTTCAGTACGGCATAGAGCGACGCCCTTGTTTAGCAACATCAAGGACCTTTCTTTATTAGGATATAAATCAATTATCCCTAAGTCCTGAGTCAATCAGTTATCGAGACTTTCTTGACTTTGAAAGCGCAGCACTCTCAACTTTTGGACCGAATAGTGTGCGGCAGGATCTCCAATTTAAGGTGAATTTCGTGGGGCAGATTGATTTTTCGACTCCTTTTCGCTGCTGTTAATATTTTACGCAGCGTGTTCGCTTTGACTTCATTTCCTTCGTTAAACACTTCTACCTCTTTTAAGCGCAACACACACAGCTGAACGGATTTGTGGGAACTGAAAGTTCTAAAGCTCAATTCTAAACTATTAAAATGTAAGGTTCTCTCAATAGTTTTTTTCTTTCTATCCGAATTTAAGCTAAATAACTGCGATATTGCATTTCCAACTTTATCTATTACGCACCTAACTTTATCGCAAAATTTAATTCACCATCCACCGGATTAAAATTAAGAATCCCGCATTTAATTGCGTATGAAGCACGCCGTAGCGGTGGCAGTGCTGAAGTGGAATTGTACCGTAAAATTGGATTGCTTTACATAAACGTCACGTTGTTGGAAACGCGATTTTGTTAGCAATGTTGCTTGATTAGCCAACTTATCATGAAAGTTTGCCAAAAGTTATTGGAACTCGATGAACTCCCTAGTTCCCGGCGTAGATGTATTGATCAATATCTGTCACCACAATCCTGCAGCAGCTGCTCGATCTTTTCCCAATTATTCATGGACACGACTTGCATATGCTAATATCTGCTAATAGTTGCTCAAAATTTGCCCCACACCAGTACCTGTAATAAAAATGTAAAGGTAAGAAGACTTCCTCTTCAACAGAGTCGTTGTAATTAAAACATACTTTTTTCTTTATACATTTACAATATAGATAATTTCCAAATAGGATTTTATTGAAAAATGCTATTCTAAATGTTGCATCATTTATTTCATGTCACTATTTGTGTGTTAGCTCTGAAATGCAAATGTTAAATGATAGGACTGCTGTGGAAGAGTATTTTTAGCAATGTACATGTTGGAAAGGTAAATGTCTGTTTTTTAAATCTGTTTTTATACTCGCAGTCAATTTAGTTACATAGAAAACTTGCCACGGGTTGGCAGTATCAATTTGAGATAGCGTAATAGAATTTATTTTAACTATTAGCGATTCTAGAGCTTAAATTAATTTTGTCTGTGTTTGATCAGCAGTTTCTGAAGTTTTGGGGGTTATTGATTAACGATATTTACAATGCCAAATAGTAATTGTTACATATTTATTTTGCTATTTTGGGTTTTCTAATAATGAACTGAAATTATTTCTCTTCAATGTGATTACAAAGGTAGTATTTTAACAATATATAAAAATGTCTACCGTAAAATCTATCAATATAAATAATAAATACAAACGTTGAGAAGTGGTTTCTAGGGTCAAAACCAACCCACTTAAGAAAGTCTGTCTGTAGTTAAAACTAAAGTTTTTCGTTTCAACAGTATCGAGCTGCTTCGCAGTTCTAGAAAAAAATAATATTTTTATTAATGATAACACAATACTTTGATCGATTTGCTTTATACGAGATATAGTATACAGGGTGTATAAGTGCGTTGCGCACCATAGGGTTGTCAATGGAAATGTCTTTATATGAAAATATTTGCGTCCCTAATTACTTTAGAGCAAACTTGGAAATAAGTGTCAGTTTACATTTCAAAAAACCAAAATATTTAAAAAAAAATGAATTACGATTGTCGCAAAAATCACAGGTGCCTTGATATTATAATTGAAACAAATAGCAACTAATAAAATGTGCAAGAAGATTAATGCCATTAAAAGACGTCAGTTTTATATTGACACAGTTAAATGCTCAAAATCAATAATAATCATAATAAACACTCAACATTTCAAGACAGTCAACAAACAACCAAGCATAGTGTAGGCCTATTCCTGGCCTAGCCTTATGTGATAATGTTGTGAATTTTTGCAGATACGCTCTCAGTTATCAATTATTGTTTACTGGACCATTGGGAGAATATTTTTTTATCAAAATTGAATTAACACCATGTAGCATGTCGGCTACGGCTTAGTGTCAAATCTCAACTATAACCCAAAATCAAATTGCACACAAAATAGTAACTATTATCAAAAAAAGCCATCGCCAACAAATTGCTTACAATTTCAACCACCAAAACCTTCAAATAATGGGCAACCAGTTCAAAATTTCATTGCAATCCCTCTTAATGCACTGTGCTACAATATACACTAAAGTTCTGCACACAATTTGCCTACTTGGAGCTCTCAAAATGTAGCTAACATAAATGTATCATATGATTGTACTTACACTGGAGAAGACCCCACCTTTAAAAACACTCTTGGCAAGATGTAAGAATAAATTATTTACGAAAGTTCCCATTTCAAAACTAGAAATAGCAGATAAATGTTCTGAATTTAGGGCTCTTACTATACTACCGGTCTTCAAAAATATGACTGAACACCTTAAAACAACCAGTTTAAAAAATCGTTCCTGTGAAATAGTGCTCAATTTTGCTGTAGCTGTGGCGTTTTTTGACCTTAAGAGCTTTACAAAAGCCAAAAAATTTTGATAAACATGTAGAACTGTATACAACTCAAAATATTAAAAAGTAGAGCTGGGTTTTCCAGATATCGGTCATCCGAACCGTTTGCAATACACTTAAGTACTGCAACGGTTTATTGCCCACAGAAATTCTGGTTGACTAATTAACATGAAGAATAAATAATTTAAAAATGAGCACAGAATTAACTGTTTTATTTATTGCAAGAAAGTAAGTAATTTTACACTAATAAATGCACTTTATATGAGGAGCAGTAATTATAATTTGAGTGAGAAGGGTTGGCATTGGATAAGGCAGGATTCAGAAGGGTTACGTTCAGAGTTTCAGTCAATGTTTGTTGCTAATTGCGGCAAACGCAGCTTAATTTATGTAGCTGACAGATTTGAGTGAAATAACGTCAACGATGATATGAATTTTAATATAATACAAAGACGGTATGTCAATCACAAAAATTATATGAGCCTTATGATGAAAAGTTTGTATCACCATCAAACGGGAACACAACTGAAGGGTAAAGAAACGATACAAAGCAGTACGAGGAAGTAACGATTGCAAAGAGCAATTAGGCTACCTATCAAAGGAAACAGACATCGTGCAGTGCTAAAATAACCATGTGAAACAGTGCATTTAAAACAGAGGTGCTTAAAAAGCAGTGATTTAGAGTGTAAAGGTAACAATTTCCAAGAATATGCAGTTTAGTATTTAAGAAAAAACAGTATATCAAAGCTATAGTTCACAAGTAAAAACGTGATATCAAAACTCATTTTCATAAAAACAAATGTGAATCGTAATCGCTAGGTAACGAGACAGTCCATTGTTTAATATCGAAAAGAAAGCCTTGTAAAATTTGTTGGGTGCAAGAAGTGCTCCCAGTTTTGGTATAAAATTATTAATAAAAAAGCTATTTGTATCAGCCAAAAAGTGTTTTCCTTATTCACCAGGGTGCAAGACATCTTTGACTGTAATTGACATCGTGGTAAAACATCTCAGTGAACAGGAATCAGCCCAGCAAGATTTTACCAGGTGCGTCTTACAGCAAGGAAAAATTCGTGGCCTCTTTACGAGTAGCAGAGTCATCGGCCAATAAGAAGCATAGGTACACCATATAAAGCAGACTTTCATAAGCGCTTGAGTGCAGATATTTAGAGGAAGAAACCATCACCAAGTCCGTCGCATCGGCGCGCCGCCTTCAAGGGTAAAAACTTACAGGAAGCAGTTGGAGCAGGCCAGTAAAATATGGGCGTCATCAAGATTAGACTGTCTTCGAGGTGTACCACCAGGCCCCAGCTCCTAAAAGCTTCTCAGATATTTTTAATCGATGTGGCGTCCTTCCATTTTGCGATTTGGGCCAAAGATTTCGACCGTTTTTGCTGGAAATAGAACAAAAGTAGATCACAGCGTCGGTTTGCGTCACCGAAACAAATCCAGGTTATCAGAAAATTACGTCACATAATTTGTATAATATATACCTGATGTGATTTTGCATTGTGGTTTTTCATTTCAAATTAAGCAAAGTTGTGGTTAGAATTATCAGAAATGAATTTAAGCAATTGCCATACTAGCAAATTTGTCATACACAAAAGTATTTGTAATACAAGCTGTTGAACTTACCCTTGAGACTAGAGTTATTTCATGCTAGACCGGAGCTTTGCTTTAATTAATTGCAAATAAATACATAAGAGCAATGAACCATTTATTTAGCAAATAATTATAGCACCCTTTTTAATAAGCAGTGAGATTGACACATAATTCTTGTTTAAAACTATTGGATTTATAAATTGTGTGATACGTCCCTATTTATTTATCTTATTATTTATTTTTACATAAAAAGAATTGTTACAGTATATACTGTTTATATGCACAAACTTTCAACATTTTACTAGTTTATATTCACCAGTTACGATGGATTATCCGTATAAACGATTTTATGCAGATCTTATCACCAACTGATCCAACTGATGCTCTACTGTAAATGATTTAGGAATTATTTAAGTATAAGAAGTCTAATAACACGATTCAACTGAAACGAATGTTGCAAGAAGCGTTGTAATTTGGAGGTACCGCAAGGATTAATTTTAGGTCCATGCTTAACCACGTCAACTCAAAATTTACGTTTGTGATCTAAATTTGTTGGTCAGCGATATTTTAATTACAGCAGCAGACACAAAATACTAATGCAGTCGATAAAGTAAATACTTATTTGGTAAACACAACAAGCTAATTAAAAGAAACTTAACGGAAGCTAAATGCGACTAAAGCGAAAGCGATCGTAGTGATTTCCAGTAAACCAGGTGATGAGTGGGCAAACTTGCTAGTAATGAATTCTGACAATAACGAATATGTGGGTAGTATATAGGACTTATTATTGATATTAGATGTAAGTTAAATAAATTCGTCGGGTACATAGTTAAGGAAGTTCCTATCTCTACCTTACGTCGTCAGTCCGCCGACTAGATACAGCATTCTCCCATTTCTCTTCATCTGGAGCCATTGTTTTCATTTCCAAAAAACTGTTATTTTCCGTGTCTGCAATAATTTGCTTTATGTACTGCAGAAGTGGTCATCCTCTGAGCTTTCTCACTTCTGTCTTCTCTTCGATTATGGTTTTTTAATAAGTCTTCTATCTATATCCACATCTTTCTGTCTTATTAAACCCTTTTAAGATTTCTTTGTTAGCTACCAATTCTGACACAATCTTTGAAATGCCTGCAATTTTTTCGTCTCTTACTTAACGACGATTCTCCTTTCGCACACATATAGACTACACCCATACGAACCTATAGTAAAGTTTTTATACCAGCAGAAAATTTTATCTCTTTTTATATTAGTTAAATGGAGTGAAACAATAAATCACCAGAACTTACAGCAGTTAATTAAGGCATTGCAATTTGAGATTGCCAGTGCCTTCACTTTCATTTCAAAATTAAGTGAATTTTGAATATTAAAAACACTTCATTAAAAGTGCCAAGACAAGGAGGTTTTCGCTATATGCACAAGGTCTCTTCTTTTGATATAAATTTTATTAAATGCCAGTACCAATTGATGTGTTGCTACGTCCGTCTGCTGTGATAATACTACAGAAATAACAAAACTTGTTAACTTCTTCACCTGCCGTAAACACTGCGCTATTCCTTTCCGTAAACCATATTTCTTTGTTTTTACCCATGGTTTTTCCACTAATAGGCTCAGGGCAAATGTCGTTTCTTTTGTTTGAACCTTGTATCTACAACCCAACCAATCCTCCGTTAAGTTGTCTCCTATGCGCCTCCCAATACTACGCTAGACGATCTTTGATAGTATCTTGAATCTATGTGATGTAAGCCTTATTATGTGGTAGTCTTCGAATAAATACTTTAGAATAGATTATGTTTTCTTTGTTACTGTTACATTGTTACCATTATGCTTTTTGTAAAGTTAGTAGAAATGTACACTATCCCATATATTCATACATAATCCAGATTCTATTCTACTTCTAGGTGTTGAGGCGTTTTTATCTTTCCCGTATTGTGGTACTTATCCTCTAGACTCTAGAAAGTTTTACCAGGTTTTACTAATTCTAGAAACGGTTTATGCGTCTTTCCATGTTCTTCATCTCTGCTGTAATCCACCTGCGATGCTGTGATTGCAAGTTCCCCTGCGCCTTCCTCTGTGGTCTTACCTACCTTTCATTGTTTCTCATGCAACTGTAATTTGTCTTTTGTCATCTATTATGTATTATATGACCAACCGAATTCTACTTCTTTTTATCTATTATTTCTTTTAACAGTTCTCATTTTTTGCCGTTCTAATGGCCCCTACTACCTTTCCCAGATACATTTTTATAGATTGCAGTTTTTACTTCCTTTTACAATACAGGAGGTATTGGATTTACCCCAAAAATTCGAAATTGAGTTTTCAACAGATCTTCACGTTTTAGAGTCCCCTGATCCCAAAAAAAATATATTTTTTTCATTGGTCTGTGTGTCTGTCTGTCTGTCTGTGTGTCTATGAACAGAATATCTCAAAAACGGAAAGAGGTATGGCGTTTAAACTTCATATATAAGTTTTGTATACTATGTAGATGCGACAGCCAGCTTTTGAAGTAAATCGCATAACCGGAAGTAGGTGTTTACTCTTGTGATTTTTCAGTTTTTTTCGGCTCTAACGATTTTTTTAAACTTTACATTTTTATTACATTTTGAATGTGTATTGATGTGAGATAGGTGATTTTCCAGTTGAATACTTCTAAAATGGGTTTCTTTTATTTTTTTGTCTATTTTTTTATTAAATTTTATTTTAAATAGAACACCCGGTATATTATTACATTTTTGAATTCAGCTTAAAATTCTAGAGAAAAGTTGTCTCTTTAACTAACGCTCTATTTTGTACCGTTTTTGCAGAATTTGTAATTTTTGAAAATTTTTGACAAATGCTTAAAACATTTAAAATCAAATTTTTGGCTAATTATAAGATCACTGTAAAAGGAAGTTGTGTGCGTGTATCACACCAGATTTTTTATCCATCTTTCCATTAAATATTCTCTGAGCCATACATCAAAATTGGTACCCGCTTAAATTCTTAATGTTTGAATTCGGTTGCGAGAACAGATACACTTCCACATGAAATTTATTCTGGTACCCGCCTTTGCATCGAAATTAAAAATTATGGGTACACGTAACTGGTTTTTCAATAATTAAAATTATATGAGATTCTTATTTTATACTCGAAGCAACTCAGGGTTTATAAAATACAACTACTTACCCTATTTGTGTCATGGGTTCCTGGAAGCAAACAATAACTAAATTATTTGTGGTTAGAAAAAAATTGTTTTATTACTGACCCTTTCACACAATATTTTCGTCAACTTATTTATCAGTATTGAGCTCAACATTACAATGAAATTAGGCGAGCAATAACCTGAATAATAGCACAAATTAATCTTGCTAACTTATTTCACCTCGCTACTGTTCGACCCCTTTTGTAAATTTGCCCCGCACGCTGCTGCGTCCAAAGTGACTCCAGGTTGGCCGCCGCGCCGGTCAGAACTTGAAGAAGCCCAAAATTCCTTGTAGCTGTATAGTTGTATAATTACCCCAAAATAGGATAAATCCGTCACACACAGAATTAAAGCACCGTTTATAAATAACCGCTATTTAGTTTCACGTAAATAAATATTTCGCAACAAATTACACCGACCTCAAATAAAAAACAATTAACTTAACCTCTAAGATCAGTAACATGGGGCGAAGTTAAGCCTTCGAATGTCAATTATTAAGTCCGTGGGATCCTGGCGCACGTTATTTTTATATCCACCGAAAAAACAAAAGGTGAATGCATAAATCTGGATCGTTAATTGGCTGAAACTGATAGCTTCTTAGAATTATTGCAATGCTAAGTTTTAATAAAATCTAATCGTTAAAATGCAAAACTGCTTATGCTAATTGTACAAAAGCCACACATTTAAACGCAAAACTAATTATACCACTGCCTTGAGCGCATTTATGTGTACAAGTGCCCTGATTTCACACTGATCCGAACTGGTCATTTGTCACCTGAGCAGTTTTTAACATGAATCGGCTTCGCCCCAAACAAAATCCAGATGTGAAGTCGTCTGAAAGGTGGTTCCAAAGTCCTGTTGCACGTGTGTCAATGTTACTTACGAAGGGAAAATTTTGTTTTTATATTAAAATGTCTTCTTTATTGTTAACAAGAATGCTCTTGTATGAGATTACTGAATAATTTTCTTAATTGTTGTAAGCTTGGTCACTTTTTCCCTCTCTCACATCCTTCTGTTGATTTTCCCTTGACGAACTTCCGTTATGCAAGTGGTCAAAGCGTTGAGTTATTTAATCTCAAAGATGACACGGTCAATCCCGTAACATTCTGTTACTCGAAAAAGTAGCAATGGGTGAAATCACATTAAAGCTATCAAATAGAGTACTACGGAGCGGAGACATCGAAGAAAACACCAGAAAAAGATCTGTAAGTTTGCTGCGGAAAGTACTCGTATAGATGTAAATTGTGGCCTATAAAGAGGAAACATTAGTACAGCTTAATTGCAATGGAAATGGACTTCTGGTGAAGGAGCTGTATGACGTGGGTGTCATGGATCGAACTCATTATCAATGAC
This sequence comes from Agriotes lineatus, assembly GCA_940337035.1. NCBI lineage: Eukaryota > Metazoa > Arthropoda > Insecta > Coleoptera > Elateridae > Agriotes > Agriotes lineatus. Next base: position 96,293,662 of record OW679197.1, read on the forward strand.
AGTTCAAAAGAATATTAATTTCATGTTGATATCTAAGCTTATGAAAGGGGACAAATTGAAGAGGAGGCAGAGGCAAGCCACCCAATAGGTTGCATACTGAAATAAAAAATGCCATAAATTAGCGAAGATTGTCACACCCAGAGTGTGCGGATAGAAGTAGGTGGAAAACGGGATGGTAGAAAAAACAATAAAGAGCTGTATACAACTCACTTAGATGTATAAAAGCAAAAAATATATTATATTGCTCTTATACTAATGTTGAAAGCTGCAAACTTACAAATACTTGGCCACTTAGCTAACTTACTTGCATTTATAATATGGCCTTTCCGCACACAACACGAAATATTAAACACCACTACCATTTTATATAAAATCGCCATCACTCCGTAGCTTATCTTATACGGTATAACATTATTAACAGTTTACCATACAATATCAAACATTAAGAAAATATTAGGGAATTTATAGAAGAATGCTATGTCTTACATGTTAAAAGTAATTTTACTTAAACCTAACTACTACTGCCATTATTGCTCACATGCTGACTTGGTAATCGACTTAAAATTAACTAAGTTGATTTTATGAAGTTATCATATAAGGTTGCTAAATTAAACGAGATTTCTAGAATCTGCTAGTAATTATTCAAATCTAGTGCGTTCAACACATCACATGAATTTCGCAAATGTTCTCCTGATGGGACATAAGCAAATAATTAGGAAGTCTGGATGCTCCGTTTGTGCAAATATTGATCTGTGGACAGCATTTGGTCGTGTAATACTGCATAACACCATTTGTTGACTTGCTCCGCTCAGAAATTCGCTGCAGAAGTCGTAGGTACGTGTGTTGGACGTTATTAATGGCACTGTGGGTGCAATTTAGAGAACTACACGAAAACCCGATTTGTTTTGGAAAAGGAGCAATAAAATTTTTTATTACCTACAGCCTCACTAATTAAATTATTTCAGAAATTAGCACGGCGCAATGTAATTTTACGATGACGGAAAAGTACTCCTTTCGCTATGAGTAAAACGCTCTCACATCTGTTATTCATGTTTACTCAGCATCACATTCTTTGTAGACAAGCAAAAGCTATTAAGGTTTCTTAAAAAATATCAGATTGTATAAGAGATTTTGGATTTATTTAGATACTAACTCATCAACGATATTTGTGCAAATGAGCCGCCTTAGAACTGAATGTTGACTACAGAAACTGAATATCAGAGTGCACAGATATTGCCTTAACCAAATCGTTTCTACGTCGCTATGCGGTAGATAAACTGCAGTGACTAAAAAGCTTTGCTGCATGGTTTAACCTCTTTGCTGCCCATTTATGTAATTACTTACAAAAAGTTATTAGAGAGATAGTTCACGTATCAACCGGATTTTTTGTACAGTTTCTTATTGAGGTAACATATCAGCGAGAGAACTACTTTTTTCCCTCCTACCGACTACCGTTGCCCCCCGGAACCGCTCGAGCATTATTTCAGGGGGCGCGGGCATCACTTAAACCTAAGCCTTAATTAAGTGAAAATCTAAACCGCCCGTGCCGGGAGTTGAACTCTCAACCGCTCCGGCCCGAACGATAACGACTGTCACTGTGACCTCGGCTGCAACGGCAATCGCCGCTCGCCTACCGAGAGCGACAGAACTAGTGGTAGTGTTCGAATTACTCTCTTTTTATGTCATCATTTTGATTCATCTGTCCTATAGTTGTATAATGGGTGCCTTTATACTCGAAGTCTGTTGACTAAATGTTGTAAACAGTTTTTAACAAAACCATTCTTTTCGTCCCATGTACTCCAAAAAGCAATTCTAGAGATCGTTGATTACAAATAACTTGAACTTTTAGAATAAATTTCGATTCATGTCCTAATTCTATTTGTAGTAAAGGCAAAGGAAACTTAAATGCTAATGAACACAGGTTTTTATGTATGTTTACATTTTGTGTTAGGGAAATTCCGATTATATTTGAAAATTGTAATTTCTCCACCTTCATGGTGAGAATACATCGTTGCGATCGTCAGCCTTGTTATTACATGTCCACTGCAGGGACATCGGCCTCTGCTCTTCTACGAGGTTTATAATCTAAGACGCTACTGAAGCCAAAACCAGATTGGGGAATCGCAGTGAAGTGATTTTTATGGCAGCTAGTGGGGATCGAACCCATGTTTTCTAGTCTGTAACCAGAGGCACAGGTATAAGCAGTTGGAGAAACGTTCTTGTAAGGATAGTTACTGTTCAGGAAACGAAGCAACGCTGCATAGACTGCAGATATTCTTTTGCTCGAAGGTGCTGACCTGTATCAGCCCTATAGCCCCTAAGTACACACTTCTCGAACAATTCAAAATTCAAAATGTAACGGTCTCACCTGTTGCGATGTCGAGAATCAGCGAAACAACAATCTATTTCACAAATGTATTACCCTGCTTCCACATTTTGAAGTATTTGAAGTGGTATATACAATGCTGTAGTCTCAAATATAGGAATAATAATACAATCTATATGCTAACTATAAATCATAAATCTCTCTATACGTCGTATTGCAAATTGAAAATGTAACATATGCTCCTCATTTGTTCTATCGATAAATGGAACGGTTACAAATTCTAGAATTAGTTTCATGAAAAACTTGGAGAGAATACAAAACATTATAAAGCGTAAACCTTGAATGACTGGTAATACGTTAGCTTTATTAGCGAAGTGTAGACTTATAAGGGCACCAGGACGTGATACACAGATGCATCACGTAGTGGAAGGCAGACTACTTGCAGGGAAGATCGGAGTATTTGTCGACAAATATTATACAATAAAGTAAAGAGTCATGCAGGAAGTTAGAAAACTTAAGGTCAAGGAAGATTAGAGCAGTCGCTATTCAATTGAAGCCTAAAATATGAGCCATAGAAAATACGGAAGCAGAAGTCACCAGGTATAGCAGACCTATTCCCGTCAATTGTTTTCTGGGAAGCGATCAGCACCTATTAATTGGAATGAATCCCTCACTGATGGACAGCCTGTTATTTTTAAAGAGGACGAACCTACAGCAATACTAATTTTGAAAAGTAGAAAAGTGGTCGGCGGGAACGATATCTCTACAGAAATTTTCAAGAAATTGGGGGAATGTGGCTAATTGCCAACCTACTGTGCAGTGTTTAAGCAAAGAAATTTCATCAGAACAAGCAGGATTTGCCAAAGGGAAGGGAACAGTGAACAAATATTAAACATCCGACAAATAATCAATAAGGCCATAGAATTTAACTCCTTCTTATGTATATGATTTGTCGAGTTTAAAAATATGCTTGGTGGTATTTTATAGAAAATTTTAGTAAAAACCGGGGTTCTTTATCACTCTATCAACTAGTCGCCCGTAGTAATCTAATAGCGCTAGAGTAAATCTGGCCATCAACCCTGTGGTTTAGAAATTAATCGGAGCAAAACAAAAATTGTGATTATTGATTGGATTAATAATAATTTATAACAGACTTGATTTAAAGCTCATTGCAGAGTATTCACTTCGTCCGTATATTTGGAGTGCTTGGTGACCAGCAATCGTGATCCAGACTGTAACGCTACGTTTGTGAGCGGGTTATTTTTCAAAATACTCCGGAAAACAATTTTCTCTGGTTTTTCTTACTTTGTTCGTACCAACCCGTGTATTAAGGAAAATGATACCTTATAGTTAATTTATTATCACATACCATAAGCATTTACTGTTAACCTTAATTTTAGCTCACCTAGCGACCAGAAATATACGTGAATCGAAATTAGCGCTAAAAAATAGAAAAAATTGTGTCCAACGTGGCGAAAACAAGTATCTTAAAAAATTTACAACAAATTATCCAAACACCAAACATACAAAATAATAATAAAGAAAGAAACTTCAATAACTTTGTTCTTAATATTTGTTAATTATAACATTTCAATTAATATATTTTACTTAACGAAGAAAAATGCGTGTCGTCTTTCTCAATATTTTTAGACACTAGTTGGCTATCGATTCTTAAAGATCAGATCAAGTAGGTTTAGACAATCAACAAACGTCAATGTCAAGCAATTCACTGGAGGTTGGTGGTTTTCAATCTCCGTGAAAAAGCTAAGTTTTCTTGTTCCTTTTTAATTGTTATTCGTTGACAACGAGGGCAGATTGTCCCTCGAAACGTTCGTTATTTAATAATTTTAATTTGCAGAGTTGCGAAATACCCAAAAAAGAATATGAATATCTTTACCGTATTCAATAATAAGTTAACTTTGAAGTGTAATACACAGGGTAGTAAAAAAAGTGGAAACAGAGAAAATTGTTTTGGTAGTAGGTGATATTTAAATCTTGCCCTGGTTATTTTGGGTTTTAGAGAATGTAGGTACTTTTAACAAGAAAAAAATTCTTTAATAAATGGAAAATAAAAAAGTTGCCCCTTTGTTACCATTTATTCTGACCATAGTGTATATAAAACTTTTTTAAATGTCCCAGTTGTGGTTATAAACGGTCACTATTTGCTAAAGAAAGAATCTACACCTATAGTGTTTTCTGACTGAAACTGACTAATCGTTCGGGAAAAAAATAATTTGCTTACACAAATATACCACTTTAAGATACACATTAAAACAATATGGAAAATGTGATGAAAACCTAGAAAAACCGACCATTTAAACAGAAGTCTGCAACAAGAATGCTCTACGAGCGTCATGGCTTTAGGGTACTCGCATTCACATTTAAACACGAGTAGAATAATTATATCTGCCAACAAGCGAATTTATACAACATTAAAATAACTCCCAAATAAGTATCTGAACGTTAAAGTGCATGAAGAGCACGGCAGTATACGCAATAGAAACTTTACAAAGCCAACACAATACACGTATGTATTATTTCTCTTTGTTTCGCATTCCTTTGCTATTCCGAAAAATTCCCGCAGTTGATCGCGAACACTTCGAATTGGGCTCCCCTTGAATTGTATCGCCAAACCTTGAACAGTTAAAAGCGTGGAAATTTGCAGCACAAGAGGGAATATCCTGACTGTTAAGTCTGGTGCTGCGATTATCTACAACTGACATCATGAAACCTTCAGAACGCTTCAAAAAACATCTGTAGAATGTCACAATTCCTATTCACTCTATACACAATTCGAATGCGTCTGCTTGACACGCAAATCTTGCTGCTGCACTCAAAACTTATGCAACCAACTTTAGTAGCATTGTAAGATATTTCTAGCTGCTTCTAATTTAAGCTTCCGTTGGCACACTGCATTAAAAGCCGTTCATCCACATTCAACTCGAAGCAAAGCCCGCTGACTATTTCGTCTCTCCCTCCGATAACGTTGTTAAAGGACCCATATCGAACGCTACACACGCAAAACTAATCATCACGCTCTGCACGGCCTTATCCTCGTACACATAACTATGCCAAGTTACAATGTTTAAGCTTAATTGACAATAAACTAGCATGTGAGTACTCACTGGCTTTATAGGTAAACATTGGCAACAAACATTACAAGTGAAGGATGCCAGCTGCCCGATTCATGTAGATGTAGAAACTATAAAACAAAGAAGGTGTGCAATGAAGAAGTTATATAGGTTGTGTCAAAACCAAAGCGTAACAAAAGGTACAAAGAAGTGCTTGGGAAAGATATTTTACAAGCTGACGTTAAACAAAGACTGTCTTCTACAGTTCGCCTACATATTCTCTACTTTTCAACCATAAAGCGACGATGGTATAGAGCGCACGGCTATTTAGGACGCAGTGGAGAACAAGAATCCTCGTAGTAGATCTTCAACGAAATGGACAAATCAAATACGTATTCTAATAAACTGACGATTTCATGGACGTACTAAAGGTGCCCTGAACTCAGAAACATAAGCCCCTGTTATTAATAACCTTACCGATGAAGCATACGTGGTGATAACCATGATTGATTGTTCTATGAAGAACATGAAGTGAGACTGTAACGGAACGAGAAAAATTATTCTTTCGTTCCCCAGTTGTATTGTGCTTCGGGTAGCTTTATGCATTCGACGCTTCGTACTTGTAACTTTCCCTGAGATTTCGAGTTATAGTATACATGGTAATCGGGAGAAGCTACAGATGAAGGTTAGACACGTCACCTGAACCAGCGCCGGTGTCTAATTGGGGTGCTGATTGAATACGCTTGTCACCTGCACTGGCTCCGAAGCATTGACCTGATATGGGCAGGGCGCTTTGCGAGCGGAGATTGAACTTGTAACAGACCAGAGCCAAAGTTTAATCGGGATTTCAAGTGCTGGTGATGAACGTCTCTTGAACCGGCGCCTTGTGCATAGTCAAGGCTAGGGTGTTCGAGCATAGGAGAGACGTTTCGGTCAGGTGAGGCAAATTTGAAATGCTGTATCTTTTGGTTAGAACGTGATCTTTTATATGCTTTTGGGGTTCGCGTTATCGTGAATCCTGGCCGGGGGATTTGAGCAGTGGAGAAAATGACTGTGCTGAAGACGCGCGCTGCATCGTCGCACACAGCGTGACTGCCACCCGAATCGTGCAATAAAATATCAGGCTAAAATCTACCAATATGGGGACATGCAAATTTGAAATAACGAAAATTATTTATATGCCAAGAATTTGCCTTGGAACTATCGTTACAAAACCACAAAGCCACATTCTAGGTCTATAAAAAGTGATCAGGTGTTAATATCACGAGCTGAGGCCAAAAAGCCCAACCCTCAACACCCATCCAGTAACCCAAAGAATTGTAACAAGTGCTGCTAAATGTCATGATATTTAGATATGTACATATAAGGTATATGCGATATCAGATTAGCAAATACAACAAAAATAAGTTTGACGACGAGTGATCGTGCTTCTATAAATTTTAAAATAATATTACCACTAAATTTAGCAACACAATTACAATTTTCTAAACTCACAAATAACATTTAATAATTTGAATCAGTCGTGTTCACGCCAAGTATCTTCTTAAAACTTTTTCTTGAAGCATCCATACTTTCAAAGTGTATATATTAATAAGTTGATATCATCAATAATTTATGCGAAGATGTAAATCAATGTTTCGCACTCATTGGGCGTACATTTCGCAAATTGTTGATTTTATTAAAATTCCAACAATAATGACCTACTTTTTGATAAATGTTTGCGCGAAGTTCCTAAATAAGTTCTCATTATTCAAATTTTTGTTCTGTTGTTGCGGAACATTTCTTGAAAATAAGAGCTTGGTCGAGGAATCAGGCAAAATATTTTTTTAGCTACTCAAAGAAAAAAGTTGTTGACAAAGGAATGAATATCTTGATATGCTTTGTTTTTAAATATAATGGAGTTTCTTCGAGGTTTTTTTATTTTACATCAAGAACAAATAACCTCTTAAATAATTATAACAATTAGTTTACTATTTAGCAACAATAGACAATCAGCGCTTACGTCTTCGCACTATTTTTAATAATTTAACTGGGAAACATACCTTAAGTTCCAAACAAGTAGTTAAATTAACACTGAAGAGATCATAATAGAGGTATAGTTTCATAGCGATTTTGTACTTACCATTTTATATAATCTTACTTACAATATTCCTTTTGACAACGAACCGTAGAGCTGCCTCTGTACTTATTTATCGTAAGTTAAACAATTAGCAAGATTCTTCTTAACTATATCGTAGGTGCGTATTTGTACTTATGTTACACGTTTGGAAATTTAAAAACGGCAACGGGTTAAACCTAAAGTTATAGCATGTATAAATTGCAGCATGTAAAATAAGGAACCATTAGAACTACACGAGGTACCGATACTAGTAGTAGCCATTATTATTGCAGAATAAAACGTATTCACCAGGAAATATTTGCAATTTGATGTTCACTAAATAATAAAAGCAAACGTATTTTAAAATCAATCTATGTGTTTTGAACATTTAAAAGCCATTTTATGTTTACAGTAATATTTATTGTATATCTAGGATAAGCACGCATTCGTGTTACAGCGTTTTTGCATTAGCACCTTTACAAAGAGAATACTTAAAACTGGTCAAATGTGAAAAGCGTACACGCCAAACCGTGGTACCGTTTTTACGAGATCTAGAGTGTTTACAACCACGTTTATTATTAATGAACGTAAATCAGAAGAGGTTTGGATTTATATGATCACGCTAACGTCAAATTGTGCTATACGACCAGTAACTTTTCTGAACAATTAGCTTAAATGTTACTTGGATATATTCCTGACGATTCAATTCACCTGTCATCTGTCAACAAGTGACCAATGAAAATCCAGAATTTGAAGTTTCTACCACTAAAAAAATATCAGCGGATATATCTTCCTAGAAGGTATTCAAGTGATTACTTTAAACAAATGTGATTTTTATTAGAAAAAGTCAATATTAGTGATCTGTTACTATAGAAATTCCGTAGTTTGTTGCTAGATTTACTGAAAACTAATTTGAAAAAGTAGTTTGGTTCATTCAATAGTCCCTCGAATGCCATTCTTAGTCAAAGTTGAGTAGATAATTTTTGCGGTGGTATTACTACTCATGTCCATTGCGCTTAGAATTAATTCGAACCCAAGCGCAATGGACATTCGCCATACCACAGCAAAAATATTCGACATAACTTTGACTACGCATGGTATTATAAGTGAAAATAGTTCTGATGTTCAATGCATTCAACATTGGCTAAGCCGATTACACACACAGATAATTATCTATGAACGGTTGTTTTTATATATTTCCCAATAATTTACGTAATACAAAATAAGTACAAAATTATTTTTCGATAATTGTTTCAACGGGTGATTCCCAACAGTTTTTGAATGGAATTATAGGGTGAGTAAAATCTGCAAAAATCCCGAACTAAGCAACAAAGTTCAAAATTAGTTTTGGTGGAAACATTTTGGAAATTAACGATGAATGAACGAGAACTACGAGGGCTGTTCTGTTATCTTTAGAAGATAATTGCATGTTCATTTTTTCAAACCACTTCTCGAAAAGGGCACAGAAATTGAAAAGTCGTCAACTCATGAAATTTATTACCATGTATGCTTGTTTTAATCTTTGGAAAAAAAAGAAATTGTTGGGGAAAGATGTGGACTGCATGAAGAGTGAATGACTAGCTGCGCTTCAGATTCGTATAAGAAACTTAACCGTTTTTGCGGCCGTTTTCGCAGTTGCATTATCGTGATATAGCAAAATTCCACGCAAACCAGACTATTGGTGATCACGACTCAATCTAACAAAGACTTGAGGAAGTGTTTTACGCAGCTTTTGTAAGACAATTTAAACTATGTGAGCCGATATAACATTAATTCAGGGTAATAGGTACAATAAAATACGAGGGTTTTTATTGGAAGTGAAAATGCAATTTTAAATAATATAAATTTTCACAAGTTTTAGAAGGTGAAACAATTCACCTATATGGATACATTATACTGGGTGATTTATAACGGGCGGACCAAACTGCAACAGTTTGTTGGGGAGGTAATTTTGAGTAGAAAATGTCATATGGACATAGGTCGTATTCCATTTAGTTACCTAGCTAGAATAGATCAAAGTTTTATTAATATCGCAGTACATTCATAAACTTAATATCAAGTAGACAGCGATTAAACAAACAAAATAGATTAAATTTGCATAAAAACAATTATTTGATACAACAAATGCTCAAAGTATGCTCCTTGAGCACAGGCGAATTAGCGAATGGTATACACGAATAATTACATAATTATCATTACGAACTTATTTTGATGCATTGTTAATTCATTCAAGTAATTGTCCACGAGTGTTTATTACAGCACTGTACACCAGCTGCTTCAAATGCCCCCAAAGATACTAATCCAAAGAATTTAAATCGGGAGATCTTTACGGTCAAGCAATGGGAGCTCCACGATCAGGATAGTTCACATTTAACCATGTATATTAAAAATGTATTTAATTTATGCATGGCCCAGTCACGCGTTGTCTGAGGTTACATCTTGCCTACGTCCGAAGGAAAGATAACGAGCACAGACCCGATCTACGTCGTAACGTCGTAGACGCCAAGAGTCGATCTTCGTGCCGCTTCTCCCACCTAAGAACGTCCGAAGCGAAACATATAAAAGCAGGTGCAGCGCTCATCCCGAGTGTCCCGTTCTTGGCTGAAGAGGGACGGAACGTCCTTATAGCAGCCCTCCCCCAGTTGGGGGAATTGAAGTAACCTTTACCTTTGCCCTTCATTTTAGAGAGATTCCGATTCCAGATTCCGATCTCGAAGCTTGAGCTTATCCGGACTCAAGGACTCGTCCCCCCTCCTGTTCCCATTCCCCGTCCTGCCTAAGAAGAATTTTCTTTTACCGGTATCCGCTCCAGAACTATCCCATGGTTGGTTCGATTCGGCGATCTGAAATAGAATGTCCGAGTCACTAGCTTAATTATCCCGTAAAGAACCAGGAAGTTGGTTCGATTCGGCGATCTGAAATAGAATGCCCGAATCACTAGCTTAATTTTCCCCGTGAAAATCCTGGAAGTTAGTTTGATTCGGCGATCTGAAATAGGATTCCCGAGTCACTGGCTTAATTATCTCATAAACCGGCATCGAAATCCTTTTGCGAGCCGGCAATAATTAGTAAAATATTCGAGCCCCAGATCCTTACAGTTTAAATCGCGTTCGTAACCTTAATAACAGAATTTAGGACTGCGAAATACGCGGGCAGTTCCACCTGTATTAATTATTCAGATTACAGCTATCGACTTACCTGGAAAAAACTCCGATACGCGAGAAGGAGACGTTCACGAACTACAAAAGTCAGCAACCCCGCGACAACGTCCTCATAGAGCCAGGTTCCCTCACGTGCACTTTGAGGTGCCTTGCCCTCGAAGAGCCAAACTCCGTCCGCTGTACAAAATCCGCCACAAAGCGGCAAAGCCCTCAGGACATCTCGGTGGCAATTGTAGACGCTTCTGTAATTATAGCGGGCCAAACAAACACCACTAATCTGACAACTCGAACTTGAGGGCGCCGTCGTGTCCGAGTATTACGACGAGCTACGATCGCAAAACACGAGGGGCTTACGAGTCACGAAAGCAAACCCATGTCGCCTGCCGTACACCGAAGTAGAACTGGTTACCGCAATTCTAGGGAAACGAAAACAGTAATCCGTCAGAAATTTTAATTTAATACACATTTCGTTCACTTAATTTTATAATAAGCATTGAGTTTGTAATTATAGTTAACCCAATAAAACTATTTAAAGTTAATTCTCTGGTGTTTGTCTGTTATTATAATATATGTGACGGAACAAATATCTCCGATTTGAGTTACCCGATGGAAGTAATTTTTGGCACCCTCAATAAAGGGGAGAAATGTCACAGTATGCCCATTATCAACACCTTTTTATAAATATTACAACGAAATGATATTCTTAAAAAAATATAGATTGTCAGGCATACTACAAATTATATTTAGGAAGAGAATATAATGATATAAAATATATAGAAGAGGAAACGTAATGCCATTTTATTACCTGAGTATCAATGCTAATGACCAATGTGTGTCCGAAATACACTTTTTGTAGCTTTTTATGCTTAAAACGCACGACCTAACTTCGAAAAGTTAGTTGACATTTCTAAATTAGTTCATCTAACACGTGAAACAAAACCAAGTTAGCTCGTACCAAATCGAAAATCGCGAGTCTCTATATTGTCAGTATGGTAGAAGATCATATTGGCCAATGTCTTAAATTTAAGAGATGATTGGCTCAAAATTTGAGGAATTATATTCTCGGGAAAATTTGCATATCGTATTACACTTAGGCGATCATCCAAAACGTTGATACCAAGCAATTGATTGTTGAAAATGGCAGCCCGAGCATTCACACTAAAACGTTGCTGAATTCGAGATTGAGTGATGGCATGTGGATTTTCGAGAGACCAAAAGTGATAGTTACTGCATCGTATTTCTTCCGTCTCTTGTGAATTGGCCTCATCAGACCATAGCACTTTGGTAATGAAATTTGGGTCATCATTAGCTTGTTGTAACAGCCAGCGGAAAAACTGCAGTCGTGCACCATAATCTCTTGACTGCAGTGCTTGCACACGCTGAAAATGGTATGGATGTAGTTGCTCATGATGTAGTGTCCGCCAAACAAAGTTTTTGGAAAGATGTAGTTGTGTTGAAATGCGTCGAGTGCTTATTGGCGGATCATCAAGAGCTGCATCTATCACATTTTCTTCGTTGTCAACATTGTGTCCAGCATTAACAACATTATTATTAGCTACAGTTTTTGTCCCGGTCTCTCGTAGTATTTGAAATGTACGGCTAAATACTCTTCTAGAAGACTATATTTTGATATATACATTGGTATTTGATAGTCGCACGGCGAGTATTGCCATTGTAATAGCCATAAACAAAATCGATATCTGCATATTCAGCTGTACTTCCTTCGTAATTCCTTCCGTTTTGGAACAATTAACTTACTTGATTCAAGCTCTTTCTACCTTTCGATGCAAGTGGAACAAATAAACTAATTAAAACTGATATAATTATCAATATGGTAAAGAATTGTGCTATGTTGTTTAATCGCTGTTACCTTGATATTAAGATGATATACTGCGACATTAATAAAACTTTGATCTCTTGTAGTTGGGTAACTGAATGAAATACGATCTATGTCCATATGATATTTTCTACTAAAAATGACCTACCCAACAATCTGTTGAAGTTTGGTCCGCCCGTTATAAATCACTTTGTATTATGGCTACTCGATTAAAGTTTGAAGTCATATGGAAAACGATAGGGACTTATTCATAATAAACAACGACCGCTTATGCCATGCTAGAAACTGATGTTGAACTGAATCAACTTTATTTCAATTAGTTACTTGTCTCGACTAAGTCGAAGGAATTACTGTAATCAGCTCTTCACGTTTCGGGGCCCTTAGATAATTCCGTCTGTCTGTTCGTTTGTCCGCCTGTGCTCCTGTCCTTCTGTCTGTCCGTCTACCTGTTGGCGGTATAGCTCAAAAACTGTAGTAGGAAAACGATATTTGCATACGGATTATTTATGTTTGCCTGGTTCTAAACCATACCATATACAGGGAGAACAGCCATAAAAAACGTAAATTTTTGCTTTAACTCAGGAACAGATGTAAGTAATAACTTGCACACAGTTCAGGTTTTTTGTTCTTGATTGAAATGGGACCCAATAGGTGTAGGGAAGGATCAGAAAGAAACGATCGTTGCAGACCACAGTCGGCGCAACGGAAAGGTGTAGCGATCGCCGCGCACCGTATTCAACGGAAGGGATAGAAATGTGCGACGATGGTTGTGGAGTGCAGCTAGCGCAAACGGAAAGGTGTAGTGATTGCCGCGCACATCAGCAACGCAAACAGCATTGTACAGCAGCGGTTCATACGCGCGGCACTAGCGAGGGAAGTTCTATGTAGAGCCTTCCACAGTTTCTTTTATTTTAAAACTTCTTAATGTAACTGTATAATTAGTATAGTTTTTTTTCCTAGAAGATCTCAGCGCTCTGAAAGAGATAATATACGGGATATGTATTGAAATTCTTAGCTAATACGTTGCGTTCCGGGTCAAGTGGGTAAGGCGTCTCTCTAGAAATCAGATTCCCTTTGGGAGCGTAGATTCGAGTTTTACTGACGGCCCTCTTTTTCTATTTGTGAATTAATACAATTCACAATACTCAGTATTTAGTTTGAGTATTTCAGCTTTATTAGAAGAATTAAACATTTTTTATACAGTGTGGTCCATTAAGTGTGCAACAAATGGAACATTTCTGTATTAGTTGTACAACCAAAATTTAAATACCGCCACAAGCTAGTGCATGTTCGATAACCATATCAGATGCATTTAGAATGGTTCCAAGTCAAACAGCATACAGGGCAGGACAAAAAATATGAAATTCGTTCAAAAATAAAGTTACCTTATTTTTAAAAATATGGCAAAATTTTATTGAGAAAAGTGGTTTAGAATCAAAAGTTATGCTCAAATACAAAGTCAGGGCCTCATATTCGAATTTTTTTAATTTTTTTTTTTGGAAAATTTTGTATTAGTCCCGTATTTTCATAAGAATTTGAAATAAAATTGTAGGCTTTACTTGTAAGTTTTTTATATGTAAATTATTATTAGTAATGCATTTGCCTTGTTAAAAAGAATATTTGTGAAATTTTAAAGTTCTGATGAATATCGTTGCAACAAACATGAAGTGGACGATTACCTAAAAAAATATAAATCCAAGTAAATTTTACAAATATGCTTCAAGTTGCTAAAAGTTATTTAAAAGTGATGTGGTTGTAGCTACTTTAAATACATATAAAATCAGAATAATAAAAATATGTATAATACTGGGGTAATACAAGATTTTCCAAAAAAATATAAAAATTCGAATAGGAGGCCCTGACTTTGTATTTGAGCACAGCTTTTGATTCTAAACAACTTTTCTCAATAACATTTTGCCATATTTTTTGAAATAAGGTAACTTGATTCTTGAACGAATTTCATATTTTTTGTCCTGCCCTGTATGCTGTTTGACTTGGAGCCATTGTGAGGGAATCGGATATGGTAATCGAACATGCACTAACTTTTGGCGGTATTTAAATTTCGGTTTTACAACTAATAAAAAAATTTCCCAATTGTTGCACACTAAATGGACCAGACTGTATAATCGTATAAAAAAGATAACTTTTTTAACAGTGACTGTTTATAGTACTACTAATTTTAACGTGCAAATAATTTTTTTTGCATTTTGACGTGTTCATAATATATTATGACAGGCTTTGCCATAAATTTGGAAGTCAATATAACCTAGAATATTTAAAGCAGTGTATGAGAAGTGTCACCAAACTAAATTTCTATATTTCTGTTGCGATCGTAGAAAAACAGCATATTACATACGTGTATAACTGCCATTATATCATGTGTTCTAAAAAAAAAAAATCATTCGCAGCATGCCATGATCAAATTGAAGTTTGCTGTAACTTGAGTGAAGCAAATGAACAACCATAAGTCAGAGAGAACTAAATTACATCTTGACCTAAAATATACAACACACTTAACACACTTAACAAAAACAATTTTTATTAACCGTTATGATTATTACACCCGTTGTTTTTGTGTACATGCCATCTTATTTTCTTTTTTGCTTGGTACAATTAAACTTAGTGCAGTCTAAACTTTAACCTGACAGATGTTTTTTATAAACAAAATGTGCAATCTGATATTCACCTACAGACTTAAGTTAAGACATGACTAGATTTCTTATCTTTCGAAGGCCTACCCTAAGTTACTTTTTTTTTAACAGAGGATACTAATAACATAATATACTATTATCTTACAGTAATGGCTTTTGATATATTGTATGCAATTGTTTCAAGATCAAAAACAACTATTATTAACAAGTGACTATAACGTTTTATTATACACTGCTACTAATTCTATAACAGTTGGCAGTTTGTACCGTTTTCGAACTTTATTGTACAAAATGCCGTACTGTAAGGCAAAACGTCATATTTATATCACACATGAGTGAGATGTTATTAAGCGTTCGTGTGTTAACAAAAAATCCCACTCGAGTATAATGACTCCTTTCTCTCACCTATTTTGTACATACTTATGTACATCGCTTAACCGTTAGTACTTAATCTAGCAAAGGTTATTCTTTTTGCGGGGCGCTTTCGTCCTTAAAGACGCATTTTCAAATGCAAATCTATTTTAATTAGAAATAAAGGCACCTATGTCATGAGCTAAAAAGCTAGTCTTATATAATTTTATTCCACAAAGAAGATGATAATTTATATTTTAGTAGAAGGACGTATATAGTAACGCTTTAATTAAATACGAAAAGGTCACGGAATTTATATAATACTTTAGAATAATACAGCGCAGTTGTTTATATTTTAGGTTAAATACGCAAGCCAATTCATTGCTTTCAGAAGAGCAAACCTCTAATTACCAAAGATTAATCACCTGCCAAGATATCCTGTCGAGATAAGTGAGTTATAGGTTTATTTGCATTACCCTGGGCATTTTGTTTAAAATTTTAGTTAAAATTCCAGATTCACATGGTAGAATATAAAATTGACTAAAGCTGCAAGGGCATAATTCTATTTATTTAAAGATCTGTATTTACAAATCGCTACTGCTATTTGTACTAAGGTTGTAGAACCGTATATCAAAAAAATGCGTAATTTGCTTTAATATAAAGTTGTTTTCCCTTTACCTTACTAATACAATGCTAATTGTATATCCATATATGAAACTTTAAAAAATGTTATAATACCCTCCATTAATTATTACTATATTCATAAACTAAGTACTAGCTACTTAATGATAATTCATTCTTATTTATGCAAAATTTTAGTGTATTTAAAAATTTCTTAATCTTGAAGTTAACTATGACTAACTTTCAGAGTCTATTGGCAGCTATAACTAATACAAAAGGAAAGGAAGAATTAGACAATTACGACTCATGAACTATATACAACTTGTAAATTAGACAGTGTGATATTTAAGTAACGCATAAATTCGGTAACTCCGTTAATGTTCGTTTTCAGGAACAAATCTGAAAGAGGTGTAGAGAGTCAAATTGAAGCGCATATGTTGTAGTAATTTTCAGCTTTTTATATTACTTACTACTTTCTCCGTGTAAAAGTTGGGGGAAGTATTGTAATCTAGAAGAAAATCACTTTCTCAGATTTTTTCAGACGTTTTAGGGTTGTTAGATGACGAAAAACAGGTTTTTTCAATGTCGTCTCTTTGTCTGCCTGTCTGTTTGTCTGTCTGGCCGTCTGTCTATCTGTCTCTCTGCCGGCTTCTGTCTGTCTGATTGTTACGGGTATAACTCTAAAACTGTTTTTAGGTTATATGCATCCCTGGCATCAACCGACAAAACTGCGGTAATATATATACAGGGTGAGCACATTAAAAAACTAAATTCTGCCCGTTTTTGCTTTAACACAGATGCTATTACTTAACTGAGAATAAGGTTTTGCACATAGCTCAGGTTTTACACTAGACAATAAAAGTATATTTTGAACCCAACATATACAGGTTGAACAACTTAAGAAAATTTTTCAAATTTTTACTTTAATTGAGAAATAGATAGTAGTAATAATTTGCTCACAACTCAGACTTTACCCCTGATGAAAATTTGACCTTACAAATACAGGATAAATGTTGTAACAAACAAAAAGGGCTAGCGAAAAAGAGCGGTACGTTTAATGGAGCTGGATCGTAAAGTTCCGAGCGGTCCCGTGTGGCAGGTGGAAGTTCGAATTCCATCACCGGTATTGTTTTTTTATGTAGTTGGCATTACCAAGTGTTTGCTTTTATTTTGTCAGTATTATTACGAACTTGAAGACGTTCCTATTCTATTTTCCTATGAATTTGAAATTGGTTCGTGTCACTACGTCCACTTCTGAGGGAAGTTCTGAATAAAGCCCTTTACAGATTTTTTATGTTGGAATTATTGTCAAAATCAAAAAGTAATCATTAATAAGTTTTTTTTCAACTTCAGGTAACTAGTATATTATTCTTTTAATTTCATTCATCTTCACTAAACGAATTAAAGCCGCTTTTTCTATTATTTTCTAATGTAACCTATTTGAAAAGAGATTAAGTATTGCTACAAAAAATAGGTTCTCTTTAAAAATATATGTCATAACATTTAAAACAAATGATATAAAAATCTAAAGATTATTTTATTATACTTGATGCAAATAGAATCGCTAAACCATTTTGAGATTTTTCCGGAAAACGAATATTAACAGAGTTACCGAATTTATGCGCTACTTAATTCCTGCCTGTATACAGGGTGTTTCCCAAGTAAGCAACCAAACTTAAATGTAGTATTCTATGGCTTATTTTTAAAAGAAAAGTTTCTATAAACGTATTTCCTAAATTGCTTCAGTTTCAAAACACAGGGTCGAGTTAAAATAACAATTGTAAATAGCTTAACGTTTTATTAGGGAAACACAGTTATTCTAAAAAATTATATAATACAAATAATAAAAATTAGGTAACTAAGAAAATTGCAAATAGTCTCGCATCCACAAAAGACAAAATCTAAAGTATTTAGATCTGCGGATCTAGGAGGCCATGGTTGGTTTGGCATTTGAGCACCTCGATCGATCCATCGATTGGTAAACTCCATATTCAAAAACTGACGAGCTAGTACACTAAACTGAGCTAGAGAGCCGTCGTGCATAAATCACATTCTGCTTCTGACCATCAGTGGAACATCTTCCAGTTGAAAAGGTAGTTCATCTTCAAGAAAATTTGGATACGAAGCCTCGTCTAGTCTCGTTGGAAGAAAGACAATCAAGAAATCTCCAAAAATTCCGACTCATACATTCAATGAAAGTTGCTGCTGGAAGTGGCCTTTTACTATTGCATGTGGATTTTCTTCACTCGAAAGATGGTTATTTTGAAAACCCATAATAGCGATATTCGAAAAGTCGGCCTCGTCCGTAAAGAGCACCTGAGCAACGTAGGAAACTCTCGCAGCAACAGAGCCTGTACTCGACTGAGATGGTAGGGTATAGCTGCTGTTTACTCAGAATTGTCTACACCAGCATAGAACTTATTGAAGATTAGATGCAATTTTCTGGTGCTAGTTTCTGGACGTTCTTCAATTTCGTTCTGAACAGCTTCTTCTACTGCAGAAGTCCTAGCTGTTTGAGGCCTTCCTGGAACATTAGGTTTGCGTACAGATGATCCTGTATTCAGAACACGCTGGTGGATTCTCATAAAAGTTCGATGATTCAGTAATTGGCGATTGAGATAGTTTTCGTTGTAAATACGTCTTGCTTCTTCAGCACTTCCGTCAGCAAAACCGTACATAAAATACATACCAGCCATTTCTAATTTTGTGTAATTTACCATAGTCAGCAAAACTTTAAAATACTAGGTTAATGGAATGCAAGTGACATTCAGTTATTTAAACAAGTGTGAAAGGCAGGTGTTTTGATCAACAGACATAAACATGTTCAACTGCGATGAAATACATAATTGTGCTTTATTTACAATTTTTATTTTAACTAGATAACAGCGAGAGTTTTTGCTTGAGAGTTAAAAAAAATATGCGAGCTGAAAAATAATCAGTGGCGTGTCATTTTCTAATTAAAAATGTAATATAATTACCCCCATGCAGGCCCCTGGTGCACCTGAAAATCTTTAAATGATACTGAAAAGTGGCTTCCTTAATTTTTATTTTTGTTTCGGCTTCTGTGACGCCCTGTATTTTGAAAACGAAGCAATTTAGAAATATGTTTATCGGCACTTTTTTCTTAAAAAAGCTCTAGATTACCACCTTTAAGTTCTATTACTTACTTAAGAAATACCCTGTATACTGTGAATTTATTTTAAAGCAGAACATACGACTTGCGTTTCTATCTTCAATTAGTGATAATCGCGATTACAAGACATTGTTCATTCTGTAATTTCTGTAGGAGCATCAACTTAAAAATTGCTGTTATTCTTTCCCATGTTTTGCATAAAAAAACTCAGGCTACAAACCAAACAACTAAGAAAAATACAAACCTGCACACAAACTGCTTGCGTGGAAATAGAACGACATATCCTGAATAATAAACCGAAGGCTCTCTTTAAAAAGCTGAAGCATTAAGCAGAACGTTTCAACTACGCTCAATCTTCATCAATAAAAAGATAAATCAAATAATGGCAATTAAATCTGTAATCATACAAAGCAGGGATCTACATTTCCAAGAACTAATGCTAAGTGAAGGTAATTATTAGAATACAAAATATCTAGAAGCAATGTAAGTACCAAAGCTCAGAGAAGAAATAGAATTAGCTATGAGGAAGGTTAAATATAATAAATCCGTTGGGGCTGACGGTATAATTAGCTACATGTTAGCTGCCACGAGGGAGGTCGGTAAGAAAATAACGGGTGTCTCAAAGAGTTTTTCAGTCTTATATTCTATTTAAGTCAGTTACCATTAACTTTTATTAATAACTTTATTTAGAAGTTACAGCTACATATGTATCTAGGCCATGTACACTTAAGAAATTAAATCATCTAGGTTTTGCCCCTGTCGATGTCGGTGCTGTTCCTCTTGCAAGGGATGCATTACATTTTCCATTACGCTGGTGCATAGGTCCCGTGGAAGGAATTTAACTTCTTGTCGAATACGTTTCTTGAGTTAGAGAAAATTTGGTAAGATCGACACGACGCGATAGCTCCACAAAAAAAAATCGGCTGGAATTAGGTTCTGTCTTCTTGAGACTCCAACTAGCGTCGCCTCTCCTTATTAAAAATTTTCATGGAAAAATTCTCGTGCTGCCCCTAGTACGGTATTTGATGTATAAATAGTGGCCCCGTCTTGGTGGAACTACCATTGGTCATCAAAACCATCAAATTCTTGGAAACCAGAACTAAAAATTTCACGAAACATTGCGTGGTACCTCTCAGAATTTATAGTAAATCCTTCTGATTTTAGAAAAGGAATGGGCTTATTATACTTTTCGAGGATACTGCTGCCCAAACAGTGAATTTTGGGCTGTGCAATGGACTTTGATGTTTCTTGCGGTAATTGTTCTCAGATCAATAATGCCATTCGACGTCGAATTTCGATGCAAGAATAATTTTGCCATCTCAAAACACATGTTGTTGAACGACAAACCTTTCACTGTGCCATATTTAAATTGTGCAGGAACTGTCCAAGTCTTACTTTATACAACACAGAAAACCAAGTAACTATATCTCAAGCGGTTCAAAACCTATTTGAAAGACAAAAGTGCAAAACCCTTTGAAACACCCGCACTACATCAGACCCGTCGAAAATATGGGAGACAGCAGTTTGGCCAACAGAGTAAATGTGCCTCTCGATCCACAGGAAAGGGACAGACGACCAATAAGGGAACCATAAAACAATTGCACTGATCTCACAAGCGATCGAAAAAACTTCTCAAATAATTTCTCCTTTTACAAATTGAGCTTGAATATGCAGACAAACTGATGAATATAAGACATACAGTACAGATATAATACGTATCCAATATCACCGCGCTATGCTGCATCTTGTATTATACAAAAGCGTTAGATAAGGTCAGGTAGGATTGTCTCTGACAAATATTATATGAAATGGCGGTATCAGAAACCTCATATGTTTAATTAAAAGCTTTCTGCTCAATGAAAAAAGCATATATATCAGAATCGATGACCAAACATCAAAATGAAATCACAGTAATCAAGGGAGTCAGTCAAGAATGTCTTGTGTCCCCAATACTTGTCAACATCTAACAGGAATGGATAATGTAGAAGTCAACGGAAGACTGAAACGGGGGTGTTTACATAGCTGACAGAAAAGTCTAAAAATTTCAATATGCTGACGATACCACAAAACTAGCGTCTCGGAAAAATAAATGGCTCACTTAATTCGGAGAATTGAGACGATCCGTGCCGAAGTCGGTTTGAAACTTTGCAGCTCTGAGTGTCCCTTTATGATGATTGACAAAACAGATTGTATACTCAACATGTAACCTGACTGAAGATATTCAACTTTAAACTGAGACGGCGCTCCAATATCAAACAAAGGAAATTATGAAGGAAAAGTCAACAGGAGAAAGGGAATGGCACTAGAATCTTCAGGCAGCATGACAAATATGTGGAACGATCATTTTATAACTAATCCCAGGAAAAACAGGTCAAGGTAAGCCCTAATTTTCCTAACCGCATCCTACGGAAATCTTGACCCTCAACGCAGCCTGCTACAAACAGATTGAAGGTCTTCAATTGCATGTTACCGCAGTATGCTACGAATACCATGAATCTCAAATGTATACTGAACAAGAATCGGCTGTTGCCAATGAGTTCATGAAGAATATTAAGCTTTATGGAACATATTGCACGACGATATGAAATTGAGAAACTAACCATCCAAGAGAAGAAAGATGGAACAAGAAGAAAAAGCAGATCGTTCAACAGATTTATTGAGCAGGTATTCAACCTTACCAAATGATCAATACGTTAAATCGTGGGAGACCCCGAAAAGAAAAACAATGGAGCTAAATCACACACGCTCTACCATTATTACGAAGTATAAGTCACGATTTTGAAAATTCACCGAAGCAGGGGAAAAATATCTGTAATAAAGTATATTGAATTTTATTATTAATTGATTGGTGTTTTCCCTGGTTGCTATGATAATTTGTGTCATTAAAAAAATCAACATTTAGTTTTAATTTTAAACATATTTGAGACTGCTTTGTAGTATTAAGTTAAATTGTGAATTGCAATTATTTTTGAATTCTCAAAAATAGCGGCATGTGCTTTCGCAATAAAAAAAGATTGGTTGGTAACTAACAATAAAAGTACATTTTCTTGCTACTCTGCTTCTTCCGTCTATTATAGGCATGTTCTTAAACACAAAGTAAATTTATCAGCCCTCTGTACTCGTAAGCCGGTTGGTCGCTAGCCTTGCCGATCGAAGTTGAAAAATAGTTTTCCCATCAGGGGTTAAAGACTACCACAGGTGTTAGTATGGTAACCGGGGAGCGTGCAGTTTTTAACTCTTATAGGGCGCCGGAAATCGAACCCGGGACGTTTGACCGCTCACCGGATGCTTGCTATTGTGTGTATTATTTCTCTACCTTCACCTATCAAAATGAAAGTAGCGATAATTGTAAATATGATTCGAACAAATACTGCATCATATGTTCTTGAAAGCTTCCTGTTTGTCAAAATTGAGTAGATATTGGAAGATAATTCTTGATTTTATGAAAAACAGTTACATTGTGTTCTTTTTTCTATTGTAGTAGACCAGTGGCCTATTTAATTTCAACATAGCCGTAGTTCTACGAGCCGGGTAAATGGTTCTGCTAGCCGAAATTGGGGAAAACTTTCTTCGTTAAGAATTAACGAGTTAATTGCAGCTATTGGCATCATAACCGGAATATGTAAGATATTTAAAATTAAAAGTTCTGCGTAGTTACTGGCAGTCGAACCCAGTCCAACTGACTTGAGTTAAGAATATTGCTCACGGTGCCATCCGCTCTCTTGATCCGTTGACTTTATAGGGTGTGTTTATAGTTTTCTGAAAAAAACTCGAAAAGGCAGGATCACCGTAGTTTTAAAAATGCCCAAAAAGTAAGACATAATTGCGTTTGGAAATCGTTCTAAGTCATTTCACCATTGTGTACACAACATCAACAGTCAATCATATGCGTCTCTTATTACTTTTGAACATTGTTCTTCTTTAAAAGTTATGCATCTATGGCATAAAGAATGTGACCAACGTACCAATCTAAAATTTCTAAATACCTATTTTCTGCTGTAGACATCGTTACGTGCTAAAAGCTACTTACGTCATTATGCTTGCTTGGGACGCAAGTATGCTTGCGACAGGCCTATTTGGCTATTTTATTTTCTTATTGACATGCGCGTTTTACTTCAGAGTTTGATGATCTGACCGAAATTTTTATATATTTTAGATTATGGTGATTTTGACTAAGCTTTGAATTTATGAGTTCTCGTTTCTATCTGTACATATTTGTGTTATTAAATACTTATCGGCACCCTTCTGCATAATTATTAATAAATTTGAGTTTCTGTACAACCCCGGGCCGTATTCACTGTATCTGGTCGGCCCTCACAACCGTTTGAATATTACTCTTGCAAAGATTTTTTTAAATTTTAGTAACCTTAGTACAGAGTATTGCATTTGAGAACAAAAGAAACAGTTTTTCAAATTTAAAATACCACAATATAACCTAATCCTAAAACCTAACAGTTGCCAATAAGACTTTCTATTTGCACAGTGAGAAAATTCACAGCTACATGAAGTAATGGCAATACAGATGTGATAATTGTGGTGCCATGAGCTTTGAGACGAGCTATTTGTTCACAGCTTTTGACATACTAGAAATGCGTGTTAATATATTTACCGAGCCGTAGCAGGCGACCCTGCAGGCTTTTATAAGCAAAAGTTTAGAAAAACACTTCAAAATTGAATTTCTGTGCAAAAGTTTTCCGGTTCTGAAAGGAAGATACGGCGCAGTTATTAATGTTGATTTAAATTAACAGACGCTCAAACAGAATAAATCAAAAAATACGTTTCAAGATACAACTCTGAGATAAAAGACAATTTAAATTGCAGCCTACCAATGTCGTATAGAATAAATCAGAGGCAGAAAGTATGCTTACTTGTCGTAATTACCATTTTTAGATTAAACGTGAACTCAAACGAAAGAATTGGATGAGTTCGTGTTGTATAAGTACAGTCAATAATGTTTATGCAAGTAACTAAACAAATCAACCAATCATGTATGTATCTTGGACAGTGCTTTGATTTTAAACATGAGTGCACGAACAAATCAGGACACAAGATAAATGGCCAGTTGCCGTTGTTGTGTCCCCGTAAATAAACTGCTTCGTTTTAAAAGTGGACTTTTTATTCTAGTTATAATTTTTTTATCCCCTGCGTGAACGCCGGCACGGGTTTATACAAGATTCCCGTGAGGGCGTCTCTGCCAACTGTAACGTTGAGAACGTCAGAGGAACAAGAAGCAAGTTGTCAGGAAGACGAGTGTAAGTGGTTCATGTTTCAAAATTTATCAACTAGAGTTACCGAGATATGCGGTACTTAAAATGTATATAAGAACAATAATCGTTAAAAATATATGTAATTAAGATGACTAGGGAGATTTAGCAAGGCACAAAAAATGATAGTTTTAAATACATATTTTTAAAATATCAAAGTTGCAATAAAAAGTCGTGTCCTGACATTTCTTCCAATTCAAATATTTTCTTTTTTACACGTTGATTTACGGAAAATCACGATCGTCTGTTTTAAGTATAGGCCTTCCAAATTAATTTCCGCAGGATGTTTCCATATCTAAATTGATATTGCAGCTATCATGACTCACAAATACATGGCTAAATGTTTCATATGTGTAGGCAACATAACCAAAGCTAAATAGCTTGTTACAAAATTATTCAACCCATTAATTTGAACTTTAGTGTTAAAATTTGAACGTTTTATAAAGTAATGTTATATAAGAAAAACTGATTGTTTGAGCACTAATCAGGATCGAAGGTACAATGTTTGTAGCCTTCTCAGTTTTTCGCTATCTGGAAAACCGCTGATCGCCAGCTCGCCTTGGAATTTGTGGACTGTATGATTGTAGGTTTCACTGAATTATACACACTTTGAAAAGCGAAGGTAGTAATTTATTGCCATAAATTAACACGAACAGTTTAACATTTACAAAGAATTAGCTTTCGGAGTGCGGACCGGTTTGCATGCTGCCACTTTGGCAGATGAAACGTAAGTGTTTTTGGAATCGGATGCCGGCGAGGCAGTCTACTGCGCACAGTACGAATTCAGAATGTAAGAGAAGCGGCAAAGTTTATAAAGTCCTTAACATACCGCCCGCCTTGGAAAGGGTAACCTTTCAAATAAAACAGTACAGAGTTGACATGTAAAAGCTAGAGTAACACATGTAACATGAACACACATATATACAAAGCCTAATAGTACATGGATCTTAATCTAGTACAAGAAAACCCGAACAATGGGGAGCCAAAAGGCTTTACGAAAACTGCGCTGAACGCTAACGCACTAGTTCACAACACTAGGTAGCGGGCACAATTTAGCGAAGGATCGCTTCACGATCCCTGACACAGTGTTCACTGACGCCACACGCGTAACGCCGTCAAGGCCAGGGTGCAGCTCGGTGACCCGGCCTAACCTCCACTTCAGAGGGGGTAGATTGTCATCCTTGATGAGGACCATGGAACCAGGCTGGAGGTCCGAAAGATGCGTGCGCCATTTGGTGCGCTGTTGGAGTTCCAAGATGTACTCTTTACTCCATCTCTTCCACACATTCTGGTGAAGTTGTTGTATTCTCTGGTATTTAGACAGCCGAGACTCGACTATCTCAGTTACGTTGGGATCAGGCAGTGACACCAACGGACGACCAATCAGGAAATGAGCAGGAGTCAAAGGCTGAAGGTCGTTTGGATCAGAGGACAAAGGGGACAGGGGTCGGGAGTTTAAGGTCGCTTCCACCCGTGCCAACAAAGTGCAAAATTCATCGTAATTTAGACTAGCGTTACCTATAACGCGTCGTATGTGATGTTTGGAGGACTTGATTCCGGCCTCCCACAATCCGCCAAAGTGGGGACTGTGCGCGGGTATAAAATGCCAAGCTACTCCGTCGTTCGCGACTGATTCGGAAATAGAAGGGTTTTGTTCCGCGAGAAAATTGCCTAATTCGATTAACTCGGAATTAGCGCCTACAAAGTTAGTGCCGTTGTCTGAGTAGACATGGAGCGGTTTGCCTCGTCGGGCCACAAACCGGCGAAAAGCCATTAAGAAGGTTTCAGTAGAAAGGTCAGCGACCAATTCAAGGTGCACTGCCTTTGTGACAAAACAATAAGCTGTAACTCGTTGTAAGCGAGCGAAGCTTGAATACTGATTGAACGGAAATGGTTCAACAGAGGTTACAGAAAAACTCTGAACTTCTTTTTTGAATTCTGGAAGCTCAGCACGAACATGTTTGGAAGTAGGCCAAGAGGCCTCACCTTCGCTTAGCCAGGTGGGACCATGCCACCAAAGGCTTAACAGACCCAGCGGGTCAAATATCTGCGATCTTTCAGACAAGATGCTACGCTTGGTAGCCTTACTACTTGTAGAATTTGAAATATGGGATATTTCAGACAAGCTGCTACGATTGGTAGCCTTACCACTTGTAGAATCTGAAATATTGAACATGGAAGTAGGCCAAGATGCCTCACCTTCGCTTAGCCAGGTGGGACCGTGCCACCAAAGGCTTGACAGACCCAGCGGGTCAACTATCTGGGAAATTTCAGACAAGCTGCTACGATTGGTAGCCTTACTACTTGTAGAATCTGAAATCTGGGATATTTCAGACAAGCTGCTACGATTGGTAGCCTTACCACTTGTAGAATCTGAAATATTGAACATGGAAGTAGGCCAAGATGCCTCACCTTCGCTTAGCCAGGTGGGACCGTGCCACCAAAGGCTTGACAGACCCAGCGGGTCAACTATCTGGGAAATTTCAGACAAGCTGCTACGATTGGTAGCCTTACTACTTGTAGAATCTGAAATCTGGGATATTTCAGGCAAGATGCTACGCGTGGTAGCCTTACTACTTGCAGAATCTGAAATCTGGGATATTTCAGGCAAGCTGCTACGCGTGGTAGCCCTACTACTTGCAGAATCTGAAATATTCTCTACTGATAAGAATCTTTTCTGAGCGATTTGCAATGAATCGCCCAGTACCTCTACAGGCTTCTTGAAAGGGATAGAGACAACGAATCGACCATTCGCTTCTCGTTGAGTATTTTGCACGAAATGTGCCTCACAGGCGTTCTCTTCATTTGTGCGGACCTTTTCCTCTGGGTAATGTTCGAGTTGCCAAAACCTAGCAATGGGGTCAGAAGCATCCTCGATCGTGCTAAGATTGCACTGTACAGGGTACGCAGAAGGGGGGCCTGTGGGGCCAGAAACAATCCAACCAAAACGAGTCTTTTGGAGGATAGGAAGATTTGGGCCTAGACCAATTTGTCCAATACAAAGGAGCTGCCAGAAAATGGGCGAACCAATCAGAATGTCGATGGTGCCCGGTTGGTCGTAGGACAGATCTGATAACTTGATGTTATCAGGAACCTTGAAGCTGTTTCGCTGGACGCGAAAACTTGGAGTAACACCCGTAATCTCATCGAGAACAAGACAGGATAGGCCAATGCCGTATGAAGTGTGAGGGGCTTGCAGCTTGATATCACACCTAGCCTTGATTTGAGAAGTGGCTTTACTTAAGCCAGAAACAGTAACGTTGACTTCGCGAATTGGAAGCTTCAACCTTTTACACAAATCTGAACGTATAAAGTTCGATTGGGAACCGAAATCCAGCAGGATTCGCACAACGTGAGGCGTACCATCATCAGCGATGAGTTTAGCGGTAGCCGTAGGTAAGAGTACCTGAAAAGCATTCGAACAGAATGCCGAAATCGATTGGTTTAGTTCAACAGGGGTTTCTGCCGACATCGCAGATCCTGGTTGACTAGAAGAAGCGTTCTGAGGCTTATCCTCATGAAGAAGTGTGTTGTGCCTTGATTTTCACTTTCTACACGTATATTTGGAGCTACAAAGGCTCGCAAGGTGACCCTGAGTTAGGCAATTAAAGCATACGCGGAGCTCTTATGCCTTTGACTTTCTGTCAAGAACAGACATCTTGACAAACTTATCGCATTTGTACAAGGAATGAGATCCTTTACAAAGTGGACACGAAGGGGTACCTGACACAAATGATTTCGAATGTACCTTGGAAGACTTTTCGGGTACAAGCTTAACATTTTTTACTTCCAGAGTTTCTAGAAGATTTGCTGTATTTTGTAAGAATTCCTTGAACTCATCAAGATTAGGCAGGTCAGAACTTGACCGGTTTCTAAGGACCTCCCATTCACGAAATGTAGTGGGGTCCAGTTTTTTAGAAACTACATAAATTATAACAAAATCAAGAAGCTCGCTTTCGGTAGCTAATGATTTGATTGCTGCAAAATGCTTGAATAACATATCGCTAATCGTACGCAATTTAGTTGCAGATTCCTTACTGCAAGATTCAAGTTCAAAAATAGCCTTGAGGTGGTTATGAACCAGAATTTTTGGATCATTGTATCGATTGCACAATGCCTCCCAAGCTAGAGTATAATTACCCGCAGTAAACTCTAAACTTTTTATAATTTGGCTTGCATCACCCTGTAAACTAGCCTTTAAGTAATGCAGCTTTTGAATATTAGTTAACGCTTGATTCTCATGAATTAAACTAATAAAAATCTCACGAAACTCTAACCATTCTGAAACGTTCCCTGAATATTTGGGAATCGAAATGGCAGGAAGGCGTACAGCTTGATTATTGCAATGTGAACTGCAATTTGAATGCGTTGATCTTACGCTACCAGCAGGCGATCCAGAACGATCTAATGCAACATCAGACTGGCTGTTGTATTCATTAATCAAATATTCAGCTAGTGAAGTTGCAAAATAATAAGAATCTTCAAATTCGACTCGCTGTTGCATTTCCCGTTCTGCATCCTCACTGGCTTCTAAAATTTGTTCATGAACCGCATCATATTCTGATAACAATGTGGCTGCATTATTCAATCTTTTTTGCAACTGAATAATTTGAATGCTAGATAACGATTGATCTACCTCGTAAATTGCTTGCAACGATTGCAAGTATTTTGCGAAACTCGTAAGCTTGCCCTTGATAGAGCCACGTGCTCTTACAAGCGAATCCATAATTGTTGAGATTAAAAACAATTTAACAGATCGAACTTACTTTTCGTACGCCCCTGGCGTGAATTTTGTACGCTTCTGGTACGCGGACCCAACGGGTCAACTATCTGTGATATTTCAGGCAAGATGCTACGCGCGGTAGCCTTACTACTTGCAGAATCTGAAATATTCTTTAATGATAAATCCCTTTCGCACGCCTCTGGCGCGAATTTTGTTTATAACGCAGACAGCGCTTGCTAGCAACGCGAGAAACTTGTAGCTTACGACGCAGAAAACTACCCTGGTACAACGCGGGAAACTTGTTGCTACGACGCAGAAAACGGCCTTGGTACAACGCGGGAATGAAACATGCAGGGGATATCGCTAACAAACGTAATAGCTTGGCATTTCACGCAATTAAAATGTTTATATGATTCATAAACCATTTGTTTACGCAATAATACGCAGCTGAAATTATGCACATGTACAAACACAGACGAAATAAACCAAATTTATGCATAGGAAAATCAGGCTTACATTTGATATTGGTGTGTGCCGCCTTGCCGGTTTTCTGTTCCTACTACCGTCTGGCTAGCAGCTGCAATGCCCACGTGCACGAATCTTGGCGTTGATAGCACCGTCTGCTGTCTTCCTTCCTCTCGTTACGGGCACCGCATGCGCCCTCTTCGTTCCACGCGTTGCTGCGAATTTGGACGCTGCTTCCTTGCGGCCGATTGCATGCGATGCAATACAAACTGAATATGCTTTGTACTTGCCTATGACCAATGTTGTCGAATGCTGTCGCTGTTTTGGACCCGCAATGACCTAATGTGGTTTAATCCGGTTCTGTAGGACCAATGTTTGAGCACTAATCAGGATCGAAGGTACAATGTTTGTAGCCTTCTCAGTTTTTCGCTATCTGGAAAACCGCTGATCGCCAGCTCGCCTTGGAATTTGTGGACTGTATGATTGTAGGTTTCACTGAATTATACACACTTTGAAAAGCGAAGGTAGTAATTTATTGCCATAAATTAACACGAACAGTTTAACATTTACAAAGAATTAGCTTTCGGAGTGCGGACCGGTTTGCATGCTGCCACTTTGGCAGATGAAACGTAAGTGTTTTTGGAATCGGATGCCGGCGAGGCAGTCTACTGCGCACAGTACGAATTCAGAATGTAAGAGAAGCGGCAAAGTTTATAAAGTCCTTAACACTGATATTAGTTCAATTTACTGTTTACGCATCTGTGATTCGCTACTGCCTGTATATTAAAATATTGTGTATCACAGCAACTTGTGGTACCTACTTTAGGTTTAATTTTTTTCAAACGATTAGCTCGTGTGCTCTTTTGAGTTAGCATACATAAGAACTGCCTTGCTATAGGCCATCAAAAAATTGCAAATATTGTTACTTAATTAAATTAATAATACGAAAATCGTTGTCGTGGATATTTGCCTACGACAAAATTTCTTTACTTTTAACAACATTCTCTATTCTCAAACAAATGGTCTTGCTATGGGCAATAATCTCAGCCCACTCCTAGCCGATATTTTTATGGATAATCTTGAATCTCAATTCCTAAGCTCCGATAATCCAGTTGTCAAAAATATTGTCTTCTGGGTAAGATACGTAGATGATTGTTTTTGTGTAGTTAAAAATTTTTATTTCAACATATTAGATTCTATTTTAAATTCTCTTAATAATTGTCATTCTAATATAAAATTCACTCACGAACTTGAATAAAATAATCAACTAAACTTCTTAGATTTAACAGTAATTAAAAATGTTAATGTCATATCATTTAAAATATATCGAAAGCCCACTCATACGGATCATTGTATAAACTATCATTCTAATCACCCTATGTGCCATAAAACAGCTTTCTTTTATTCTGTTTTATCGTCTACATATCTTACCCCTCTCTTACGAAGATTACGTGTTAGAACTGAGAACATTACTGTATATTGCCATAAAAAACGACTTCCCCATCTATACTATCAAAAAAAATTTAGAACAAAAGAGAAAATGTATATCTGATTCCTTCTGCTACCCTATAATTTCTCCACCTATATTTTCAATTTACAAACTCTCTTGGTTATTAATAAAGACTCAATTGGCTCCCTACAGAAAAATTACGTTTAGAGCTTGACTTGCAATTGTGGAGCTACATATATAGGACAGACCGGTAGAGCTTTCAAACATCAGAATTAGCGAACATTTTAATTGCATTAGAAAATCCAAAAGTCAATCGAACTTCGCTGTACATATCAACGAGAACGATCGTAATTTCGATAGGGAGTCTTTTTTTAGAATCTTACATTATTTCGATAAAGAAGTGAAGCTCAACATTCCTGAGTGTTTGGAGATATTTTTGTCGAACAAATCATAGGTCAATTTAAACGATCAATTAATATTTGCAGGTTCGGAGTATTTCAAAATTTTGCCGATCCCTTGAGTATTCTTATTGTGGTTCTTTTTCTCCTTTTACAATTTCTTCTATCGGCGCGCATGTTCCACCGTATTTGAATGCCAGTTCTGGTCCACCCACCGTGGCAATTGTAGCCAGTGTGTGCTGTTTATTTGTGATTTTGTTTGTTTGTTGATTGTAAGTGATTTTTAATGTTATAAAGTTTTTTCATTGTTAATTATTTTGTAGAATGTCCCCTGAAGATGGTGTAAGCCGAAAATGTTCGGGAATTTCATTAAAAAATATAAGTGGATCAAGACGAAATCTATAGTTTATTTATAACCTATTTAAATGTTTAAAAATAATACTAAAATAATGTCAACGAACTTGCATTAAGTGAAACAACATATGTTTATAGCAAATCAATCTGTAATAAAGTATTAACATATCGAATAACTTCAAAAAAGCATTAAGAATAGAAGGAAAAACAGAATAATAAACAAAAAGTTGTTTGATGTTAATTTAGTACGGAATTATAGCATTTAATGAGAATTGTCTGAGCGAGATGTTGCTGATGGGTACAAGGTACTTCAATTAATAAAAAATTGAGGAAACAAAAGGAAAATGAGGTACCTGATAATGATTAGAGTAAATAGAAGCTAAATAAGTGGCGAAATCGCATTCATAAATTTGTTTCATATACAGCCAACTCCCACTAAAGCTTCAGATAACCTTTCTATCATGAAAGGTGAAGAGAACACTGCTAAAGAAATGTCATGTGGAGCTTAGTTTTCTTGTATGGTGTGGTTAATGTTGTTATCTCCAATAGCAAGTTATAAGGAACCATATAGATAACTTAAATAAAACGCATATTTTATCAATAGCAAATACATTAAATAAAAAATCATTGACCAATATATTTTAACTATTCGTATTTTGTTTTTGAAATGGTGTAAAACGATAAACAGTTTTGGTAAAGTTAAACATGACAACAATGCATATTTACGGTGACCTGATATGATTAAAAAATTAAAATGGAGACAACGGTTCAAAGTTCTTAATGTCAAATTTTGACTTTCAGTTGTGACATTAGGTTTATTTCAGACTATAAGTTCACTAGCGTTGGATTCGCTTCAACCATAATTTCTCTTTGTACCATGAAGTATCTCGGGGGTTGGAACACCTACAGAGAGCGTCTCCAGGTGGCGAATAGGGGAACGGCCGAAGCCCTCCGAAACAAGGTTAGTGGTTAGCTAGTAGGAAAATCCCGGGCCTAAACTCCTGTCTGATGGAACGAAAGCTGCCACTTAGGACTATCCCCCCTCTTCATTGAGTTGTGACATCTCAATGAATTTCTCAGGGTCTTAGGTTGCCCTCGTGTTTGTGCCATGCAAGGCGACTCGTGTCGGTTGATGAAGGGATCCTGGGGATTGAGCTGCCTCTGGGACGGTTTGGTTTCCTGGAGCTCAGTAACACATATCTTTGGCACTGATTTAACTTAGACGGGAGGTCGAGACTAACCCACCTCGACCAATCGGCTGTTCCATCGGGTCAGACCGCCGGAAGGGTGAGCTCTTTGGGGGTGAAGGGGCATGCAATGGATTGATAAGGTTCCTAGGGACTCTGGTTTCTGATACCCTGGGGCTCCCCTAAAGGTGCCTGCTTGCGCGCAACTCATCTCTGAGAGCTAGCTTAGTGGTGGGCGGGGAGCTAGGGAGATGAATCTTTTTTCAGCATGGATGAAGAGGAGATAGAAGAAACCGTACAGGGCGCGCCTTCGTATAATTCTCAACCGAAAGAACCGCAACAATAGGAGCAGCAAATATTAGAGAAAGAGGAGGAACATACTCTTCCAAATATGAAGAGGATTTCTGGCTCCGAGCAGAAACGCAGAAGAGACGCTCGCCTAGCTGCCGAGAACTCCGGCGCTACTGCCTCTACCTCCATCCAACGGCTGGCTCCTGAAGTTTCAGGCAAAGTCAAAGACAGAAGTAGATAGCTACGTAGGTCCTCCTCAACCACTACCAAGGGACTGACTCCCAGAGCTAGCTCCAAGGCGGCTGGTTCCGGTAGGCTTACACCTTCCACAAGCAAAAGGATTTGACCTAAACCTACGGAGACTATTACTCGTTGACTGGCAGTGCAGAACCCCTGGATAGGTGCTGCGGACTGGCCCCTCTTCAATACAGCCGAAAAGCAAGAGTAAGTTGGCAGACTTCTAGTTTTTGCGCTAAGTGAAAAGGCTAAAACAGTAGTCAAAACTAGAGGTAGTAAAGTGCACTATCAGTTTATATCTCTAAAATAAAAAATACAGAGGCCTGGATATGCACCTCCAGACTCCAAACCCTTAGGGAAGGGTGCGTCTGCGGATACCCAAACCCTTTTCTGTTACAGACCAGGGTGCGTCCTTGGATACCCCGCCGTCGCCAGTAGGAGAGCCGCCGCTACCACAGCAGCTATCCGAAGAGGAAGCCTCACAACCCTCCATCCCCATGAATACTCTTTATGAGGAGGAGACGAAACTGATGAGTGTGCTTTTAGAGTCCGGATCGGACACGGAGGCCGAATAACTTATTGTCGAACCCACGTCCACCCAACCTGGACCAAATAGTTTACGAATTAACCTGCAACACTGCCAAGGAGCTACTGTTACTCTACGCAGACAGATCGACAGCTAACAGGATACTGTTGCATTGATACAAGAGCCTTGGATTGTAAAATCTAAGATTTGTGGAAAAATTAACCGCAATGGCACTGTTATACAGATAGCACCGATGAGAAATTAAGGACGTGCATCTACTGTCCCAAGCATTTTCAAGCCTTTGTTTTGTCACACCTCAGTACTCGTGTTATTATGGCGATACAGATGAGCTGTAGTATCAACGAAGAGAAGGAAGATGCCATTTTCACATTTTTATATCTCCCCAGTGATTCAATTGACCGCCCACCTAGCGCGGAGTTGATCGAATTGGTAAAGTACTGTGAGAGGAACAACAATAACTTGGGTTATAAACTCCTTTCTCCCCCTCAAGTCGCCAGGAGTGGACGGTATCTTTCCAGCCCTACTACAATGGGAACGGGACCTGATGCTTGTTCACCTGGTGCGCATCTACCGGGCATGTATTGCTTTTCGATATATACCGGAGCCCTGGAGAGAAGTGGAGGTGGTGTTTATACCTAAACCAGGGCGTACAGATTATACCCAGGCCAAATCATAGCGTCCCATTAGTCTTACATCCTTCTTGCTAAAGAAGCTGTGACTTTGTGACAGAGAAATACGGGAAAGGGTGCTGGTTTTACACCCATTGCACCTAAACCAACACGCCTATATCTTAGGGAGATCTACTGAATCGGCGCTTCATGCTGTAGTAAACCGGATTGAGAGATCGCTAGACAATAAAATGTCCACTCTGGGAGTTTTTATTGATATTGAAAGAACTTTCGACAAGACCTTTGTAAGCGAGACACGGGCTTTCCACGCCACTAGTAATATATCGCTTTTCCGTTCTAATTTCGTTTGGTGTGTCTGAAGCATTTGATAGCCTTTGTATATACTCTTTCTCAAAACGAAGGTAATGTCGAGATTCTTCTAAGGTTAATCTCGCTATGTTTAGTTTGCCATAAGTAACTGATCGTAAATGTATGTTACGGCGTGGATGCAGTACATTGAGCAAAACTGCGTCCTCCAAATCGTCATCATTTATATTTCCAAATACAGCTGCCTGTAATAAATCTTCCATTCTCTAAAAAAGAGTTTCCCACGTTGCGTCATTTAGAACGTCTTGCAAAATCTCAAACGTACCTATAACGTACAGTCTGCACTGAGTCAGGCGGCCGGCGATTGTGCCCTCGTACTCTCGCTATTGTGAAATTTAGATACTTTACGATTTTTAAATTTTTGTGTAAATTTTGGTAACAACTGTTAGACAACTTTAAAAAGAAAAAGATAATAACAGAAGAATCAAAGATATTTGTGTAAGAATATGTTTTTCTACCAACACTGACATACGATTGTAAATCCAGGATATTATTAAAGATAAGCTATGGAAATGTGGTACCTCAGAAAAGTAAAAAAAGTCGACAGTATGCGCATATGTAATTACTATGACAACTACTGCACTGATCTAAAAGTAAAACCACCAGAGATCAACATCCAAGAACCACAACTTAGATAATTGTAGCATGTGAAAGGATTATAACGAGAGAGACAGACAATAAAACGATTCGAGGCGGTACCCATTAGCAACAGGAATCCGAGACGACCAAGGAAATCCTGGTTGGAGGACAGAAAAGAAATAATGGATGTAATAGTATATTACATACCGAGGTGGGAACTGTTTCATTACTGTCGAGAGATTAGGTTAACTTTATCTCGAGACAGGGATGCAACTTTCCACCGTGGTATGTATACTATTTTTATTTGCAATCATCTAATTTTAAAAATAACTACAATTGATTTCTGAATAATATATATCTTGATGTAGCTAATATTTTTGTTACCATGAAAACAACCCACTCAATGTTTTGTTACCATGGAAACACCCCACTCTTCAGGTATGTAATATTTTTCGGGGTATGTAATAATTTCCTGGCTAGTTTCAAGTAATCATCTAGTTCCCAGCTGTTGTCATGTCATGAAATTGACACATGTGATTATGAATATAAAGCATTAAATGGGAGGATGCTAATACACTGGCTACGCAGTGAAAAGAATTGGGTAAAATAAGGAAACATCATGTGATCAACAGTTACACCTAAAGGTAGACGAGAACCGATTGTGTAGGTATGTTAATATCAGTAGCTACTACTCCTTGGGGACTCAGGGGTTCAAACCTCCCAGTCGTCAATAACCTATATGATATTAGAAAAATGAAAGTATTTTATAATTGAAAATAGATTTGATTACTATTATTCTACCGTTATAATATCATAAGGTTTAAATAATGAGATCCGGAGATCGCTTTTAGGTACCGTAGAACATGTAAAATCAATATGCAGGAAGTACGTCAAGATAACATGAGGTTTGTGTCAACACACTCTCTCGCATCATATGCACCGTACAGCTGGCAGCTGCTAAGGGTGCTCCGAAATGTACTCCAAACGTACATGAAAATTACGGGATAAAACGCTGTCGCTGCACAATCGGCGATATAGCAGTTGCAATCTGACACAAAGGTTTAAGCTGTTGCAGCCAAAACCGTAGTAAATTTGGAGACAGGTCGTCAGAATTACAAATATTGTGCACCAGAAGTGCAATGCAATCCAAGGGTAAAGGCAACCGCCGGCGCCGTGCCGATAGCATATGTGACGAAAATGAATGCCAATGCGCTATTGTCTTTTTTGCACTTCCGGGACTAAAGTTGATACTTTAGTCCCCGTAAACAGGGACTAAAGTAGCTCATTTAAGGTTAGTAGGTTAGGTTTTGTTTGTCATTTGACACACACTGACGCAAAACTTAACCTGCAAATCTCGAATTTGACATATACTCACAATACACTTCAGTACTGTCAACTGATTCAGGCTATCCAGGACCTACTGCAATTCAGTTTTTAATAAATTGTAATTGTCAGTTTCCAAATTGACAGATTCCAAATTTTGGAGGTGTTTGATGATAATGTTTCCAAAAGTGCAAAAAATAGCTTATATACCTCGGGACTAAAGTGCCTAAATTCCTTGAGCGGGATTAAATGGTGCACTTTAGTCCCTCATGATATAATATACTATTTGTGGGCTGTTTGAACATGTGCATTACAACCATCTCTTGAACGAAAAACAGTCAACCAGATGCCATTTTAAAGAATCGTGCGTAATGTAAAACAATGTCAGAGGAATTTAGATTAACTCAACCTGTGTTTCTTTCATCATCTACTAAAATGTATTATTAGAAGAAGTATTTTTCTTTAAATTAACTTCTGCAATATAAATGCCAAATTATATCTCCAAGTGGTTTTAAAGCAGTATTTTATCCACCAAAAAAAAACAGAATCAGATACAATCGAATAGAAGTCTCAATATTGACGTAACTTTGAATGAGAAATTTGAAAAACATGCTCATGACTGAGGTATATCAAAATGTTTGCTGTATTTAGAATTAAAATAGTACACTCTGTCTTAGACAGTTCAAATAGACACAATAACTATAGGGTTTATCGTAAGTTCTTATACGCCACACACTTTTATTTGAAAAATTTACAATATTTTTACTTCGATAACTATCAGCTAGTTACAAAATGTGATTCATTTCCTCAGCAGCTGCCTGCAGTTCCCGTGTTGCATTGGTAAACAAATCACAAGCTTTCCTGTCGCTGTTCTATGGGTTCGACGTGGAGTAGCAAGAGTAGTAGTAATTCTTCACACGGCCCTCCCACGATGTTAAATAATGTCATGTATTTCAGTCCCGGACATGTGAGATTTGTGCCATTCATCTTGCGATTATCGAACGCGAGTTTATTTTCGAAATAAATGGGTCGTACACAGACTATTACGAACGCTGATACAGATCTCTCCCGAGCTTTCTTAGCATAACGTAATAACGCAAAACAACAACTAAACAACAAGCATACTCTGGATTTATGTCGTGAATTATATTTGTCCCAAGATTACATTACCATTATCTCGAAGCCGCGAGGAAGAGGGTGGCTGGGGAGGGAAACTCGGGGATATATCGCTCCTTGGAGCTCCGAGCTTTAGAGTGCCTTATCTACGCCAACCTAGATGCATTGTCACACGATTTCGCTTTTTACGTATCCCAAATTTTCCGTTATGATCTGCAGACGTCGCCGTCGCACGCTCGGACTAACTGTGAATATCAAATTTCCGTCCTGATTTTGAAAGCACATTAAGCGATCTTCAAACTTTTTTAGATGAGACCCACTACAAAATTTTATATTGTAACACAGTATACAGGGTGTTTTATAAGTAACGGTACAAACGTGAATTGTAGATTCTAGAGTTCAAAAGTGAAGATTAAACCAAATACACATTAGTAAATTGTTGCTTGTTACTGAGTTACCAGATTTGAAAGTTAACATTAGTTTTTATGATTTTTGTTGCAAAATTGCAACAAGTATGCTGTTCAGGGACACAAATAATTATCTACATGTATTTCCAGATTTATTGATTTAATGTTTTCGGCTAGTCTTGGGAATAGAACCAATGCTAGGATTGACTTGAGAACTACAAGATTAATAGGCGCTTGCAAAGATCCATAAGGTAGACTAAGGAAGTTAAAGTCAGGAAAGGCATAATTTCTCTTATAAATTATTTTCATTGGCTTTAGAAGACGCATTTAAAAATCAATGGTGCCAAGTCAAGCCCATCAGTATTGATTGAAAATACCTGAACTGCTTGAAATTTGTATATTTTGTTGTACTGATTAGTCGGGATGCCGAAAATCCTGAACGAATATTAAGAGAACTACCGCAAATATCAAGGTGCGTGGCCTTGAAAATAAATATATGATGGCTAAAACTACCTTGGGTACGTCATCAAACTTGGGAAAGGAAATGAGGCATAGCGAATAAATCCCAGACTGGGTCTCAGTTGTGCAACTTTCTCAAAATTTTCTCACAACTTCTAAAACCCTGAACGAAGAGTTTACGTCGCTCCTACCAGTAACACCTTTCATGACCTCGAGACGGTTACGCTAAGAGCTACAAGAGCTAACACACTATGAACATGTCAAAGGGCTATGAAGCATGCAATAATCGATCACCCCCAGAGAGCAAATCCTTAATCAAGATGTTCGACAACGAACAAAACTGGAGGGTGTTATTGCATCAGTAGCACGATTGAAGTGGAGGTAGGTGAGTCGCAAGCCTAGATGCAATATCAAATGGCCGAAGGCCGAAGGACGTCAACATTTGGATCAAATGTTTTTCATTTTTAGTAACTGTATAGTCATTAAAAGAAAACGGATGGAGAGACAAAAAATATTGGGGCTAGAATGGCAGATATTAAAAAACTCGCGTATCTAATACATACTTTACTTTTTAGTAAAAAAAAGCTCGACTTAGTCGATGCAAGGTTATAGAGTCGACGAGTTAAGAAGCATGCAGACTCAGTTTTAGATACCAGAAATTTTACAAAGTATTATTCGTACCGTAATACGTATAAATATATATATATTTTCTGGATTTTATATACAGTGAAAATATATATTTCTTTTTGAACAAGTGCGACTGCGGAATTGTACCCGCACGTCTTAGCATGTATCATAAATAATTTAATCAACTATTGCAATCTTGCCTTAGTAACTTGACATATTTGTCTAAATTTGTTAATGCAAGTTTGCATGCAGCATTTTCATGAAGGATGTTTTCACCCTATTCTGAATATGTTTCAATTAGAAAAAAATATGTTCGTGCAAGAAGTGCATTATAATAAGCATACCTGAATTTATTCAGTATCATATATATAGGCAAACAATTTCCTGAACTACTATAAAACACCGATCATGGTTATGAAAGTACCATAAAACAGTTAGGCAAAATGTTGATGTCTATCGCGCTCTCTATGAGGATTAAAAGAGTAACGAATAGATTACTTTATCGCCCTCAAAAACATAAAGCTACCAATTTTGAGAATAATGCCCAAAATAGTTTTCATTTTATTGCCAAGGAGTTATAAAATATAATGTTAAATATATTGCCCGGTACATCATTAAGTGGTAACATTTTATAAAAGCATAATATTGTGACTGAATTTTTATACTTCAATCTGTAGTATACAGACAGAGTTAACAGTATGGAGAAACCCATTTTCTCTCGTTAATATTCATTTTATAAGAACACAAACGCTACGCGCACGTGAAATAAGATACGCGAAAGGTCACGCCCCGAGCCGAGCGCTCAGATAAGAAAAACAAAACCTAAACAAATATAAACATATGTGAAGCGGGAACGTGAGATGTGCCACGGACTCACGGACACACGGACACACATTAAGGAAAATTATATTATAGATGTTCAATACAAAAGTTTTTTATGAAATTTTTATCTACATATTGATATACACGAACAATTTTATTATTCAATTGTTTTTGAGTTATGACTACGCAATATTTTTTAAATGACCACCTATTAGTGTTATACTACTATTCGATAACCCCGCCAATCCGGGTCTCAGAATGGAATAGCCGGGCGCTGTCTGTCACAGACAAAGGGGGAGTGATAGAGGAGTAATACC
The DNA here is from genome assembly GCA_940337035.1 of Agriotes lineatus. NCBI lineage: Eukaryota > Metazoa > Arthropoda > Insecta > Coleoptera > Elateridae > Agriotes > Agriotes lineatus. The sequence goes on from OW679197.1 coordinate 96,334,472, forward strand.
TCATTAATAAACCAGGGGTGATGGGGGACTGCAATGCGAGAACGGGACACAAAGAAAGGAGTAAGGTAGTTGGACAGTAGTGCGAACAAACAGAAAATGAAAGCGGAGAAAGACTCTGTAAAGAACATAGCCTTAAAATATTAAATGGCTTTTGTCAACACAAATTAATACATAGATACACATGGACGCAGAAAACGAAACAACTCCAATCAATCATCGACTATATAATAACAAAACAAAGAAGCCGTCTTATTGTAAATGATGTCCGAGCACAACGAGCAGCAGAATGCGGAACTAGCCATCTTTTACTAAAATCGCGAATATATTTCCCCTGTTCAAGCTTGCAGGAACAAACAGAACTGGAAAAAGAAGAAGTAAGAATCCAAGAGCCACAGTACAATCTTGAAACACTAAAGCATGCGTCAAGTGTATTCTTTTATAAGTTAAGATTGGCAACGAAAATGTCCACCATACCTGAAGAAGAATTAACACCAACTGAACTGTACAATTGTAAGGATATTTTAAAATTGTACGAATGTACGGCTATTAAGAGTATTTTTCTAAACTACGATCCTGTGCGTATATAGTTTTTTTCATACTTTTCCTCTTGAATTTAAGTGTATCGAGTTTTATGCAGGCATTGGCTTCAGGCCGTTACATAGTTGTGCTAGTGCTTCGGTCCGTCTCTCGCACACGTGTGCATTTATCGCCACACGGCTGTCGTGAACTTAATTCCAGCCTGTTTTCTAGCATAAATTTAAAACGCAAAGTCATAAGAGCGAGAGAGAGAATAAATGGTTTATCTCGTTTTTCGTCTGGCTGGCTGGTGTCTGGGCGCGAGTGAAGCAGCCCCTTCCTGTTTTTTTTTTCTCGGCTGCGGCGTGGCGTCTTGTTTAGTTAGTTAGGAGCTGGCATCAGGCACGAGAAGGAAGTGAGTCGAGTATTCGAGGTGCGCGCCCAGCGGCGTCTTTCCCTTTGGGGTCGGCGTTCGCTTGGGCTGCGATATTGTTTTTCCCGATTATTAATATTTGAGAGTGTGTTCTGGAGCTTGAAGGGAGTCGGGTGGATGGTGGTGATTCTTCAGTGTTGTGCCAGGTGCTTCTCTTGTTATGGGCCGTCGTGCCATCAACCCCTGGTTTAGGCCGTCGTGCCATCAACCCCTGGTTTAAAGGTGGGATTATTCCGAGAGCGATTACCCCTGGGCTAATTTTACTTGAGAGTTTGGTCGCATTTGATCGCATTATTGACTCCTGTTTGGGATCCTTGAGGGACAGCACCATCTTCGGCCCCGCTTCGAGTTTGTTAGAGCAACCCGCTTCGTTCCGCTACTTTGAGATACAAGTTGTTGGCTGGACATCGCTACGACCACCGTAGGCGAAGCTATGTGAGAGAGGTAGTGTACTAGTCGTAAGCCGCCCACGCTAAACACGAGCGTGCGTTAAATTAACATTTGTTGTGGCATCCCCTTTGTAGATTAAACAGTGCGAACACCATTGCTATATACAGGGCCTTCTAGCAACACATTTTCTTTGCGCTTGATTTATAGTCGCTAAGCACGAGCGTGCGCTGAATTAACATTTGTTGTGTCACCCCCTCTATTCATTAAACAGTGGGAACACCATTGCTATACAGGGTGTCCCAATATTAGCCTGCCAAACGTTAATAGGGAATTCTAGAACCGGAAATATTAAGAAAACTTTATATAACCATAGGCCGAAAAACCCTTGGTTTCCCAGATACAAGGTGTTCAAAGTGTAGTGCTGAGGATCGTTTTTGTTTAATATTTTCGAAACGTTCAAAGATAATTATTTCAAACTTTGTACACCTACTAAACTTTGTTTACATAAAAATATAAAGTTACTCTTGGCGATGTAAAATGCACATAGACGGGTAAAACTGGGGGAAACTAAGGAAAATATTGGCTCAACTTTTTTGTGTGGGAGCTATATCAATTTTGATAACAAAATGTAGTAGCTTGACATCAAAAAGATACTCTTGTCTCATGGGCCTATTCTGTCCCGGTATCAAGTAAAATCAAGTTTAAACATTTAGATTTGTGATATATCCATATTCGAAATTTAATAATAATTAGTAGATCATGGAAAATGTAGTCGTTTAATTTAAATCGTCGTACCCTAACCCCGTGCGTGCTACAAAATGCTTCTTCTAAAACTCGTATCATAAAATACTATAATAATACGCATCCAAATAGAAATCCAATTTCTAAATCTGCTGTTGGTAAAACTCGATAAAACTTTACAACGTTTTGAACAAATGGGTAGCGTTAAAAATTTACTAAAGAGTGGTAGATCTAGAAAATCGACAAGTGATGATAAAAAACTGGATATTTTATTGGCTGTATCTGTAGATCTCCATTTACCAACCAGGCAATTAGCGGTCAACCTCAATATTTCACAGCTTTCGGTCGTTTAAATTTTAAAAAGTGAAAAGTATAAACCCTATAAGGTACACGTTCTACATGAGTTGACGGAGGATGATATTGATAGGAGACTCCAATTTTGTGAGGAAATGTCAAATGTTTGCAATAATAATGAATTTTTTTTCAAAAATATTATTCTCTTTGACGAAGTTACGTTTTGTTGTAATGGTGTAAGAAACAGACATAACTGCAGATACTCGTCATGGAAAAATCTTGATTGGGTTTTGGAACACCAGACGCAGTATCCGCAAAAGGTTAAACTTTGGCAGGGCATTCTAGGGGGTCATATTATCGGTCCCTTTTTCATCGATGCCAATTTAACTTCGGCTCTGTATTTGCAGTTTTGCAAAATCAAATTATACCTGCTTGTGTTACTCTCTATCCCCATGAAAACAATGGACACCTCCCCATCAACACTATCTGGTTCCTGCAAGATGGCGCTCCACCACATCATGGTGTACATGTTCGTCAGCATCTGATTAATGTGTTTCCAAACAGATGGATTGGAACACGAGGAAACATTGAGTGGCCAGCCCGTTTGCCGGATTTATGCCCTTTAGATTTCTTTCTTTGGGGATACGTAAAAAACAAAGTTTATAAAGATAAGCCCAATATCATAGAAGATTTAAAAGTCTGATTTACGGGAACAATGGAAGAAATTCCCCGTGAATTCTTAGAAAATTCTCTTCAGGGTTTTGTAAATCGATTGGGTCACTGCCAAATTGTAAATGGAGGACAGTTTGAACCTTTAATTCACTAGAATTAAGTGTATCGTGGTATTTATTTACGCTTTACTTGTTTTTGTAGTTTGTAACATCATTGTATTTATTGTCGTTGTTTAATTTAGCTATTAATTTCTTTCTAACAGCAATATTTTCATCGATAACTCCCTCGCCTTTGTTTATTGATTCACTTTTGTTTAGCATGGCTGTATCGTTTACGAATCGGAAAGTTAATTAATTGTAAATACCTTAAGTTTAACCGGAATTTTCTCGAAGAACTGTTATGCAAACCCAGACAATTTTTATACCACTATAAAAAAATTCTCTATCGAATAGTGGTATAATATTAATATATTGCCATTTAAAAAAATACCGCGTAAGGTCATAACTCAAAAAAATTTAATAATTTTTTTTCGTGTATATCAATATGTAGATAAAAATTTCATAAAAAACTTTTGTATGGAACATTTTCTTATAAAATGAATATTATCGACAGCAAATCGGTGTCTTCATACCTTTAACTGTCTCTGTATACACTATTTAAATAGTTCACTTTCGTATCATTGCTTATAAAACACTCTGTATATGTGATAAATTGGAAACCCCAAACTTTATCTGAATCAATAGGTTTATTTTTATTCATTATAGACTAATTAGCTTTATAGACCATCATAAGGTGGGAGGGGAAGGGACCACACCACTCTCAACTGTTTCAACCTCAACCTGCTTTTGACTACCTTCAGCATTTCTTTTTTACCACATTAAGCCTTCCTTCTAGGATAGCAGTGCAGATGGCATAAAGGCTGAAAGAAGCTACAGGCAGCATCATCTAGCAGTAAAGATTGTGCCAGTACCGTTAGATGTCGCTAAGGGAAGTAAACCCGATCGGTGACGATGCAACGTGACGGACGGATCCAGCTGCACTGACTTGTATGTATGTATATATATATATATATATATATATATATATATATATATATATATATATACACATACACCCGGTCATTGTGACCTCCAATATAGATACGAGCCTAACGAAGTCACCTCTGAAATTGCGTTGTCACTTCCGTTTTCGGAGGTGACAACGTTTCGCCATACTTTTCACAAATTCCACCACTAGATGTTGCTCAGAGTCCATTCCCGAAAATTTGCCCGGAGGTGATTCTGACCCCAAGTACCTGCAAAACGGTCTTTTAGTTTGAGTATAGACCGGTGGCGCTGGGATCGCTTCTAAGCTAGGCAAGCCCTGTGCTAAGTTGCCTCCGGTATACGTAAAGCATATTATGACCTCCAAAATCGCGGCAACATCGCTTTTGACCTGCGGGCGTCGCTAGCTTATTTTATTTGATATTTTAGATCACAAGTAGAAGTCGGGAGACATAACTTGTTATTTATTTTTAAGCACTGATTCTCGAGCAGACTTGCTGTTCAATAGCATACTAAGCATTAAGATCGTGTGTTTAGTTTTTGTATAACTTCCTAATAATTACGCGTACAGGGAGTAAGAAGGTATGTCCAATTTTCGTTACATTTGGAAATTTTCTTTTGTTTTTGAGCTAGTCAAAAATCGAAATGGTTGCGACTTCGATTATACATTCATTATAGCTATATGGCATTATGTTTACGTGTTTTTAATTTAAGCAGTTCAAAATACGTTTTGCAAAAAACAAGCGTTTGCAATCACTTTTATTCTGCTTCTTTTTCAAAACTAGTACATTTTATGCTAGGTTTTTCGATGCAGCTGCAACGTTCTTTTTTTTAATAAAATGCCAAATGATAATTTTTGTTGCGTTTTCTTTTTGTATTTAGGGTTTTTAAATTATTTTCAATTTAAATCGTTAATTTTCGTGGGGGTTTATCGGTCATTAGCTAATTAAATTAAAATAAAACACATAGTTTCTTCTATTAAGCTGAATTTTAATAATGATGCATCATTTTCTCGTATTATTTAAAAAATACCCTCAATTAAGCTAATTTTAAATTGCCTTTTCCTGCATTTAATAATAATAGTGATATCTAATAATGACCTATAAGGAAAAATCATTTAAAAAAGTTAGAGGATTAAAGACACAATGCTTCAAAATGCAGTAAATAACAGACTGAATAGAATAAAAACTAACTACATTAAGACTCAAACTTCTGTACGCATCCTAGCAAGTTGTTTCATCAGTTTGAATATGTGAAACAATACAGAAATTTATACACACTACTAAGAATTATTCCAATTTCATATATGTTTTGATATCTTACCAGCTGTATTTTTAGCGAGGGTTCAATACTATTGTCTTTAACTGGCAAAGTAATTTGTTATTCATTTGATTGACATGATAAACTCGTTTCAGAAAGGTTACCCTCTGGTTCAAAGTCACGGTCCCTATCATCATCTACAGTTATGTCTGATTCACTTACAATAGTAGAAGAGCTACTAATTTTCTGATTACTTAGTTTTGAAGTCTCATCATTCGCTTTTTTTCGAGAAAGAAATAATTAGGCAGGGGATAAATTCTGCATAGATGTTATCTACAAATATGCTGGATTTATTCTGAAATTGTTCTTGGAAAGGATCATTACTATTATTTTCTTGGAGGTTACTAGCATCAAGTGTTTCTACGGCAAAGTCATAGAAGTTATTGCTAATAATCCATTCCTATAAATAAATAAATTATATTTTATTACATTTTCTGAACTAAAAATATTAAATTGTTTAAACACACGAGTCTTCTGCGAACTAAATTGTTCGTGAGAAATTTCACCTGATGAATTTCTGTGGCTTTTCCCCTGGTCAAAGTTAAAAAAAAATCTAGTGTGATACACGCACACAACTTCCTTTCACAGTGATCTTATAATTAGCCAAAAATTAGATTTTTAATTTTTAGGCATTTGTCAAAGATTTTCAAAATTACAAATTCTACAGAAACTGTACAAAATAAAGCGTTAGTTCAAGAGACACATTTTCTCTAAAATGTTAAGCTGAATTCAAAAATGTAATAATATACCGGGTGTTCTATTTAAAATAGGAGTTAATAAAAAAACAAAATAAACCCATTTTAGATGTATTCTACTGGAAATTCACCTATCTCACATCAATACACATTAAAAATGTAAAGTTTGGAAAACATCGTTAGAGCCGTTTTTGAAAAAATCTAAAACTGAAAAATCACAAGAAAAAACACCATACTTCCGGTTATGCAATTTTCTTAAAAGCTTGCTGTCGCATCTAGATAGTACACAAAACTTATGAAGTTTCAATGCCATACCTCTTTCCGTTTTTGAGATATTCTGTTCACACACAGACTGACAGACAGACCAATGAACAAAAACATGTTTTTTGGGTCCAGGCAACTCTAAAACTTTCACATCTGTTAAAAACTCAATTTCGAATTTTTGGGGTGAATCCAATACTTCCTTTATTGTAAACAGAAGCAAAAAATGCCTTGCATTTTGAGTTCAAAATACAAATAATTTATTGTTTTAATGTGCCTCCTTGTAGGCAGTGAAGGTACATAACATAAATTATTGGTGGGTCATAAAAAAGTGGGGTAGTAACTGCGGAGGTTGTTATATTTTTTAAATAAAGATATTACAACATGCATTTTGGAGGCCATATTACCATTAACATACCATAAAGATTACCTAAAGAAAAGGCAACCCGCATTGTTTTCCAAAATAAAATATGTAGGTAATATTCAGGAAGCTTTAACATGTCTAGATTATTTTGGTAACGTGCAGATTAGTTCTTCTGTCTTTTGGAGCAGCAAGATTGTCAATAAAATGTCCTTATAAAAGCGGCCTGTCAGCAAAATGGTCATTTGAGAAAAAGTGACTAAGCTCTAAAAAATAACTTTTCAAAATTAAAAAAACAAGTTATAGTTTATTGTTCTGTTTGGCGTTATTTTGAATTTTTTGACCATGTTTGAAAATGTGCCATACAATGTCTAATTTGTTCATGTTCCCTGTTTTTCTATAATTTACTGTAAAAATTCGAAAATTCAAATTAAACTCATACCTTGACGACTGGTATCACTGTACAGAATATAATATCACATGTTTTGTTGAAAAATCTCCGAAATGGATTAAAGATTCCAGAAAGCAACATGGTTTGCTGTGCTACTTATTAATTTTTAAAATCTTCCGAAAATGTTTGCAAAATTATAATTCAATGCGTTTGGCATTTCTTGTTGAAGAAAATTTTAAACATATTAAATAGATTTTTGAAAATGAAACACCTCAGGAAAACGGCAGGGAAAACTAAATGGGACAGAATAAAAAATGAAGACAAGAGAAATAACCAAACAGGAACCAATAATGGAAAAAATAAAAAATAAACAACTAAACTGATAAGCGCACATAACAAGAATGGAACCTAACAGAATCGCAAGAGGAATAACGGAAGCTGAAAAACCAACCAAAAAACAAAGAGGCAGACCCAGAAGAAAATGGATTGAACAAATCAAAGAAATAGGACTAGAAAGGGAGCGACAGTGGATGAAATGGACTAGAGACCATTATCCGACGCCCGAAAGGGCATTAAGGATTAGAGAAGAAGAAGACGAAACATTTTCCGGAAAAATATAAATATTTACTAAAAACCTTATAAACAAATGAAAGGAAAATTATAAAACAATATTTGTAATATTGTTATATGCTCGGTTTTCTAAAATCGTCTAAAAGTACAGGGTGTTTTTAAAAAAATATATCTAGTATGCTTTGAATTTCCCATAATGTAATACCAATAACAATCTAGGGCATATGAAAATTGACATGCAAACAAAATTCAAAACCTACTAGATGTAATTCTTTTTAAAAAACTTGATATTTTCGATAAAATTCTCGTTTAGCGCAGATATACTTCTGGATAATTTTCTTTAAAAGTGTAAATTAAACTCCTTACTTCAATTATAATGTGTGATTTTATATTATCTGAATTTGGGTAGGCACATACCATTTAACCAATTTAATTATTTATAAATACTTGACTTAATCAATCAATATAACATAAAGCAATACAATTGTTACACTTTATTAGTAGTTCAAACGGTGAAGTGATTTATGATATCATTTACGAACATACTTTCCTCATTCTATGCACAGCCTCCCCTAATTCGGAAATAAAAATCATACTGTATTTAGGATTCGTTGTAATCCTCTCCCAGAAAAAATAACAACTTTTAATAGTATTTCTCAAAAAAATCTTTAAACATTTTCATAGTGATTAGTTTCTAAACTCGATTAATTTTCTGGAAAGTTGAAAGGTAACCGGCTGATAATGCGACGTTATGTTTGAGTGTTTTTAAAAATTTATTAAAGAAAAAATTAAAATGTGTTAAAAACCTAGAAATGTATTCAGATAAAGAAATGCTGTGAAAACGTTAGAAAATTTTTCATAAAAGGGATCAGTTTGCCAACATCTTTCAGTAAAACATTTCGCTCGACGTCTTAGGAGAATTTTACCAAGAGAAAATAACGATTTTCCTTTAATACTTTGGTGTTCAACTTGCTGTTATTTTAACAATCTGAAAATACTAACTTTGCTTGTGTCTCATCTTTATAGAATATTCTTTCAAAAATAATCTAATATAATAAAACACATGCTTTGTGTTATAAGTATAGTCCTTTATGATCCTTTATATTCATTAATCTCTTATCATTATTAATTAACATTGCTGATTTTGTAATTCCAGTTGCAAAAAATCGAGAGTCTTAAAACACACTGCGTAGGTGGAATGACAATTCAGGAGATTCCCGCCTGAATTGAACAGGTGTTCGCTGCAGACATAAACAAGTAAAGTTTATGTTAGTGTGCTCGATGCAGTTGCAACCTTCGTTTTTTCTTAATAAAATGCATAATGAAATATCTTGTTGAGTTTTCTTTTCTATTTTAGCTTTTTTGAATGCTTTTGAAAGTTTTTTTCATGTGTAGATGCTTATTTATAAGCGCTTATTCTCTTCACAGAAATTCTTTTTAATCCGAGCTCTAATAAACTATGGCACATAAAGTAACTAGTTTTCTCTGTTAGTGAAAATGTCACTAGTAATTGGCCTCTAGAAGTCATTTTGAACACCACTTGTCATTGTCACGTTCGTCACAAAACACGAGCTTTATAGAATAGAACTACAAGCATTGATTGAGATATCTACAACTCAACGTTTAGCGATAACTAAGATCTATTTATAGAATGGGACGTGGGAATGAGATCACCCCAAGCTGCGATAAGTGACAACACTGCTGGAGGAGAGTTAGACGTATCCATCACAATATATACATATAAGAATGGAGGCGACATTGTATTTTATGTATCCGTAATATATACGAAATATTTTGTTTGAAAAACATTACCCCTCTTTTGAGAAACGTGTTTTAGACCTTCCCCTCTTCACAAATATACCCTTATATACGGATCTGCATAACGGGATAACCCAGAGGTCAGGTCGTCTTATTTATGACTCGGAGGTGACAGCTTAACAGGCATACATATATATATATATATTGAGATTATTAATTGTTATCATATCGACGGCCATGTTGGCGTAAATTTAAAAATCAATTAATTTTAACATATACATATATATATGATGCTATTGATGTGGTATGGATAATACAAATTTAATTACATATATATCTTGTATAGAAAAATAGAAATTGTAACTGAAAAAAGTATAAAAATTGAACAAAACAAAGAAGTGACGTGCTTGTTATATCATATCTACAAGGCAATTTCATTCAGATTCATAAGAATAATTTGCTATATATAATATTTCCTGGTGAGTACTTAATCTGTTGTAATCGAAAACTATAATTCGCATAAAATAAATTATCTTGCTCACATTGTTATGTCTATTAGGATGCCACTTTACATTTCACATTTTCTATGGTTTAATGAGTGGACGCTGTGGCTGCATTGTAGACATTGTTCTTAACCTTAACCTGAAATAATAACAACTTAATATTTAAAACCCATTCTTCAGTGTAAATGAATTGCTACGATGCTACTGAACCATAGGGGAGACAGGACAGATAATGAAATTTTTTATAAAAGGGCTCCAGATTATCTACGTTTGAGAATATAATATCATTTTATTTCGATTTTGAGAAATAAAAGCTGGCGAACAGGAAAATATTATACTTAGACCGCATAGGACTGTTTCTATTATAAAATAATTTGGTTTTTCAGAACAAAATTAATTTTAGAGGTAAACCATTTTATTGGAAAGCTCCTTCAAACAACAAGCACTATTTTCAAAGATAATCAAAACGAAAGGATCTTCTGAAGCAAATACAGCTTGGTTCAGGCGCACCCTACTCGTTTAATAGAATATGGACAGATATACACTATTTCCCGGGTTAAAGTTTTTAGATCTATAAACAGTAAATTACCAATATATTTATAGACAACTTAACTTTAAAACTTACAAAGCAACATCACCGAGAATGTGAAGCAGAACTCAACATCTGCTAATAAATTTAGGCTTATGGAACTTACATTCAATATTACATCAGACTTACCAGTAATTTTTTCCACACTAACTTTTAATGAAAACTTCCACAAAAGATGCGATGTAAATAGTGGAACACTCATTATGACGGTTTATTCAAATGTTTCTAAGCGACAAATGTAAGCATGTCTGTTGTCCCCCATGTCCACTGTGCGGCAAGGCTCTCCTGCAGCTATTCATATAATACAAAAACAACAATGTCATTACAACGTAAACTCTGCTCTAACAAGAGATTTTATTTCTTTAAAGTAATTCAAAACTAAAAAATCTGGTGTGATACACGCACATAACTTCCTTTTACAGTGATTTTATAATTAGCCAAAAATTTTATTTAAAATGTTTTAAGCATTTGTCAAAAATTTTCAAAAATTACAAATTCTGCAAAAACGGTACAAAATAGAGCGTTAGTTGAAGAGACAAATTTTCTCTAGAATTTTAAACTGAATTCAAAAATGTAATAATATACCGGGTGTTCTATTTAAAATAAGAGTTAATAAAAAAAATAGACAAAAAAACAAAAGAAACCATTTTAGAAGTATTCAACTGGAAAATCATCTATCTCACATCAATACACATTCAAAATGTAATAAAAATGTAAAGTTTAAAAAAATTGTTAGAGCCGTTTATGAAAAAATCGAAAAAAACTAAAAAATCACAAGAGTAAACACCTACTCCGGTTATGCGATTTTCTCATCTACATAGTACACAAAACTTATATATGAAGTTTCAACGCCATACCTCTTTCCGTTTTTGAGATATTCTGTTCACAGACAGACAGACAGACAGACAGACACACAGACAGACAGACACGGACCAATGAAAAAAAATATGTTTTTTGGGATCAGGGGACTCTAAAACGTGAAGATCTGTTAAAAACTCAATTTCGAATTTTTGGGGTGAATCCAATACTTCCTTTATTGTAAAAGGAAGTAAAAAACAGAACCAAAATGAATGAACTAATTATTAAGTACCTAGTTACAGCATCAAAAGCCTAAGGATACGTAAGAGTAATAATCCAATCCCATTCTTCTTATCCAATTTTTAATTTTTAATTTAAATAGGTTCAGTGAACTACATATTCTAATTTCAAACGGAATATAGTTGTACAATTTAGGGCATAGGTATAAGATGTGTTTTTGTGAATGCGTTTTAAATACTTTAGGAATTAGAAGTGTTAGATTATTATTATTTCTTGTACCGTGCCCATGCAGAAAAGTTTGAAATTGTTGTTTATATTTGTATGAGAAAAATCTGGTGTGATACACTCACACAACTTCCTTTTACAGTGATCTTATAATTATTCAAAAATTTCATTTTTAATTTTTAACCATTTGTTAAAAATTTTCAAAAATTACAAATTCTACAAAAACGGTACAAAATCGAGTGTTAGTTGAAGAGACAAATTTTCTCTAGAATTTTAAGGTGAATTTAAAAATGTAATAATATACCGGGTGTTTTATTTAAAATAGGAGTTAATAAAAAAAATAGAAAAAAAACAAAAGAAACCCACTTTAGAAGTATTCAACTGGAAAATCACCTATCTCACATCAATACACATTAAAAATGTAAGAAAAATGTAAAGTTTAAAAAAAATCGTTAGAGCCGTTTTTGAAAAAATCGAAAAAAACTGAAAAATCACAAGAGTAAACACCTACTTCCGGTTATGCGTTTTTCTTCAAAAGCTTGCTGTCTCATCTACATAGTACACAAAACTTATATATGAAGTTTCAACGCCATACCTCTTTTCGTTTTTGAGATATTCTGTTCACAGACAGACACACAGACAGACACACAGACAGACAGACACACAGACAGACAGACACACAGACCAATGAAAAAAAATATGTTTTTTGGGATCAGGGGACTCTAAAACGTGAAGATCCGTTGAAAACTCAATTTCGAATTTTTGGGGTGAATCCAATACTTCCTTTATAGTAAAAGGAAGTAAAAATGGCCTTCAAAAATCTTGATAAAAGTGCGGACAAATATAAGTTCGTTTTAAGTAGATGTGTTTTATAAGTTGTATTGTTCCTTATTTTTTTTATTGTGACACATTTATTTATTGTACAACCCACTACAGGGTTCTATATCGCAGGCTGAAAATTCTGAGTTAAATATTTCTATTTGTTTGACATTGCATATTAGAAGCAGACACTATTTATATTCCTTTATTTTTATTACAAAAACTGTTGATCTAATACAACATATAAAATTAACTCATCTTCTATTAGTATTCTACTTATTACTTACAGAAAATTTAACAAAGTAACAACTCTAGTTCTATATTCTATGATTTATACAACGGTTAACAATTTTCTACAATTCTAGATCGATGCTTGCAATGTATTTGCCGGAAGAAATTGCTGGAAAGAAACTGGATCATCACAGATTGTCTTAAAATAATGATTTTATCTGAAACACGCGTCCTTCCAATTGTTTTGAATTTACTGCCGAGCGACTTCTCCTCTCTAATAAGGCCTCATTCATTTTCCTATTCACTCACTAACCTTCAAGTCGCTCAAAGTTCGCAGAACAAAAGCACTTTCTATGTTTACCAAGGAAGAAAGGCTAGTAAATTCATTGCAAACATCGTTCGTTTAACATAATTTTCTGGCTACTATGTATAAGTACTTGCTTTTTACCTAGACCCTACTACATTGTTTCACTATGCATCTAACAATTTACATATCTTAGATGTCCGAGTCTATTAGTCCAATATGAAAATTCTATATACAGTGCGTTTCAGGTTTAGTTAGTACAACTACAGTGGCTCTATAAGGGCGATGTGACTATACGACGGTCGTATTTCATGCTGAATAAATGCATTTTTGGCGTTTACGCAACTCACCTAGAACAGTGTTCCAATAACAATGGAAAACAGTTGAACATTTATTGGAGAAGCTGGAAATTTTATATGATTAGGAGTAACTGCGCGATAACGATATCGTCTTGAGTGACGTATTTTTATAGACAGTAATTAAAAATTACTAAAGTAATACAGTATGTACATTATAGCACCTTGTAAATATTGTTACTAGTAACGATTAGTTTGTTCAAAAGCTTACTTTTTATCGTTTCAGCATACTAAAAATCAACCTACAACGACCTTAAATGGTCTGTAATTCTACCCTTTGCTGCTTCGGTTATTGAGAACAAGCATCCTGGATGAGAAAATGTGGGGTCATAAAGTGAAAAGAGGATATCAAGAAATCGCTCATACATGTACAGGGTGGACCAAAGTAGACGCTTTCTTATGGAAACTCATGTTCCTGTCAGAGATAGAAAAATTTTGGCCAACGTCTCGAGAGCTCAAATTTTATGAAAAATTTACTGGTCCAAATAGAATTTTGCTATCTTAAACCGTTAGGCCGCTAGGGGGCCTTTTTCAAAATTCGTCGATTTCCTTAAACCTTTATAACCTATAAGGGGATAATTGATCTCTGTAAAAACTTTCTGATAGAAGTTTTTCATGTAGAATGGGGTGGTGCATTTGTTTTTAATACAGGGTGATTCGTAAATTTGCTGCAACAAAAATTTTTTTTTTATGGGACACCCGGTAAATTTATTCATTTTTGTATAGTCCTTAAAATTCTCTTTTCAAAAATATAGAATACTATATGTCTAAATTTAGCATTTTATTGTATATTTGGCTTTAAGTTAAATAAACTAAAAATATCAAGTAGCCATTGTGTCATAGCGCCGCATGACCATTGTTTTAAACCAACATTAGCAATATTTATGAGGAAAAGAAAGTTAGCGGCTGTCAAATTAGCCGAATAGCTTTTGAATTTGAACAGAACCTGTTTTTTTATCCGTGTCTATTTATTTAAATTTCCAACTTCCAACAAGATGGTGCACCGACCCATAATTCAAGAGTTATAACTAATTACTTAAATGTGTAGTTTGGTGAAGAGTGGATAGGGAACCAAGGACCAATCGCTTGGCCAGCGAGGTCCCCCGATATGACACCCCTATACTTTTATCTTTGGGTAAAAATTAAAGATTTGACATATAGACAACCGATTACATCAATATAATTGCTAGAGAAAGCAGTGCAAAATGCATTTGCTACAATTTCTAACGTTGAGCTAAGAAATTGTGCAAATGCTGTCAAAAAACGTTGCCGCTTGTGTATTAATCAGAACGGTGCCCAGTTTGAACATATGTTATAAAAGGACATATCGTTAGGTGGCAATATGTTTTATTCATTTTGTTATTTGTTCTAAATTTTTGTAACCCTATATGCTTTTTGTTTTTTTTTTATTTAATTAGCGCCAACTTTTCCTCATAAATGTTGATAATGTTGGTTTAAAACAATCGTCATGCAACGCTATGACACAATGGCTACTTGATATTTTTAGTTTATTTAACTTAAAGCCAAATCTACCGTAAAATGCTAAATTTAGACATATAGTATTATATATTTTTGAAAATAGTATTTTAAGGACTATAAAAACATGTATAAATATACTGGGTGTCCCATAAGAAAACAAAATGTTTTTTGTTGCAGCACATTTACGAATCACCCTGTATTAAAACAAAATTCACCAGCCCATTCTACATCAAAAACTGCTATCAGAAAGTTTTTACAGAAATCAATTATCCCTGAAAACAAAAAAGTTAGAAGGGTTTAAAGAAATCGACGAATTTTGAAAAACGCCCCCTAGCGGCCTAACGGTTTACGATAGCAAAATTCTGTTTGCACCAGTAACTTTTTCATAAAACTTGAGCTCGGGAGACGTTGGTCAAAATGTTTCTATCTCTGACAGGAACATGAGTTTCCATAAGAAAGCGTCTACTTTGGCCCACCCTGTATACAGTGTCCCCCAAAAAGTCGGCAAATTTTGGGAAACATTTTTATTTTTGATTTAAAAAAAAATTCCTCAATAATTTGTGTGTGTCTAAAAAACCTATTTAGCCCATATCATATACCGGGTGAATGAAACCACCCGTATCAGTATTTTTTGTAAAGAACCGTGAGTCGTAGAGAGTTGGGATAAAAAAATTTATTATAAAAGTCATACTAAAGAATCGAATGGTGATACTATTATTTCCCGAAAAAGTCAGAATCACGAGTAGTTTTGTCAACAATGTCCAGAACTCCAAAATTTTAAAAGGCACCATAAGTCGAAAAACGTATTGTTGAAAAGATCGTTAAGAAAGAATAAAGTTTTGTAGGAAAAATTATTTTACTACTACCACCCCTTTTAAGTAATATTCGATTAAAGTCATTAAATTTGAAATTCGTTGTTAACAAACAAAATTGAAAAGTCGGCTTTTAAAATCTAGTTACCGAATTGAACAATGTTACAAGTGTTCAAAATGTTATTGACATTAAAACCTGTGTGTAACATTGTTTAATTCGGTAACTAGATTTTAACAGCCGACTTTTCAATTTGGGTTGTTAACAACGAATTTCAAATTTAATAACTTTAATCGAATATTACTTAAAAGGGGTGGTAGTAGTAGAATAATTTTTCCTACAAAACTTTCTTCTTTTTTAACGATCTTTTCAATAATACGTTTTTCGACTTATGGTGCCATTTAAAATTTTGGAGTTCTGGACATTGTTGACAAAACTACTCGTGATGCTGAATTTTTCGAGAAATTATAATATCACCATTCGATTCTTTAGTATGACTTTTATAATACATTTTTTTATCCCAATTTTCTACGACTCACCGTTCTTTTAAAAAAATGCTGATACGGGTGGTCTCATTCACCCGGCATACCAAATGATTTTTACTTCTTTTAAAAATTGAGTTTTTCGAAATTGTCAAAATTCGAAAAGTGCTATTTTTCGGAAACTAAGAAACATTTCAATGAGATTTTTTAAAGTGTGTTATTCTTAGTGAACTGAACAATCTCAAGGCCAGTTAACCCCTATTTTTTTTTAACTTTTGCTAATATTAATTTTTCAATTTTTTAAATATTTTTCAAAATTTCACATATCAAGACCTAATATTAAAATTAAAATTTTTGTATGTGAAGACTATAAAGATTTATAATTAAAAAAAATATAATATAAAATGTTAATTACTTCTTTAGATTTTTTATTATTTACCAAAAAGTTGTACTTTTGCATAATTTTTACGTTTTTTATGCAAGGTGCTTTTTAGGAGAAATATTTTTCAATTCTAATTAATATCTATTTAAATGGCTTGAAGAAACTCTAATCTAGCCCTGTAAATTAATTACTGTTACAAAATTCCTGTAAATGTTATTTTACAGTTGTCTAAATGAGGAGATTTTTTAGAACATGTAATTGGATAAAGAAAAATCTCCTCATTTAGATAGCTATAAAAGAACATTTACAGGATTTTTCTAACTGTAATTCATTAACCGGGCTGGATTCGAGTTTCTTTAAGGCATTTAAATAGATATTAATTAGAATTGAAAAATATTTCTCCTAAACAGCACCTTGCATAAAAAACGGAAAAATTATGCAAACATACTACTTTTCGGTAAATAATAAAAAATTTAAAGAAGTAATTAACATTTTATATTATTTTCTCCCACTAATAATCTTTAAAGTCTTCACATGAAAAAAATTTAATTTTAATATTAAGTCTTGATATTGAAATTGTGAAAAATATAAAAAAAACTGAAAAATTAATTTTTAGCTAAAGTTAAAGTTTGCGAAAAATAGCACTTTTCGGATTTTGAAAATTTCGAAAAACTCAATTTTCTAAAGAAGTAAAAATCACTCGGTATATATGATAGGGGCTAAATAGGTTTTTAGACAAGCACAAATTATTGAGGTAAAAAGTTTTTTTGAAAAATCAAAAATAAAAATTTTACCCATATTATGTCGACTTTTTGGCGGACACTGTATATGTACAGTGTGTCTACTTAAGTTGGAACATATGGAAAAAAATGTATTATTGGTTTTAGGAAAAAAGGGTATTCCTGATAAAAAGTTCAAAACTTAAAATGCAACCGTCAGATATCAATTTTTTCAAGCCGTATACGAGGTTTATCAAAAAATATGAATTTTGCTCAAGAGTAATGTACACTTCTGTGCAATAAAATTAAGCACACGTCTTATGACTATTTTTCACAATATTATAGTTTGTATAATTCTGATCTATTTTATTTGCACTTTCAATAAATGATAAAACACCATAACTTGAAAATAACACCTCTATTAAAAGACCAAAACTAAGATCTGTCAAAAAAAAAACCCTATTAATAAATGCAAGAAATCCGGGTGTGCCTAATTTTATTGCACAGAAGTGTACGTTTATTTTTGACAAAATCGAAAATTTTCATATTTATAGTAGATAAGAGAGATAATATTTCAAAACTACACGTAATTTATAACGTTTTCAGATATTTAGAATCAATGTGTAGAAAATCTGATTTTTCTTGATAGATCGGTGTAATTGCATATTTGAATGTTCTAATCAACTTTTATCGATGAAAATTTTCGATTTTGTCAAAAATAAACGTACTTTACTCTTGAGCAAAATTCATATTTTTTGACAAACCTCGTATACGGCTTAAAAAAATTTATATCTGACGGTTGCATTTTAAGTTTTGGACCATGCAGAACTTTTTATCAAGAATACTTTTATTTAACCAATAATAAACAAAAATTGCATATGGTTCCAACTTAAGTAGACACACTGTATATGAACTAATTATATTTTACATTACGGAGAGACGTAGTGACAGTAGGCTAGGCATTTTACTCAAGCGAAGCTTGTTTAATTTGGCTATCTTCAGGTAGATTTTACAAGAAAACTGTCTCATCTAGAGTCCCGAAACGTTTACAAAGGAGAGCTCACACATATGTTTTCAATCATATAAACATTTGAAGTTGTAAGATGAAAGTTCTTCACAGTATAAAACTTTTTATAGAAGGATACATTTGAAATTGTTTAAATTGTATTTTAATATGTAATAATACCAAATTCTTAGTAGTACAATGCCCAGCTGATTTCTTTACGGTATCATAGTGACGATTAGACGGAAGTTTATAAATCAGCCTTTCTGAAGTAAGTGTATTTGTATATCTAGTTCTGACAATAAACGTTGCACTGTTATATTAATTATAAGTGATCCTTTAGAAAAAAAGAAAAAAATTAGAATATCCCCTTCTTTGCATTGTTTATTTATTTGTATACCACGTTTACAATTGGATTACTTAATTTGTTTACTTTGTTAAGTTGCCCTATCGTTAGAAGTATTATTTACGAAATTCCTATATTTTCTGAAATTCTGAAAAACCATCCCCTGTTTTTTTATCTTAAGTTCAGTAAGCTTTAAGTTTTGTTTTTTCGTGTTCATTTCTCTATCAAACATGTTTACGTGTAGAAACCTGTTGCCATAGAGCTACTTAATATCTTCAGAAGTTGGTGATGATATTTTACAAATACTATGACGAACATACAATAAAACGTTGATTTTAAAAAAGATTTTTTTACAAAAGCTTGTAAGCTGTATTACTATATGATATACGTATATATTTTTTCGTGTAAGAACTATGTAGACAACACATGTAACACGTTCATTATTTTTACAGGTAACTCTTAAATATGTTTGTTTGTTTTATATAGACAAGGTCCAAGCATGTAGAGTGAAACGATCCATTCTCCATATTTGTTAAAATATTTTTAAAGTTAAGAGTTATTTGTGAAAAAAACATGAGCTTGTCAAATGTGTTGCTTATCTAGTTATAACACGATAAAATGGAAGGTCTATCTATTACAAGACTTATTAGTGTGCACTTTTATTCCTCTAGTTTGTTATCTTTCCACTGCGTTCTTTTAATATATATCATTATATAGTTATTTACAGATTTAAATATGTATATTCAAACTATAACATTGTCAAACTGCAATTGTTTAAACAATTATTTTTCTATATTCACCCTGGTTTCCCATGCAAGCCTACTGGGAAGTTGTAATTTGACCACCATCGACCAAAAGACAAATGGCCACACTGTCTTTATAGAGTCACTACAGTACAACATAAGGATATTGCTAATTATAAACATTTCATATACCCTGTGTTAGTTTAAATTTAGTTAGCGCTAATGTCAATCATTTCTTAAAAGAGAGTCTACAAGAGTGCGCAATTAATGCAAACCACTGTCCCACACGTTTCATCACTGTCAAGGATTGTTTAACGCTTAAGTAACCGCTACACAAGCGATGGTTCTCCTTCGTAACCCTCGTCTGGACTTTCAGTTAAGACCTCATTAAGTGGATCGTTTCGTGTGTCTAAAGCTGAGTCAGTCTTATTTGAAGTTAAATGTTCCGATTGTTCCGCTTCCCTCTCGCCATTGTCAGTTTGAGCTCCAACACAGCGTTTACTGACGCCAGTAAGTTTGGTTTTGTTGTAATCCGGATCAGAATTAATAGAATGTAAATTTGCCGGAACGCAGTGCGGCCACTGCACGCTCGAGGTGCAGCACGGCAAGGAGGACGGGGAGGCTTCCATCTTGTACCCTTCAGGAGGAGAAGGCAAGAAGCCTGCAGGTGTTTCCCCCGCCCTAGCCGGATATCCGTCCGCGGTGTATCTCACCCCGGGACAATAATGTTCGTATGCAGGTGGCTGTGCACTTCTAGACAAAAATTCTGCCTCTCTCGAGAACCTGCTTATCGGATTGGCCGCTGATTGCCTCTTGTTGCCCCTATTGTAAGGGAGGGTTCTGTAGAAGTTATCGTTGTGTTGCACAGGTCGCCCGTGCAGTTTGGGGAGGCCATAGTCGACTGGATAGCCCTCGGCGTCCATCAGACAACTGGGGTTCAGGTGCACGTCTGTGTAGAATTCCCGGCTCCCTCGCATGCAGGGTATTTGCACGAAGCTTTGTGGGTTTAGCTGTGCGCTTTCTACACCTTCGGTGTAGTTGTTGTCGCACTCGTCTTCTCCGTCGCCCTCACGACGACGACCCCCGCTTTCGGTGTCGTTGATGAGGTCGGGATTCTGTTCCCACTGATAGCGCCTGAGCGATGTGGGGCTTCTAACGTGATTAGCAGCCGCGATCGGAGACATGGCTCGAAGCAACTCGTCATTGGGGTGAGGGCTGTACATCGCCTCCTGCCGATCCACATCGCTGCTGTTCTCCTTAAGCGCATCAGCGAACTGTTCCACATTTTCGCGCAATACAGAGCATTTAGCTGTATTTTGCTGATACTGCAGAGCAACCTCTTTCGTTTTTTCCCTCTTCTGCTGACGCCTGCGATTTCGCCGGCACTTTACAATCGATACTATAACCATGATTATAACGAAGAAGAGAAGCACGGATGCGCCCACGACAACAGCGAGGAGATACTCAAAAGGAAATGAGACAATGATTACTATCGGCTCCTCTTTTACGATTATTCTGATAGTAAAATTCGATTGCGAAGTTCCGGCGGCGTTCTCTGCGTTGCAAATAAAAGTCCCGTTGTCGTCGGTGTTGGTATTGTAGATAAACAACTCGCTGCGCTTCTCCTCCGACCCTTCCTCGATGTAGTAAGTCAAATGAACGCCCGGAGCCACTAGCGAATCGTTTTGTAGGACGCGACCTTGAAACCACCAGGACACACGTGCTTCGGGTGCGGCGTGGACGTGACATAATAGCGAGACGTTTTTTCCTTCTGCAATTTCCAGATAAAAGGTGGTCGGGGATACATCAGGTAAGCATGCCAGTTCTGGCGTCGGAACGGATCTGATAGAACGTCCAGATAATCGTGGCGGTCCCTTGCACGTAGGCGCCATAGGATTGGGAAGATTAAAATCCAGTAACCACGCGTGCAGGTCTACGATGTGGCAATCGCATTCCCACGGATTGTTTTGTAACTCCACGCCTCGCAGGGATTGGGGTAAAATGCGACTTCCTCGTAAAGTGGACAGTTTATTGCCATCCAGGTGTAGCCACTCAAGGCTGTGGAGGCTCTGGAATGCGCCCTCCTCGACATGGGAAATCTCACAGTCGCTAAGTTCCAGCGTGTTCAAATAGGACAGGTGGTTGAATGCGGCCCTCCGCAAGGTCCTGATAGGATTAGAGCTGAGCGTGAGTTTCATTAATGAGGGGCAGTCTACGAAGGTTTCAGTAGGAACGGATACCAACAAATTACCGGACAAATCTAATTCCACTAGATTGGTTAGTCCCTTAAACGTTCGGTCGTCTATGCTCGATATTTTGCATCGCGACAGATATATCCTTTGCAGATTAATCAAGTCCATCTTGAGGAACTTCTCTTTGGTTAACAACTGCAGGCTATTATCCCAGAATTCGAGGACCTGAGTGCCAGGATCCATCCCCTCGGGGATGGCTAGAAGGTCCCTGTTGTTACACTCCACCGTTTGTTTCCCGTTCTTCCACTTGCACACGCACACCCTCGGGCACGCTCGCGACTTTCGTAATAGTATCACTAAAGCTAAGAACACGTACAGTGTTTTTAGACATGTAGTCATACTGCACACTATTTCATATCACTGGGCTCGGTAGGTCTTCGGCCGCATCCATCCTCCCTTTCTGAATCCGTGCGTTTATCTGTAACAAAAATAACATTATTTTAGACGGAATCGCTTTTACAAATACACTTAAGTATAAATATCGTTTGAAGTGGCAGACACAGTGTTTTATTTATACGTTTCTCAGTGGATTGATCGCGTTTGGCCAGAGGACCGAAGCGCATTTCCAATTCAGAGCTTGTCTGCTTCAATGAATGGCCGCGCAACAAAGAGCGATTGCGTCGGCCCCGTTTTTTACATTTCACATTTGTTTTTGGTTTGCTTTGTGCCTACACAAGACTGCTCCATATATTTAACTTCCGGATTCCCGTGTTTGTACGTACAAGGACATAAACCACCGTGACGTTTTTATCTATGCAAGCAGTCTTGATTTTCAGGTGCTTTATTTAATGTGCCCATTACCATTTTAACATCAGACGTCAACTTATTCAGTAGTTTAGGCGTTCAACAAGTTAAATAGTTCTACAATTTTTTTTCATAACAGATTATCAAGACCACGATTATCATTTCCAACAAAAACATTGTTTATAACCTGCACTTTGAACATTGATATCCGACATGTTACGGCTTTTACAATTCTGGTTTTATTTATTATTAATAATTATTCGAGTATATGCATGTATTAGAAAATTTGCTAGACACCGCATCTAGGGATGTTTCTAAATAATTTAACTAAGGACAGTGTAAGGAAGCATGATTAAATCGACAAGTTGAAAATTATATTCCTTTTTCATAACAGATTATCAAGACCACGATTATCATTTCCAACAAAAACATTGTTTATAACCTGCACTTTGAACATTGATATCCGACATGTTACGGCTTTTACAATTCTGGTTTTATTTATTATTAATAATTATTCGAGTATATGCATGTATTAGAAAATTTGCTAGACACCGCATCTAGGGATGTTTCTAAATAATTTAACTAAGGACAGTGTAAGGAAGCATGATTAAATCGACAAGTTGAAAATTATATTCCTCTCAAGTAATCAAGAGCTGACAGAAGTGTAAAGTCATTGAAAGTTTTCATAAAGTTCCACTGCAACTAAATTCTCGTGTTAAAACAACACCACCTATAAACAAGGCCAACGCCCTTTGACGTTGGGTAAAATTAATGACGGAATGTAAATTGTGAGTACATATCATAGCTACACATTGATTGTAATTATTGATTATAGTTGAACTTTTTGTAATAGAGAAGTTACTTAGTGCCCACGCTAGTGTTTATGTGGGTGTAAGGTGTTTACTATCAGTTTTCACATGTGAACGCAAAAATAACTGTCAGATGGGGCGCGATTTTCCTAGCTTTTTAAAGCAGTTGCCTGTGATTTAATTATACTGCATTGCAATAAAATATCTACGATATTTGTGTAAGTGTTTATAGAGAGACATTTTCAGCAAGTATACAAGTGTTTATTTCCTGTGTGAAAAAGCAAATATACAACCGTTTATATAGTAGATAAATCCTGTAATAATAATTATAGCGGCTTACGTGTTCATGATTACAAGTACAAATCGAACTTTAAAAAAGTCATATACATATCGCCTTCCTCAAAATTAACTGGTGAAGTTCGTTATACATTCATTAAAGCTGTATTTGGTATTTTAGATCATTTTCCTTTAGCGGTAGCACTGCAATTAAGACTAAAGCAATGAGCAATTTTCCACCAAAATAAGAAGATGAGCATCATCTACCCTCATTCTATAGATAACAGCAGGCCATTATTTTATTTATTTGACTCAATGCATTTATTAAAATGTAAAAGGGACAGCTGCTATTAATTACAAGCCAAAACAAATGTTGACATATTTTGACAACTTTAGACTTAAGTTCGATTTTACAATTAAAAGCAGGCTTTTATTGAAAAAAACTCAAATGTATTTTACTATAGTATATATTATCTCAAACTATTTTTATCTAGTATGGCTACGGAATAGTTGCTAATATATTTAACTATAGTATGATTAAAAATTATGTTCATCTAGTACGGCTATGGAACATTTTCTATTTTCTGAATGCAACTATAAGTCACTTAAGAATCAAATGTCAAGTTTGACATTTAAGTATAAATATAGTTACTTTCATAGATTAAGAACTATTCCCTAGCCATACTAGACGAGAATAATTTTTGATCATACTTTACCTTTTACACTGAAGTATCAAACTTGACATTTGATTTTTAAGTGACTTATAGTTGCATTCGTAAATTAGTTTCCATAAAAATTATCAGAAGCTTTGAAGTTTGAAAAACAATTATTATTAAAATAACTTTTAAAATAATTCACGTAAAATCACGTTGAATTCCTTTAATTATGAGCTTATAATAATTGAAAGTTTGAATTAGCAGTAGTAAAATAGCTTTCTCTGCAATCAATCGTAATAAGGTATTATGATTTTGAATTTAAAAGTCAATGTTATTAAACGTGTTTGACATTGTATTATCGATTAAAAATAATAGAATACAATTTATAACGTAAAGCTAGTGCTAAAAGGTGTTCTTGTGCACTGAATTGGAAGTCTATTAGAAATGATAGATTTGTGTCGAGTTACAACGAGCTTTGAAGTAAACTTGAATAACCAGGTGTTTGCTGAGGGAAACTTCAACAGTATAGAGATACTGTGAAGCAATCAGGTACCAAGGAAACAGATGCCAAGGTTAGCGAACATTCTATAAAGCTTTAGAAGAATCATTTTGAAAGCGAGTTTGGTGCGATATTACGTATAAAGAACTCTATTTAATTATAACTAGTATTGTAATTAGAAATTAAGTTTAAATACTTATCCTTCTAAATTATTGGTGATTCGAGTGCTCAACGTGTTTCGGCATTTGTATTTGGGAATTGAACATTTCGGTTAGTAGGTTAATTTTAGTATCATATAATTTTATTTACATTGAAAGGATAAGATCAAGTGATTAAAATTTATTTGACGTTTAGATAATTTATTGTATGTCAGACCAAACTACTATCAAAGTATAACTCATCAAAGGTTAGAAGGAAGTTTGAAAATGTACTTGAATTGATTGTTAATTCATGAATAGAAATCATATTCTACTGCTTAAGTAGCGGTATAATTATAACTGATATATTTAATAGTAACATATCCCCATTCAGATGAGAGAAAGGAGTTTCATTGTTCCCAGCTAGTTAGTCGAGTTACAAAAGCTCTGGAAGCTTGGGGAGATTTGGAAAACACTTTCCGGTCATGTATCGTAAAGTATTTTTTTTTACATTTGAGTCAATACTTTCAAACTTGCGAATTCGCTTTCGAAAACTCAAAAAGATTATAACATTAGTATCTATTATTTGACTTATCCCTACAATAACACAAACTTGTTTCCATAGTAACAAAGGCATCAGGGACCGGCAATAGTAATTTACGTTACAAGTATAGAAAATGGAGCTTTTCAGTACGAGTGAGATGTTTCCGGAAGAGGCCGTTAGGTCGAGTCCGGAATTTCGAGACGAGTATGGAAAAGCCACTTTCATACGAGTTTCGTACAATATTTTTCGTACACTAGCATACAAAACGGAATACTAAATTTATCCTCGTATATAGCAAATAAGTAGAGTAATGTTATTGTGTACGTTACGTTTTATATGTGTTGTAACTAAGGAAACGTACGGCAAAGTGCTACTTTGCCGTACGAATACCGCAAAATACTACTTTGCCGTACGAATACCGCAAAGTGCAACTTTCTGATTAATAAATTGTACGGCAAAGTAGCTCTTTCAGTGCTAGTGTACGAAAAATTACTATTTTCGTATACTAGAATACAAAACCGAATAATAAATGTATCCCCTCATCTGAATTTGCCGTAAAATGTATTCATTAGAAAGGTACACTGCTGTATTTGTACGGCAAAGTAAAATTCGTACGGCAAAGTGGTAAAGTACTACTTTGCCGTACGAATACCGCAAAGTGTAACTTTCTAATTAATAAATTGTACGGAAAAGTAGTTCTTTCAATGCTAGTGCACGAAAAAAGCTTTTACCGGTCCCTGATGCCCATTTTCCAATCTTGACCGGCAAAACGTTACTGTCTGGTGAAAAAATTCTCCAGAAACTGCATATACTCTGGTCGGTGTAAAAAAAATTACTTACATTGGGTTATTCTGTAGCTGTAGATGCTTTGTAGCTCATATATTTAGAAAGAAAAAAATGTCAAGCTAGCAGGGAACACTTTGAATCCTTTTATTATCTAAGCCTTATTCAATTTTGGATTAAAGATTGCAAGATCTAAAAGTACCGCTGGCTGTTGCATTCATATAATGAGGTAGTAAATATTTGTTTAAACATGTTACATTCATTGAATTACTTCAACATTTGAAGAGCAATTTTTAATTGTTCATAACAAACAAAATTTGTTATAGTAGATGGGGAACACTTTGAATCCTTTTATTATCCAAGCCTTATTCAATTTTGGATTAAAGATTCAAAGATCTAAAAGTACCGCTGGCTGTTGCATTCATATAATGAGGTAGTAAATATTTGTTTCAACATGTTACATTCATTAAATTACTTCAACATTGTGAAGAGCAATTTTTAATTGTTCATAAGAAACAAAATTTGTTATAGAAGACGGTTAAAATTTCTTAGAGGAGAGGGCTATTTAGTTCATTGTATTGGGTGCAAATATCATAGCAAGTAGACAATAGCGAAACCTATATATATTCTAGAATCAATATGATGATTGAGAATTATTATGGTAAAATTAGTAATAATAATCGATTGAGCGACGATATAAGACTCGAAAACTAAGTATGCTAACAAACAAATTTTCCAACTTTAAAATTTGATATTTATTAAGTAGATTAAAAAATTAGTTTTCTAATTTTGGGATTGATCTGTGTACAATGAAACTCAAAATTAGTCAAAATTAACGTTCTTTTCGTCCAAACATTAATTTTTCATAACAAAAACAGTGAATCAGGTACGACACGGTTGGTAACCCTGTTTTATTTTTATAATGAAATGGTTCAGTTGTCTGTCATAATTACAATGGCACAATTCTTCAGTGATATGCCACACATTCTATTAATATTAAGAATGGCAAAATAAGGTTTATTAATCTGAATTAGTTGCTTAAAGTCTGTCTTTTTTCAACATATATTTTACAATGCACTAACGTAACTTTAAAAAATTTCACTAACGTCACTTTTGACAGCTGTTTGAACACTGCAATAGTTATTACAAGGCTTTGTAAAATATACTTTTAAAATGCCAAGGAAGCCAACAAAAGAAACTAAGCAAGCGATTCATTGTTTTTTTTCGTAAGTTAAATGAAAAACATCAAAACCTGGTTCATAACTGAATATCTATCTACGCTCTTACAAAAGTGTGTAATCAAAGTCTGCTCCGAGTCATGTTGAAAAAATATGTAAAAGTCTTTACCCAGAACTTTGCTTGTCAACATTGTGGCACTAAATAATTTTAAAAATCAAATTAAGTTACGAGTACAGATATCTTCACGTTTCTAATAAATTAAATACATTTTCAAATAAAAAAAAGTACCCCCCCTGGGGTTTGAACCCGCCGCATCTGCAGCTCTGCAGAATGCTCGAGCCTAACCGAATCTCCGCAGAGGATATAAGTACGGCGAAATTCCATCTGCGCTACCGCGTCTCTTCGGGAAAATTTCCGGCGCACGCGTCTCTTGAAGAGCACGGTGCAATGGTTGAATTTTTTTTTCTTTTGTGACATTATCTTTTATTGGTTGAGTCTTATTTTCGGCAAATATAAAGCCTGGCCTATGTGAAAGTTATTACTTTCTTTTATTTCAAAATTAACTCAAAAATAAACAGAATTTTATTTTTTTAAGGTGCTCATCCTGTATAATATTTGTATGAAATCATACCAGTTTCATGCGAGGTAGATATATAATATGTATACAAAATATCGTCTTCCCCCGAGAAATAGTTTTTGAGCTATACTGCCAACAGACAGACAGACAGACAGACAGACAGACAGACAGACAGACAGACAGACAGACGGACAGACAGACAGACAGACAGACTGACGGAACTGAGAAAACCTCTTTTTCGTCATCTAGGGACCTTGAAACGTGAAGATCTGAAAAAATCTCGAAAGGTGATTTTTTTGTGATTACAATACTTCCTTCGTCTTTCAGACGAGGGAAGTAAAAAGATGGGCTACCAACATTTATGTTAAGAACGCTTGTTAAATCAGAAGCAAATGTTCACTATTTTTCGCCCACTGCATTTCCAGCATTTATCTCTGGAATTCAACCTGAACGTTCCCCCAGGTACCACATTAATTCATGAGCAATTGCACTAAAACTTACGTCGAAAAGTGCTACTATATTAAGCGAAAAGTAGACAAAACGTGAAGGCTTAAGCTTTACTGCAAGTGGGGAGATACATCAGTGCTTTAAATAATGGCTCCGTTCATTACTGCGGATTAAGATATTGCGGGGAATTTACGATATGGATTTGCTTCATAGTGCATATTTTAGGGTAATCCTGCATTTCTGGATCGCATTCTTGACAGCGCGAATTCGATGTATCGAACAAAGGTCAGACTTAATTTGAAAAACCATGCGGCTTTAGTCGCCAGTTTCACTCTTCGTTTTACACAATTTAAACCTGCCATGTTCGCTGTTGAAACGAATTTATAGTCGTATTTAACTTCCAATTTTATTCGCAGTGAGATGCCTTTATTATACTGGCAAACAAAGTGTTTTATAGTAAACATTTAAAATATCTACAATAGATTTTATGTACAGACACTTAATATTTATTATAAATAAGTATCACGTGTTAATTTATAATTATCTGCACCGTAAGGTAAATGAGGATGGATTAAGTAAATAAATTACCGTTATTCGAATTTTTGGTATTATGATTATAATTACTTTGATTACTAGATGTAAAATTAAGAAAAACGAATGTATCACCTGCTGTCTTCAGAAGCAGACTTTCTTCAAAACCATTGACGGTAGTGCTACTACGTTTTTTATTACAATATATATTTCTTTAGCATCGAGCACATATGCAACAACAACAGCAACAATCACCGCTAGCTAACCACTTTTAAGTTGAATAAGTTGAATTATCCAACATTATCACTAATAATGTACGCCAAACAAACAAGTAAACTGCTGACACACAAGTTAACTTAAAATCTTAATAAAGAATAGTACTATATAGCAACATTGGGAATACTTTGCGATAATAATAATACCATGCCGTAAGTCTTTTTTTCTTGTCCTACATTAATTCTAATATTTAAAAAAATACATTTCTTCTACCCAATTGCTTTTTATATGAATAGGAAGCGAGAGAATGTTGTCTTACAAAATCCTATAATCGTTCCGTGATTGGAAATTTATTTTTCGGGTGTTTTATAAAAACATCCAAGTTTTAAATGTAAAAAAATGCCCTTAGGGATCTAAGAAACTGTAGCAGATAGAGGGACGGTTGATTGATAAATTGAAAACAACTAAATTCCTTCATTTTCATTTATTGCCTTGCAAATCAGTTAAATGAGTGTTGTTATTCACCTTATAAACAAAGTGAACAGGGAATAGGGGAATAGAAAATTTTATAGCTAACAAGAAAATTTTAATTCGATATTTAACTTGTTCTTTTACAAATATGGTATAAAGTTGTAGTTTCTAAATAGAAACATTAGTTGGCCATGGCAATCTTCAATGAGTTTATAAGTTTGTTATAGTAATTTATAGAGGTAATGAAATATTAAGGCTATTTACTGTGGGATATTATAAGCTAAGCAACCTATGACAAACAATTGAAGTATTTTTTTTATTAAAAATTAGAAACAGGTGGCTCTAGGAGTATTTAGTAGTTCCAAATTTTATTCAAGAGTTACATATTCATGACACCATCCTTGGAATTAATGTTATAATATTTTTACAGGAGGCTAGTTTAACTGTGATTAATTCCTTCATATCTATAATAATGCGTAATCACCATGGTTTCTGTCAGTTCAATAATGACAAAAATCCAAACGTCAAAACCGCTGTTAAAAATGTGTAAAAATTTAATCGCTTGTGAATAATCTTAACATAATTATTAAAGGTGCTTCACCAACTGAATTTTGTCTATTGTCTAGGAAATAATCATGCCGAACATCCTCCGTGCATGTAAACTAGCTTGAATAGATTTTGACGATTTTCTGTCAGAATGTTTTGCTCTGAAGAAATATATCTCGTACATTTTCCGCCAGAAAATCTCTCGTGCTGCGAACTCGAGATCCTTGTGGAGCGGCAAATTTACTTGACAAAAGTAATTTTCAGAAGGTCGAAAATGCATAAAAGACTTTACGCCGTAGCCAAACATATGTTGTGAAAACTGCGAGCATTACTAGGTGTGCGGAAAACATTTTCTTTGAAAATAAGCGCATTCAAGTAAGACATATTGCGAACCACATCGGCATTCAATATTGCACTAAACTAATGTACCTACACTTCAGACGTTGTAATCTCTATACATTTGAAATGTAACAGGTTGCTTGACCAAAACTAAAAATTATCGTGGGTTAAAAAGTAAGGCCAGTGTGAATGAATATTCCCCATCGATATAATTAGATACTTTCAGTCAAAAGTGATCAACCAGGGCCGTAGCTACAGGCTTGGGGGCCCTGGGCAACAAATAATTATGGGCCACCCCACGTTATCTTCCCGTTTACCTGTACACCACTTTCATTTAGTAAGCCTTTTTTAATAGGGTTGCTATTTGCTGTTTTTTTCTGTTAAGATAGATGGGCATTTAAAACAAACAAAACACATATTTACTTGTCACATTGATTTTAATATAAAACTGTAGAAGCTTGCTAACCAGTTGGCTAAGGCGTTAGCTTTATACTGCAGCTGTTCCGGTTATTATTATTAATTTAGTGGTAGTCGTCATGGTGTAAAGAATACAAAGTGAAACGTTCCCGGAGATGCGCAATCGTTCAGAAAGTAGAGGGGAGATGTCAACTAATCCCCAATGCGCCTACTCAGGAAATCCATCATGGCCGCGATTATGGTGTAACCATGGCCGCGATTGTATATTGTTGCTGGCACTGTCAGTCGATGTCAAATTGGAGGTTAGCAGGTTAGGTTTTTCGTCAGTCTGGCACAAACGCAAAACCAAACCTCTAATTTGACATAGACGGCGCCTTCAACAATATACTTTAATACCACCATTCGTGCCCTTTGTGGGCGCATTTCTTATTGGTTGAATTTGAGGCTCCGCCCACAATGCATCCATTCTGCGGAACGGTACACCTTGTATTCTATGCACCATGGTAGTCGTTATATCACGCAGAAGACGCCTATCGCGATGTAAAAACTTCTGCACCAGGCGGAGTACCACCCGTTATACGACAGGCAAGCATGCATATAAAACTTACAAAGTTACAATATCCTAAGTCTACATAGGTTCAGTCACAGGAACTGTCAAGTACATAATACATGATGTACACATATTAGGATAAAGTTGGCGAAAGTGAGCTGTGATCAATTATTAACAGATCTGCAAATTTGCTTGATTTTCTCAAGTTTGGCAGTTTGGTTTAATACTTTTTTAAGACAATTTCGTAAAAAATATTTCTTCGTTTTCGGGGGCCCCCTATACTCGGGGGCCCCGGGGCCTTGCCCCGGCTGCCCCGGTTGTAGCTACGGCCCTGTGATCAACGCACGTTGGTACGTACCCAACTCAGTGATAACGGGCGACCTTGAAATAAATCCTATCAGTGAGTTAATTAAAAAAGTGGTGTTATCTATCGTGGCGAAACTTACTGCACACCAAAAAGAATTATGTAGTGATATACTAAATTACAATTGTGAGATGCGGTGCCCCAAGAAGTTTTAACCGAATAGATTTGGATAGAGAATTTATAACTGCAAAGGCGCGTGTATAACAATGATATAAATATAGTTTAAGTTAAGCTAGTCAGTGGGTATTAAAGCCTGGTTTTTCTAGGATTCCAGTTACTCCACATATAAAGCAAAATTTCTATAGTAAACAATATCCCATAAGACATATTAATAGTCATACATGGTACTGAATGGCATAAAGTATTTTTATATAAACTGTTAATACATAAAATTTTCGTAAGAGACCTTTTATACAACGCACAAAATAGTGGACCTTTGTGTACGCAATTCTGTTCCTGCGGTTCGTCTTCCTTTTACTTCCTTCGTCTAAAAGACGGAGGAAGTATTGCTATTGCGAAGAAATCACCTTCCGCGATTTCCTCAGATCTTCACGTTTCACGGTTCCTAGATGACGAAAAATAGGTTTTATTAATTTCGTCTGTCTGCCTGCGTATCTGTTGGTCTGGCTGTTGCAGGTATAACTCAAAAGCTATTTGTTGGAGAACGACAATGTTTTTCCTGTGGAATGTATGTTTTTCTGGCGTAAATCCGAGAAAGTTTCGCTAAAAGCACCTTAAAAAATTAAATTCTGCCTATTTTAGATTTAACTCCAGAATTATTACTTAAAGAGACGTAACATTTCTTTCACAGCTCAGGTTTTTACCCTTAACGAAAAAGGGCAAATTTTGGACACAAAATATACAGGGTGAGCACCTTGAAAAATAAAATTTTGTTTATTTTGCTTGAACTGAGAAGTAAATAAAAGTCGCAATTTTTACATAGCTCAAACTTTAACTTTGACGAAAATGGGACCTAACGACCTAACAGATACAGGATAAATGTAAGGGACAAAAAGAGGCAACGAATAAGTGCGAATCGTGTAATGGAGATCCAAACGGTTCCGCGTCGGTTGAAAGTTGAAATGGCAGGCGCTGAGCTTTTGACTTCCAGCGCGGGTAATTTGCATTATTGTGTATAATGCGAGCGCTTAAAAGTTTCGCTTCCTTGGGATGGTGTCCATATATCCCGGTATAACTTTATTTCGCAGCCTAGGTATGTGAATAACTATGTCCAACGAGCTTTTTTAGGATATCCCTACTACAGGGTCCGGCAACATAACTTCCTTTTTTGAAATGCGCACCATTCAGCCTGTAGGGGTCGTAGCGGGGCGGGAGTGGTCTCATTCGACAGGCGTGGTTCTAAGTTTTGTTTCCTTCCATGTCGGTCGCCATCATACTTTGGAACAGTGAGGAACGTGTGTTTGCCGTCGAGTCCTACTTTTCGAACGGATGTTCTGTGATCGCAAACAGAACATGCGCTACTGGGCTCATACCAATCTCCGAAAATTGCATCAAAGGCATTTGCATTCACCTAAAGTCACAGTGTGGTGTGCAATTTCCTCAGCTGGGATTGTTGGTCCCTGGTTTTTTAAAGAAAATGAGGTCACAGTAACAGTGAATTCAGACCGATATGTGAACATGTTGGAGGTTTTTTTTTCCACGATTTGATGAATTGGACTTAGAGCACATTTAGTTCCAACAGGACGGAGCAACGCCTCACACTTCAAGGGCATCGGTGGATGTTTTGAGAGAACACTTCCCTGAGCGCCTCATCTCAATAAGGGGCGATTAGGTGTGGCAGGCCTGCTCTCCCGATTTGATCCCTTGCGATCCTTTTGTGCGGTTTTTTTTAAATCCCGCGTTCATGCCAACCGTCCAAAGACCCTACAAGACCTGAAGGCCAACATCCCGGCAGAAATTGCCAAAATACCTGCTGATATGCTGGTAAGGGTCATGACAAACGCCAGAAATCGGCTTATTCAGTGTATGAGCAATGGCGGGCGTCACCCACCTGATATGATTTTCAAAACTGTATAAAACATAACTTTAGATATGTACCTACATTATAAAAAAATAATAACAAATTCTGATTCATAAAATGGGTTTTATTGCGTTTTGAAAAAAGGAAGTTATGCTGCCGGACCCTGTATAAAAGGGTTCTGTCCAATTCAAGCCTCTAAAACATAGTATCGTAGTCTTTATAATAAACAATAATAAAATCATCCCAATGGTAATAGGGTACCATCGGTGTACTAGTAGGATTTCAAGAAGAATTGATTTTTCAGGAACTAGAAAAATTAGGTATGCATGTGGTCTTAATTTTACATTTAAAAATGTCTTTATATTTTAACTCGTATACGAATTTTAAATGTAAGTAAAACTAATAAAATGCTTATTCAGACAGAAGAATTAAATTCTGTTCTGTACTATCAGCGAATTAATTTACACAAGAGGTACAATAATGTCTGACAAATGAAAAAGCACCAAAGTACACGAAAAGTCCAAAGTTGCTTGGTGTATCGTTGCAACATATGGTACTAGCTTGCATAACCGGCAAGGTCTCTAAGTTTAGTATACGAAATGTGCGATGCTGCAAGAAGATTAATGTATTACGTGAATATACGTTAGTTATAAACGAGTTAAGTTTATTATCATACAATTTGTTTTAATGGGCCGAAAAACTAACTATTACGCTAATCTTGCTTTGGGAGCGTTAGATATTACTATCGCCTCCTCCCGTGTTGTGAAATAAAGGTGAAATATTTAGCTACCGTTTATGTTTTAAATGTTGTATTAATTTAAAGAGTGAGCAGGTTACCCAGTTCATTGTGAATGAAACTCAAGTTGATATAACTGTTCTACATTGAGCAGCTGGTAGGTATTAAACTAATAAATTCCTTACAGTCGTCTTATTTTGCAAACCATCCAGTTGAATTACAAATTTATGTAATCATCTTTCATACTATGGAGATAACAAACAAAACGGTAACCGATTTCTACCATCTGCTAGGAAGGATATGTTCTTGCCGATTGGGATTCCGACTTCTTCAACACAAGAGTTCGATGAGGTCAGGTCGGAAGTATAATTTTATTCCAACTTTTGAGTACTCGGGGGTGCAGCCACTAGCCGTGCAGCCACTACTGCAAGCGCTAACTTGCGGATGGCCTTTATTATGGGGGTTACTTATTGTAATTTTTAAATTCATTACAATTTTGAGACTATCAAACAACCAGCAGTTGCTAAGTTTGCTTGCTTGCCAATTTATATCTAGAGATAAACAGCAATCAGTCATATACCAATTTTATCTGATTTGCGTACTTTTCGTATTTATACTGTATTCTCTACAGGGCTTGCTTTATATGCGATAACGGTATCATATTTAATAGCGTTAGTTTGGTGATGCCTCGTTGTGCAATTAATAACTAGTTGGAAGTAAATTATTTATTTGTGATTGCATTCAATTATACTGAATATGTACTTTTTCAAATGTATTATTGTATGTTCGCGAACTCTATATTTACGATTAGTTACTTACTTTGAAAATAGCATTATTGTTAGTATTATTGTGATACTTTCCCTTATTCGAACCTGTCGATACTTAATTTTGTATTCTGAAGATTTTGATCTTGAAGGAGACCGTCGACAGTTACTTTGTTTAAGTTGTTGATTACATTTTACCAGCTATTTTGGAATCAGTAGCATATGCTTCTGATAGCCAGTATTGTGCAGAAGACAATATCGTTTTATCTAGATAAGATAACAGATGAAACCCAAGTATTTATCTACACTCTACATTCAACAAATACTCGCAATACATTTTGACAGACTTGTGAATTTCCGGGAGGAATTCAATCGCTTTCAAATCTCGGTTGCGAGATTGCCAGTTAAATGTGGCATTCTTATTAACATATTTTTCCATTGTAAATAAAAAACACAACTCTTGTTTCCTAGCCTTGACCACTGATAGTTTAATTGGTAAACCATATATTTTAAGTGATATATTTCAATATTGGAAAATAACAAACTGTCAAACAATAAATGAGAATAAACAAAAGATATGTATTTGGTCAGTACGAGAAGAGATGACCAAAAGATGAAGCACATCAAGTGGGTTTATAAACTAATCCACACAGCATCATCCAACAAAAACTCGAGAGAAGGAATCCCAATGCGAGAGGACGTGGACCAAATAGTGAAATAGTAAAAAAAATTAAAATGGAGTAAGCTGTTCTAAGTGCTATACGTCTAAATGGGAAGTAAAATTTAAAGTCCTACATCTGCAGTGTAGCACTATACGGGTGTGAAACGAGTACAATATCTCTAGGTGAAAAAGAAAGGTTAGCTTTTGAGCAGTAGTCTTACAGAAGGATGGTGGAAGTAACCTGGTTAGACAGAATACGATACAAGAACATACTGGGGAATGTGGGAAATAAGAAAATTGTGGAGGCAAATCACAAAAATTAAAAACAGCTTGACAGAGCATACATTATAGATATATTAAAAACCACTAGTCAAGATCTATTGAAGGAAGAAATGCCTATGACGACAAAGACTATATATCACCAATATAATGGATGATATGAAATTGAATTGTTGCCAATCGAGGTATTTTGAAATTACTTCCTTATTCATTATTTAATTTGACTTAACGACCTAACTAAATAAGATGGCTATAACTCAGGAAGAAAAATATATGGATCTGAACCATTCTACTTGCTTTAGGGTGTACTACGGGTATACGACTGCTCATAGGTAGCCCGCCATTTTTGTCACATCCTGTATATAGGCGTATCATTCCTTGTGGAATATAGCCGCTTCATTAGGAAGCTTTAAATCCTGCTACGTAGGTGGATTAGTCCTCCTTTTTAATTGTCCATATCATCTTCTACTTATAATTTAATGTGTGATTTTGTTGCTTTTGCAATATTCCTCCATCTCTTCTGTTTTCTACTTTTTTCTCCTGTTCTGAATCACTCATAAGTCTTTTCTCACCTGCTCTCAGTCTTCGTCTTCCTCGTGTTCTGCTTTCGTTGGGTTTCCATTCCAAGACTAGGTTTGGTTTTAATCATTCTTCATTACATAACAAACTGATATTGTACGTTGTGCTTTAATAAATTGCACTGCGTTTTCGCCTTTTCATTTTTATTGGAGCAATAAGGCTCTTAATATAAATGTAGGGCAGTTGGATAACTTACGTTTCGTAGACAATTTAGCCATATTTACCTAATCACGAGAAGAACGAATTGATATAATTGCATGTAGAAAGGGTGTCAAGGGAAACAGGGCTCGAGCTAATTCTGGTTAAGACGAAATATATGACAGATCCGCTAGACACTAGACGACGACACCAACATATTTATTTATTTATTTATTTAATTTGCACTCAGCCAACAGCCGTTAGGCCAATTATAGGCGTCGCTGTGCAGTTATGAGGACTTCCAACCCCACTAACGACTGTCATGATGTTGTATGACCGCCGGGACCAACTTTTTTCCGTGATAGCCGTACCACGAGGCGCCGAGAGATGCAGCCGTAGAACTTCCTTCACTCATAAATGAAAATAAAAGCTATGTAAGGTAGAAGAACGTAACATAATGACTTTTAAGTGAAAAACGTCAAAAGTAATCAACCATCTCATATTTTGTATATTTTATACTTTTCTAGGTTGCGGAAAAAATAGTATGTATCATTCGGATTAAAAGTGACTGTGTGACTTGCAATTTTTGCGTTTGCTCGGTTACGCTGCGCTTTTGCAAATGCAAACATAATTACTCATCAAACAAAATGCCACTTTTAATCCGAATAAAACAATATACTATTTTGCAAGAGCTATTTATTTCATGCTCACTAAATTAGTTATGTGAGATGGGTTTTCAACGAAGTATCAATACAGTGAGCTACATCAAAGACATGTTTTATTCCTTATCATATTAGAAACAAAAAGGGGTCTTAGCATAGGTGCCGTTGAACCGACCTAAAACGATTAATAGAAATAAAAATATGTAAAAGGCTTTACCCAGACCCCTCGTCAACGTTGTGTCACTAAATAATTTTAAAAATCAAATTAAGTTAGGAGTACAAATATCTTCACGTTTCTAATAAATTAAATACACTTTCAAATAAAAAAAAATGTATCCCGGTGGGGTTTGAACGCGCCGCATCTGCAGCTCTCCAGAATGCTCGATCCTAACCGAATCTCCGCAGAGGATATAAGTACGGCGAAATTCCATCTGCGCTACCGCGTCTCCCCGGGAAAAGTCCGGCGCGCGCGTCTCTTGAAGAGCACGGTGTTATCGTTGAAACATTTTTACTCTTTTGTGACATTATCCTTTATCGGTTGAGTCTTATTGTCGGAAAATGTAAAGCGTGACTTATGTGAACGTTATTACTTTCTTTTATTTCAGAATTAACACAAAAATAAACAGAATTTTATTTTTAAACTGCCCACCCTGTATATATTTGTATGAAATTGTACCAGTTTCATGCGAGGTAGATATGTAATATGTAACCAAAATATCGTCTTCCTCCGACAAATCGTTTTTGAGCTATACTGCCAACAGACAGACAGACAGACGGAAGATAGAGAGACAGACAGACAGACAGACTGACAGAATTGAGAAAACCTTTTTTTCGATATCTAGGGACCTTCAAATGTGAAGATCTGTGAAGATTTTTTCGTGATTACAATACTTCCTTCGTCTTCTAGACGAAGGAAGCAAAAATTTATATAAGTGTAATTTCTGGCCACCATCTTGAAATTATAAATGCGCAGAGACTCCCGGACAAAGTTTCACCAATAACATCTGGTTCATCAATCCCCAGAAATTATACTCTTCCTTCGTACAAAGTCCCACGAATTACATATATGATCCTCAACTAACAGCTCCTTTTATACTTTTGTTGTTGACTGTTCCACTGCTTAGTAGTCAAGGAATACCGCTTTTCCTACTAGTTATACAATGTGAATATATTATTCTCATTTAGTAACATTATGTCGGAACTTTGCTACGTTTTTAGGCAGCTCCAAATTTTAACCAATCAGTTTGATTAACGGGTGTGGCCAACTTTAGTTAGAAAATTATACATGATTTGGGATTATTGTTTAAATTAAGTTATTTAATTTAGTTATGAAGAAATATTTTAATAAAATGTATTGAATTGGTAGGTGATTTTTGATTTAAACTTTTCTTATACAGATTGTCCGAAATCCGTTTTGAACATAGGAAATTAATGAGTGCGACAAGAAAGTCATAAACAAAATGAGTAGCAGGACAAAGATAGAACGTAATCATGGCTAGCTAAATTTTTAAACTAAAATTAAGTCAATGAAACAAAAATACTGTTGTCAAATATTTTATCTGTCATCAAGAGTATAAAGTGAGGTTTAAATAATTAAAATAATTATGTGAATAGTTAGCAATAGTATATTTAAACCTCACTTTATACTCTTAACAACAGCTAAAATATTTGTCTTTGTTTCATTGACTTAATTTTAGTTGAAAAATTTAGTTAGCCATGATCACGTTCTGTCTTTGTCCTGCTACTCATTTTGTTTATGTTTTCCTTGTCGCACTCATTAATTTCCTATGTTCAAAACGAATTTCGGACAACCTGTATATTCAAAAACAAGCAATAACGCATTAAAGAATTTAAAGCTTACTCATTGCTTTCACACCGAATCTGTATAACGGCGGCATTTTCATCTGTAGCGCAACGCAAAAAATGACCTTTGAATCGTTAATCAAAACAAACAAAGCAGCGAGTGTTCAAAGTTTCCGTTTTCACGCAACTAACCGCCCACACCAACATAATACCACGTTGACGTATCCTGCGACCTGTAAAAATCTAGGTATCTTTACGATCAAGGGAGACTTAGATCTGACTGGATGAACTACAGAAACTTCTTTGTTAGCCCCTCACTATCACGAGATTCGTCTCCTTGTCAACCATTTGTAAAACAGGCCTCACCGCTTTGCAGTGTAATTCTTGTGGATACCTTCTAATAAACTTTTTTGGGTAATTTCAGCAGTTGCAGGAAAAAAATTTACAAATTTAATAAACAATATATATTCGGCTTTCATTGTAAGCTTTTTTCAGTGTTTAAGTTTTGAGTTTTACATTTGTTTAACATATTGAAATTTTAAATTTTAATCTAAAATAAACATTTTGGTTAGGTTTGAGATAATACATATTGGGAAGGTTTAGTTATCTACCAATTAGGAAATACTTCTAATTAATTTTTTGATTTTTGTAGATAGTTTAATGCTTAACTATTGCATCTTAGAAATTACAATATATCTGATATTAAATTATTTTATTAGGTATGTGAGCGTTCATATTTTGAGGTTAACTTACTGTTTAAGAAAACAAATTATTTTGTTTCATGTCCGAAAGTGTTCGATGGTGGTGGAATTTACACACCAGTTCATCTTCGTTAGAATAACATCTAGTTGAAGTTGCTTGACGTCCTTATCTACTCAAAGTTAATTATTTTATCTTTATGCACATGTAATTAAAAATCGAAAACTGCAATAAGTATGACCCGTGGCAGAAGCAGAAAGCTTTATAGATTCTCATTATTTCAAATTTTTTTCTTTCTAAGAATACAGTGCGCCTCCGACCCAAGACCAATGTTCATATTTAATTTAGGAATTAAAAATTTTGTATTTGAAATTTATTTTAAACCATCTCTGATTTATGTTAATATATAGTTTATTATTTTAATATTTTATGTTATAGATTTAGACTAATTGAATTGCAGTTTCTTTATATTTATATAATTTTGAAATATTGGTAAATTTAGAAAATATTTTATTTTTTTATTTATATTTTATATTGTTTTAAATTAAGTTATGGTAAATTACATTTAAATTATCTATGTCTGTTTTACAGTTTATTGAATTAGGGCTTTTTTAATGTGAATCATTTCATAAATTTCTTTTTTAATTATTTTCTTTTTGTAGTATTATAGGTGTATTAAAATTGAAGTTATGGAATTTTTCTACTGCATGATCAGAGAAAACCGTGTTAGGTTTATTTGGAGTTGTTATTTTTATTTTGATAGAGTTCTTATGTTGATCTATGCTTTTTCCCAAATTTTGTTTCGTTTGGCCTATGTACAGTGCATGGCAATCGTTACAGTTTAGCTGATTTATTGTATTAGTTTCATTTTCTGTTCGTATTTAATTTTTTAGTTTTGTAACGAAGTTTATGCCAATTGTATTATGATTTTTATATGCTATTTGAAAATCATGTTTTTTATTATTTTTTTTATTAATTTTGATAATTTAGGAATATAAGGTTAAGTTATTATGTTTTGTTCATTGTTTTTTTGAGTATTGTTAAATTCTTTTCCAAAAAAATTTGGTTGTAAATTAAAAGAATAATTTTTCTGTTTATACTATAATGTCAAGTTTTGACATTTAATTGTAAACTTAGTGTGTCAATACTTGTGCAGTTAAAAACTAACTCCAAGTGCAAAAACCAGTCCTTCTCAAGACTACGCCTGATGACGGAAGCAGAATTAGCTTCCGAAACGTCTCGATTTAATAATATAAACTGTGGAAATAGGCCGACTAATTCATACACAATGAGACCACAGTTACAAAATACTTTCAGATCAAATATAATGTTTGTCTTCTTTTTGTTATATTTTTATTTATGAAGTGTAATGGATAATTATTTGTTGTAGTATTTGTTTAAATTAGTTTTAAATTATTTTTGTGAAACTTTTTTTATGATAGTAAAACTGCGCTGTCTGTTAAGCTATTTACTATGCTCTTTTTATATGTTATTGTTGTAAGAGAATTGAAATGTAAGTACCGGTCTGTTTTTATTTATTTTCTGTGCCAATTTGTTTCCATATTTCCATCTTGTTTTCTTATTAGTGACAAATGTAAGAAGTTTATTGAATTATTATTGTTATCTATACTTGATTTTTCTGCACCTATTATTAATTATATCGTCTAAGAAACCTTTGATAACATTATATTTCTTTATTATTTCTAAGTATTTTTT
This sequence comes from Agriotes lineatus, assembly GCA_940337035.1. NCBI lineage: Eukaryota > Metazoa > Arthropoda > Insecta > Coleoptera > Elateridae > Agriotes > Agriotes lineatus. The sequence continues at coordinate 96,376,301 of OW679197.1, forward strand.
TGTTCTATGTTTTGCATTACTAAATCTGCGATTGTACTAGAAAGCGGTTTGCCCATTGCTACTCCAAATGTTTGTTTGTAAATTTGGTTATTATATTGAAAATAATTAGAATTAAGGATATTTTCTACTGCTTTTAAAAATTCATTTTTAGGAATGTTTGTTAATTTTTTAATTTTCTTCCAATATGTTGATATAGTTTCGATAGCTAAATTTGTTGGTACATTTGTATATAAGCATACTACGTCTAACGACAAAAGGATGTGATTTTGTGGTAATGTAGTTTGGTCAATGTTATCTTTAAATGTCCATGAGTCTTTCATACAAAATTTATTTTTTGTGTTATTTGTACTAATATATTAGATAAATACTAGCAACCCAGTGAGACAAATGTCTCGTTTAAAAAAACAAAAAAGACCGTATTAAATAAAAACTGTACCCAGACCTGGAAGATGTCAAAGTTGTACGCCGCATCTGAACATTCTGGAAGCTGTCAAAGTGGTTGCCTAACCGATCGAGGTTTTAAGGCGCAGAGGGTCGCAGCTCCGTTTGGCTGCTGAAACATCACGTGATTTCTCGAAAACCGGAAGTGTCACGTGACTGAAATTCGGTTCCTGACCTGACATGACCATTCCAAACATATAACTTTCATACCTTTTTTCTCTATCTCTTACGGTTTGGCTGCTGAAACAGCGTCCCGGACAGACAAGTCTATTGGATAAAGGATTTTGATAATTTATAAAAAGGACTCATGTATGAAGCAACAATTGGTCTGAGAGGCATGTTTTGTTTATGTAATTTTGGTAGTCTATAAATTTTTGCAGTAAGTCCATTGTGACAAATTAAATTTTTGTAAGTTCTATCATCTATACATTTGTATTTAAGCCAATTTTGTAACATTTTGTTATTTTAGTTTTGTATTGAATTAGTTGGATCTTTTATTTCTAGGTTGTAAGTTTCTTGTAATCTGTTTTGTTGAGAATCACTGTCTTTTGTATTTTATCTGCATTTATAATGAATACATCTTTATTCTTATTTAAAAACTTTTTAGTTTGCCGAAATTTTAATAATAAATTGTTATTGGATTTTTGTTCTGAGATGTTTAATAAATTATTTTTATTTTTGCAATTTGTTAAAATATTACATATTGAGGATCTTATTGTATTTTGGTTATTTTCCTCAAGATTAGTTATTTTTTGTTCTATATTTGCTATTATATTTTCAATTTGAATGTTGTCTTTAGGGTTATAATAGTTGAAGTTCGGTTCCATTTCTAAAACGTTCTGTACTTCTTTTGGTAATCCTATGTTACTGAGGTTAATTATTAAGTTATTATTATTTTTTATTATTTCCTTACATGTGAATAAAAATAACTTTAATGCGCAATACTTAATTAGGTAAATTCGTTAAAAATGTTATAGTAATTTGTTGTGGTAAACTCATTTTTTCTATAAATTTTTTGCGATTGTTAACTTTTTGTTTTAAATGGCTTAATTTACTATAAGAATCATTTATTAAAAGCGAAATTGTGTATCTAATAACTTTTTGGTGTGTATTTTTATACTTTTGTGCATTATAAGTATTTTCAAATTGAATGTTGGTTATTTTTTTTTGAATAAATTTAGGAGTTAAATTTTTTGATTTACATGCTTAAAAAAATTGATACGCTCACTCACATTTACAATTGATATATTGTTTTTTCTTAATACTTGAAAAACCTCCTTGTGTTTCTGTGGTTAATTGACATCTTACTATGCTATTGCTGAAAAATGAAGATTGTTTTTAGAACAATATGAAAAACTCTTCTGTGATTTGAATCAATTACACCATTTGATTCTTGTTAGTATAGTAATTTTGGTTTACGACTGGATTATTTACAAATAAACTTTTGTTGGGTAATTTCAGCAGTCATTCACGTTGCAGGAAAAAAAATCAAAAATTTCGTAAACAATATATATTCGGCTTTCATTGTAAGCCTTCTTCAGTGTTTAAGTTTTACATTTGTTTAACATATTGAAATTTTAAATTTTAATCTGAAATAAACATTTTGGTTAGATTTGCGAGAATTAATATTGTGAAGGTTTAGTATATCTTACCAATTAGGAAATACTTTTCATACATTTTTTTATTTGTGTAGATGGTTGAATGCTTAACTATTGCATCTTAGAAATTACAATATATTTGAAATTAAATTATTTTATTAGGTTTGTGAGCATTCATATTTTGAGGTTAAGGCTTACAATGAAAGCCGTTATGAAATCTATGATTTTTTTTCCTGGAACGTGAATGACTGCTGAAATTATCCAACAACATATGTTTATTTGTAAATAATCCAGTCGTAAACCAAAATTACTATAATACTTTCTCATTTTGTCGTAGTTGCTGATATGGCTGCTAAAGTGTAAGATTATCTGTAATAAATTGGGAACGCTGTTCTCTGTGAGTGTTCCTGTAATTACTACAAGAACAATTCTGTGTATTGGCAATTTTGTTCTATTTCAGTTTAAATTGGAATGGAAAAGAGAGCTACCGCCGTAATTCGGAAAATCCAACGCTGAAACATTATTGCAGAACCGTAAGGAAACAGTGGCAAGCTGGAAACGCTCTGCGCAAGTAAATGTTGGTTAAATCAATGATTCAAGAACTTTAGAAAGATTGATAAATGGTTTAAACCTCATGCAGCTTTCCATTTGATAAAGTGGTTCAACTCACGGAATCCGCGAGTGCACTGGAAATATTTCCGCGGCCAAAACTTTATTAAACATAAAGCATCCGCCCAAACCTCTCAAAGACCTCCGTCTCATTGTAGTATCGCCGAGAAGCTGCTCTACAATTTATTTTAGCTCACTCGTGGTGTTTGGTGCTGCGCTTTGGGAAAAAGTTTGTCACATCCCGAGCTCCTTCCCTAATCTTTTTTAGTCTATTAGCTGAACTTATAATCCCGGAAGTAAAGATTGCCATTCTGTCCGTTTGGCTTTCGAAGTAAACTTTATACGTTTTTAACCCCCAACTAGCAGGCTTTATATCAATTTCTCGTAGTGGCGATCCCACGATCCTGTTGCAATTTGTAGGCAGTCAATATGCCCACTAGCAGTCGTGGGTGTTAATTCTAAGGGGATCAGTCAAAATGCGTAATTATTTAGTGAATCTGTAAGCGAATTCGACGTGCTGGAACTTAGCCTTTGATGTGGAGATCTTTAGCGATGTTACCATCTATTGGTTTATAAAGTTAGCAACTAAACATTAAACCTTGTTCTGAGGAGTTGCTAACAAAATTAGATAGGCGGCGGTATTATAAACAAAATTGAATCCAACTTCACCTGCCAAGGCAACTCGCGAATCCTGACGTACCACGCACGCACGATCCTTGTAAATATTCCGGCGCGCAATGGGATGCGAGGGCTTTATTGCAAAAATCTACGTGCGTAATTAGAATTGGCAGTTGGGTCGGGGTTGACGCCGAGAAAATGGGGGCTGGTATTGGATCCTGACAACTAACTCATGAAATATGCAGGATAACTGTTGTAGAGCTAGGTATAAAGGTTCCAATCTGCTTGGGAAGCACAGCTTTATGTGGTCTACCTGCCGTGACCGAGCTGTCCACTCTCTGGGGGAAAACCGCCGCCATTTGAGGATATAGAAACTCGATACGCCGCGAGCGAAATTAGGTGTATCGTATATTAAGCGCTGCTAGATGCTGGTGAAAATAAATAAACAGGGGAAATTGACAGCTCTGATAAATAATTCCTGCTCGGGGCGTATGATTGTGTCATTTCCGTTTTATCGCCGGCCATTCAAACGTGCGGCTCTACGGCTTAGACGACCCCAAAGCCAGAGATATCTCTTACTTTAAGGATGACTGAAATCGCATCCAACAGTTGTCAAATTCCGCTAGCCTCCATTCGGTGTCATGTTGTGGCGCCTGTTGTGAGGTAACAGGAAGAAGGATGCGTCCTGCTGATAATGCAATTATGCAAAGCCGAACATTAAAATTGATGAATGCAATTAACGTCATACTCGCGCAATGTCCTGCAGGCAGGTTTTGCTCTTGGCCTCAGAGTTAAATAAAAACACGTTTTAAATTTTCGATCAACATTTCGGCCAAATTTTAAAACAGTAAAACTGCATTTAAATATGCTCTACAAGCCGACATACATTCAATGTCAAATAATCAGCCATTTTACTTAAGGGAAGTGTGCTTTAAAAACAACAGTGGCAACTGTATTAGAAAGAAACTACGAGACAGTAACGAATGACTGGTTGATAGGCAATATAATAATTAATAATTGGGTTTCGTTCCTCAGGGTAAAAATTCAAATACAAACTGGAAAATCTACGGTTCTGGTCCTGCCCCTAATACAGCACGGTGAGAGAAAGTCTTTAAGGGAGTCCACTGGTGGTAGCCCCTTAGCGCGGAAAAAATCCTTTACAGAAGCACTAGAGGTAGAATTTCACATGGAGAAAACAAAGAAAACATTTTTTTCTTAAATTTTAAATTCAGACACGTTCTACTCGCCGAAGATGGTTTTAAAAGTTTCGTAGACTTTCTGCCGAAAAATCAATAACTATTTTTTTAAACTCTATGATATTATCTGCTCTTTTCTCACGTTTTTTAAACACCGCGGTTACATGTTTCATATTTTTTAATTCAACCTAACCCAACTTTACCTAATCCAACCCAACCTACCGTAACATACTTTATCGAAAAGTACATCGAATTTTCCCTTTTCTGTCTGGTATTGGGGAGTTACAAGTCAAAGTTAAAGTCAAATGAAAGGTAACATTAAGGCTGACACATGAGAAAACGTACAGCAATGTAGAATAACCCAAGCCAAATAAACATTCCTAAGAATGAAAAGAACATCTAGCCATTATACAACGCCAGATATTAAAGTGAGACACCTTAGATGCTACTTGAACATTATTATATGCAGTAGACTCCTAAACCCTACCTGAGGCTATTTGTAAAAAGCCAGAGGCATTGGATACCTGGGCATATCTTCGACTACCTAGAATATCCTGGATATAACACATCCTAGACAAGGAAGTTCTAAAAAAGATAGAAAAGCAAAAAAATTATGAACAGTGTGATATACCAAAATTAGAGTATATAAGGCAAGCAATGAGAATGATTTGGAATTTTGGATTGAAACAAAGCACAAAATTGTAGGAAATAAAGTCGTTGAAGCAGTTAAGAAACTGAAAATCAGAACATTCATACGACCAGACAAATGATGAAGTAGAAAAGGGATAAACTGGTAAGACGACTGACAAAACTTGTTTGAATAATAATAATAATAATATACTTAACACTAATAAAAGAAGTCCAAAGGTTCCGACAGAATAGGTTAAAACATATACTGCATCTAAGTATTTTACTGATCTGTGCAAAGACTATGACAAAGGAGGAATATAAGTAACTAATCAAAATAATTCATAAAATTAATAGACCAACTATGTTATAAGATACTAGAACTTCAGGAAAAAGACAAGAGATCTCACCGAGTCCTTAATAGTTATTTAAAGCAACGAAAGAAGCAACAGGGAGGCTATTCTATAATTCTGGATATATGATCAGAAATACCTACTAACTCACATAATAGAAAACGAAAATGAGTTACAGATTTTCTTTTAGAGATTGAATAATATCGCTAAACAGTATAATAAATACAAAAAACTCTATGTATGGTAATGAAAAGTGGAAAGGGAACTTGACATAGCTCGCATGAGTTTTTTAGAAATGATATTTATATACAACCGACGTGTACATATATCAGTGGCGGCTGCTCCTTAGGGGCGCAGGGGCTTGTGCTTACCAACCGTCAACAGCATATCTGTGATTGAAGGAAAGTAACCACTCTATAATTGAAAATTCATTTTATCATCTATACCACCGTTATAATATAACAAGGTTTAACTAATGAGTTTTGCTAATCAATATACTTAAAACATGTGAAGCAATATACAACAACTCTATCAGCATAATATGAGTTATGTGTCTAAGCACCAAGCAGCTGGCAGCTCCTGTGGGCTCTTCGAAACCGAGCTTAGAAACTGTATACGAATTAAGGCCGAAAACACGATCGCTGCCGCAGGGGGTTACGATTTTTGAGCTACCACAAACGCAAATTCGTAATCTTATCGTACTATTTAGAAATACTGCGCTCCCGAAAATGTAGTGCGATCCGTATGTCCAACGATCGTCGCGAGATAGCATAACTCTTTAGAAATATTGTGTAAGCCTTGGCACTGAAAATGAATGAAAATGTAACAAGGAAATTTTTTAGACTTGCGAATCGCTTCTAGATGATCTTACTTAATATCAGTTGAAGTTGGAGCGTATCTATCTTTCTTGGGCGATTTCTGTTGTTTCGTATAGTTTTATTCAGAATATAGTGGAGAATAATGTACCTAATTGATATTCTCAATATTAATTTTAAAATTCTATCGTTAGCTAAAAAGGCTAAAATAAAAAACCTTGGACGTCCTACACCGGTATGAAATTTGAACTAGGAAGATATAGTTGGAACCTGTCATTTTTCTGTAGATATTTACTAGGAAAACGAATTATGCATTAAACACTCTGTTTTGTTTTCGATCATTATACACACTATTACGTGTTTCTTATTTTAACTCTTATGCCTTTTGGATTATAAATATACAAAAACAAATAAAGAAAATATTTTTTTTCTAAATTTGGATTAAAATGCCGACGAAATGTAGGTCAATCATTAATTGTAATCTCTTGATTACCTAATGTTAAACACTAAGATGCTCAAGTACAATTATCACAAGCCGTCACTGACATGTGTATTCAACTGTTTATTGGTAGAGGTTAAGAATTATTAGAACCGCCGCAATTAGCGTTTCGGATATGAGCGTTAAGAAGCTTACGTTACCCGAGTAAAAAGTGCCGGACACAATTAGGTTTGACGAAAAGCGTCAATTTGTGTTGGGAGTTCTTGAGGAAAGAACCCTTACGCTGGCCACAGTCTATATACAAAACAGTCAGGTCACTCCTTTGTCGGCACTTTGATGGTGGTGTCCCCAAAAAATTACTGCGCATATGCCAGGAGTTGCTCACGGAAGCAGGAGTTACCAATTTAATAGAGCGCGTGCAAGCTGTGCCGGTGGCGCTAATTACGAATTCGAAAAGTTTATGGTTGTTGGAACGTATCCGTCACCCGCCAATATCAAGAACACGCCTACTGTAGCTACTGCGCATATACTGGGAGTCGAAATGTTGGAATATGCGTCCTGGAATTCGGGAACATAATTTTTGCCGAGTGAAACGATTGTTCTGTATATAGACTGTGCGCTGGCCGAGTAAATGGGCTTTAAAAGCGGGTATAACTGTAAGCCTAGCGAGCAAGTTTTGTTGAACGAGAGTTACAGCGCAAGTTCATACTATTGGTTGGAGAACTTCACGCAAATAGAAGCGGTTAAATTGCGTCTGATAAGAGGCGTAGTGCGAGTCGAATTCTTGCAGACAGTACAGTTTAACGGTTTGCAGCTAGGAAGTCAACACGATGTTGAGTGACGCAATAACAAAGGCATCCCGTGAAAGCGTGACACATGCAGGCAAGCATGTGTTTATACAGGGTGCCCCAGAACATTACAAAATTCATGCCCATTGTTGACGTATTTCCATAGCAGCTATATCTTCCGGATGAGGCTTTCTTTAATCAAATTTCAAACTTTAAGATGATATACTTATTTGCGCACTTATTTCTCTCTATACCGGGTGTCCATTCTCAAACTCGATCATAGCAGTTGTGTCGAACGTTTGTGTAGATTCTAACTCGCCAAAATGCAATGTTAGCTAAAAAATACGCATCAAATGATACTAATAATATAAATATTTATTGATGTAGTACTGAAATAACGGGAAAAAACCTAAAATCGAATGCACATTATTGATTGCCTATGTTCGACTTTGAGATTGCGTACCCACTATAAGAATGCGTCATTGTGGAAAATCATTCTTGAACTGTGTACATGGTGTTCAACATTTTGTGATTTTCATCTAAAAAGCTACGATAAAAAGCATTCCCCCCCTTGCATTTTCTACTTCCTCCAAATCTTATAGCAACTTTGATCAAAGGCATCTAATTCAGCCCAAAAAGTTGCGTAAATATGCTAAATTACACATAATCTATTTTGTCGGTATTATTCTAATTAAATAGAATGCTTGTTCCTTCACTACCATTCTGAGGCCTGTGGTTCCCTTAAGATGAAATTTCAGAGCAATGTTTATAGCAATTTTTTGTTTCTTTCGACTGTAAGAACACTTGGTGTCTCAAATTTCCACTATTTTGTCAGCAAAAACTATAACAGATACTAAACTGGGATTTAGTAGATTCAAAACAAATGCATTTAATCAAGTCAATTGGAGTTAACTGGCCCAATCTGGTGGCATAGAACTCTGTATTGTTGCTTGAGAGAATATTTTCTCAGATTCACCTTTGTATTCTAAGAACAATAATATTTCTAAGCAGTCTGTATCTAGTGAAGTAAGCTTTTACGGATATTTATAAGGATTTTTAACTTATATCTGAAGATACAATCTATAGCTTCCGGTTAAAATACTGTGGGTGTCATAAGAAGGAAATAAATCCACCATCTCCGAAAATATTATTGAGAAATATCTCCAAGGGTACAGCGACTTAAATTATTGCGCTTATCTTAAGGGATCCCATTTTCTTTTAGCCATAGTCGTGTGTTATAGTGAAATTATTCCTATTTGTTTATAACGGAATCATACCTATTTGATTGTATTAGATCCAGCTATTATTTCCGTTAGATAAAGATATTGATAATGTTCATATAAAAATTGTAAAAACGTTATGGAGTCTTTAAAATACACGTAGGAATTGATATTCAATTTGTTCCATATGCATGATAGGAACTTCAGATACAGTGTGGTCAAGTGGTCATACACAATGGGACAAACACTACTATGGATTTCACGTTTTGATATACGCAATAAGCAACATATCCGGTCACCTATATTTTGCTTTAATAATCTTGAAGCTGCGTGTCCATTCTAATTTCTAGAACCCACTTTCGAAAATATGATTCAATTAAAGCGGTCTTGAGTTTCTGTCATAAAATAGCTTCCCTTTGTCAGATAAATTGATTGTATCTGAACTGATGTAAGATACTAATTTGGTTTCAATAGCAGCTTTTGTACAAAAAAAATTATTATTGTGCTGTACAAAAAACACTAAATCTGAGCAGTAAAAATCTGAAAATCTTTTCAAATGAAGCTTCAAGGTTTTCTGTGTTAATAAACGTAAATGGAGGATCAAAGTCTGCCAGAAAATTTAACCTTTGAAGTACAAAGCGATTTTATTTGCATGAAAATCCTAAGAGAATACATTTCTTTGTAATTTATAAAGGACTATTTGAATGTTTTTCTTAAATCTCGAAGTAAAAATAGATTTTTTTCAAGGCAGCGTATTAAGTCAATCTAGAAAAATAAAACTAAAAATAATGTTACTAAAATACTTCGTTGGCCAATAGAGAGACGATCTCTGAAAGCAAACATGCATCATGTCTACAAAGGTGTGTAGATGCATAAATTATATAGAATAATTAGGTAACAATAATCCAAATAGGGCATTACATATTCGCAGAGGACCGTTGAGCTGAGAAGCAGATTGATGTATTAATGAACGCATTCCCCAATCAAATGAACAGCAGCAGTGCAGATATGTGTAAAGCCACCTTATTGTGCAGAATTTGGATTGGTGGTGCTGTGAATTTATCGAACGCAAAAAATTAATAGTAAAACACTTAGTAGAGAATATTCCAAAGCTGAAAACCTTTAAATAAAGTATTACTGAATTTCTAAGTATAGTAGTATATGTATATGAGCAAAAAGAATCAAGTAAGTTGACTCCAAATGGAAGATTTAAGTCTGTGAGCTGATGTAACCTTGACAAAGCGAATCTATGTAGATGAAAAACACAAAAGAATGCATTTCATTTCGAATTCGTGTAGTATTATATTAATGTTTTCCTGAAAAAAATACTGAATTTATATTAAAGCTACTTTCATATCAACCTTTATTCTGGATCGCTACTAATCGGAGTAACAGTTACGTCGACTACATTGGCGGTGGTATCACGAACGTCAATTGCCCCTGGAATAAGTTAGTGATACTACCGCAATAGTATATTATGGGACAAGTGGTTGAAATAAAATTTCAAGACGTTGAAATTTTATCAGCCACGAGTTGCATATACAATTTTTTCTACGAATTGTCCCTCATTTTAACAAATTAATGCACTTTAGAAAAAAGTAAACATAAACTGACATTTCTCTTGTCACCAATTGAATGTCAAACAGTTTGAAATCCCGGTAGTCCGAGCATTTCAATCTCTAGTGGTTGAAATGCAATTTCAACCACCGGAATCAATGTCAAAATGACTGATTTCAATGTCATGAGTAGAAAAAAATAATTTACGTAACTTGACTAAAAATGTGTTCGAAGGTCGACTCAGTGAACTAAATCTAGTAACAAACGCTAAAATTTCTATATTAGTAACAGAAAACGAAAATAAAATTTTCTGAATCAAAATTACATTTGTTTTATAATATTCTCCTGAGATTATAATTCCTTAAATTTTGAGCCAATCATCCCCCCTTAAATTTAAGTCATTGGCCAATAGGACCTTCTACCATTCTGACAATATAGCGATTCACGATTTCGATTTGGTACGAGCTGCCCCTAATTGTGATGTTTTCGAGAAGGTTTCTTGTGTTTGTCCATGATTTTGCTTTTTTACTAGGTTAATTTTTGCTTAGAGAATTGTACAAATATGGAGTAACTAGAAATTTAATTCTAATAGTAAAATAAAGGCAAAATAAATCCTACATACTTTATTCATATATTGGCGAGTGGTTGTATTTTGCACTGTTCATCCACTAGCGGTATATTCTCCATTGCCTCTAGTACACAATATTTCTATATTTTAGCTGGACGTCCCTTTTTCCTTCTGTTTGTTTCCATGACTAGCTAACGTGTGTTCAAAAAGAAATTACATAAGAGTTGGCCATGGAAAATAAAAGTAATGTAAACAGCAAGTTTCAGAACTCATTACCTGTCATTGTTGTAGTTGACATACGTTTATGTTCTAATCTCCTATTGAAATTCTAAAGTTTGCTGTTTATAAACCTTGCTGTTGACATTAAGTTTGCTTTCTATGGCCAACCCTTATATAATTTCTTTTTGAACATATGGTACCTATACACCATGTCTCTAGACCCGTACCGGAGCAATCTTTCTAATTGTATTGTTTCGTTGTCTCTAGATTTCATCAATGCGTTTACCTCCGTTATTACCTTTCACCTTTTGTCTGCGATCTCCCACACTTTGACGAAATATGTTAACAAACGGCTTAGATTGCTCAGCGGTAAATGCGAATGCCGGCAGTCAAAACACAGCTACGCAGCCGATTGGTTGAATAATTATTTATTCAGTTGTAATCCTAGTATATACAGGCTAATAATATTGAAACTTAAAACTAGATGAGTATATACAAAAAACAAAATCGGGTCGCGCCTCTGGTGTGGCCGGGTTCCGAGGCCTGAATCTACTTCCGCTCTTCCCTGAAGGGGGCAACGGCAACGGACTGTCAGTGCATTGGTGATGTCGCCTGTGAGAGGAGCGCGATGGTGAGGTCCTCTTGAAGGACGCACGAATTGGTCGCTCCTCCAGGCATAGACCCGAGAATCGTACCTCTCGTATGCCTTGGGAACGGAAGGCTAAGTCGCCCGGCTGACCGGGTCTACTCCTTAACAGCGGAGGCATCGGGGCGCAAGGGGCGCAGGTGCCATCCAAAGTTGTTCGTGCTCGGCCTTCTCGATGTCGGTCAACCGCACTTCTACATCCCAATCGAGGGTCCGGGGAATGGGCGGCGGTCGGTCCGAGCCGTGATGTAAGTGGTCAAACGCCTATCCAGGAACAGCCGGGTTCTTCTGCAGAGTGCGCACCTTCTGAGTGACGTAGCCGGTTGGGGTGTTTGCCTCGTTAGGCGTTCCGGGGTGGCGTTTTGGGGTGACTAACATATCTGGAGGCAGAAACCCAACCGGAGGGTGGGGTGGGTCAGCTCCTTGTGTTGAACTTTGGCTTTTTCTGTCAACGACGAGTCCGGGGGGGGGGGGCGTCGCGAAAGGTTCAAATAACTCCTTAAGTGACACGCGTTACCTGAAAATTATGCCGCAGAGGCACGGTCGGTGAAGGAGTATGTTATAAGTTTCTATACGGGGCCAGGTCCGAACTTCGGCTGTGGACATGGCTTGGCGGCAAGCTCTCGGCCTGGGGCTGGTCCTTGTGGCTGGAAGGTGGTCTAACGGTTTCGACTCGGCAAAGTAGTGTGATTTTCTGTTCTCAATCCTTCATTATTTAAAGAGCCGTTCTTCTCTTTGTAACGCTTCCTCGATGCTCATTGGTCTGCGGGTGCGGTCGAACGGTCCTTTTTCATCGGGGAGGTGGAGCCGCGGGGTTAATTAGCCGGCGCGTCCAATTAAATGGTTAATTTGGACAGCACTGAGTTACTAATAAAATCCAAGCATTTTAGCATGAAACACGAAAATATTGCGCATATGTGTCCGATGATTATTTTATTGCCGCTATCTTCCTGAAGTAATATTTCACTTTTGTTTTATCTCCGCGCTCGCTTAGATTGCTTGCCTCGGCGTCGGAACCGCTTTCGTTATTTTCCTCGCGTGTAAGGACACCTCGCACGGTGATGATTGGTTTAAGGACACATTTTCTAATTAATTTAAATCTTCGAGTCTTCTTATGAGCTTCCCTGAGTCTTGTTAAACCTCTGGTTGAAAAGTTTGGTTTTGATGGTTACTTCCGGCGGTCTGCTGGTATTTTTCTGTTTCCGAAAAGGCCTTACACGGAGTACTTGTGTGTACGGATACGTACTTTAAGGGGTTTTTGGCGGTCCGCGTGAAAGGTGTTTATTTCATAGCGGCCGTCTCTCGGCTTCGATACGGTTGAGACGATTTTTATTAGCAAGTAACAGAAAGTGCTAATTTTATTGCTGAACTGCCCTCTTTGCAAATTACTTGCTTACACTTATAACTGCCGCTTTCTCGATGTACAGGTTCTCGGTAATGCGTTTTAATAAAAAACCGGTTCGTGTCAGCGTTATTATACTTTCTATAACCTACTGTTTTATATATTTTACGTTTCGTCTAATTTTGTTATTCCTTTCGACATAATATACAGTTGAGCTTCGGTGCAAATTGTTTGGTTTCCCTAATTCTTCTCGCATTATCAGCTCTTCGAGGTATTTGTAGTTCTTAAAGACTGATACCGTTTTATCTTCTACGTGTTACTGTTTCTTTGTTGCCTGCTACCATATATATGGTTTTGTACATATTTATCATTTTTCGTACCTAACCGCTGGCTTTCGGACCCAATAACCGACGTTGTCTTGATCTTCTGCTAGCATCATGTGGTCGTCCGTAAACAATAAAAAAGCATAACAACCAGACACAGCCTGGAAACAAATAAAAGTTAGCCATTTCAAAGCACTGATTAGGACCAGGGAACCACGGAATAAATTAGGGCTCCATCAACATATTACCTAAAACTACAAACTACTACTCTCGTATTATTCGGGAATCCTCAAAAATCATTAAAAATCCGAACAACTTCAATCGGTAAGACGCTTTCTGCAAAACAAACTAAAACATACACACGTTTCACGTGCGCAACCAAGTGAAATAACGACAATGCCCTTTAACATACCATATATGCATGAACAGCCAACCGTAACGACACCTCAATATATAACTAAGAGGATGGGAATTCAGCACTAGTTTTTGTAAAACTTCTGAGGAAGCTGAAAGCAAAATCAGCGAAACGTCAAGTTTAAATTGACGACCAAGATTCAACACGGAAGAACCCGCCATTATAGACAACGGCTATGAAAGCCGGTATTCAACTATTCTTTACACATGTTTCACCATGCTTCGTTATTTGTTTGTTTAGAAGATTTTTAACTACTCTGCTTATTTGCGTTTTCTATTTTCTACATCGCTTGTATTTAATCGTTTTAAATGTAATTGCTTTTTCCTCCATTTCTATATTTCAGTTTATAATTTGTTACCTCTATGTTTGCAGGGTCTGCTTTTGCGGTTTGTTGAATTAGGTATTTTAAGATCTCTATACCTTCCATCTACACTTCCTGGACATAGCTAACTAACATAAAAAAATTTGATTTGCTGAATGTTTTTATACCAGTATCTTTATCATGGCGTTGTGACTGAACCGAGCGCCTTAAATTTCACTTTTAAATTTAATTTTTTTTATATAGTATTTTGTAATATGGTTTTGTTTATTATTTTTTATAGCAAGTAGAAAGTTGACAATCTTATCGTTTCCCTTGATGAAGAATATTATAATAAAAATTTTAATATTAGTGATTTCAATGTTTGTACGAGGAATCAGCTTAGTACAAACAAAACATCATATAGCAAGATAACAAACTTCTTGCAAAGTATTTGCAAGAAATGTCTGTTTTAGCTGCCATAAATTATTAAATTTTGATTTTAAGTCCCCTACCATTTTACTCATATATCCATTGTCTCTAAAGATTGACGTTTTTTTTCTTTTGCAAGAAAAATTCGTATTTGGAGAATTTGGTAATGCTCAACAATATTTTGAAATAAAAGCCTAGTTTTACCTGTAGCGAAGAGTAAAACCCCTTGGGGTCCATACCAGTCAATAGAATTGGAATTATACTCAAAAATATAAACCATAATATAGAGTTGTTGAGTGATAAAATGGGACACACTATGCGTACTCGTATACATACCAAGAAATTAAGTAGAACAACATTTTTCAACCATTACAAATTTACAAAGACACATTAGGCTCAAAAATAAATTTTACTCTTGGATTTAATGTGTAACGTAGACATTAACAATAGTATTAATGAACACACAGTTTAATCTTTCAATTTATATTCCATTAGCGTCCCAAGATATTGTTTTTAAAGTATTTAAACTAAAACTGGTATTTTAGACTAGATTTGCTGTGTTTCAAAAATTGTAACCGTTTATATTTTCTTTTGTGCTTCTAAAACACGTAATAAACTGCAAAATAATAGTATATGACAGCCATTATTCATGAATAGTGGCCATAATCGCGAATGTAATACGATATTTTATCTACTCCTATGCAATAGGAGTCTTGTGTTCATATTTCCGAATTAAGACATTTGTGACAGCTGTTAACTTCAAAAGTCATTTAATAATAAGGATGAATTTTGTGATTGGCTACAACCTATTGAATAATGAAAATGCAATTTTCTGATTGGTTGCAACTTGCAAACTATTGAATACTGAAAATAGAATTTTATGATTGGCTGCAAACCGTGAATTATGAATCATAATTAATGGCCATTGTACAGTAGGAGTAGATAAAGTCTATTAACTAAACCATGACACTCTGTGGACACATTGCAAATATGTACCTATGGAACAAATTTCAAATATTTGACATTTTAACATTTGTACAATTGTCACAATTTTAGGTAATGTTACATATGGTAATAGTTAATGTTTTAATGTTAGTAGTGTTTGACCCAGCAACTTCAAACTTTTAACGAAAGGATTTTAACGCTTCTTCTTAGAGATTACTTTCTGGGTTTTTTTTCAATTTAATCGATTTGATATAGAGATGAGAACAGACTAAACTTAAATACTAGTAGAATTTTAAATTATCTACGTGCCTAATCATTAAAGAAATTAGATAAGTAGCCATCACTTCAAATACGCCGTAAGCTCTGCTTTTAGAGAAGTTGGGAAAGGCAACCTACCGCACACTGCAAGCTTTACAGTAAGTGCAGCAGCTATTCACATGCACACATTGAACTTGCAGGACCATTAAAATTTAAAATTCCTGTTCTTAGAATTCCTACAAGGTCTCCGCTTTCTAAAAGGATATTCAATTGCCGGTGTGATGGAACAAATCAGTGGATTTAAAAGCCCTGTTTTCTAAAAACCTTTAGAGCTACGTTTGCGATTTGCTAAGTGTAATAATTTCACTGCAAAATATGGGTCAAGTATATCAAATGGTTTTTTTATTATAGTAATTTTTACAGGTGCTTCTGCGATGGCTATATAAACTATATAACAGAAATGGTTGTCGCCGTAGAATAATGACCACCCTTCCTTTTACAATGAGGTATTTCATCTTAAACATCCTGCCTTTACGAGTTTACCACTTTATAGCTCGTAAACTGTTTTATCAGGAACGATAAGGCACGTCCGATTCGTTACCGTCACGGAAACACTGCAATTTTGTGCAATTTCGCCTTGGTCACTTGAACCGTATATCGCGTGTTAGTGATTGGCATCTAAATTACAGATAATAGCCGAATAAAATTTGGTACGCTTCTACCGTCGAGCTTATCTCATTAATTCCTAATCGCATTTGGTTTTACAAATTAATGCTACATGTGCAATTTATTTTAAATTAGTCCGTTTGAACCCGATTTCGGATCGTTTAGTAATTAATTGAAAATTTTGTGCCGCTGTTTCGGCAAAACTTTTTGATTAGCGATTGCAAGCCTTCGATTTGTGTATACACTGCTTGAAAAACCTCATACTTTTAATTAAAATAGACAAAAGCCTCGCGGGCGGGAAAATTCGCCTGAGGGATGCCGCCCCGCTTACTTACAGTGACACAGAGATGAGCATAAAACAGTTCGGAGTTGGAAACCATACCGATGGTACTCAAGTTAATTACCTACTTTGAGCAGCAAAAAATTTCAAGTGCACTTCAAAAGTGTTGCAGTTGTAACTTTTGCTGGCAGGAACAAATTCCTCATGCTTAAGAAGGCACTCGATGCTTGAGTGAAAAGAGCTGTACTCTGAAAGTGATAGCAGATCTCGTTGAGGCCCTTCAAGTTTCCATTACGTTATTAAATGTTGCACATTATTTGGCGAACTATTTCATTCTTAAGAATGCATAAAATGTATCGCAAGATTTAATTACCACTTTCTCTGCGACTTATTGTTATTACCAATGCATTTCCTTTTGATTTATTTGATTTGATAACTTATAAGACTTTGCATTATTAACCATAGATATCACAATTGAAAATCTTTGAGCTTGAGAATAATGTACAACGACATAGTATTTAAATAAAACATTGCTCGGTGCTAGGATTCGTGCTTGATTTCTAATTGTGCTTCCTTCGGTGACTGAGGTTAATCCTTGCGGTGCATTTCCTAGCACAGGTGTCGCAAGTGATGCGATCCTACTGGATCTTTCGGGAATAATGACGAAGCGCGTAATTATCAATACAATTTATTGGAGCCGTCCTCACGTCTGCCGTCAGCAGGGCTGGATCTCCCCTTTACTATACTTGGCTGGTTCTACAGGTTTTGTACAGCTGAGCTGTGTATCTCTTTTTCTGGTTGCTGGACGAATGCGACCTCCTTTAAGTTTACCGTAGAGTATACATTTGGCCATCTGCAGTATTCAAGACGGCTTATATACTCAATCCGACGAAGTTGTGCCTAGATAATACTGTACCTTGCATAAACTGCCACATGGAGTGGTCAGAAATAACCTCCGCTTAACGGGCTAAAGGATGAATCTCATAAAAACTTCCGGTAAAGACAGACCACCATATGCCTGGATGCTGTTCGCGTAAAATTGACAAGCTCTGAAAATGTAACGTGCAGGGGGTCGCGAGTGATCAACATCATCCACTGGCGGAGTGTATATACACACAGTTATTGGCGCAAGTACTACAGATTTCACGCATTGCAGCTTTCTGACATTGCAAGGGTGTCTGGTGTTACAAACACTCGAAGAAAAAATGGTATTTAGCACTTTGTATAACAGGAGATTCCAAACGCTACGGTAGACGCGTCGGGTGATCCGTAAATCCTTCGCTGTAGCAATAGAACAGCAGTAACTATAAACGCGATCGGCGGCAAGAACCGAAGCATTCTTTACGTAGTCGTTACCGAGCTCTGTCTTGACACCTATATTGATCTGTTAGTAGCGCTGTTAGTACGTCAGCTAACAATAGCGCAGTATAATTATTTGTGTTCTAATTTGTGAATTGATTTGTATATGTGAAATAGTAGATTATGCAATAAGTGAGAGAAATGCGTTATTTTGCTGAGGTGCAATTTCTGACTCTCGGGCTTCGCCCTCGAGTCAGAAATTGCACTGAAGCAAAATAGCATTCTCTCCGAGTTGCATATACTATTTTTTTCACGTTGCATGAAGATTAAAAACGAAAAACCCGTTTTTTTAAACGTCATTTATTGACATTTTAGTTACAATTATTTTAAAATTAGTAACCTATGGTAAATTTTAAAGTTGGTGGCACTGTAAGTCATTATGACAAGAGCTCACAAATATGTCATATGGCATAATTGTTGTGTCAGTCATAATGAAAACTCCCTAGGGAAATTTTTGTCTTATTTAGTCTCTAGGGAGCAAATGTTCTACTTCTGTCACAATTTTGGTGCTATAGAAACGGACTTCTACTCCCGGTCGTGGAATAGTATATTACATATCGAGGTGGGAAGTGTTTCATTACTGTCGAGAGATTAGGTAGTTTACTGAGACGCGTAGCGTCGAGGTTAACTTTATCTCGAGGCAGGGATGAAACTTTCCACCGTGGTATGTATACTATTTTATTTGCAATCATCTAATTTTAAAAATAACTACAATTGAATTCTGAATAATAGATATCTTGATGTAGCTAATATTTTTGTTACCATGAAAACAACCCACTCAATGTTTTGTTACCATGGAAACACCCCACTCTTCAGGTATGTAATATTTTTCGGGGTATGTAATAATTTCCTGGCTAGTTTCAAGTAATCATCTAGTTCCCAGCTGTTGTCATGTCATGAAATTGACACATTACAATGTGATTGCGAATAAAACTTATATTTAATTATATGAAAGTGTGGTTATTATTTATTATTTCTATTTACGTAAGCGCAACCAGCAACCAAACAAGTAACAAGATTGCAATCTGTTCTGTCCAGTACTCCGTGATTGGAGATAAAATGATTTTATCAGCAGAATATATTGAAAGGTGTGTTGTTTTAAGATATGTTTTTGCTGAAAATACAAACCACATATAGCATATAGCGTCTCAGATTATCACCATCACGTAGATTCTGTACATATTGTATGTGGTAGATGTATAAGCCGCTTCTTCATAATGTACGCCAAACTGACTACTGAGGAATATCTAATTATCTAGCAATTCTTCTAATACTCTTCGATGGGTTTTGTTCGAGTGCGTTAATAATGTAAACGTACCTGTTTCACGCAAATTTCGATATAACCGTTAAAATGTTTGGTGGTTAGGTTGTCGCAGCTGAGGATAGCGTGGCCTGTTTGCTTACACAAATACATTGACTTTAAAACACATATAAAGACAATCAAGAAAACAAAAGAAAATAGGATCAAATCCTAGAATAGTTGTCCATTACTAAACACAAATATAAAATCAGAATGGATAACCTACGAGCGATATAGCTTTTGGGGCTGCTCGCATTTCCATATAGAATAGGTATATCTACCACAGAATTACAATTAAATAATATTAAATATGCTCCTAATAACTGTCTCTAAAACGGCCAACACTAAAGTGTATCCAAAATACGGTGCTGTACACTATTGCATACATAACGCCAGGTAACATTTACATTTGTAAGCGCGCTCCTTTTAGCGCGATTTTCACATAGTGGTAGCGACTGCTTATCGTTTTAAGGTGCAAGCATATCCGGTATTAAGTTACCTGTCTATCATCGAAGCCAGCGAATTAGTATGTACCCTTGAATTGCGTCACCAAATCATGACGGATCGATACGTAAAAATTTGCCACGCACGTTGTAGTAAAATCACTGACTGCTATTTTGGTGCCGCAATGACTTACAACGTCAAGAGTATACTCGGCCGCTTGTTAAACTCATGCGGCAACGTCTGGAAGGCTTCCTCAAGTGGCTTCTATTAATTTATCCGTTCACGCATATGTAGCTTGGAATAAGGCCCACTGGCTAATGAGCTACCACCACGAATGATGCTTAAGTTGAAATTCCCAGAATCACTCGTTTATCGTAGTACATATTAAATCACGCTTTACAATTAGCTAACTGCACAAGGCCGGGCTCGCACTTTTTGTTAGAGGATTTGTATGTCTGTAAACATGAAAATAAATTATCCAGGTGAGAAAGGGTTATGTCTGTAAACATGAAAATAAACTATGCAGGTAAGACAGACCACAGTCCCGTTTCAATTTGGGGGTATAGAACTTTAATCCGCTCTTAAAGGCGACCCATGAAGTGGTGGATAGACATTTTAACAACCGCAACTGAAAAAATAACAACCGTTAACACCAAATCGTGGTCAATGAAAATAAATGGAGGAGGCCTTTATTCAGCAGCGTAATTTGATAATAATAAAAATGCTTCAAGTTCGGGTACAGGAAAATTTCTTCTAAAAAGTTTTATTCGAGATATTTAGTAAAATAATTGATGGTTTCCGGAATATTTCCTGAAAATGATGGTGCTTAAGTAATGGGTCGATATATTGTAATGGTACATTGCTTACAGCAGTTCTGATTGCATAACTAACACACGAACTTGAAAGAACGATTCAAATACTTCCAGAATTGGTATTTTGTTTATCACAACAATAAGTCATTATTAAACATTAGTAATTACACAAGATACGATCAGCAGTAACTATAATTTAATTAGCAGAGGTTAGCATTTGAATAGAATAGTAACGGCGGGGTTGCGTTTATCTTATAATTCAATATTTGCGCTCGTTATAGCGCATGCATCTAATTTTTGGCGACTGACAAATTAAATACTGCTACATCAAGACAAGAATATGAATACATAGGTGTTTCGAGACGTTACTAGTTTTTTGCAGCGTTTAGTAGTAAAATTATTATGTCAATAATCGGTAATGCAAATGGTGAAAAGCAGTGTAAAAAAACATAAAATGCAAAGAGCATGGAAAGGCAACCTAAGATAGGAGAAAGACAACAGTGCAGCGCTAATTAAACTTGTGAGACCAGTGTTTATTTAAACTAAAGTGGAAAAAAGCAAACAAGTGATGTTATAGTGCGATCCAGATTGACATTTATTCCAAAAACATTTGAATTATTAATATATTGTAAAATATTACTTGAAAACAATTGTTAACATCTTGCTAGGATACTAGATATTCTATTGTCTTTGTTTATAAGCGAAGCCATAGAAGAAGCTGTTTGTAAAGATTGGCTCGCCAAAGTTGATTAATTTTGTGTATTAAAAGTTAATTATTTTAGTCCAAGTGTTGGTTTTATTGAACGTTAGTGTCCAGAGTCCATTTGTATGTATTTTCACCAAGTTATAACGTGCCATCCCAAAGCAAATTGAATCGCAAGTTTCGCCCACTTGAGTATAACTTCGGGGCTTGATTTATACCAGTTTTAAGCTGAAAATAGTGCGCAGTGTGTAGATTGGGCCTTCCTCGTGGCGTACATCCAGAAAGCAGGAGCGCAAAGCTTTCTAGATAAAAATAACGAGAGCGGTGTTCCTTAGAGGGGTTCTCCAGATACCAAGCCTACCTTTAGAGCTCGTATAGAAATAGCAGGGCGCTCCGAAAGGCCTTCAGCATCACGGTCCAGCAAGAGCAGACATGGTGCGAGGTCCAGAAAGAAGTTGCAACCGCAGGACAGGTTTCAGAAAGAAATTATCGCCGCAGCATCCCTTGAAAGTGTAGTATCTGAAGAAAAAGTCGACCAGCATCCAAAACAAGAGACGGTTGGCGTCATCTATGACGTAATACAGGTTAGCCCAGACTACTTGATTCATAAAATACATTGCTATGTATTACCTGAGGTGAAATTGTTAATTGTTGGTGGATTTTCAATCATATCACTCTAAATTTTGGGGTCTTCAACATCTCTGTTTACAGTTCAATATTAGAGGTTACTGTCACTCGCAGAAAGGAGGGCATTTGCTATACCAAAATAAAATTCATACTCAAAAGTAAATTTCATACTGGATGTTACAACCTAACCCTGGGATTAGAGTTTTTCATATGCTAGCCGGAGTATTTATTTTGAATTTGGTTGCCAATGAATAAAATATAAGACAGGCAAAATACCATTTATTTTTGCAAATTAATAACACAATTTAGAATATTTTTAATAATCCCTGAAAATTAACAAAATAATTCTTAATAAAACTGATATTTGTTGTGATAATTCCACACTTATATATCTATTTATTATTATTACAACCGATTATCACCAATCAGAGATAGATATTATTACAACATGCCAATTATTATTTAATTTTTCTTTTTTTCTCATTCTTTGTTTCTTTTTATAGGTAAATTTATCAATTTTTTTATCACTTTACCCATCGTCACTTCCCATGGGTTTAGATCCCGTCGACCTTCATTTTCCTTCTCTGATACCATTCAATCTCTCCTCTATATCCTCATCGCAAAGAACCATCTAAGTTGAGCTTAATTGCGAACAGCTGGAGTTTCTCTTGCGTGGGCGTGTTTTTTAATATTGAAAGCTTTCTATTGGGAGGAATTGAAGGTATGGTTGAAATAATACCAACTGAGGATAGCTGAATATCACTATATTTCTGATTAAAAAAAACTAGAAACAGAACAATGGAAAACGGGTCTTTTCAAACTATAAATTGACTGGCATAAATTAAAGAGTCAGAATTGATATGGCGTTTGACGTTGACTGTTTGGAATTTATTTTGTCTGAAATGAATTTCGACACTATATTTTTTATTAATATTTTGTTTTACGAAGCACCATGTAGCAGAAAAAATAGTAGTGTTGCTGTTCATTATGCGCAAGCATAAGTCGGGAAAAAGTCGGCAACCAAAGTGCCACATGTGATACCCGGGTGATGAGGAGGCTAATAAGGATAAACGTAATATTTTAAAAGCACATGGCCGTGTAGTAGCATTTCGTGAGTTGCAAAAGAATAAAATGTAACAGCTAGGCTACTCCTACTCCTATCTAGATAGAAATGTAAACAAAAGTTGCGTTAAATCCTGAGTCGGTTAATGTCTGAACAGTCGAAAATTATTCTGATGTATGTGATCATAACGCAAGCATAAAACCACTGAAATCACTTTTATTCTTAAATTTTTTGATGCGGTTCGCTAAAAATTTCGGCTTGGGTCCAGCTCCGCTGCAGATGTAGGATCTGAATAATTTTCCACCGGAATTCTGGTTCAGTGGAAACGGTCCCTGAACATATTGGTTGCTCAACTTGGATGTTAGCTATAAAACGCCTTCGGTTTCAGGAGATCGGAAATTGGAGAGGCTGTGATTTTTTCGTGCACATTCTTTAAGAATTAGAGCTAACATCAATAGTTTGTTAAATGTCAGTGGTTTTAAGTAATTCCAAGCGCAGTGTTTTTGCAATAAATTATTTTTAGCTAATTGCCTTATGGAAGCTATTGATAATACTGAAATATACTTAAAGTGTCTAACACTTTAAAATTAAATTGCGAAAGTTTCCGTGCTCTAGTTATCATTGTCTCTTTAATATTCATACCTCCTGAAGAAATTCTCTCATTTGTGACATTACAGTCCGCTGTTTCATTCATAATTTGCGCCGAAATGTTGAAATTGAATCACTAGCGAAAACTTTAGAAACAAGGTAACGCTTTTGATTATTCTACGTGTAAAAGACTTTATAGTATAATGGGGCTAGCAAGTTTTGCAAGGCCCGTTACAAAAGGGAATGTTTTGCACGTTGGAAACTTCAATCGACGTACTAATAATGAGGTCCTTATATCGAACGGTTACGCTCCATTGTTATCCTTTGCTGTTACAAAGGATTAAATTAATGAAATTTCGATAAATTTTCATTTAAACTTTTTGCATTAAAACTTGGAGCGTAAAAACTTATAATCTGATTACCAAGGGCTTGACTCAATAATCAGTTCAATTAAAACTAATGAAATTTATATCGAAAAGGACTTAATAATTTTTTTAATCGCCTCGTCTGACAAATCGAAAACAATTTAATCCCCCGACGATTTCTTGGGAATATTTGTCGGCAAGAAAGCGAAAGTTGGGCGCATCCCAGCTGTAAGTAGAGACGCACTTCTTATGGGTTTGCCATACGAATCCCTGCTAGGATATTCTTCAATAAAACACGTCTCCAAAGGACAGAGGGGAAATCCTGTATAGATTGAATCAATTGTAATCCGTGATCAGAATTCTGGGCATTCGTATCTTTAGAACTTAAATTTCGGTGCCCCCACTTTATATTTGCCTGGAAAACTTCTCGAAAACATTCGCCCCTACGACTTCTTTAATATATCCCTAACGCGGGTAATTTCTCAGCGAGAAATATTAGTTTCTGCATATAGAAGCCGGAGACAATTCGGAGAAGGCGTAAAATTCGCGAATTCATTCTGTTTGTAAATCGGGAGGCCCCAGTCGGGCGGTGCCGTCCACTTGAGAATGCAAACAAGACTAACTTTCCTTTTTTTATTTCAAACCACGCGAGCTTCAATTCTCGCCAGGGCCCAAGGGGAAATGTTGACGAGACGCGATCAAATATAAAATATTGCTGAAGTATGAGCTGACGAACACTCATTCTCCTGAAAGGTATTTGTTTTCTGTTTCGCCCGCCGCGTTATCTTTTATTCCCTTTTTGGGGTTATTTTTCGGGGCCATGAATATCCTAAGATATTTTAGAGAAATCAGCGCCGTGGATGAGAATAAACACGTCGCGATATGACACAATAACGAATGTACGTATTTGTTCGCGTCGTGTTACGCTACACTGCAAAGTTGGAAAACATTTATTCCATTTTCCTTGGCAGATTAAAGTGAAATCTGTAATTGTATCGTGAACAGGTCGATGATATAAGCTGCACCATAATCGCAATAGCAATTAGGTACTAAAATTTAGCTTCAAATTTTCTCAGAACAGTTTAAAATTAACGCAATCTATCACCACAGAACATAGTAGTATCGTATACATTTCCCTCTAAGAAAATAAAAAATAAAGTAGAAAAGATTTGAAAGACAAAGATTAAAACCAAATATCGTTATGAACTTATGTATAACTAAAAAATCTGTAAAAGGCTTTACCCAGAACTTCCCTCGTCGACATTGTGACAATAAATAATTTTAAAAATCAAATTAAGTTAGGAGTAAAAATATCTTCACGTTTCTAATAAATTAAATAAATTTCCAAATAAAAAAATACGTTACCAGTGGTCGAATTCGAACGGCACGCGGACCGCGTGTGCAGCCCACAACGTTTTGTGACAATTGTAAGGGAACGGGCAATTTCTACCTGTGCCACGAAGGACCGACCTCTCGTATTCCTGCATCGCAGCTATATTTAGTAACGCGCTAATTTGTGCTTCGTTGTTGTATCGTCAAACAGTTATTCTGTATCTATTGGCTCCCATTGTTTGGTTAGAATAAGGCCTGCCCTATGTAGAAATTACTACTTGTAGTAATTTGTATATAGTGCAGGCTTTATTAAATCTATTACTAAGTTGAATATTTTTTGAGTTATACCGCCAACAGACAGACAGACGGAATTGTGAAAATCTGTTTTTCGTCATCTAGGGCCCTGAAACGTGAAGATCTGAAGAAATCTCGGAAGGTGATTTTTTCGTGATTACAATACTTCCTTCGTCTTTTAGACGAGGGAAGTAAAAACTAAAAAAAATTACTTAGTCACTATTTAATACGTAAGTGAAGAAGTCAGCAGTTTTGCACAAAGGTATATTTTACAGTCAATAATACGAAGGGACTGTAGTAATTTTGTAGGCAATAAAAGGGATGAAGACATAATTGTCAAAGCGTTATAGTAAATTTGGTCAGTAATGCTCAAACATATTATAGGTCGTAATCAGCAATTGGGAACTGTTATGTGATTAGACCTGACCAACAGATATAAAATTTTAAGCACCTCATAACAATAACAACAAATTACAGCTGTTTCATACTTTGTAGGCAATTACGTGTTTAATAATATAAGCGATGGTTTTACCATTATATCAGCGTGTAGCAGATGAGCTTTAAGTTAATTTACTAAATATTGAGGATCTAATAAAAATAGGTCAGGGCTGGTTCGTTAGCATTTATTACAGCATAAAGTAGTTATACATTCTACCAAATGTAAGTTTCTAGATTTAGAAGCATCGAATCTCTTATTTTCAAAATGGATATAGTATCTTCGTTTATGCCATCCATGGTCTCGGTTTTGCGCAGGTTCTATAGTTTCTTTTTAAGTTAGTATGAACCTCGCTGTACTAAAAACAAAACAATTTATTATGTGGGTAACAAGAAGTTAACCTCGCCTGCCTGAGGGCGTTAAAGGCAAATTTTTTATCCGATTTGTACATGCATGTTGGTTGGCTTTATGAGTAGAGCTTCATAATTACATCTAGCAAAGCGAGTAACAGTGGAAAGTACGTCACAGCTAAAGTTTGAACGCGCGCAAATGTGTGTGTGCGCATACCGCGCTGATGTGTTCTACACCACGTATAAACGCAAGCGGGGCTGCATATAGCGTTAAATCGGCAGAGAGGGTGTATGTGCCAGCTCCAATTAAAAGCGAGCAATCCAATATTTCAGCAGGAACCTTTAGATAAAAGCAGCGGTACAATGGCAGCCTGTTAACTCCACAGAGGTTACCGAAATCCTACTGATGTTGCTGTTTGGCCATTTGGAGGTCAGTAATTCAACAAAGAGAATACACCTCATTAAGTGACCCAGTAGTAAAAGCATCGCTAGGATACCTACAAGAGAGCTACGTCGTTTCCTCCCTCGAAGTTGAGAACTATCGCTTAAGATGGCTGATTTATGCCAGATCCTCTTATCCATTGGAGCTAGATGCTAGTGTGTAAGCACTACTATTTGCTTTTCTGTGAACCTGCGCTTGGACCTCTGCGTAGTAGACTATCAGTGTAAATTCGTCGTATAAACAACTGCCGAACGTGGTTTAATTGTCAGCATAAAGACGTCATAGAAACAGCTGTCTGCGGTTAGTTTCAATATCATTGTTAGAATAAATGCGTGGTTAGAGTAGCCGCTTCGTTGTTTATTAATTAATTCCAGTGTTAGCATTTTTTCTGTTTCAGGAAATATGTATTCATACATTTTTCTCATTTGTGTGCAAGGAAATTGGTTTTTTAGTAGAGTACATTTTTGAAGGCCACACTTACAGTGCAGTATGAGTCCAGGGTTAACTTCTGGGTTTAGTGGAACTGGGGGTATTTCTGGCACTGAAGTGAGCTAAGCTAAGCACAATATATTTCATTGAAAGCTGGTAATAGGAAAGGAGAAATCAATAACAAACATAACGGCGCAAGCCGTTCTATTACAATTTTGCACCGAATCGGTGGGGCCGAACTGCCGCTTACACCTGTCAACAATATATCATTGCAAAGCGTTAACTAAAATTATATTGCATTATAAAATACTTAGTCATTCCTCATATCTTTCGCTTGAATATTCGGTATTCCCTAATAACGATCAAATGATTTTTTTTATATTCATTCATTATAATATTTGACCTTCTTTACTTTTCCGTGTCAACCATTGATACGCGCAGAAAGTGCAACGGACTTAATCAGTGCCATGCGACTTACATTACGCTCCATATTAAAATGAATACAAATGAGGCAGTTGATATCTACATATTTATCATATTATTTATCAATCTATCAAACGCCATAATAAGGGTGCTGTATAATTTAAACGACGCAAAATGATTTATCATCAAATTTCCTAATGCAGAAAACAGAATTAACCTAACAACATAATTGAACCAAGCCGTAATTTGACAGCAGGAATTTCGTTCCCGTAAAAATATTAAAAATTAGCTGAAATACAATATGTCCTTGAATTCAAAAATTAAGTACAGGGAGATGAGTGAACATTTTACGTTGTAATTAACAAAATTCTATATCTAATGGAATTTATTATACTGGAGTAACATCAAAGGCTCATTCATGAGTATTTGCAATATTTTATACGTTCCGTTGTGATGAATCAGCTGGTGCTCTTTGATACCTGTTTTGTGAAAACATCTAAATGCAGGATTTTGTTAAGGAAAATTTAAATTATTTGCTCATTGGAAATAATACTATAATATTATACAAAAGCAATTTAAAAGATCCCCCTGTTACTATAAGAAATCCAATATTAATTTCAGGTATTACGCTTATGTTAACAGAAAGTCTGTGTATAATATACTCTGGTTTTTTATATTATTTGTGGGCGGAATATAATTTTATAGCATAATACAACCTAATGAAGCTAGGGAGCTTTATTTTTATTGTAACTAGTACTTTACAGCCATTGTTAAGATTTGATAATAAATTGTTAGTGATTGCTCCTTGGTTGCTGTCCTTATTTTCCGAAGTAAATTTCTTGCTAGTTACTATTTATATCAAAAAAGACGATTTTCACTGCTGTGGGACACGGCCAATATAAATAACGAATAGTAGGACTGTCTATCCCCGTCAAATAAATCTACATGGAAGGTCACTGGTAAAAGTATATTCTAGTAAAGTAAAAGGAGTCATAAATTTATAGAGTCCAAGGTTCTGAGACTTCTACTGAAATATAAAAGACGCATTTTGCTTCGAGAACCCGATTGGGATTTTCTATTTCGCCATACAGTGTAAACGCTAATCTCGTTGGTTTTAAAATTAAAGTTAGCTACTGTTTAAATTATACGCTTTTACTGAAAACATACCATACATTTTCATAGATTCAAACGGCAGTGCCGCCAGTAGATACCAGCTGCTAGGCAAAGTCGCGTTACAGCTATGAATATGAT
Organism: Agriotes lineatus; assembly: GCA_940337035.1. Lineage (NCBI taxonomy): Eukaryota > Metazoa > Arthropoda > Insecta > Coleoptera > Elateridae > Agriotes > Agriotes lineatus. Next base: position 96,405,172 of record OW679197.1, read on the forward strand.
AATTACAGCAAAACTTTTATAAAGAAGAAAGATTCTGCCAAAAAGTAACCATTTGTTTAGAGTAGACAGATGGTGCTTGTTTAATCAGAAAAGAAAAGATTATTTCAATTCGCACGCATATTCAATTTTAATGCTGTTATATGAATTATTATTCACGAAATTTAACAAATAAGAAAACATTACTTTAATGTCACATTATTAGTACGATCTAAAAACGATTATTCAGTATCAATCTTCCTTCACTTCGTTCTTTGTTCGTTCAACTTTCCTTCCAAAATTTTATCTTGGAAATGATTACAGAATCTTGGTCATTGATCGCTGTACCGAATATGCTTTGTAAAAATAAATAATTGTTTCTTGTATTGCTATACTCCAGGCTGCAAACATATTGAGATAAAATTTATTGAAAGAATATATGGAACTACTGCTTGACCTAATATTTCAAATATTTCAGTGTACTCTTTTTTTTGTCTATGGCTCGTGCTGTGAGGGCCTCTACCTCGTTTGTTTTCATTAATTGATTTGAAATATCGGGATCATTTTAAAAGAAGTAAAATCAGAAAAAATACAGAAAAGCACAACGAGGAGCCAATTTAAATGCAATAAATAGAACAAAATTCTAATACAGTTTAACATTAGTTAAGACTATCACAATTCTGATGGGAAACGGAATATTAACACCTTTGCTTGATATATTTTCACGTTTGTTTGGAAATGTTTACCTCAAAAGCGATGGTAAAGTAAACAATTGTTTGACACCTTTTCAGAGGCCACAACTACAGAAGGTATTGGTATGATGGCCTGAGAGCGTTTGATGTTACCAATGTTCGATTATGGGGCTCGAATCCACTGTCTGCCGACTAGAAATACCAACCGGTCACACGCCCTCTCAAAGTTAAAAAAGAATGATAATAAATAAAAATTTGTAAAACTAATATATTACGTAATTATGTGTAACTTCAGAAAAGTTTTTTAATGCCAAGTAAGTAGTGTACTTACACGGGTTCTGCCTCACTTTGCATGTATCCCGAACGAACTCCTAGCCGGGACCAAGGTCATTGGCCTCACCTAGGTCACGTGCCACTTCCGGGAATTTTTGAGCTAAATGTCAAATTTTGAAGGATTCCCACGATGAATTTTTGGGTTAACAGTGTCATTTTTGAAATTTTACAAGATTTCTACGTTTATCAAAATGTTCCCAGGCTCAACAGGATGTGAGTCATCGTCTGGCAATGCAAAACTAGTTGAGACTTGTAGATGCAGGATGTTATTGAACAATGACATCCATTGTTTTAAAATCAGCACGACATTGGACAATAAAGCCATTGTTGTCTGGAGATTAAAATGTGCAAAGCTGGTAAATAGAACAATGAAAGCCATTGTTTTAAAATCTGCACGACAATTGGACAATGAAGCCATTGTTGTCTGGAGGAATTTTTGCTGACCTCCATTATCAGTTAAACAGGATGTTATTGTCTAAAGCTTCAGACATGTCCAGACATGTTTGAGAAATGTGCAAAGCTGTTAAAAATTTAACAAAGGAACCCATTGTTTGAGGAAAATCTGCACGACTGCTAAATTGAATGCTGCCTTTGTTTAAAATTTTTTGCTGACGCACGCCTCCATTATCAGCTGCGACGATGAATAAATAGAGCGACTCGGCTGTCTGCAATAGTTAGTATTACAACGACACACGCGCGCGAACATGTCTGCAACAGACAGTGTTACCGAATTAAGTTCAAACTCAATAAAATCCATCAGAGACGCGATAGCGATTGTAAAATATAGTGATGAGGCTGAGACATTGATTAAACATGTAAATAAAACCATTTTAATTCTTAGTCGATTTATACGTAAGCATAGTTTTAAAAATGAAAATCCATTCAGGCTAGAGGCAAATTTAAGTTTATTAAAGGGGCAACGGCAATTATTGCGAAATTTAAAAGCAAAATTAGCGAAGAAGGGGGCGGGTGTAGAGAGTGGTCAACAACAACAACAACAAAAGAACAAGTTGGTATGGGAAGATGTAGAATCTTGTTTTAACAGTAGAATAAGAACAGGTATTGTTTTAAATTTAGGTTATAAGCAACCACAAGAATTTCTTGCAAAAGCATACAGAAGTTTCTCAATAAAAGTAAAACAAATTACTAAAAATAACCTAAAATGCTTAAAGCTAACGTAATATTTAGTGCATATTTTATAAAACCTAGTAGTGGCGAGATAGATTTAAAAACGTTTCCTACTAAAAATGAAAAAATTGATTCTGGCACCAATTTAAAACAGTGGTATGAGACTAATGTTGAGAATAAGTTGTTGACGAAATTAGAAGATTTTCAAGAACGTGATTCAGGTTGGAGTTTGCTCGAGATATTACATTTAAAAGTAAATTTAAATCATTACACACCATTAACAGTAGGTAAATATATTGAGTTACCTAAAGATATTAAAAATAAAAAGGCCGTGATTAACGTAAAAAATTATGATGAATATTGTTTTTTGTGGTCGGTAGTGTCAGCATTACACCCTGCAAATGGGAATTCTGATAGAATATCTTCATATCCACATTTCAGTGAAGTTTTAAAGTACTCGGGACTAGAATTTCCAATGAAATTAAAAGATATATCAAAATTTGAAACAATGAATGATTTACGTATAAATGTATATACGCTAGAAAGAAAAAACAAATTTGGTAAAAATTCAGTATTGCCCATCTATATTAGTAAAAATACTCAAATTAATAAAGATGCTATACATTTGTTAATGATATCCAACGATGAGGGGCAGTTCCATTTCTGTTGGATAAGAAACTTATCGAGATTGGTTACAACTCAAATGCATAAGAAAAAATCTCAAACTTTAGTATGCGATACGTGTTTAAATCATTTCGTAACTAAAGAATCACATTTAAGACATATTAGAAATTGTAATGGTGTAAATGAAACTAAAATTAAAATGCCCGAAGAAGGTACAACAATAGAATTTAAAGACTATAAATACCAGGAAAAAGTACCATTTTCAATATACGCGGACGTGGAGTGTGTTTTAGAGAAAGAAAAAAATGTTGTTTCCGAAAATGTGGGGGTTTATCAAAAACATGTTCCATTTAGTGTTGCATATTATTTAAAATGTTCATATGACGATAGTTTATCTCGATTTAATATATATCGTGGTGCCGACTGTATGGAATGGTTTGTAAAAGAATTACAATCTATAGCATATCAAGCAAATAATATATTGTCAACTATAGAGCCTATGGATATTAGCCAGCAGGAAAACGAATCGTTTCAAAAATCAGTATGCTGTTACATTTGTAAACAACCTTTCACCGATAAAGACGTGCGTGTACGTGATCACAATCATCAGACAGGTGAGTATAGAGGTAGTGCTCATGAACACTGTAATCTTAACTATAAAGATGCACATTATATTCCCGTTCTCTTTCATAATCTCAGTGGTTATGACGCTCATTTTATTATAAAACCATTGGCAAAACTGATTATGGGAGATATTAAATTGTTGCCTATAAATAAGGAAAAATTTATATCATTTACAAAACATGTGGATGGTACAAATATTGATTTCAGATTTTTAGACTCATTTCGATTTATGGCTAGCAGTTTAGAACAATTGTCATTAAATTTACCGAACAATTTAAAAATCATTACACGTAAATTTTGCAAGAGCCAAGAAGAATTTGAATTACTACTACGTAAGGGTATCTTTCCATACGACTACCTAGACAATTTTGAAAAGTTGAATGATAAAAGTCTTCCTGACAAAACGCAATTTTTTAGTCAGCTGCATGGAACAGCTATTTCAGATGAAAATTATGAACATGCACTGCGTGTTTGGAACACATTTAATATGCAAACTCTAGGTCAGTATGCTGATATGTACCTTACAGTTGATGTTCTACTCTTAGCTGATGTGTTTGAGAATTTTAGAGAGAATTGTATGAAAACGTATGGATTAGACGCTCTACATTTTTACACAGCACCAGGATTGGCATTTCAGGCAGTGTTAAAAACTACTAAAGTTAAACTTGAGCTGCTGACAGATGTAGATCAACTGTTGTTCATAGAGAGGGGTATTAGAGGAGGGCTAGCGCAGTGTTCGAATCGATACGCTAAAGCTAATAATCGATATATGGGTGAAAAATTCGTAGAAGCCGATCTTGAATCGTATATCCTATATTTAGATATTAATAACATGTACGGAGCCGGGATGTCTGAATATCTACCGTATGGAGGGTTTGAATGGGTAAATGATTTAGATATTCCTAAAATTGATCATTTAAATACTCCGGAAGATTCTGAAACAGGCTATATTTATGAAGTCGATTTAGAATATCCTCAAAATTTATTTGAACTTCACAAAGATTTGCCTCTATGTCCTGACCATTATACACCACCAACATCCAAACAATCAAAATTGACAACCACTTTATTTAAAAAAGAAAACTACGTAATACATTACCGCAATCTGCAGCAAGCTGTAAGTTTAGGACTGAAAATTGTAAGAATTTACAGAATATTAAAATTTAAGCAATCAGCTTGGCTTAAACCATACATAGATTTAAATACAAAATTAAGACAAGCCGCCAAAAATAATTTTGAAAAGGATTTTTATAAACTTATGAATAACGCTGTATTTGGCAAAACTATGGAAAATGTTAGAAAATACAAAACAATAAAATTTATTTCTAAATGGGAAGGTAGGTACGGAGCCAGTGCATACATATCAAAACCAAATTTTCACAGCTGTACTATTTTAGATAAAGACTTGGTACTTATAGAATTAAATCAGTTGGAAATAGTTTTTAATATTCGTTGGATTTTCAATCCTAGATATTTCAAAAATTTTAATATACGATTTTCATTACAATTATATTAAACAGAAGATGGGTAATCAAGCAAAACTGCTGTACACAGACACTGATAGTCTCATATATCACTTTACCCTTCCAAATATATACGATTTTATACGGGAAGATATTCACAAATTTGATACAAGCGATTATCCTCCGAACAATCCATATAACCTTCCACAAGTTAATAAAAAAGTAATAGGTCTAATGAAAGACGAAATGAGTGGTAAAATAATTACCGAATTTGTTGGTCTACGTGCAAAATTGTATGCTTTAAAAACATTAGAGGATGCTGAGAATGGAGAATTTAAAATTTCAAAGAAAGCTAAAGGTATTACCAGAGCTGCTTTGAATAGAATTACATTTGAGGATTACAAAGACTGCTTGTTTAATAACGAAACAGTATTTTGCGATCAGAGAACAATTAGATCAAAAAACCCACAACGTATTTTCTTTAAAACAAAGAAAAAAGGCTTTAGATCCACATGATGACAAAAGAATAGTAAACTGTATGTATACTGACACTTTGCCTTGGGGTTACTGCCCACCAACCACATTATAAACACCAGCTCTCTCTCTCTCTCACGCTTCGAGCGATGACGTCATTTCTCGCATGTGCTATAAAGACAAAGATAAAAGTATAAGATATTTCAGTCTGCAAAATGTCGTCGTCAAATTCAAATATACTGTGGTTGAACAAAGATCTGTATGTTAAAAATAAAGGTATCTATAATTTCCATTTACGTAATGCTATTGGACGTAACGACTTGCAAACTTTGAAGTATATATTACACAAAATTGGTATTGCTATACCGAGCAAAACTCTTATTTGGGCTACGCACTTTAAAAGTGTTGAAACCGCTATCGTAAATGAAATTTTAAAAACTATGTTAGCAGCCTTTAATGTTATTAGGGAAATTATTAACGAAGTAAGAAGAGGAGAGTTGAAAATTAATACTGAAACAGATCTTAATTTAGTCCTTTCAAAATTATCGTTACACAACATTACTTCCTACGAGCAGCATTTTCTTATTGAAACAATATCATCTGGCTCTCGAATCGAATTTGCAACTGACGAGCAACAGCAATATCCATATTTTCTTTACGATGCAGTCTTTGAGACTACTTATTATGCCCACAGCAAGTTTATAGAAGACGTATTCGAATATTTAAATACTAACCATATAACTTATATATTTCAGCCTAGCGTTGTACGCTACCACACAGATATTTTTAAATGGCTTCAGGAAAATATCAGAAAAGCTCAAAATTGTGAAGCTGTTGGTTGGAGAAGCGGTCCATGTTCCGGTCCCTGGCCTTCAACAACACCTCAAGATTATATCGATACTTACACATTGTTAAGTTCTGTTTCCCTTATGTATAAATAAGATGTATATTAATTGAATAAAGCATATATTTAAGTGTACATTTATTCCCCTCTCCTTGTCAAGTTTTGCCTTGCATATGAGATAAATACTGTGTATATATTAATGAAATAAAACACATATTAAAAATAAAATGTCTTTTATTTTAATCTTTAATAATTACATGTATAAGTTTATTGCCTAACTTAATTTCTATCTTTATGGGATTTAAATCTAGAGGCAGTGTTGGTTCAGGAAGTGTAAAACTATATGTTGCTTGAAACGAAGGAGGTGGTGGTGGTGACGTGGGTTGTGGTGGTGGTGACACCTGTTCCAGTTCAGATTGCTGTAGTGGTGCGCACCCCTCAAAATGTTGTGTTGGGCTTAACCACCCCTGAATGTTGGCACAATTTATACAGCTGCAGCCCTCCACCTTTGTTATGTTAGACGACCAGGAGTGTGGTTGTCCCATTGGAGGAGGTGGAGGAGAAATATTTTCTTCAGTCTCACTCCAGAGTATAACCTCCTCCTCCTCTTGCTGGCTCCACGGATCGTCAGCCCATGAGTCAAAACCCCAACCATGATTTGAGAAGCAGTCTTCGGTCATTGTTATCGTAAAACTAATGTTTCTATGATTAGTATTCTTATATATAATATTCCCCCCTACCTTACACCGGCTGCAGGAAGTGCTTGCGTAAGCTATAACAGGTCTGGACAAGTCTGAACATGTCTGAACAAGTAGACAGCAGATGCGATAACTGCGATTAATGGTTTTGATTATACCACTTGTGCAAAATGTGAACATTTTGTATGGCACATTGAACCCGTGTACCAATATGATGAGAACAAAAATTAATATAATTATACAAGATCTTTAATTGTTTTATATTTGGACAAGCTGGTAAATCGACAAATTTTACATTATCACTTTGTTCTTCGATCAGCATTTTTTTAAACCATCTTCTTTTATCTAACCCTTTGAGAAATATGGAATCACCGCTTTGTATGATCTCTCCTATGTACAGAGACAATTTTTCGTAGGGTATTGTGTCATGCTGATTATTATTGCTCCATTCTAACCCGTGCAAATTAGTTGTAAGCCAAATCACTTGATCTTGTAGAGAATTTGAAAGGTGTTCGTACGGTATCGGTGGTTCTACTATCCGGTGGATTGTAACATTTGTATCACTATCATATACAGCTATTTCTTTGCAAATAAAGTTGCTATTTTTATACTGAAAGCCTTGAATATCTATAAATTTCATCGCTAATATTGTCGAAAGAACAATCAATCTGCAACTAGTTGAACTAGTATCTAGCTAACTATTTTTATGTCACTGGTAAAAGGATTATATTTCACTTTTCGATCGAATAAAATCAATGCGTAAGCTGAAGTGTTTTTCGGTATATCAGTATTGGTTTCGAATTCCAGTCGAATATCTACAGCACCGCCTTTTAATGTTTCATTTTGTCTAGAACAATCTATTACGGCTAGCGGAGCTATACTTTTGAATTGTGCAGGCGTAAGAACAGGCTGATTGTCATGTTCGTAGTAAGATGATTGAAAACCTGCAAAAATTTCATACAATTGCGCATATCGATTGCTGGCAAATTCCAGATTTAAATTATCATACGGATATCTTTCGGAATTGAGATAAAGTGTAATATTTCTTAAATCGCAAGAATCAAATTGGGCCATATTTTTAACAGTTTTATTTTTTCGGTCTGTTTGGAAACCTACAATAATGTGACGCGGAGTTTCTACTTGATTAACATTTTTTATTGCCCAAGTGTGTCGTTTTGTCTGTTGTAATGCAGGATACTCGTGCAATTCCCAACTTTTAAAATTGATTTCCAACTGACTACTTTGTTCAATGTATTTTAGTAATTTTAAACGATTTACATCAGCTACCGAAATGTGCGGTACTCTCCAATAGACTTTTGTTAATTCTACTTTAAGTTTTTCATCGACCGTATTAATAACAGCATTTAAATCTTGATTGCTTCTAATAAGTACTAATTCTTGTCGAACGTTTAGTAAAATTTTTCTAAAGTCTTCAAAAACTCCCATCAACATTTCGCAGGGGACAAATATCTGAAAATTACCTTTTGAATCGACCAATCCGTCAATAGATGTTTTGGTAGGTGTCCAACCTGCATTCTCCAAGCGAATACTTTGAGTCGAATTATACGACACGTAGGCTTTCATAGTTGCAGTTATACCAACATTTCTTACACGATCAACCACTACACCATTAAGTTCATATCTAATTTCATCTAGTAGGTGAGATATGCCTAAATTTGTAAATGATCCCGTTGCAGTAGCTTTATTATCTGCATCCTTTAACAATTTACCTTCGAAACATATAACACTGTTGCACGGTAAAGTGTACACATCTTGATGTAAAATAGGTATTCGTATTTCATCGTTATTATTAAATGTTGTAGAAGAATAGGGCTGATGTGTATGTTTCTCCGCATAGACAATCGAGTTATCTTGAAAAGCTGTTTCAGTAACGTTTAGTATTTCAGAAGTCGTCATTTTTATTTGATGTAAAACAAGCGCTCTTAATATTACAGAATATTAAAATTTTTCGAATATTAACAGTAATATTTAATTTAATAACAGTCCAGATGTTTTTTCTTTTTGATTTCCCCCTCGCCGTCACTTCTAGTAGCAGTTAGCTTCAAACCTAAAGATTTTAGAAACAGTTTATTGGCAGATGTTAATCTATCGACTGCAGGCAGCCTACTGATGTTCGAAACAAACTGATCATCCCTAATATATGTTTGGTGCGGCTGCTGCTGCTGCTGAGAGTTGTATCTAACCACCATTTTGTTTCTTGAGATGCAGCCTTACCGTGATGGCTTCTCCGCAGAAATTGACCAATTTACCGTTTTGATCCAGTATTTGTATGACAATGTTATCAATAATTCTCGTATTGATTGGTAGATATATAACGTTAGAGGGATTTTCTACAATCTTAAATCCTGGCGGATCTGTAGGGAAAAATTGATGAACTCTGTGTACAGCATTGCTGTTGTGATAAGTACCAGTTACGATATTGCAATCAATACATATAGTATTAACTTTAAATATATCTACAGGATTATCGGAAATATATCTACCATAAGCTTTCAATTTCTTAGGTTTGAACCCTAATAATTGTCCAATACTATCTTTAGCAGTAAACTCGATTGCTAAGGACGATTTAATTTCACTCCTGAGCGTATTATTATTAGGCTTAATATGTAGCACAGGTTCTGCTTGGTGCTGCACAATATTTTTTTCTAGTATATCATTAGCACTACCTGCTTGAGGGGAGGGCGACTTTGTTACACATATACCCAGTTCATGTCTAATATATTGACTTATATCGGCAACTTCATATGAACCGTGAGGTATTTCAATTACAGCTTGTTTACCATCAATATCAGTATAATGAAATTTATTATTATTCGAATCAATATTAGGTATAGTATTATAAGCTTCAAAACTGATTAATCCTATAACGTATTCAGATTCCGGATCCAGATGTATGGATGGATACTGAGCTGTGAGAACAGATTCATTTCCAGATAAGGTAAACGTCCAGGACATGTTTAATAGTAGACGGTTTAACTAGAACTGAAACAAAACATCTAGATACCTTTAATTTTAATTACATTCTCCTCCTCTTCCTTCTCTAAGAATCTTACTGGAAATAAAACAACTTTTATTAAACAATAGGTTTTATTTTTCCTTTTACATCCTTATTCAGTATACATTGCAATTGTTTATTTAAGATAGGTTCTAACAATCAAGACATTTTATCTATTCTATTCTTAAACCTCATCCTGTCGAGTGCACACAACTGCCAGTAATTGTATGGAAGTTCATCGTCCTCCTCTTCTTCTTCTTCTTCTTCTTTCTGACAAATTTCAACAATCGGATCAAAGTGAACCTGCTTGTTGATTTTACTTCTGGCGATCTTTGTCGTACAACACCAAGTCATGTTTAAACTGGGTTATTAACAAGTTCAGGTCCGGCTGCCGCTCGCTTAATTTCAAACAAGAAAGTTCCTTTGAAATATCTTTTAATTTACAATATATTTCAATATCACTGTTCAATTTCTCCAGATTTTTAGTAAAGCGGTTGAACTGCATTCGATATTTATAGTATCGTTGCTGCTGCTTCATAATGCCAATGTGTACAATTCAGAATTCCCACACTATAAGTACATCCTCAGACGATGACGTCATCCCCCCAAATCTGCAAGTCTTGACAAGTCTGGACAGGTCTGGACAGGTTTTTCTCGCAGTAAACTGGTAGGAAGCTAACACATGGCAACGTGCAAAAATTGTAAACATAAATGCCCGCAATTTACAGAATCATAAGTTTGAAATGCCTGGTGATTATATTTAATAGGATGACAGCTGCCATTTTTACCACTTGTCAAATATTTCACAATTTCTATTGGAGGTTTTAAGTCTCCAAAACTGTCAAAGTAAATTGCATCTTTCCCCCGTTTTATGTAAGCCACCCAATGTGTACCAAGATTGGTTTTATCATCCAAATTTACAATACCGCATTCTATATTTCGAACCTGTTTTGGTAAATCATCTCTCATAAAAATGCCGCGAAAGTTAAGAATTTTTAAACGTTTAGCGTATGATTGTAAATCGATATTTGACAAAGCCCGGTTTGGCAGCTGCATTACAAGTTTTTTGTCGTGAACAATCCGTATCCTTTTTTATAAGGTTTTAGATATAAGCCTTTACCTAAAGCTATTGCCTCCATCGTTTTATTATGTCTTTCAGACTCTGCTAATTGTTTTTTTGCCGACTGAGCATCTTTAACCACCTTTGCAATTCCTGCAGCTCCACCGCTAAGAGCTCCTAACGCGCTAAGTCCTGCAAAGATTGGAATCAAGGGTAACATTCCACCTGTTTTTGGCACACGTATTACTCGAGGAGTTTTAATAATCTTGTTTCTCTTTATTTTATTAATTGTCTTAACAGCAATATTTGTAGCATCGCTTAAGTCTCGCAGCAGTCGTCCTCCTCCTAATTCAGTTCGTGCTTTTTTCACTACCTGATTGAAAGTAAGCGTATCTCCAGGTGTTCTCTTTCTCTTTTTACCAGTTTTATTTTTAGCTCCCAACCCCATTTTTACTTTTGCCGTCATAGCTGTAGCTACTCCTGCAGCCGAGACACGTTCACCTAAGCTAGCGTCTGAAGCTCTAATACGTCCAATAGCATTTTTAGCTAAAATTCTGTCAGCTTTATGTCGTTCCTCCATATTATCAGAATGTTTTGCATAAGCCAAATCGTGCTCACGACACGCTTGATCTAATTTGTTAATTCCAGGATCTCCTCGTGCAATTCTTTTCTCAAGTTTTGTGCCAGGCCCGCAATATTGATATCCTGGTATGTGCAATTCGAAAGGCAATTTATTAATGAGCGTATTGAGTACACCAGCACCTCGTCGGCGATGGACTGGTTTGTTGTTTCGACGTCGAACCATTATATAGAACTGAGAACTGATCGATTAGGATCTTAATATATATATATAGATATGCGTAGCAGTTTTAGTATGAGTTTCCAAGTAGACGTCATGAGGGTAGTTAAACTAAAAAATAGTTTGCCAATAAAAAATCATGATAATCATACTGCATCTCTAAGCAGGAGACACGGACCGTTGTTACCTTCCACGATACGATGTCTTATTCTAGGTCCATCGAATTGCGGTAAAACAAACATCATTATATCGCTAATAAAAGATGTTAATGGAGTACGATTTGAAAATATTTATATATATTTAAAATCGCTGTTTCAAGCAAAGTTTGAATATCTAAGTATGTTGTTTCAATTAATTCCTGAAGTTGGCTACTATACATACAGCGATGGTGTGTACATTGTACCACCCGACCAAGCTAAATCTAACAGCATTTTTATTTTTGATGACATTGCTTGCGACAAACGGGACGTTATGAGAGAATATTTTAGCATGGGTCGACATAAAAATATAGACTGTTTCTATCTTTGTCAAACATATGCATGTATTCCTAAACATCTTATTCGCGATAATGCTAACATGCTGGTGCTGTTTAAGCAGGACGATATGAATTTACAGAAGGTCTACCGAGATCATGTTAATACCGACATGACTTACGAACAATTTAAAGAAATGTGCGCATATTGCTGGAATAGTCATAAACACGGATTTTTGGTAATAGACAAAGATAGTGATTTAAATAATGGGCGCTATCGTTATGAATTTGATTCGTATATATACATTTAACAATTCTGATGTCTATTATTTGATAGAAAGCTGTTGACGTGTGAACTAGTTTGAATCTGTCAGTCTGTCTAACTGTCTAGCTGACTGTCTACCTGTTTACCTGTCTAGCTGTCTATCTGCCTACCTGTCTAGCTGTCTACCTGTGTAGCTGTCTAGCTGTCTAGCTGTCTACCTGTCTAGCTGTCTAGCTGTCTAGCTGTCTTGCTGTCTACCTGTCTAGCTGTCTACCTGTCTAGCTGTCTAGCTGTCTACCTGTCTACCTGTCTACCTGTCTAGCTGTCTACCTGTCTAGCTGTCTAGCTGTCTAGCTGTCTACCTGTCTACCTGTCTATCTGTCTACCTGTCTAGCTGTCTACCTGTCTAGCTGTCTACCCGTCTACCGCTTACATACTTGCGCCGATAATGAAATCGAATGTAGCGACAGAACTTATTAAAACTAAAAATATTATAAGACAGAAAGTTCGAGCTCTTAAGGAGGGTAAGTTGGTGGAACAACAGCTCCTCGGTAAATTTTTTAAACCTGTTACCGAACAAATGCAAAGTGTTGCAAAAGTGATAAATAAAAAAGAGAATCTCCCATCTTCAAAACTAGAATTATTTACACCAAAACCGGTTGATGAAGTATTGTGCGAAACCGCCGAAGATGATTCTAATACGACTATAGCAAACAAATTTCAACCGTCTACCAACATAGAACCGCAAGCTATAAGTTCTTTCTTAGAACAGTATGATAAACTTCCTAGGAAATATGTAAGCAATTATCTTATAGAAAGACCAAATCTAGGGAGGTATGGAATTAGATATGATTTTGACAAAAACCAATTTTATTTTGGTGGAGATGAGCTAGATATAAAGGGTTCTGATATAATTGTAAAAAATGTTCGCTATGAAGGTACGCCTGGTTTGTACGAATTACTATTTAAAAACGATCCTCACATAACTCCAACGTCGACAGATAGAGCAAATTATAATGATATCATAAACAGAACAGGTGCGGCGCATAGAAATTTTGATAAAAATGTGCAGAAGATAGGTTTCAACCAAACGAAATACAAGAAATTTATAAAATCTAACCTGTCATCATCACCCTCGTCTTCATCAGTGCCATTAAGAGCTAAAAAGCGTTCTGGTAAAGGTATGCAGCAAATGTATAAACAAGTTAGCAATAAACCGATGGATTATGTTTACTGGGATGATCCGAATGAGTTAGTCGATCGATTAAAGTTACTGTATGCCTTTCAAGCATCCGGTCACACAAATCATAGAAATGAAATTGTTAGTATAATAGAAGAGTTAAAAGAGGCGGGAATCATTGAATAAAGTCAGTTCGACAATGTCGAGAGATAAGTTCGGTCGTCACATTCAGCACAGAAATCTATACTTTTACGATAACTGTGATTATTTTAATCTTCAACATAAACGATTAGCCAATCTTCTATTTGAAGAGGATGCTGTCAACAAGACCCTCCTTAACAAAGAACTTAATAAGATTATTTACCGACTTTCCAAACACCAAAACTCTGCTAGTACAAATATAGAAATAGCAAATGAAATTATTGCAGACATTCAAGTTGAAATTGATCAACTCTACTTTTCTCTAAAACTAACTAAACCTCCGCCTAAACCTTCAGTTAGTGAAACTGTCTCATTTAGAGAGGTTCAAAATGACCCGGAAGAAAATAAACAGTTCGATTAAGGCTCAAATAGTAGACGAGTTGCATAAGCCTGCACGAATAAATTTTCGAAGGCGTCGTGTAATAGTAAAAGGATTGGATGATCTTCATCAGGCCGATTTAGTAGAAATGATACCATACTCTAAAGTAAATAAAGGTTATCGATATATTTTAGTAATTATAGATGTATTTTCAAAATATGTTTGGTTAGAGTCTATAAAAACCAAAACCTCTAAGGAAGTTACTAGTGCAACTGAAAAAATACTATCTGAAAGCGGTAGAATTCCGAAGAACTTGTAGACAGATCAGGGTAAAGAGTTTTTCAATAAAGATTTTCAAACACTAATGAATAAATATAAAATTAACCATTTCTCAACATTTAGTTCAAAAAAAGGGTGTGTCGTTGAAAGAGTAAATCGTACACTTAAAAATATTATGTGGAAGATGTTTAGTTTGCAAGGTTCATACAAATGGCTTTCTCTATTATCTCAAGTCAGTCACACCTACAATCATAAAAAACATAGTACAATTGGTAAAAGACCGGTTGATGTGAATAAGAGTAATGAGAAGGAAATTCTCAATCAAGCCTATAATCATATAAAAATGACCGATTTAAGTAATGTAAAATTTAAGGTTGGCGATCCTGTGCGAATTAGCAAATATCGAACAATATTCGATAAAGGATATACTCCCAACTGGACTAATGAAATATTCACAATCGATCAAGTTAAATTAACTAATCCTATTACCTATCTAATAAAAGATGTTTCCAATCGGTCTATTCAAGGATGTTTCTACGATCTTGAGCTTCAAAAAGTTAAATATCCAGACATACATCTCGTTGAACGTGTAATAAAACGAAAACGTAACAAAGTGTTTGTAAAATGGCTTGGATTTTCAAATCAGCACAATAGCTGGATTGATGCTAAAAATATTGTCTAAATTACCACGTTGTGATGACTCATCACTTAATTTTCATCGGTGCTATATAAACCTGATGTGCTGTAGTATTTTTATCATTCTCCTGTACACGTTCCGTCCAAAAACATGGCAGATTTCAACCAGAAACTTTGCAACTTAAATGAGGTTAAAGAGTGGAGAAATGTACGAGATTTGAAGATTGACGAAAAATATCTAATAATAAATGTGTATCGATGTCCGACTAAATACGGCAATAAAGTAGTGGTGGAATTGGACAACTTCAGATTCATTCTACCAGCACGCTACGATTGCCTAACAGACGCAGACCTACAACAATTAGGAAAACGTCGCTACTATATCATCTCGGGTGGCAAGTGTGGGAGCAGCACGAAACTGGTCTTCGAGGAAATCGTTCAGACAGAGATGACATCCGTAGCACAATAATTAGCTGATATGTATTTATAGTAATTTTTATACATGTATGTTTTAGGTAAATAAATACAAGTATATTTACATTGTTGTTTTATTACACCATTGTGCCCGATTACAGGAACATGCCAGGTTGGCCGAGTGGTCTAAGGCGCCAGATTTAAGCTCTGGTTCCCTAAGGGAAGCGTGGGTTCGAACCCCACACCTGGTAATTCTTTTTTGTTTGTCTAACAGACATCAGTACTTGACAAATTTATTTCAAGATTATTTTTGCAGATCAGCACATTTTAATCTCTAGACTCATTAACTGTATTAGCAAAAACTTCCAACTGTGCTGATTTTTCTTAAACAATGGGTTTCTTTGTTTGAATTTTTTTTGCAGATCAACACATTTTTAATCTCCAGACAACAATAGCTTCATTGTTCTCGAATTTCGTGCTGATTTTAAAACAAGGGATGCCATTGTTCAACAACATCCTGCAAGAATAGACATGTCTGTCAGACGATGAGTCACATCCGGTCGAGCCTGAGAAAATTTTGATAAGCGTAACAATAGCTTCATTGTTCTATTTACTGATAACATCCTGCAAGAATAGACATGTCTGCATCCCAGACGCTCGAGCGTGGGAAAATCTTGTAAAAATTTCAAAAACTACACTTTTAACCCAAAAAATTCCCTGAAGTGGCACGTGACCTAGGTGAGGCCCGTGACCTTGACCCCGGCTAGACCCGTGACCCCCGGCTAGACCAACGACCTTGACAAACCTGCGCGCGCAGACCTGTGTAGAAACCTGCGCAGACACCTGCGCAGAAAACCTGCGCAGTGACACATTTTGAGCCAGAACCCGCCTAACTACACTACTCAAGTATAGTTTTTGAAAAAAAGTAAAACTTTTACAAGCAATAAAGCAAGACGTGTTGTGACTACACCTATTTCCTATTAATAAAACAAGTTTTGCTCTAAGTTTCCCACATACAAACCTCCAAGATGAAGAGAATGATAAAATGGTTGCCTTGTAAACATGACTTGTGGTTCTGATGTGGTCCCGTGGCGAGTAGGGGCGGATAGTTGTATACTGAGTATAGCAGCTTCAAAATAGAGGTGTTTCTTGCTTCATTTGTAGAGAGACCATATTCCATTTTGGTTTTAATTAGAGTGTTGACAATAATTGCTAATGCTTTTGTGCTACTTTCTCACTCGTGGTGTGCTATTATTTTTATTATGTCAAGTGATATTGTGCAACCATGAAATGTTCTGTTATATGTGGTATCCACGTCATTCTAGGAAGTAGTATAATTCCAAGATATCTGATTTCCGTTATGTATTGCAGAGGTGTGTTGTATATTTCTGTTCGTTTACCGCATGAGCGTTCACGACAATTACAAAATCTGAACGGTAAGTAAGTACTTACTGTTCTAGAACAGTTTACAAAACGATTTAGAAAAATCTATTGGAAACAGTTTTAGAGTACATATAATCTATTCACTCCCTTTTGCATGAAGGGTGGCCTTGGATTTTTGTTGTTTAGTTGCACATGAATAGAACAGTAACTTTTATTTTGTAACTTTTATAACCTGTATAACCTTCCACAAATGTACTGTCATTATTGTATGACTTTACACGTACTTTATCTAAAATTTTCCCAATTACACAACTACTGAAACTGTTTAGACACATAGAAATGACTCAAATTCTATTTTCTATCTGCTTAAATATGACAACCTGTAATACAACATGCAAGTGCATGTAGGATTTATTTTTATTTTTAATATCCAGTTGGTTAATGCAGTACATGAATAGAACAATTTTATGAATATCTGATGGCAGTTATTAGGGAAAACAAATCGGTTGCTATTGGAAATAACATTGAACAATATTCATATCAAATTCACGTTAATGGCTAAATTTCATAAATGTGTTATGATAATAAACTCCAAGTTAAATAAGTAGTGGTGAAATAGCTGTCCGTACTCTTTAATGCGATTTACTATCACTTATAATACCATGAGTAGTCAAAGTTATGTCGACTATTTTTGCGGTGGTGTCACGAATGTCCATTGGGCTTTGGTACGATTAGGACAAGTGCGATAGCACGAGTCCTAATCCAAAGCGCAATGGACATGAGTAGTGATACCACCGCAAAAATAATCTACTTAACTTTGACTAAGAATGGTATTCGAGGGACTATTTAATGAACCAAACTACTTTTTCAAATTAGTTTTCAGTAAATCTATCAACAAACTACGCAATTTCTATAGTAACAGAACACTAATATTGACTTTTTCTAATAATAATAGCATTTGTTAAAAATAGTCAAGGGTAATACCACAAAAGGTGAAAATTTTTTGAGAATTTTTTTTGTTCACATGCAAATTATTGCGCTTAAATTTATCGAAACCAAAACTGCGTTAAAAATTCCGCGAGACCGCAGGTCGAGTGGAATTTGAGCAGTTTTTGTTGAGAGAAATTTGCAATAATTTGCATGTTGACGAAAAAAATTCTCTTAAAAAAATTTGCCTTGAGTGGTATTTGGAAAGATTATTCAACAATATGGGTAGATGACTTTTACCTTGTTCGACAGCACACATTTTTAACGTTTTCCACTATTAATTCAATACTGGAGCTTCCAACACGATTATTATGAGTTCTTAGAACGACGCTGATTTGCAAACTTTGACTTTGACGTTTTGGTGAAATGTCAGTCAAAGGCTACTCACTAAATTGAAATCATTAAAAACAATCGGGCTCGCGTGAAAACACTGTGACATTTAGGGCCGGTTGCAGAAAGCAATGTTAAGTCTGGTGTTAGCTAACATCGCGTTAAAGTGAACAAAATCGCATCAAATATTGTTTACTAATGTATTAGTTACCATAAGCATTTGAGATTTGATGCGTTTTTGTTCACTTTGACGCGATGTTAGCTAACACCAGACTTAACATTGCTTTCTGCAACCGGCCCTAGGTGTTTTCAATGACAGTCAATTTTGATTGGCCGTTTCTGACAAATTGAACAATTTTCATTGGTTCGTTCATTATAGTGTTGAATAATCACTTGAATACCTTCTAGAAAGATATATCCACTGATATTTTTTTGATTGGTCAAGAAACGTCCGAATTCTGGATTTTCATTGGTTACTTTTTGACAGATGACAGGTGAATTGAATAGACAAGATTATTATATTATATTTTGAAGTTCATGTGAGTTCATTTGAGGTTAACTGTATCTATTTGTTCCAAAGTTAGCATATTACAATGAGTAAAGTAGAGCCAGTGTAGTGCGAAAGTGAATTTCGTGCGCTACTGGATAAAGTTACTATAGTAAAAGATAGAATTGTAGAAGTTCTAAAACGAGCTTGGGATAAACTGGAACAGCCATTGTATTGAATAGGTGCTAGTCAACAGTATAACGATCCTGTTCAGCAATCACATATTTCTACCAAAGAAGTAAATGTGGGTGACATTTTATATTGGTTATAAACAAGTTTTAAGTGAGATAAATTTTAGAATAATTGCATTTAGAGTTAACTATTGTAATTAGAATATTTATTGTTTAAATTTCAAGTTAATTCAAGCGCTTGAAGAGTAGCAGTACAAGGTTCCGTCGACTGTTGAGGCCAAAGCCCTGCATAGAATTTTG